>OZ030380.1:1630000-2830000 GCA_964023945.1 Ectemnius cavifrons | reverse complement strand
CCCTAGGTTAGCATCTCGCAAATTAAGTAAGGCAATAAAAATTATTGCCTTTACTATAAAAAAAACACTGCTGTTGACAGTCATTTTGGTTGTTAAACCAACCATAAACATAGGTTAATTTTAGAAATCCCTTAAGGGATTAAGGGAATTAATCCAAGTTAAGCAACTTTAAGGGATTAACGGAAAATATATTATATTTTCCCGTTGGAAATCCAAATTTCACAGAATTAACAAATGTCTGTTGGATTATAGTTAATTAGTCTGAACACGATTTTAAAGATATAATGAAATGTACTGAAAGCAGAAGATTATATATGTTTATATGTGTTATTTCAGAGGCACCTGAAGAAACGTATGATCCAAGATCGTTGTACGAACGATTACAGGAACAGAAAAACAAGAAGGATGCAGAGTACGAAGAAGCACATAAATTGAGTAAGAATATAAATAATGATGTTTATAATTGTTTACATGGGTATATTTGCAAAGTTCTTTTATTCTATAGAAAATATGATCAAGGGATTAGATGATGATGAAGTTGAGTTCTTGGATCTGGTAGATAGAACTAAATTGGAAGAAGAGCGCAAGAAAAATCTGGAAGAAGAGAAGGAAATGCGAGACTTTAAAGCTGCGGTTGCTTCCCTACAAGAGAAATCGTTAGATGAGAAATTAAAGCAGGAATTGAAAAATCCCCAAGTTACTAATAAGAATGTTTCTTCTGGAAGGTAATTTTCTTACCTTGTTTGTACTTATTGAGCAAACATTTCAAAAACTTCTTTGTGAATTTCTTGATAGAGATGTGTAATAATAGTTTCTAATTTTTAAAACAGGAATTCCCAACTAAAGCTGCTTGCTGGCGTTGTAGTCAAACGATCGGATAAGCAAAAATCAGGTAATTTCTTATTATAATGATCTTGTTATCATTTAATGTTTAGAAGGTTCTGTATTTTTAAAATACCAATTGAAAATGTATTTTTAATGTGATATATTTTTTGGTATTTTAGATATTTTGTTTTCAAAGTCACTTTGTTCATATGATTTATTTACTACAAACTTTTCTGATTAACAATTTTACCTGTTTTTAAAGGCTATTTCGTTTTATATACTTTTTTATATGTATCCAACATTGAAATATAAATTCAAAGAAAATGACAATCTTTGTATGTCTGCAGCGGACTCGCCAAGAGGGTTGAAACGAAAGATGTCACCGACTGTAGATAGCAAGGAAGAGGAAAAGAAAGACGAAGCTCGTGCAACACAAATATCACACAGTCCAGAGAGCCAAGCGAAAACAGAAATAAATAGTACTTCACCAAGGACAATTACAGCTCAGATCGGAGGAATGAAATGCATTGGTATTTTACCTGGACTTGGGCCATACGAAGATTCCAGCGACAGTGATTGCAGTTCCGACGGAGATCAAGATCCTGAACCCAGCCATTCGAAATACGATCTATTAGGTCGGAAAATCGAAATTACAGAAGCAAAAGAAAAGGAAACAAGTTGAGTAAAACGTGCAAATAAATCATTTTACACTCAAAAGCATGCAATCCTTCCTTTCCTACATGTTTTTGCGAAATCTAGAATAATAATACGTGTTTGTAAATTATTGTTTTAGGGTAAATACATCTGACTATATTCATTAAAACTTATCAAATGCTAATGAGAATACGGAACATACCGAGAATTGAACTTCTAGGAAAAACCCATTGTCTATCCTATAATTCCGATCTTTACGCATAATAAAAATTGGGGTCTCGTCGCAAGCGATACTCGTCACTACGACCTGCTATTCAGTAGTGGCGTATAATAGTGGCCATTCATGTTTAACAATAAAGCGAACCGGCACCCCTGTCAAAGCTCATTGAATGAACAATTGTGCACTAAAGTTATTTAAGGTACTGAATATTAAGAAATAAGTGTTTTACATTTCACGCTGTAGCAATAAAATTAATATTTGTTGAAAGTAACTTCTCTCGTTGTTGTACATCCATGAGAATGTTCACTCAATTTTTCAGAACACGCCACTGCTGCTCATATATTAAAAGCATTTGTGAGAGTGTGCTATTTTGTTTTTCAAGCTTCTCCCGCATTGCTTTGTGGCAATAACTTGTTTGCTGAACAACCTAGTGCAGTGTAATTTTTTGTTGTTGTACAAGTTGACAAATGAAGCAGCTAATTTAAGGATTGAATTATCATTCAATCGCGTTCTGAAATGTATTCGCAATATGTATATAAAATGTATTACATAGCAAACTCAATATGCAGTAGCGAATTCTGTAACTATAGTGCTATACAGCAATTTTTGCCCGCTTTCTACATGATTGCAGACTGAATCTTTAACAGTTTAGAGTTGATTACTTCGAAGTGTATGTCGAATTTTGAATGAAAAAAGATTACAATGTTTCCTGCAGTCTTAGAACAAAGAATGTGGACGGCACATACTTCTTTTTTTATTTACCTTCGCAATGTTCTGTTGAACAAAGAAATACATGAAACACAAGAAGGAAACAATGAATAAAAGGTATTTCTCAACCAGTTTGCTATGAATTCCTTTTATTATTAATGTACACTATACACATGATAGTACGCTTTGTACATCATTCCAGTTGGTCATTGTGAAGTAAATGTAAAAATTCGCTGTTTAATAAGGCAGATTTGTTTTCGTTGTATCTGTTCTCATTTTGTATTTGTGCAAAGTGATTTTTTGCACTTAGTTGGTAGTTGACATGATAAATAACACTTAAAAAACAGTTCAGTGTTCCCAAACACGTGTCTTTGGTTCACAATGAATTAATGATACCGTGGCAGATTGCAATATCTGATCACTACACGTTGTGGTAATAATTTGTTTGTATAAATAATATTGTGGTCTGTATTTAAAGTAAACTATTATTGGTTCTGAAATAAAAGCTCCACTGGATACAATTAACATTGGATGATTTAATTGACTTTCGTTGTTTAACATCAATTCCATCTTGCACGAGATGAATTAAAACAAATAATGACGCACTCGCTAATACTAAGAAAATGAGCATAATCATTGAAAGAATGCTTACTTGCATTAGATGTAAAAAAACAAATATTACGACGGCAAAGGTACAAAAGTTGGGACAAAAATACGAAGACATTCAACAAGTTGTCAGTCATTTCTTTGCATCTTTCGTTATACTCTTCCGAAAAGAGTTTACCTTTTGGGATGCTATACCTCAAGAGTACAAAATAAATATGAAAAATATAAGCTGGACAGATGAATTCTCTTATACTATTAATTTGTTCTAAGCTTAACAGCACGTTCTTTTACCAAAATTGAAACAGTCAATTTCATAATGCACCCTCGGCAAAAGAAATTAAATATATCCTCTTAGCCGCGTTATACACCTGTGCAATGCAATTTACCTTGCAGTAGGTGTAAACAAATACATTACCATAAAAGTCTGTTACAGTTCTTGCTTTAACTTATGTAAATAATCACAGATGGAAATTCATGAAGTGTGAAGGTCCCCAGAAGCATAAGGCACAATGTGATGATTTATTAACCAGTACTTGTACTTCGGTTGCAATCGCACAATATGAAAACAAAGTACAAAACCGTTTGAATACTTAAACTTATTAAACAATATATAAAACGTACAGATATTCTTTTATAGTCTGTCAAAATAATACTCTTTTTGTCATGTTATCCTTGATAAACAGCTACTAAAATATATCTACCTTTACCCATGTTTGTTTTACAGCTGTAAACACAAATCACTTGATGTCTTTCTGTGTCAAGTATTTAGAGGAGGATAATTATTGATAGAAAGACTGTATCATTCTGCGTTTACTAGCTATAGCAACCATCTTATTTCTACACGAGATTGCATTGACGCCTAGTAATCTAATACTCGGGTTAATAAACTCTGTTACTAAAATATCTAATGGTAGTTTCCGACCTTGCGTTTCTTCCCTAAAGGAATCATTTCCATGTCCATCAAGTTACGCCTAAACTTTTTATAAAACTCGAGAACCGACGTATTCGCCCATACTTGCTGGCTGTTAAAGTCTAAAACGCGCAACGATTGTAAACTTTGCGCTCTCGAAAGTGCTACGTATGCCTGACCAGCGTCGAAAACCCTGGCCAAACACATTTCGACGCAGTCTAGCGTAAGTCCTTGGCTCTTATGAATCGAAAATGCCCACGCTAACTTTAGCGGCACCTGTTTTCTATGTACAACTGCTCCGCTATTCGTTTTAATCCCCCATTTTTCAGTCTTAGCATGGTAGCGTTTACCCGTTTTGAATTGTACTACTGGTACATTTTGCTCGAATTTAACTACTACGCCCCTCGCACCGTTTACTAATCCATCGGAAACGTTGATATTCTTTAGCAGCATCACTTGGGCTCCGACTTTCAGAACCAATTTACCAGGAATGGGTAGTTGTTGGTCTAAAGTTGACGTCATTGTAGGATCGGAGTCCTGCGCGTGATACGTTTTCGCGTCACCTGTTAGTTCGTTCAACTGGAATTCGTTAATTTCTTCTGCTTCGTTAACATGAGAGCACAGTCTGGTTGCGAGGATACCGTTGCTCTCTATCTTTTGCTTGGCAGTGGCTTTCAGTGTGTTAACGATATCGTCCGTAACTCTTCCGATTCGAATATTATTCAGAATCTTCACGAAACCCGCGTCCTTTTGCCGATGTACAGTTTGAAGTTCGAAATTAAAGTGGACGCACTTGTCCCAGGTTTCGCTTTGGAAGCAGAACTTTGACTTCGTGTCTCGGCTCGATACAGGCGGCAGTTGGAAGAAGTCGCCGCAGAGTATTAACTGAATTCCGCCAAAGGGTCTTTCATTCTTCCGTATATGCCTGGCAACGGCCTCTAATTTATCAAAGAAATCAGCGTCAATCATCGAAACTTCGTCTATTATCAAATGTTTCGTCTTCCTCCAAATGCTGGTGACAAAGCCGCGAGAGGCCAGTTGAATGCATCTTTCCAGTGTTCCTGTGCCCAAGCCTATCCCTGCAAACTTGTGTAAAGTAATACCACCAATGTGGCAAGCTGCAACTCCAGTACTTGCAGTGGCCATTGTAACATCCGGTGGAAGAGCTGCTATAATCTTCTTCAAAAGAAAAGACTTTCCTGTACCAGCACTTCCAGTGAAGAAGATATTCTTCCCACTTAGTACTGCATCCAAAACCTTGCTCTGCTCTTCTGTAAGCTGACCAGCAGCAGGATTCTCATACAGTTTTTTGGCAATTGGGGTTTTCGCTATATTTTCACTGATCCGCTTCCGCTTCTTCACTGCCCCTGGAGAAGGAGTAGTAATAGTCGCTCTTGAAACAGCGATTGCTTTCTCCTTCGCTTTGTTCACCTCTGCGCTGGTAGCCGGACTGATTTCTTGAACCCCTCCAAGACCTTTGTTTGATAATAACTGTTCTCGTAATGGATTCCTTACCGGCTGACTAGTCTTACCGGTCATTTTCACAAAGATTGTCTTTAAAAAGGTAACAAGTTGCGTAGCAGGTGCATTTGATAGGAAGAGAGTGCAGCCTTCGTCCTGAAACTTAATTGAAGCTTTTCCTTCCATCATAAACTTGTTGAATACTGATATAGACTTGAGGGCAAGTTTCGTCGTTACGTTAGCTTTATCGGCTCGAAGTTCGACAAACATTTCTCTCATGTTGTTCCTCAATAATCGTAGCGTCGCTGAACGGTGATTCGATTTCTTCTGAATCGAGCCTTGCGAGTTCACCCATTCGGCTGTCACGTTGCAGGTTACAGAACAATTGTCTTGAGCCATGTTTCTTCTATTACGGATTTTCGGCAAGTCAAAATAGTCGGATCCTTGCGTAGATTACAAGGATGGTACGAATCACTTGGTGCCAATGCTTTCCTGAGACATTCGACCGAGAATGCGTCGTACAAGAAAACCCGCCAAAACTACAACGCAGAGCATGCAACTGTTCAATGTGGGAACTTGAGACGCTTTGACTGCTACAACAATGCACAGCTGATCACAGCCAATCACATTTCACCGGCAAGCTAGAGGCCTCTATTATACAAATCATGAACCATTTTCAGGATACTGAAATTTGAAAATAAATTCATTATGAACAAAAACTGGAAAAATAGTTAAATTATACACCCTGAATTACTTTGCAATTTTGTGAAAAATCTAAGAGTTCTAGATAAAATTCCTTTAAACTCAGGAGCCTTCATCTGTCGTGACATTGTATTTGTACTTACACGTTTTTATAACCCAGTGAATTATTAACTATGAGGCTATAAATCGGATGATTATGTATTTCTTTTTTATAATTACATTTTAATGAAATATAGATCCACTTTGAACATGACTTGATTACTTTCAATCAAACTTGAGTAGAACAAAATATGCGTTAAGAGCGATTCTAATTTCTCTTTAGATTACATATTTTTGAGCAATATATAATATTTTATGTTGCATCCTTTTAGAAAAATAGGATGATTAATACAGTGTTTCCACTACATAATTTATAAGACTAGTATAATTTCGTAGTATAATGTATGAATAAGCTGTGTCTTCACTGGAGGAACAAAGAACTTTGTATTGATGTTTAATGTTTCTTGAAGAACTTGTTCTTACCGAAAATTATTTGAAATACCTTAATGTTTCTGATACCAATGACAAAAGCCACAGCCCATTGCTCATATGTCAATGATAGTACAGACAATATAGAAATACAGATAATACTAAAACACTCAGCAACAAGAGCAACAAAAAGTTGCCAGTGAGGAGACAGCGATACATCAAACCAACTTTAACATTATTTTCAGAATACATCACATGTTAGATAAGCAACGATGTTATCCAATCATCGCTTATATTTTCAGAAATACTCTGCTCTATATTCAGCAGATCATCTATAACAATATCTATACTTGTAGAAGTACAATCTAATGACGAGTTAAATTGATGATCGCTATTATTTGTTTCATTTAAGATGATCCCGTCGGCTGGGAACTCGCTTTTTATAACCATGGCACTTATTTGTTCAGCCTTTATTCGAGTTTCTGTTTCACATGGAACACTTCTGGGAGTTGCTTCTGTTTGTTCATATGACATTGTATTGGAGAACTCAGTAGAGCTTGTTTCTGTAGCATCTAACGATAATGGATCTTGTTTTATACTAATATTATTTGTTTCACTAATTTCTTCACTCTTTATGTTACTCCTGCTCATTGTGGGTTCTGTGGCTTCCACATTCTTTGAAGTAAAGTTTACATTTTTAGTGGGTGATTGTTCCTTGTGATGGTCTTTCTTCTCCAGTTGCTTCTTTATAACACTGAAGCTGAACTTTTCATATCCTTTTCCACTTGATAACTTTTTAATCGGCTGAAGAAGCCTGGATTGAAGCATTTCTGCTTTCAAGGCTTTTAGAGATCCCCCTTTAATAGTATTCGTGTTAGGTACATTGTGACTTAATTGTGCTGGTGATGGTCGTAACTGATTGATTTGTTTTGATTGAGGCTTCGGAGGATTTGGTTTTTTAGGTACTTTAGTCATTTTTGTGATAACATTTGAACTAGTTTTACTAGCATTATCTACTGTAATATACATTACAGGCTTAGTTTGTAGGTTTTGCTTCTTGGAATCTGATCTAATTGGCTTAGCTTTATTACTCTTCGAATAAATAGGAATTTGACTTTCTGTAAGTAAGTTGGAAATATCAATATTCGTCTTCTCGATACTTGTTATTTGAGGAAAACCTCTTGTAGTGGCGTTATTCTCGTCACTATAATTTTGGCTTGATTGCACACTTGGCAGTTTCTTATTCTCTTCTTTTATACAAGGAATTTCACTGTCTTCTCTAAGAACTATATTTTCTTTGCTATTATTCATCATTCCCAAATACAAATCATCTGTGTCAACAACTGAACTATTTTTGTAAGCTGTACATTCTTCCTTGGTGATATCTACTTTTATGTTACTAGAACTTTCTGTTGTATCAGTCAAATTTTCATGTTTTATTTCCAAATTGCAATTAGAATGTTCTTCAGCTTTAATAGTTATGTCTTTGGTTTCAACTAAATCATTTGGTTTGTCGTTTACTGTGGGAAATGCTGGCTGCTCTTTCGGCAGTGTCATTTCATGCTGAATTGGTTTCTTGGGCGAATAGTCGTCCCAATGATATGACCAAATTTTCCCTACTTTCCTGGAAAAGTAGGTCAAATTTTCATGGCCAAATGGCCAGACACACTGAAATAAATAATGTATATTAATAAATGTATTAAAAACTGAATATTAATATATGTTTGAAGACAAAGTAAAATAATAATTTAATCAAATGACAGTTGCTGACAATTGGAGTTGCCCCTTTTTTAAATTAACAAAACTCTGAATTTGCATTGTAATAAAACAGTATCTTGGTTTTTACAACTCACCTTTTCCGATTCACAAGACCAGATCGCTTCGTCTAAGTTAATTTGTAACAGTTTTATTTTACTTTTCCTGTCATGCTGCAGACAAAGCGGACACAAATCTTGCATTTCGCACTCAACTGCAATTTCCTTATTGTATATAAATTTATTAATACAATGTTTTAGTCTGATTTCTTACGATATCCTTTGCTCCAAATCAACGATCATAATTTCGAATTAATTTTAACTCGCCAACCTTGGAAGAGCTTTAAAATCTTATGTACAAACTTGTGTTTTAAAAGCGGAAAGGTGCAGGTGCAACCGGTGAAGCTAGGATTCAAGTACTGTAAGTAAATCAACATATGATCTTCCAATCAAATGTTTTAAGTCGCCGAAATGTGTTATTGTATACATGCATATATGATGAATCACACATAAACAGAACATTGGCAACCAATAGCAAAGCGATTCTACTTTTATCCGACGAGTCCAATCGATGAAATACGCCAACTGAATCTTTAGTTAAGCAAAAGAACAACAGTAGCGTTGACGTAGCTTTCCAATTTCTGGGTGTTTTCCTTTTCTCGTGCTTCTCTCTGGCAACGACTAGTTCGCGATTGTCGGGACAAATTGATTGGAGTTTGGAGTGATCGACTGGTGGAGACGTTGCGCCGCAATCTGAAAAATGGCACTGATGTGTAGCCGTGGAGTTCTCCAGGTGTGCCGAAGAAACCTGTACACCAGCACAAAATGTCTATCGAAAGGTAAAGAATATCTTAGTTGTTACCAAGGTGCAGTAAGCTTTCGCTGTCTCTCAAATCAGCAGTATTTTTCATTACGTAATGTATTAAGTGTTCTCCAATTTTGCGATCGGAGTTTCTGATCCCTCGAGGGAGTTTAGTCTCTGATATTCAATGGAATGAATATTCCGATTGTTTTCCTTGTAGAAAATGCGGCTGAACCGCCGGTTGAGCAGATCACCGGTCTTCAGAAGCGAGAGATTTTGGCCGAGGCAGCTGGTCTTGATGTAAGTTTCGGTAATCCATGTATACTTTTATCAGTAAGCGCAGCAGACTACCTTTTCAAACAGCACACATGTCGCATTCAGACTCCGACGATATTTCGGGGAAACGTCTGTCTCGGGCGTTCCTATATGCGGTTTCCGCATACTGAATTTCATATTTCGAGAGCAACTGATCATATTCAATAAATTGTGAATATGATTGATTGCAACTGTGCAATTCTGATGATTGCAAGTAGGCACTGCGACTATATCATGGCAATCAGTTATTGACTGTCAAATATCTTCCCAAAAAACATTTAAATATAAAAAACGCCCAATAGTTTAGTTCCCTGTGTGAAAGGAAGAATTTTTTGAATAAGATTTTTCAAAAATTAACTTGCATATTTAATGTTGGGACTTGTCAAATATGATGGAGGAATGTCACTCCTTTCAAACTATTTTACCATATTAAATCAATGAACTTACTATGTTCATTGTTTCAGTAATAAAAGTCTTACGTTGTTAAAGAGTTACCTAATATTTCAATAAAATTTCATTATAATAGTTGCGGAGAGAAACAACTATTAATTTGAATGAATGAAGTGCGCTAAATACACAGAATCCGCACAGAAACACTAAAATCTTAGTGCTGAAAAAAGAAGAATAACAGGGAAATATAATATATGTATGAAAATGAACATGTTCTGCGCATTCATATATATCTCATCAAAGCAGTTCATTTGATTATTTTTCAACAAAACAGTGTAGCACAGATATTGTGAACTCTGTACAAGTTTCATTATATTTGTATGAAACATTGTTCATGATAGCAATTTAGAAACTCATTACAAAATTGCAGACATGTATACAAGTTATAGTTTCAAAAATCAACGATATTTGCTGCAACCAGAAGAATTTGGAATGCACTTATTCAGTATGCTTTGCACAGATAAAAGATGGATCCAATCTTGTTGTCATTACCATATTTAAATGTCCAATGGAACAATCGATGTTGGTACTTAAATAAGAATCGTCTGTTTGTTCATTACGTATCCATTAATTACTTATATTCTAATGCATTACCAATTCATAACAAAAGTTGTCTGAATTATTATACTTGTGTATAAGCCACATACAAGTTCTTTTTTCTGTATTTACAATTGTGAGACAAATATTGTAACTCACACTCACACTTAAGATAGTTATTTCTTATGTATGTTTAAGGATTAAGAAATATGTGTGCTCTTAATATTTGTAAACATATTATTAAATGTAAGAATAATATATTTGTAACATGTTCGGAATACGACTGTAATTAACAATGACATGCGTTTGTTATAGGATCCATACAATATCAAGGTTATAAAGCGAAATCGTAATTCTACAAGAGATGCACCATTCGAAGTATACAGCGCATTCGACAGCCGGCTGGTTGGCTGTATTTGCCAAGAGGATGCAGCCAGTGTGAGTTGGATGTGGCTGTACGAAGGACCACCACGCCGTTGTAAATGTGGCCACTGGTTCAAACTTTCCGAGAAACGTCCGCTTTAATTCAATTTCAAGATAAGTTAGTGAACTGTTAAAAATGATAGAATTAATGTATTGAGGAACAACACAATACATTCGTTTATTATCTACCTGTATTCTAGGACAGTTGTTTTGTTTCTCAACCAAATGATACATCCACCAAGTAATAAATTAATAAAGTGGTCATTAGAAGGAGTTTTGAAAAATTGTACGTAATGAAATTGGCACACAACCCTTTTGCTTTTAATGCTAGTTATAGATGGTCTTCTTTCTCTTCTTTATTTCCAATCTGTAACACTCGTCTTTTAAAGTTCCGGATCACTTCTCTTCGATGACAGTCAATATTATCTTTCCACTTTGCGTCCTAATTAACACGTTCCGTGAGTCTTGTATTTCCAATAGCTAGTTTTTTTGAGGAGAGACTTATTGACGAACTATCACATCCGGGTTCACATTAAGAATAATTCAATTTAAAGAACTTTGGATTGCTGGATCTTGTAATGAGTATGAATCAACTTCCCATTGCTTTTGAAATTTTGGATTTATTTTTGGAAACCGTGTATACGTAATAAGTATTGCAATTATAGAGTATGCTTTGTCGAGATTGCAACTTTATGCAGGAAGGAGAGTCGAATAGAAATCGGTTCAGCCGTTTTTTTAGTTTATTGTCAACATACAGATAGACGGATAAACATTCATTATGTTTACTAATTTTATCATAGTGAAAGTGAAAGTAATAGAGGAAGAAAAATAGTACGCTGTTCTTTCCTATACAAGTTCTCTGTTCTTATTATCAATCCGACTTTTCATTTCATGATTCAATTAATTTTCTTTGGTTAAGACTCATTCTTTGATTGCATACCACCGAAATTCAAACGTGTGGCTGTTACGGAAATGAGAAAACTATTCTTTTATATATGCATTGTATAATATTTATTTCCTTCGAGTAATAAAAAGATTTGGATCGAGTATTCGACAAAAAGGCGATTATAAAGCTTACGAGAATTTAGGCCAGAGAAAAACTTCTCAAAATTGGTATATCACAACTGTATCATGTTTTTGTTATATAATAATACTACATAAATTTATAGGAAAATAGTATATGCTCTTGCAGACAGTCACTCGTACGTTGAACATCTTTTAGCAGCTATGCTCTTGGCCGCCGGAATAACAATATGTGGGGCTCTGTAAAAGTAATACGATTAATCTATTAAAGTTTCTTTAAACATCAGATTAATTTTCTATGAATTCTATATTTATTTATTAGACTATAATTCTATCAAAAGTATTCTCACTTAGCACAAGATACTGACTTAATTTAAATCGTAACACATATTCTAAGCAAGGAGCAATAAGATGTTATGACTACGACTATAATATTACTAAGACAAATTGATATTATTCTCTTTCGTTTACTCGCACATATTTTGATATTTATTATTTTTTCATGACGCAAAACTACGTGCTGCAGAGTTGGATAATGAATAACAATAAATGAAACAAGTCACAATTTTTTGTTAATACTGATGGTAGTAAATACTAGTTTTATAAATCAAACAGTCTCATGAATAATAATTACTTATACCATGTTAGCTGCGTAATAATACAAACCTGGTCCATGCATCATGTAGTGCACCCAACCTGGGCTCTGTCGAACACCCAAATTTCTCCATTCAGTTTCTGTCATAAGGTGAGTTTTTGGCACATACGGTGCTAAATTACCTGGTAATATAACGTGTCTGTTCACGATGACATGGAAGAAGTAATTAAATGGTAAGTAATGTTTTAAAAGTGTAGTCCTACATTATTAAAGTATACGCTTTGCATAAAAGTAGTAGCAATAAGAAAATATCAGGTAATATATGCATTGGGAATCATTAATGATCATATTTTAATATGATTAATTTAACTGCATTTTTATTCAAGTTTCTAATAGGCTGTAACAATTTATCATTAAGTTGCCAATTCTTTTAGTGTCCTAATTGACTGATACTTTTAAGAAAAATGACAAAACACAATGAAGAACGTGGAACGATTGTTATGCATAGTCGGGACGAAAAGAATTACATCTCGTTATACTAATATACTACGTTGTTTGAAATCGTCGTGATGCCCGTTTGAACTTCAAAGTAGAGAACAATAGAATCGTACGAACCTATACTCATATTTGTCATCCGTATATTTGTCAGAATACTGTATATGATGATCCACTGGCATGATAATTGGCCAATATTTATAAAGCTCTGCAAGGCTTTCTTGCAAAAACAAAATACACCAAGCGGCTGTGGTTGGCTACAAGCAGTTACATTCAAGCGACGATCAACGACTAAATCGAAAATCGACTAAAATACTCACGTAGATCTAGATGCGTGCATGAATGCACGGAAAGTACTGGGTGACGCCATCTGGAGATTGGTGGGCGCAATCACTATTTGGTGTAACCTTTTCATTTAAATGATTGTAGTACGTGATTATCAATTCAGGAAATTAAATGTTTGTTTTATCTTTTGGTCGTGATAAAAGAGGTCTTAAAATATTAGCGAGGTTGATAGATTGTATATAAATATTCTACCATTTTTTTTGTAAAATAACATAAACGCGAGAACGCATTGAATTGCATTGAATGATATTATCATGCTCCGATCAAAAAGGTTCGGTGATCGGGCATGAATGGGAATATCACAAGTATGCATGGATTATAGGAACTCAAAGTGTGCTTTTTCGTACTGTGTAAATTTTTAAGTTATTTCTTTCATTCTCTTTAAATATATATATGTGGAACATAAGATATGTATAATACACTTTTAGCATGTAGGGAATATGATATGAGATTTAATCGTATGTATTCTCCCGTATATATGCAAATAGATTTTCAGAACTCTACAATTATCAAAAGTATCTTGCTGAAGACTCTAATAGGACTCTGATAGAAAGCGTAGCCTCGACAGTAAGTGCTGCCACCTGGGCCATTTACTGGTGTAATCTGTAATGTATATCGATGGTAACTGTCCTCATCACAAGATTGTAAATATTTTATTACAAGAGAATAGTACGATTTGTTCCGGTGGTGTTCAAAAGTAACTAAAACAAATAAGAAAATTGCAACAATTAGGGGATCTGTAACATTTTGCATTGTTCTTCTAAAATATAGACTCTCGAAGGTTTTATTATTGGCTTCCGATTTGCATAACGAAGCCAATTGAATCTTTTTATTAGTAGTATACATTCCCTACATATATTTTTCATAAGATGTCTGAGGCGTACAAATTTATTATATATATATATAAGGTCAACAGACTACAGTCAACGGACTACAGTCAAACCTAAATTTAATTAATTGTGAAAAAGATATGTATACTTATACCATATTATGTGTGCCATAATCAGCCTTCTGTAAAGTACAAAATAAAACGTAAAAAAGTTATCCAAATCTATTTGATAGTTCTAGAGATTATCCCTGGCGTCCAAACAAACAGTTTACGTCTTTAGTGTATATTAGAATAGATTCATATATTAGTAATAATATGAATATAAATATCGATATGAATTTGCATGTATAGCATTTATAAGTTATAAAAGTTGTGACAGTTAAGTAAATGTTATTGTTCTTGGAAAATAATTTCTCGATAATTCTATGTTGTTTATAAATTGGTCTTTATCTTTAAGGTCATTTGTTATATCACTAGATAAATTATCTTTGTTTTACGTGAGTTATTATTTACCACAGGAACGGTGAACAGTCAATTGTTCTTATGACTTACACCGGTTAATAGTTTTGAGTACGTTCTGCCTTCCAGTCCTTATACCAGTTGTTCTTTTTATTTTTTCTCTATTTCCAATCTATGATATTCCTCGTTTAAATTTTCGGTTTATTTTTTCTTATGTATGAGCCAATAATATTATCATATTATTGTTTTATTTTTCGGTCTGATTAACGTGTTCGGAGAATCCGGTATTCCCAGAAAATATTAACTTGTCTTTTTGATAATATTCAAAGACTTAAAGCATGCAACATGAGAGGGCATTAATAGTCACTTGTGTAAATGTTTTTAGTGGGTGAAAAAAAAACGAGAAAAAACGCGGGATAACTTGCCTAAAAAAAGGATCAATTCACAGGAATTCAAAAAAGTGTTACCCGAAACGGCATGTACATCACATAGACGACAGTCAGTATAAATCACAACATTACATGACTACAACCTAACATGAGTGTAATTAATAATCAACTGTGTTAATGTTTTTACCGGGCGAAAAAAATTGGGAAAAAAGCAGTCGAGTGCGTATTGGGAGGTTGTGTAAGTAGATTCCTATAAAACACTGTAAATTCTATTCAAATTGAGTGGAAAATATGGTAGGCAGAGCCTTGTCAAACTGAAAATCCTTTTTCTTATTTTTTCCAAAAAATTAATTATTTTAATGCGGTCTTCGTAATTTTACTTGAAGGTATACTTTATGAACACTATTTTTAAAACTTAGTTCAGATTTTTAAATAAAAGTGTTAAAAGTTAAGATAACTTGTTTAACAAAAGTATCGATCCATAAGGATTAAAAAGGGGTAATTTGAAACTACATGCTCATCTCGTAGATGACAGTCAATATAAATGACAACATTAGACAACTACGACTCAACATATGTGTAATTCATATTCACTTATGTAAGTGCTTTTAACACGCGAAGAAAAAACGAGAAAAAAATGTGAGGTAACTTAATTATCCAGAAGGTCTACAAGAAAAGCAGTTGATCCAGAGGGATTAAAAAATATATAATTCGAAACCGCATGCACGTCATGTAGATGATAGTCATCATAAATGACAACATTAGCCGTGACTACAGGTCAACACGAGTGTAATTAATAATCACCCATGTAAATGTCTTTAGCGGGCAAAGAAAAGCCGAGAAAAAAGTGCGAGAAATCTCGTCTAAGAAAAGAAATCGATCCACAGGGATTAAAAAAGATGTAATCCGAAACTGCATGCACATCACGTGTAATTCCCCGGGCGGTGTTGGGAAAGTCTGTCGGCTGGTTATGGAAAGGCTGGAAAGCCGGCAAGGAAATCTTCGCGTAGGCCTGTCAGCCCCACCACGTTGATTCACGCGCCACTCGTGTAGCATATATTCTCGATTCCTTGATTGGTCGACGCCCCACCAGAACGATAGCGTCCCTCCGTCCAGTTGGGCGATTCGGATCTGACGGTAGCAGTGCGTGTCAGTGAACTGTCAAGTGGAGACATTTCCAAAGCGCTCTCGTCGCGTGCGACTCCAATTTCATCGGCGTGCCGGCCAACTTCCTCGACTCACATGTCGAGGATCCTTTAGGAAATACACCTGGATTCTTTACTCGACAGTCATTGGTTGTCCAGCTACGCACCGCACGTGGAAAATGCAGGTTAGGAATTAATAAGTTGGAAACACACTCGTTTATGTTAGCTCGCTGTCCTTGCTCCGCCGTTTTGTCGATTGTCCTCTCACCGAATCTCGGCTTTTGGTGTTGAGACACACAGAGTTGGCCACTTGTGGAATTCATTACCTTCGGGACTATTTCTCGCAGAGGATTGAAACGAGCTCGACGATATCTTGATTCAGTTCTGCTGGTAGTCCTGAAGCAGTTACGAGGCTTGCGTGAATCATTTCGAAGGAAAGAATACTTAATGAATTAAGTGACGACTAATCGTTCTCTTTCTCTCTCGCTCGAGAAATTCTATGATTCCGTGTGTTCTTCTTAAAGTTCATAAGAAGTTTCACTACATTGCTTCCAAAGAAAAGGATCGGATTGAATGAAAACTCGACAGTCGTTGTTTCGAGGGTTTCTTTGAATTTATTAATGAAAAGCTGCAACATATCGATCGTTATTCGGTGGGGACCAGTGGCAAAGCGAAATCAGAATGCCCTGCGGGTTCCGCAGCTGCGCGAATTTGAAAGCGGTCAACGCGTCTCTCCGAATGAGTCAAACTGACGCCTCGCTTCCCCCCATACCTCGCCGGCCCCAGCACGCACGCTCTGACAGCTGATTCGTCCAAAACAACCTGTCAGCTCGCTTTGCCCGAAGAAGCACACGGCCGTTCATTTATCTGAGACAATACAAAAATGTTATGTAGTCCGTAGTATTTTGTTCTGTATCAGCTCGCGTTGTTTGTCGGCCTTTCCTTGCCTTTCCTATCTCAATGTTTGCGGTGCGGAAGGTTGAATTAACCTTGTTGATTCGGCCATGAATTGCCAGGCTTATTAGGATTTCGTGTTGCGAGTGAGTGTCAGCGTGGAATTCATGCCTTTCGGAAGATCCGACTCGAGGGCTTTTTAGATGAATTGCAAATCATTGTTGGGAAACCCGATGAATAATGAGATTTGCACTCACCGCAATCGTCGATTGATCATACCGCCTCCGGCAACTTCGTTGGGATTCTTTCATGATTTTCTGCAATCCTTTCCTTTCAGTTTTTTGGAGGTGAAAACGGAAAGATACACATTGTATTATTAATGGCAGGTATCTATTTTTTTCGAAGAATTCATGGCAACTTTATATGTCTTATATATTGTTATAAATTATTTATGATATTTATGATATAATACGTACTGTCTATTTATAAGTTATGGCAATTTCTGTTTCCGTTTCATTTGTGACCCACTTTTTTTACTTACATCAACGCTTTCCCTACTACTTGCATAACTTAATTTCTGAATTGTATGTTTTGAAACAGAACTTAGTCCCACACTGTCAGTACAGTTCGGGAACTTTAAACGACATTGGAGAAGAGAATATTGTTATACTTATCAAAAACTATAATCATTTAATAACTTATTTCACTAATACAAACTTAAAGATTATTAAATGCAACATAAATATGTTAAGACCATTGGAGTAACAACTTTCGCTAATAACTTTTTAGTTAATGGGATAATTGTTAATTAATATCTAAAAAAAGATAAATATAATAATAATGTAGGAATAAAATGTTCGGTAGGAAATGAGCGAAAAGGAGGAGTGAGTGAAAAAGAGACTGAGGAGAGAAAGAGAAAGCGTATGTGCAGAGAGTGTGTGTGAATATATGCGCGAAAGAATTGAACATTGCAACGAACGCGGAAAATTCTGGACGAACGAAAAAGGGCTGACTGCGTCGGGCCTTGAGAGGCGTCGTTATCTTTATCTAATAAAAAATCTATTTCTTATCTATCGATCACTTCCCCATTATTAATATCACAGAATAAAAAAGCATATTCGGACACGTTTTTAGTAAACATAGAAATGTTTTGTTCTCTAAAACGAGCAATTTTTCCGTTTAATTTTCTGTACAGTATTATCTAGTTTCACAAGCACACACAAAAATGTTTAACTTTCAAGAATTCCTCAAGGTTTCTAAGTATTTTCTATGACTCAAAGCTTATCGAACGCAAAGGCTGTTCACTCGTAGTATACTAAGCCGTTTTAGCTGCACCGTTTAGCTTATATAGTCTTCGACTCCGCTTGCCACCTTTGCACATGTTTAACAAAATTAATGTTGCGCATGTAACATTTTGTGTGCAAGATTTGAACACGGCTGGTGTGGAATGAATGGGAGAGGATGAAAAGACTAAATTTGCTTTAGAGTATGCATTCTCAATTGCTACACAGTTACTAATAAAAAATCGTTCGCGCATTACGTGACAAATTGTACTTCAAAATCATAATGGAAACGAATCATGAAAGATTCTATTTCTTTCAAGACACTTTTTCTACCTATCCTTTCATTGAAAGACATTAGTTAGTATTTTTTTATATGAACAGTAAGAGACGAATAAAAAATGGTTGTACAAATTATTATTTATAAGAGAGCAGACAATTTTTTATGACTCGTTCAATATTAGATTTATGATTAGAAAAAACTGTATTAAAATCGCGTCAGCCGTTTTTGCGTTTATTGTGAATATACAGAGAGACAGACAAACAAAAATTGTCCTTTGTATTAGTAGGACCAATTCTATAACAGTGAAAGGGTTAAAAGTTGAATGTAAAAATGCAAGGATGACAAGTCGCTATTTTCTAGATAAATTCTGTGTTTATTATAACGTAGCTGATTTTTAAATTCATGAATTGATTCAAACTTCTTCGATCATAATTTATCCTTTTATTGGATGCCATTGAAAACTTAAAATGTGACTATAATGGTAATGAGAAAATTACTCGTTTATATATCAATCGTATGATATTTATTCCCTTAGAGTAATAAAACGATTCGCATCTAATATTTGACAAAAAGGGCAACTACAAAGCTTATGAGAATTAATATACCTGCTCGTAAATCAAGAAAAATGAAAAAAGTGTTAAGAATTAAGCTATTTCTTCTTCTCCATCTATAATTCTATTTTAATATTAATACTAATAGTAATATTAGTATATTAATATTTCCAGTGCAATTGGTACACTAGTAACTATTAGTGCTAATATACTAATATTAACATTAGGATATTAGTTCTAGTATTAGTATTAGAATTAGTATACACTAATTACAGTGTGTGTGTTCGAGTATGATTTGAATACGCGATGCTATGTGGAAAAAAATGTAGCAAAGCTCTTCGATAGCAGTGGAACAACTTATTTTTCTTGAAATTAAATCAATGTTAGCGTGTGCACGAAATGCCAGCCGGTCGAAGCCGGTTAGGGCAGTTACTTGTCCTATACATACACAGCAGCGTACACCTGATGCGATGTGACTCACCCTGTACGTTTGCCCTTAACGTTTGTCTCGTGCTGAACAGCGAGAACGTCGAAACACGAGCGAAGAAACCAAGCGTCAAAAGACTAACAGAAAAGCTCAAACACAAGGCAATGAAAATAATTATTACTGTACACGTGACATGTAAAATCTGTTTTAAATCTGTACTCGTCGTGTTGTTCCTTTGTACGTGCGCGTGTACAACTATTCACTGGCTAATGTGCTCTAGTTATGCTATTATACGACAATTTCAACTTTACGATCGTAAAAGTCACTTTTTTTTCGTTTCGAACAATTCGAGGATATTTAAGTGCACTTTTGTGTATTACAAATTGCAAAGAGTTGCAAGTTTGCGTTAAAAATTAATTTAATACTTAATGACAGACATTCAGGAAGATTGCTATTGAATGCAACCATCAAAAAGCAATCAATAAAAAGCATAAGTCGAGTCGTTTTTAGCACTTGCAGATTTCAAGCTAAGCATTGAAAGAATTGTGAGACGGAATTTGCCTGATGTATTCGTCGGGTGGTTCCTTTATGTGCGCGCGTGCTTTCACGCGTTAACTGTCCCCTCGGCTAGGGGAACCGTGTCTGTGTGTGTGTATGTTGCACGTGTTCACTATTCATCCCATGACACTATAGTAATGCACATTCAAGTGCACCTTTTTGTATTACAAGTTGGAGAGTCTGGTGTCCAAGTGCACTCTAATTCTTTTACTTACTAACAACTGCAAGTTTGCGATCTTAAAATTGATATTTCTGCGATTTCAAACAATTTCACACCTAAAAACATACATCCAGAAAAGGTGCTATTTACTGCTTCGATTGGAAAAAAATGATTGCAAAATAATGAATACTCTTTAGTGCGTGCAGATTTCAAACTACACCATTAAAAAACTTGCGACATATTGAATCCGTCGTGTTCTTTGTGTGTGCGCGCATTGCCGCGCAATTGTAAGTTTGCGATCTTAAAAATGGCATTTCTTCGTTATCAAAAAATCGCAGACCTAAAAACATACTTTCAGAAACCTTACTATTGAATACTTTGTTCGAAAAAAAAAATCTTACAAAATGTTGAACAGTCTTTACTGCGTGCAGATTTTATTTCACACAGAATTCGTCGTCTTCTTTGTGTGTGCGCGCATTGCCGCTCAGTTGTAACATTGCGATCTTAAAAATGGTGTTTCTTCGATATCAAAAAATCGCAGACCTAAAAACATACTTTCAGAAACCTTACTATTGAATACTTTGTTCGGAAAAAAATCTTACAAAATGTTGAACAGTCTTTACTGCGTGCAGATTTTATTTCACACAGAATTCGTCGTCTTCTTTGTGTGTGCGCGCATTGCCGCTCAGTTGTAACATTGCGATCTTAAAAATGGTATTTCTTCGATATCAAACAATCGCACACCCAAAAACATACTTTCAGAAACCTTACTATTGAATACTTCGTTCGGAAAAAAATTCTTAGAAAATGTTGAACAGTCTTTACCGCGTGCAGATTTTATTTCACACAGAATTCGTCGTCTTCTTTGTGTGTGCGCGCATTGCCGCTCAGTTGTAACATTGCGATCTTAAAAATGGTGTTTCTTCGATATCAAAAAATCGCAGACCTAAAAACATACTTTCAGAAACCTTACTATTGAATACTTTGTTCGGAAAAAAATCTTACAAAATGTTGAACAGTCTTTACTGCGCGCAGATTTTATTTCACACAGAATTCGTCGTCTTCTTTGTGTGTGCGCCGCGCACTATCGTGCGGGCAACTGTCCCCTCGACTAGGGGACACGTTTCTTGGTGAGTGTGTGCGCGTCGCACGCGTTCAGTGTTCACGGGCTGACTGGATGGCTCCATTCACCCTGGCGGAGGCGGCGGGTACGCGTCCCGATAGGAAAGACGAGACACGCACGGGCTCAAACCGCAACCACAACCACAACCACAACCATAACCACAACCACAAGCCTAGACTGGTGTGTTGGTTTCTGTGGTGGGGAGCGAGAGGGTGGGTAGAACATTTAATTCGAGCTTGCGAGGAAGTCGTCGATTGGAGGCGAGTAGTACGCGCCAGTCGCCGCTCAGCGCTCGATCGCGTTGGACAGTCTCTCGATTCCCTCCGAAATTGACGGCTATCTTCCTCCTTCACTTCCGCCAATCCGATCGCCGATCACCCAGATATCGAATGAAATTCATGAGACTCGAAGCGCTCTTATCGTTATCGGATTGATCGCGCCGATTGGATTCCCCGGCGAGCGAGTCACTTTCGGGAGCTTAGTGTCGGAAGCCCCATCGGCGTCCGTCGATCTTCTAGTGAAGAAAAACTTTCCTATCGCTTGTACCTTGTTCGAGACGCCGATTTAGCATCAGGGTCGATGTGGTGGTTCTTGTTGTTCCAAAGTGGTAAAGGCGAATGATGGTTTGTTCTGACCGGTTTTTACCGATTGCGAGGTCAGAAACGATTGGATGATGCGGTGGCCCTGCTGATATTTTGGAGAAACACACTTGTCAACTCTCTCGGCGGACAACCTCCATGTGAGTCCTTGATACTTGTCTTGTTGGATGCTCGGAGTCAGCCCTCCTTAACCCTTTCGCTACGCCAGAGTTGAGTCAGTCCGACGTTCGCGACAGATTGAATTTAATCTCCCAGCAGACAAAAATTGCAACTGTTTTCATTTAACACGTTTACCGCTGCGTTACTCGATTTCGGGTAATAAGTGTTTTATTCAGGAATTTTTATGTCCACGCAAATAATGCTAATAAACGTTTTTTCTTTGCATTTTAATTGGTTAAATTTTAATTGGTTGATTGATTAGTTTGTCGGACAGAAGTCAACTTCGAAATACGTTTTATGCAAAATGAAATGTAATTCAAATTTTTGTTTAAGTTAGCGTAATTAGTAATGCAGAAAATGAATAACTGGAAAGAAAAAATTTCATTGCCAAAACTTACTTTCTGAATTCCTTATATATTCTATTACTCGAGAATGCACAAAGTGCAGTCCCCAATGATAATTATAGTAAAAATACGCAAATACATTTATTATTTTGCCCACGGGTTATATAATAAATGTAGGAAAACTGCTAGGTTTGCGTGAATATCGTAAAAGTATGTTTCCCATTCACGGATAATTATTTAATTACGGATATATATAATACCGGATAAACACGGATAATTGTAGTGGAACAGTTAAGCATATACCAATTTGCTAATCAACTTGTTAAACAAAGACCATTTGTCATTTGCGGGGACTTTAAGGGTTTCAGTATCAGTTAATGATATACAGTTAAAGGTAAAGGACAGAGAAACATGAACAATAAATTAATATTGTTTAGAATATACAGAAAGTTAAAACAGTTTGGGTTGATAAATGTTTTAAATGTAATTATTTAAAACGTTATAATATTATCGCGCAGAACAAAAAAATAAAAAGAAATACAGAATGGTGCCAACAAAGTCTACGTTCGGATAGGTTCATTGATTATAATGTGTCTTAATAAATTAATATAAATAAAATAGTGGCCACAAATGGTATATTAACAAAACTGTGAAATGTTCACACATACCGGAACATAAAGTAGGGGAAAATTAACAAAAGAAATAAAATGCAATCACAAAAAATATTTGGAAAAAGGAATTATTAGTGCTATTATATTTTCTTTATTTGTTTCCTCAAAAAGTCGGAGTTCCGAGAATGTATGTCCCAAATTATAAACCGATATCTCAAAGATTAAGAGGAGGACTTAACTTGTAATATTTTGATAGCTCACAAAAAGAGTACTTGAAATTTCAAATGTGTCTTTCTTGGAACACGATTTTCAAATTAGATAAATGAATTAACTCAGAGACTAATTAGAGATTAAGTTTGAATTTCTATCAATTCTTCTTTGAAATATAATTCCGTGCTTGCTATAGTTTTTTTAAAATTTTGCACTCAATTCATAATTGCAATAACTATTATTTTGAAACAAATTGCGATAGGAAAATTTGTTTTGACCAATTCATTCAACTTGTGCATTGTCTACCGAAAAATGTTGTTTTTTTAAAATTAGGTCACAAATCAACACGGATGGCTCTTTTCTTTGTTACAAGTTTTGATTAAAAAATATATGATCACAGAGTGGATGAGTGTTAAACAAGAAAAAATTCCGAATGAGTCGTTCATTCTTTCGGACTGGCTGGCGCTGCGCGTAACCCTTTCAGTGGCTAAAGCGATTGAAAGGCCGAAGGCCAAGTTAAGAATTAAGTTGTTCCAATACGATTAACCCCGCGCGACTTTCGGGGGACGACAATTTGGACGTGAATTTTTTTACCGGAAGTTAAGAGTATTCTTCGAGAAGATCTGTCAGTGTAAATATTTTGCGAATCAGCATAAATCAATGCGATTTTCTAGTTGTGAGTAAGCTAACAAGAATAAGGCAGTTTGAAAGAATCATGTATTATTCACAAACACGAAATTCCATGTTACGATTAATGTACTACAAACACGAAACGTATGAAAATCGATGGAAGGCACTGCATTTTTATCTTGTATACTTAATACTTTTCCAGGAATTTCAGGATGAGGGAACTAATTACGCGACGTAAACTTTTAACACATACATCAGTAATTTTTTTTTTATCTTCATTTTCCTGAAGTCCTTGAGTTTAACACAAAACATGAAACATGCAGTAGTACTGATGAATATAAAGATGCACTACATTGCAATTACAAGTACTTGTATCCTTATTATATACGTGCACATTATCAGAAATTCATGAAGGCTCTCAATAAAATTTTAATGACTTTTGAATTGTTAATTGTTAAATTCAAGCAGTTTTTTTTATCGTGACTATTATTGTAATATTAATGTTTTATTCAGTGGGTCAGCCTCGCAATGACATGTTAGGCAAAGTATGGCAGAACGATTTTGCATTCGTTACTACATCGATTTTCGAGTTCTAGGTGAATTATATTTTGATAAAAAGTACAGTGAAACCTGCTGAGGACAATTTTTCTTTGTGTGCATTCTGTGTATAAATGTTAAAGTACATTAATCCAATCTGCGAGCTATGGATTTTGCAGAATTATATGTTTAAAACTATGTATACACTGTTTCAAGGTGTAACTGACTGAATTTACTAAACAATAATTTCGTGACTTCGAAAACAGTTTGCAGTGACCGTTAAATATCAATATGGATATAATAATTATCACAATTCATCTGCATAACATTTGCAATTAATTATTTATTGTTGAATAAGTTTACGTCGAATTGGATTCGGAGAATGCAAATGAGACTACAGGAAAACAGTCTTAGGAAACTAGAAAATAGCATATTTTAAATGATATTTTAAACGATCTTTTAAATGAGAAATGATTAAAATTCACGTTAAATCTTATTTGAAAAATGAAAATAGGATAATAGTAATATTTCGTAGGAATATGCTAGTCTAAATTTGTCAAAGTAGGTATTTTAAATGTTGAAAGGGATGATAAAAGATCGATAAGGCTGCAGGCTGAATCAGAGAGATACTTTAATCAAGTTATCGCAGGAAAAATTCACCTTCGCCGCTTGATAATGCGCCTGTTATCTACTCTCTGAGTAGTGTAGCTGCGGAAGTATGCAGAGATTTCGGTGGAAAGTAGAAGCCTGCAGGTAAAATAGATAAAAGTCATAAAGACAACGTTAGTCATTTCTTATCTCTAATCGACTGTAGCAACCAGTATGTCAACATAATATTTGGCGTTTCTCAAGCTTTCGATTCCAAAATGATAAGCATATTGGAAATTTCCGTGTATTTTATCTCGATTAAATCCTGCAGGTGTTTTCGAAAAGGAGTAATGAAATTGCATGAAAAATATAATTACTAAATTTCATTTATCAGTGTAGAAATCATTATATTTTGGTTTCATAATAAAATAACGGTTATAATGTTACACAGCGACTTTTTACAAAAATTTTCGTTGCTTTTATTTTTTCTTTACTCGAGAGTGCATAAAATATACTAATCAATGATAACTCTGGTAAAAATACATATGTATACATATACAGAAATATTTCTAACTATAATTTGAATTATTTTAAATCTATGAGAACTGTGCTAATTTTATGCGAATAAGATAAAGCGGTGTTGTTCAACATAAGATACAATTTTTAAAAAAATATTGTTTATCAGAATGGTATTTCGATTGGAAATATTCAGATCTACGATTGATCTGCGGATACCAATCTTCAAAAAAAAGCAACCCCTGCTTCGAAACTTGCACGATCATCACTTCGAATCTGCTCCATTTCCCGATTGACGATGACTATCTCTCATTTTCGTCGGAGCATTTCGTTATCTGATTACAACACACGCTCAATTTCTCTGACTCATTGCGATGAAATGCTTGGTAATTGTGTTCAAAATAATTGCTATCACCGTCTAGACGGAAATTATGTGATCACTCTGTAACCGGCTCTTATTATGCTATTATATCTTCCACTATATATGTAATCATATTGATAGTGCTATTACTGCTATTCATAGATTTTTGCTTATTTTTTTATTCCACTCAATCCTATGATTGCGATTGACTTGTTTCTCTTTTATAAGTATTGGCGTCCTACTTTTTTATTTATGATTATTTTACATATTTAATTGTCGCATCAAAATTCGGATCATTATTATAATAGTTGCTGCTTTTCGATAAATATCTTTCCAATTATCGGCCAATCTACTATTTTATTTGTTTATATTATTATCATGGAAAAAACCGGTGAAACTTGAGAATGTGGGATTTTTATTCTTTGGCATGAAACATGTGGGAAAGTTACATGAGAGAAATAGTATTGGTTTAATAGAAAGAGACTCGAACTTTTAAATCACCTTTCTTCAGAATTTATATTTTTCGAATTGTGCCGTTTGTCATTCAAAATGAGAATATGTTATGTAATACTTTTATATTACTTGTTTTGTCATGCTGATTATCTCTCAAAATCTTTCTTTTTTAAGAGGTTATTGTTTCATGCACGATGTTTTATCCAATCAACAGAGTCATCACGATGATTCTTGAATACTTAAGTGCAATGTCTGCATTGTAAGTCTTGGGGGTCAGAAGTTCAAATGTGTTTCAATTCCACTACTCATTAATAATTGCAATTTGCGATCTTGAAAACAGCATCCATGTCTCTCGGTTTGAATAACTTAACATCCAAAAATCAGCAAAATCAAAAGCCAATGACTTCATAGTTTTATAAAATACAGTAAGTTACATTAAAATAAACCCCAAAATCACTCAAAGTGTATAAAATTATATTTCAAAACTACACGATGAATCAAAAACTCTTTATTTTGACAATTATTGTTTCACACGTTTCGTTTTTGAAGGAGATTAACAATTTGTCTTGTCCTTGGGCAAAAATTGGTGCCAGACGAATGTACGTAAAAGGACAGAAAAAAGTGGATGAACCGGCATTCTCGGATTGCGCATTATTCGTGCGAAAGCAAGACAAAGACGATAGTTCCTAGTTCCATAGAAGTCAATACTCATACGCATCGGCGATTATCGCTCGCTTTGTAGCTCCGTTCTTTCTCTCTGCGGCCGCGGCCTGCTAAGAGATGCTAATGCATCTCGACATAAATTCAATTAATCATGATTGCATTGGGAATGGCACGTATCAGTTCAACGAGTGCGCGTTCTCATTTGTACTCGTTGCCGGCCTATTAGATCTATTTGTTTATTGCCGGCGCGCTCGCGCTCGGAGAAACGCAATTGTCCACGGTTAATTCAAACGGATATCCGTGACCTGACATACGTACGTCACGAAAAATACTGAATTTTGTATTAGAATTACGTGCACCGTTTTGTTTCCAACATAATTTTATTGTTGTTATTAACTTCGAAGTGGATGCAATTTAAAACAAAAATAATTTACAAGATTGATGAATGAATTATTATCTTCTTTTGGAATTATCGTTTTTATTTCGGTTTATTTCAATAAATGAATTTTTGTTGACACGTAACGCAGTTCGACGTCGAAAATGGTACATGAAAATAACTGAAATATGAAGGATTTTTATTATCATTAACGCACGTTAAAAATTATATGTAAATCATTTTATAAAATGTAACTTTTTATTGCTTGCGTTGAGAAGCTTAATTTTCAATTTAATGTAGTTTAACTGGATATTTCATTTTTTAATTCTTTGAGGAATTTACTAAAAATTTCAATTTGTGCTATCTTCTACCACTATTTAATCATTTTTTAAATGTTTATCAATATATTAAAGCTATGTATTAAACATTTTACTCCATTCTTCTATTTTCTACCACTATTTCATTATTATGTAAACAATTTTGTCACTATACCAAACCTCATTAATAACTAATATCGATTATTAAAAGTTCACCAATTCTGGTCCGTCAATAATTATACATATTATTGTGCTACTATACTTTCTGTCTCATTCATTTTTAGTTACGAATTTTATTAATCTAAAAAGACATTAAATGTCACAATACAACAATGCCAAGTTCTTATGGAATGATATTTTGATTGAACTTGCAGTTGTAACGTTAAAAAAATATTTCCTATCTTGCATGATCATTTTTATATGTTTTTAAAAAATCTAATACAAGGAAAGCTATCTTTTACATAGGACTAAACTATTATTTAGCGTCTTTTTTATATTTCAATGTTTTCGGAGTGCGTTACATTATTGTGTTACCACTTTCAGTCTCACTCATTTTTAGTCACGATTATTATTAATTCAAAAACTGGGAAATATACAATTCAAGACAGCCGGTGTCGTATCAGCGTGTAATCAGAGCGGAAGGAAAATCGGGAGACGGCTGGGCTAGAAAAATAATCCGATGCTTCGAGATGGGACGTGCGCGCCACGTAGAAATGGGGCTGCCGTTCCCCCATTGGCGCTGTACTATCCTTTCCCCCTAATTATTTCATAGTACCGGCCGAGTTGAGCTAAAAACGCTCGGGCTCCCCTCGGGAAATGCGGATGTGTTGCCGAGTTTTTTAAACCAAGTGTCATTAATCAGTGCTTTTAAAGTTCGCGACCCAATTAGTATAGCTGCGCGTCCAATCCCCGGCGGCGGTTTGCGGATATGCCTGTTTGTCGGCCGGACTTTATTCAGACCTCCAATTTACAGAAAATTGAGTAGTCTCTTCCTGTTTTGCCATCCTTCCCAATTAGCCGTCGAGCGCAATTAGGAATAAGTAATGACACTGACAAAATTTTCAATGAATGAGCTGAGATTTGCTCGCTGTAAAAAAGGACTCATTTTCAAGGGAATTTTCAAAAAATGTCAAATAAAATTTTCATTCATCCTGTGACATTGCCCTGGGATTTGTATAAGAAATTTTTCTATTATTTACAGTGACTATAAAACATTCGTGCAGCAATACATTGTAACTAAATGTGGTATTACAGTTTGGTAAAGAATTTCTGTATAAAGAAAGTCGTATATTTTCTCTGATGCCTCTGAAACAAACATTAGGCAAACCTTGAACAGTGGTTGTATTGTCATTTTTTACGAGCATCGTTTAATCAAAAACAGCAATTGTAAAGCTACGCCCTTATTCGACAAACAACAAGGAAATTTTGTTGACATTTTGAGAAAATTTCGTTAGTGTTTCTGTTTCCAGTGACAAAAGTGACAGCGTTGCTCTTACGTTGATTCAGGTTTATACAAGCTGTAAGTGTGAATAATACAAAAACATTCAGCAACAATGTGCAACAAACAGTTATTCGGTATTCCTCGAGTGAGGACACAGTTCAACATTTATTGCTGGTAATGCATTGTCATTTAATATTGTAATCTGTTTACTCAATATCAGCACACTTATAATCGAAGCATACAATGTTTTCCTTGTTGTCGCAATTAATTCTGTTTCCACAATCTGTGGGAATTCCCTTGAACCACTTTTAATTTCTTTGTTGTAGAAATTTGCCATATTAATTTATAACGAGCAGAACTTACATAAACTAATAAAATAATAGTGTAGAACTTAGTAATAATTAACTTTCGAACACGTGCGAGTTTGATTACAGTGCGCTATATTTATATATTTGTTGTTATTCTGATTCTGATAATAATCTAAAAATCGATAATAATAAAAATTGTGATAATCTTGTGATGATTTTGATAAGATAATACTCCATATTATCCGATCGGAACTGCCTTCATTGTTTACGTTGGAGTAATTGCGCTCTTAATATTTACTGCTCGTTCAAAATGCTTTTAACTTTAAAGATTTTCTCGTTTGAATTTTGGAAACTTAAAGGCTTTATAGTTCTATAATATTATTTTAAATTTATTGTCTGCTTATACACGATTATTTATGTAATAGTGTTATCGTTTATTGGTATTATTAGATAATGTTTCATTGTTTCAACATCCTCTGATGCTGTACATTCTCTAAAAGGACATTTCGTGCCTGCGCGTCCTTTTCTTCACTTCCTGTGTTCCGCTTTTGGTGGTGGAATAGAAAATAGGCTTTCGTTTTCCTGAAATGGTTAGAGTTTCAAGGTTCTTCTCGCAAGGAGTCACGATGACTCGAAACGAATGATGAGAACGAATTCTCCGAAAGTATGGTGAAATGATTAAAAATGGAAGAGAATTGCAGTTATATGACGTTTAACTGTCCTTGCTTCTACGCGCACTCTTAATTCAGTCCAAGCTTTTTTACCCTCCAATGATCTCCGAGCAAACCTACAATGGCTTAATGCGATTTGAAGGGAACATTCAACTACATGTGACAGGAGAATCTAATGAACGCTGACGTATGTTAATTCTGTAGATTGTAATTCAAATATCGAAACTTATACTGTCAAATGCAGCAGTATAATGCTTCAAAACCATAAATGTTTGAACATTTATTGCAAAGTTAAATTATGTATCTATAACACAAAGTAAAGGAAAAATGTTGTAAAGTTTTCTATCCGATTGAAGTATAAATCGGGTGGAAAACAAAGGCTTTATATATGCAAAAATGTGAGAGAAAATCATTTTTCACTTCCGAAATGACAAATTTTCCCGTATCTATTCGGCATTTTAATACAAAAGTATTTCAAACACGACATGCAATAATATGTTTAGAAGAATATTCTTTGAGGCATTTTTTTTAGAGGAAAGGACTGAAACTCATTTAATTTTATTTGTTATTTTAAAACTAGAAAAAGTAGTCTGTATAATTGCTAATTATATTTCTTGCATCATTTTATGTTATTTAAAGTAGCAACATTAATATTAATAAAAGATGTTAGTCAATGTTTGTCTGCGTAAATATTTATTTGTATATTTAATAATGCCACTGAGGAAATTATCCGAGTATGAACTTAACGGTCTGGGGACAAATGACTTTCATTAGAATTTAACTTTCACACGATGAAATACCACTGGTGAATGTAAGAAATATGTAAATATCTATGTTTGATTTATGCTTCATTCAGTATGCTTTCACAGTCACATCCCAGAGACTACCTTTTCCTATTTCTTCGATCATGTGATGTACTCGTTATTTTACAAAGTTATTTTACATACTCCATGACAAAAACAAATTTTCAGTCCTTTCTTTTTATATTACTATAATTGAAACACGTGTCATTGCTCATCAATTTAACTCTCACATTTTCCTTTTTTGCAATTATTTTTGTTTTGCTGCGATAAAATACAATATTCAAGGAGATGAGTTTTTAAGAACTACGATTTAAAAATTGCACTTTATCTTTTTCTAAACTAATGGAAAGTGTAACAAATTAACTTTGCAAAACTTTCCTACGTTTCCGCGCACACACCAAGTTTTGTTTAATGTTGCATTTGCAAATTAAATCGGAGTATTGTTGAACAAAATTTGGATTCCTCGTCTGATATCTATATCATTCTGAAGCTTAATTATTTTTTAATGAAAACTAGGCTTTTCAATCATATCCATTTACATGTTTCGTATATTTAAAGTATAATTTTGGGCAGGTAAACTTTTTTAGAAGTGAAACACTTTTACGAGACAGTATACTTTTTGGGACGTGGAAAAAGACTACTTGGCAATTTTTTAAAATATTTTTTTGGGAGGAGGATTAGATTCTTATTAGAATACATTAATTTTATTAAAATAAATTGAAGTTTACTGAATTTTAGCTCACTAGCTTCAGTAGTTTTTCAGTTAAGAACTTGAGAAATTTTATACATACATGTATAAGTTTCTTGATTGCTATTTAAATTATTTCTGAATTGTGATTGGTATATTTGCATTTCTTACTGATTTCCCAATGTAAACCAATGCATAATGCTGTTGTATTAGCAATAATTCAGAAATAATTCATATTGCAGTCGGATCTTAATCAAACTTCATACACTTGTTAGGCATCCAAAAATAGTCGACGCGTATTTTTTTTATCGGCAACCGTGGACATTAAAGAGTTGAAAACAAGCTTTAAAGTTGGCCAAAAATTGTCGAGGATAAAGTTTTGCCACACAGTTGCCACAAGTTGCCAGAAATCAACAGACTTGGCTTGAAGGCGCCACTTGCACACCAATTCTCAATTTCACGGCTAAAATGATAACACTTTAGAATGAAACTTTATATGCATAAACTTTAATCCAAAATAGAAGATCCCTGTTCTTGGATTTCTTCCGTTTTCGTCCCCTCGATTGAATATTGATTAAATATTGATTTACCCGATCATCCATGGTTTATAAAAATGACAAGTACCTGAGAAAGTAAACTTACGTTGCTTGAACATTTCCTTTAGAATGAGGATGGTCAATACATTTGAACGAAGGAGGAACACAAAACAGAAACGCGGAGATTACAAAGCTCGAATCTCTGGCGGTGATCTCGTGACATGTATCCGTGGCCATTAGCATATGCGTTGCCTATTTCTCTTTTCATGGCGGACATATATGTATGGGATATTATCAGGACACAGAAGGGGACATGCGGGGGAGGAGAATGGAATCGCCCACCAAGGCCCTTTCCCTTTGGGTCACGTTCCACAGCGGCTCGAACTTTTGACTTACATTTCACAATCCCAAGATGGAATAAATCTGTCGAACAGGGGAATATACATAAGAATGGGAATAGCCAGAGCTGTTCAATGCCTGACAAAAGTTGTCTACTATTTATACTCGCTCTTGAGCTAAATACATATGTATAGTACAGGTAAATGTACTATAGTTAAATAATTTTTGGTTTTAGATTTTTTTAATAACATTGCATTGCTCAATGCTATGTATTTTTTAAAAAGATAACATCTCTTCACAAATCAGCTATTACAATTATAAATGCTGCATTACAATTTATAAATACTTTCATGAACCCATTTTTCATCATATTTATTGTCATAACTGTATCATATGATATTATAAAAAGTATTATAAAAATTAGAATAATCGATTCTATTAGATTGCTATCATACATATGTGATTAAAAAAATTACGGTTCATGATATTGCAATGTCAATTTAAAAATCGATAAGTCGATTAGTATTATTTCTTAATTACCGTTAAACTGATATAAACAGTGTTCGAGTGCTTTTGTGCATTACTACGCAAAAAATCATTGAACGTGCTTTTTTAATATTTTTAATACAAGTTTAACAGAAAAGTAGAAAATAATCAAATGAAGAGAAAAATTTGTTTTCGCCGTGGCTAATCGCTAATCGCTGCTAGGTCTCGGTTATTAGTGCTAATCTTCGAGGAGCCCAATTAGAGACAATTTGACGGTCGAGATAATCCCGCGTAGCAGCAAGTTTATGAGCCGCGTTTTCGAGATAGGTTATCGGTGGTTACATTGGTCTGCAATGCTAACTGCATGTATCATGCCACATAGATAAGACACAATTGATTTTAACAACTGTTAATATTGGAGGTGACACGTGTCAATTTAATTTGTCATTCTGGATTTGCCTTGTATTTTATTTTTCGTTGAAATTGATTTATTTTTCAAATGTTTTGTTCGTTACTATTTACGCATATTGATAATTGGTTAATTATCTTTATATTTATCGCATGTAAAGTAAATGGCACGTGTTTACTACATGTTTAAATTTAAATACTCACTTTATATTTACCTTGTATTCTCTCGTTGTTTGAAATTTATATGTTTGAAAAAGTTCTATTCTTTAATATTTGTTTAAAATTTAATATTAGTACTTACACGAGTTGGTTAAAAAATTAAGAAAATATTGTTGGATTTCAATTCTTTATTAAGAATATACGCGTTTTTGTCATCGGCTTTGTCGTAGTAAGGAATGGATTTGCTTTGAGGATCAAAGGCTGCGATACAAGAATATTTATTAGTTAGTGGTTAATTTAGAAATCTATGGTTAGTTCGCGTAATCCATGTTTCGCTATCCACTTGAGCGTACCCTCAACTCAAACAAGTAACAAGTAGTAAGTGACAAGTATGCCAAGGGCAGTCAGATGATATTAAGGGGTCAGTTCCGGCCGGCCGTTCGTGCTAGATCGTTCGTGCCTATAAAGCACCACTTCCGACATTTCTTATTACTTATTAATTCCTCTCCCGGACGGTAAACCAACGCCTACGCATCACGAACCTTCGAGATGCACTGGCTCGCCGGAGAGTTCATTCAAATTTTATGGTCAGTAGTAAGTAGAATTGGTCGAACCTTCGAGATGGACTGATTTGAGAGTTTATTCAAATTTTGTGGTGAGTATTAAGCAGGATTGGTTGAGCCTCTAAGATGGACTGGCTTGAGAGATTAGTTTATTCAATTGTTGTGTTCATTTATAAATAAATTTAGGCGAAATTTCGAGATGCACTGACTTGAGAGAGAATTTATTCAAATTTTATCGTCAGTAGCAAGTAGAATTGGTCAAACCTTTGAAATGAACTGACTTGCGAGAGAGTTTATTCAAAGGGTGTCGTAAGCAGCAAGTAGAATTGGTCAAAGCTTTGAAATGAACTGACTTGCGAAAGAGTATTCAAATGTTGTGGTTACTAGTGAGTAGAATTGGTTGAACCTTTAAGATGCATTGGCTCGAAATAGAGTTCATTCAACTTTTACGATCACTTGTCAGTAGAATTAAACGAAACTTGCAAACGCACTGACTCCGGAGGTAGTTCATTCAAGTTTTCCGGTCACGTGTAAGTAGAATTAAAGGAACCTTCGAGGTACATTGACTCGTGAGATGAGTTTACTCAACTTTTCCGTTTGGTTCCTTAAAGTTTTACGTTCATTAGTTAGTAGATTTCGAAGAACTCTCGAATTGCATTCACTGAACGGATTAGTTTATTGAATTTTTGCGTTCCCAAATAAGTAAAACTAAAAGTAGATTTTTCACTAATCTTCGAATCACATACTAATTTAATTTGGAAAATTAGCTTAGCATGTAATTAAACTTTTACCGAACCTTTATGGTATTCTTGAACTTTAAGTAAATACGAATTGCGATACAATACTGTTTCAATGAAACATGCGGTAATGGAAATCACTATGATGACAACGCCTTTTTATAAATAATAATTTTTAAAAATTAGTTATTACAGAAAGATAGTAAATGCTTTGACGCGTAATACACATCGGTCATTAGTAAAACAAAGTGTGTGGCACACGTGTGAATCTGATGCATCCCAATTAATTTATAAATAGTTAAATCTACTAACACATACACTCACACTGGTACACGTGCTTCGAACTCGTCGCGATCGAGCAGAACAAAGCGTTTCTTGATTTTTATAAGCATTTAACAAAGCATTAAAAAACAGTAAATAATTTAATGTTTACGCTATAAAATGAGCTTTCCTAATTATTCTTAAAAAATTCCAGTTAACAGAGAAAGTCAAACATTCTTTGGTGCTTAACTTTTCTGCATTCTTCGTGTTACTAGCATTTTAAATATTTGTTTTAATATTTATTAAGATTAATTAATGCGATATAAGTTTTCTAAGTTATTATTAAAGTTACACGAAAGTTAATGCATTTTCAATTCTACGTTTTATTGATATTTTTTCTGCAATGCTTAACTGAAAGATTTTTCGTTGGAATTATTGCGCGTTGTATGAGAACCAATACGTTTGTGCGGTTTGTGGTGGAAAGTCGATACATGCGTGTCGATACACGCGTACGGGGGCACTTCGGATCAGGTTCGCCAAGTTTTTCGCCTGGGTATAACTGTACTCTGGGTATTCTTAGATTCGATGACGAAAAATAACAAAACTGCGCCGCTCGAGGTGCACTGACTTTAATTAACATTTGGAATACACGATTCTCCTTACTTTGATGCGGAACATGTGACGTTGAACAATTGTATTACTTGAATATAATTTGTATTCGCCCTACTGCACTGTAAAGCCATACAAAATTATATAAGTTACACAATAATTATAGTCGTGAAGAATCCTGTTAAAAAGGCAAATCAATTTTTTGATCATTCAAGTATAAATATCAAAAGAGAGAACAGAAAAGTTTTTCAACTGCAACAAGTAAGAATTAATTATATAAAAATAAATACAACAAATGTTTCAGTAAATGCACAAATGTTATGATAGCTAAACAAATTATGTTCTATTTTTTAATGCATACTATTAAAAACGTGTAAGTAACTTAGAACGTTTGATTTATTTATTATATTTGTATAGTTTCATTTTTTGCACTTTTTTGTATTGTTTGCATTTTATCTTACACTCGACTTTCGACTCTGATCTTGTTATAGTCATATGTATATCTTATAAGTCGCTAGATTCTTTTTTAATGTATACAACATATTTTTAATTTTGTATCATTAACCACCTATATTCCTATTCGCTAAGACCTTTTCACAGATACCCTAGAGTTGTAATACAATGCAGAATAGAGGGGGTAAAAATTTAACAGTGGTTGGGTCGTTCAACTCAAATTTGGTGAAACATTATATTATCACCGCAACTACGTATGCGCGCAAAGTCTCAATAAAATCAGCACTGTAAAAGTGGGACAAAGATTAGAAGATTTTAGATTTTATAATTTAGATTCAAGACAATAATATTAATAATAATAAATGCAGATAATTCGATGCAACAAAAAAATATCGAAGAGCCACGTTGGCAGCAAACAGCAGTAAACTTTAAAATCTCGCAAAATCGTGTCAGCATTACTAAACAAGAGCTTCGAAAATGACGCAACGCTACGTCATCAACTGATAATGCGTCAGCTGCGTGATGTTTCAAATACTCCGTGCACAGGATCGTTCGCGTTTGAATACTGATTAGATTCCTTGAACTCGAACGAATATCAATGACACCATCTAAGTGTCAGTGTGGATCTTCGAATGATTCGAATAATATCCGGAGAGTTCATTCATGGTTGAATGGGTCCTAATGTTGCATTGTGTTCCACCTACCAGCAATAGCATATACATCGCACAATACAATTGGCCGGAGCGATTACCGGCACGGCGCGCCGATGTCTAAGTCATTATGAAGAAATTGGTGACGACGCCGACACGTGCCTTCGGTGACTTTACTTTATCGCATTGACTACTTTACGCTTTTTCTGCTTAAACCTTTAAGAAGCGTGATTTTTAAGAAGTTCTAAATAAATGATTTAATAAACGCAATAAATCTCCAGTTATATATTTTGGTTATTATTATTATTAAAATAGAGTTGTTATTATTTGGTTTTTAAGGAGTTCAGAATCAATGATTCAATGAACGAAATGAACTAACATTAGCTACTCAGATTATTATATTATTGAATAAAATAAATTATATAAATGTTATTTAACAATTAAACAATTACGATTAGTTTATAGTTAGAAAATATAATACGAATAAAAGAATTGGAACACTAGTTTTTCGTCAGCCAATAAATAGAAACTGTAATAAGACTGCACAGACATCATGTTTTTAAAAATCATCCTCCAAAAATTGTATTTTTGGCGATTCAGCTGAATTCTTGCTGTGTTTCACACAGGAAGTTTAGTTCTTCCCATAAAATAAGAAAACTGTCGAGAACAATGTTGATTGTTTCCTGCATAAGCAACAATTTCGCCGGAATTGTTAACAAAGAAAGCAACTGCGAGAATATCATAAAATTTGAAAGATACACATTGCTCAATAAAACATGATAATATGCATACATTCAAAATCTAAATGATGTAACCAAATTGAGTCCTAATGAAGTAAGCATAACTGTAACACAATGTACCTAAAGAGATTGTCAGTAATACCCTAAAGGGGGATGTGATAGTAATAAACAATTAAAAAAAAATGTTGATTGTTTTGTAGCAGTCTGTTTTTACAACTCTTTATCATACTTTATGAATACTATTATGTTAGTCAAAGATTATTGCTGCGACAGTTGGTAAAAGAAATATTACATTGACATGACTGCAGTTAAAGTTCCTTTGAAAGTGGTTCTTGTTTTATAAAAAAAAAGTTACGTTTTTGTATCCTAGTCTAACTGCTCCATGTTTTTATCTTAAACGGACAAACTTTGTTGATGTATAAGTAAGAGACAGATAAGACTTGAGTAAGCAGTCAATTCTTTAAATATTGATTCTAACCGAAGATGTTTCTGCTCGAAGTCACCGTTCGAATTTTTTTGTAAGGTTGAACACTAATGTTTTATATAAAAGTAAATTAAAAGAATTATCAAAAAAATCTCCAGCAGTTGACTGGATAATTTTGTTAAGAATTAAAAAATTTTCACGGATATTGCTATTCCGTGGTTATTACGAATACCAAAAACTAAATTTACAGGATAATTAATTCAAATTCTATACTTTAATAAATGAATAAATCGTTCTAAATAAACAAATTTGTATGTTAGTGAATACTTTTCATGAATACTTTTATGTTAGTAAAAAGTATTCATTTTTATCATTTTTATTGCGAATTTACATGTAGGACTATACGGGAAGATACTAAAAAATACCTTCGCAACTGAAAGCTTTAATAGCTTTAATTTAAAAAACAAACAGTTTTTTGGAAAATACGGAAATTCGATTTTTGAATTGCAGAGATCGACGGAACAGCTGACGCGCTGCAGCACCAGCACTTTGGCGGAAGCCTTGGAGAACGTGGAGAACTCAGTGGCGACGCAGAGCGTCTCCGAGAAAATCATGAGTGTCTGCAGGAATGCGATACGCTGGGTTTTAGTAGTCGATGCGTTATTGGCTTTGTCAGGTAAGACCTTGTCCATTTATTACTGTATTTTTTACCCGTTTTGCGGATCGCGCATTGATAAATTGCAAGGATAATTAATGCTATCTAAGAAATTCTGACGTAATTCTACTACTAAGGTAAAATGAATATTAATTAATTTTATCTTTAATATTATTTAATTTTAATGATTAATATTATTAAATTATTTATCTATTTATAAAACAGTTAATGCTGTACAACTTTTACTATAATCGTACTCTTTTTTTATGCAGAATGGTATTTTAGTCTTCATTTCTTCTTCAGTTAAACATTTTGACAATTTAAATGTCGTTCCTGTGTAATCATGCTGTTTTATGGCAAAAGTTATGCATAAAGAAGAATGTTTCTGTTTCTTAAATCATCTATTGCTGGATGTTCATACTAATTGCTTATAATTAGAGTTTACAGTCACGTGTATCGCACATAATTCGTCATTGAGAACACAGGTGTGCCTTATTTTGCAAGAAACTTCCACAATTTTATTCCGATTTATAATTTTAAAACAATAATACCTTTCTAGATAAAAAAATATGCTATATGGTATAGGATTCAAATTCATTAAAAATAATATGATTATTTACATTGTAATAGTCCTGGCGGAAACTCGTGGACTTCTGCCAATTCCGCGCAAAACTGTCATTTATGCCTTTTAAATATTAATAACTTTCTACACAATAAAATATGCTATTTGGAGTTGCATTTAAATCCATCGAATGATTATCTAATTGCGCACTCGAATAGCTATGACAGAAACTCATGCAATTCTGCCAATTCTGTCTAAAAATGTCATTCATGTCTTTTAAATATTAATAACTTTCTACACAATAAAATATGCTATTTGGAATTGCATTTAAATCCATAGAATGATTATCTACTTGCGCACTCGAATAGTTATGACAGAAACTCATGCAATTCTGCCAATTCCGTGCAAAACTGTCATTCATGCCTTTTAAATATTAATAACTTTCTACACAATAAAATATGCTATTTGGAATTGCATTTAAATCCATAGAATGATTATCTAATTGCGCACTCGAATAGTTATGACAGAAACTCATGCAATTCTGCCAATTCTGTCTAAAAATGTCATTCATGCCTTTTAAATATTAATAACTTTCTAGACAATAAAATATGCTATTTGGAATTGCATTCAAATCCATAGAATGATTATCTAATTGCGCACTCGAATAGTTATGACGGAAAATCGTGAAATTCTGCCAATTCCGTGCAGAAATGTCATGAATGGTTTCCCCCTTGCGCAACACCTTCATTCATTGACCCCATAAGTACAGTAATCATCTCACGGAGTGTCAGAGACGCTCGTGTGTGATTACACTTAACATGCGTCGGGTGACCGCATTATGAGGCGTCGTTCATCATGACGCCGCCGGAAAAAAAGGCAGTGAACGAGGAAGGAGAAGTGAAACAGACGATCGCATTTTTCTGACAATCGTCAGGAAGCGTCAGCGCGTTAACGAGCGGGTTATTGCATTAGCGAGTCATTCTACCTCGGAAGTGCATGCTTTCTGCATGTCTGTTCCTGACTGCCGCAGGAAAAACCATACGTGTCGTTCACAATTCACACACTCCAGACTGCTTAATTTTTTTGCCACTCACTGTGCCAGTCGGTTTTACTCGCCTGTTATTTGTTGTACGCGTAAACAATAATTTAATTTAAGCGTTACGTACAGTGAGCAGGTTATTAAAATAGATTTCCTTATAGTTGAAAAATTGAAAGTTTTCGGACTTTATCCTGAACGTTTGAAAGGGTATTCTGAAGTGTTAATAAAGTTATACTTAGTTTATAGTAAAAAAATCTGAAATTTTATGCAGGTTTTTCTCGAAATACGATATTAAAAATCGGTGGGCAACTTAACTGAAAAAGTAACAGACCGATTGACTTCAAATTTATACCAGATTTTCCTTGAACTGTGCTCAAGTAATTGACAATCGGTCACATTCTAAAATATAGACTAAATTTAAAGTAACATTCATTGGCTTTCGAATCCAATTTCGTTTTTTCATTTTGGATAAGCCGTTTCATTTGTTTGGATATCCCTTTTGTTTCTTAGAATCTTGGATTCATAATTTATGACATCATAGCAGATAAATGTATCTTTTCATAGAAAAAACTTTGGTTTTGACGTTACATATGGATTAAACGAAAAAAATGCTGACTCTCCCTTTGTTTTCGCGGTCTAACATGATCCGCGCAAACTATAGGCTATAAAATATTACAGTATTTATTACGTCACAGAGTGTTCCAAAAGTAATTCCGAAATTTCAAAATAAATGAAGATTTTTGCAATAGTTTGTTATTTTTTTAAATCAAATTATCCTTAATACACACACGAACCTTTACTAGGGCAAAGCCACGTTGAACATCCCATAATTCAGAAAATAAATAAAAAAATCAAATATTCGGCAGGAATTACTAACCCCCTCTTTTTCGGTGTCAGTTAATAATGGGTAAAAACGCGGGACGTGGGCAAATAATTTTCCTCCTGTATAAAGTTAGGATCCGGGTAAATTATAGGCTATAAAATATTACAATATTTATTGCTTATACAGGATGTTTTAAAAGTAACTAAAAATTTTTAAGTGAAAGGTTTCTCAAACACTATTCCATTAGAAGATTTCTACAACAGCCTGTTACTTAAATTAAGTTATCCTTAATACACACACTTCACAGCGTATAACTCAGAAAATAAATAAAAAATGAAATATTCGCCAGGAATTAATAACCTCCTCTTTGTCGGTGTCAGTTAATAATTGGTAAAAACGCGGGACGTAGGCAAATGATTTTCCTCCTGTATAAAGTTAGGATCCGGGTAAATTATAGGCTATAAAATATTACAATATTTATTGCTTATACAGGATGTTTTAAAAGTAACTAAAAATTTTTAAGTGAAAGGTTTCTCAAACACTATTCCATTAGAAGATTTCTACAACAGCCTGTTACTTAAATTAAGTTATCCTTAATACACACACTTCACAGCGTATAACTCAGAAAATAAATAAAAAATGAAATATTCGCCAGGAATTAATAACCTCCTCTTTGTCGGTGTCAGTTAATAATTGGTAAAAACGCGGGACGTAGGCAAATGATTTTCCTCCTGTATAAAGTTAGGATCCGGGTAAATTATAGGCTATAAAATATTACAATATTTATTGCTTATACAGGATGTTTTAAAAGTAACTAAAAATTTTTAAGTGAAAGGCTTCTCAAACACTATTCCATTAGAAGATTTTTACAACAGCCTGTTACTTAAATTAAGTTATCCCTAATACACACACTTCACAGCGTATAACTCAGAAAATAAATAAAAAATGAAATATTCGCCAGGAATTAATAACCTCCTCTTTGTCGGTGTTAGTTAACAGGGGGTAAGAACGGGGGTCGAGAGAGAATTGAAATTCCCCGAAAAATAGGGTGTGCGGGTCGAAGAGGTGTGGGTTGAGTCGCACGTCCCATTAGAGCTGGGGCGACCCCAGTAGATCGGGTATATACCAGCCTTTGGCATACCCGATCTACTAGTTGGACAAAGGGGAGGAATGCATGGCCACGGCTCTGCCGAATCGAGCAAATAGCCCCCGGTGGTGGTGGGGGAGGGTGCGAGTGCGTGTGCACTCGCCGGAGCTGAAAGCATGCGCCCGTCTAATGAAAGCTGACGGACAAACCACGAACTCTGTAATACAATATGGTGTATGTGTGTGCAGCGGTGAGCATATAAATAGGTACAAGTACTTCGAGAAATTTAACCGAAGCTATTTTTGTTGCTTGTACATTTTCGGTGTATTTCAATATAATATTATACAATATTTTTCGATCATGAATAATTTAAGTGCAGTTATTTATTGCTTGTATATTTTCGCTGTAGTTGTATATAATGCTGTGTAGAATTTTTTAACTATGAAAAATTGAAGCAGAATGAAGCGTGTGAACTTCCTTTGTATGTTTACGTAATTTCCATAATTGTTAAGTATGCAGTTGCATGCATGTCGGATTGTGACATAACAGTGTACAGGATGATTCATTTGTTTCGGAATCAAAACTGTCATACTCCGTGTTCTATCCGAGATGCATGGTGCAGTGAATGTCAAAAGTATTCATACGGCGAGAACGTAAAAATAAAATGATCTGCAGCTTGTCCAACGTTGTTTACATTAACACCATTATTATACACGAAAATTAGTAGTATTTAGAGACTAGGTGTAGATGTATCATCCTTCAACATTCGTAGTACTAAATACAACAAGAAAAAATACCTGTACTTTTACAGACATTTATATTTTCGCGTTCTTACTGTTTAAATACTTTTGTACCTTCCAAACTTTCAAGATATTTACAGAGTAGTGATATCATTTGCAGAAAGGATAATGTCAGTGAAAAAGTTTGTCAAAAGTCGTGATCGTGTAACAATTATTATTCTATAAACTAAATCATTGTTAGTGAACACAGAAAATACCAATTGAGCGAAGTCGAGTGCGACAGGTAGTTAATTAACCTGTAACATAACAACAATATACAAGATAATACCATAATCATAGACGCGTAAGAAAAAATGACAATTTTAGTAAACGTAAAAACAGCAAGAAAAAATTACCCTCAGTACTGCGGTTCTTTTTATTCTCACATTCGTTAATGCGCAAATACTTTTGATTCTCACTGTACATGTGTATAGTCGCGAGGGTTGTCTGTCTAGAACTTTTCCGGACGCGCCGCATTAAATAGCTCGACGCACATGTGGCGCAGCGTCAATGAACTGTGTCGCAGTCATTAAAATTCCTTTTTTATTTGTTTGTTTATACTTATGCTTGTACTCCATCGGTAATAAAAAAAAGCGCAGCGTTACTATAAAGGCAATGTGACACAGACACAGAGTTAGAGTTAATTATTCCGATTATGAAATATGATTGACAATGTAAGTTGTATTGAAATATATAAAGATAGGTAAACAAAGGCCATAAAAATAATATAACCGAGTGATTTGAATAACACAACTGTTGGAACAACGAAGGACACGACTGAAATCTCCACTCTTAGAAATATCTATACTTAATACTTAATACTTAATACTCAATACTCAATACTCAATACTCAATACTCAATACTCAATACTCAATACTCAATACTCAATACTTAATACTCAATACTCAATACTCAATACTCAATACTCAATACTCAATCCTAAATACTAAATACTCAATACTCAATACTCAATACTCAATACTCAATACTCAATACTCAATACTCAATACTCAATACTGAGTAGTTAGTAGTTAGTAGTTAGTACTTAGTACTTAGTACTTAGTACTTAGTACTTAGTACTGAGACACACAAAGACCAAAGTTTGTATGAGGTAATCTCAGAGATTGCTCAACTGATTTCGATAATTCTTTCAGCGCTAGAAAGTATATTTTCCCCAGATGGATAGAGACTAGATTTTATTACGTTCACTCCCCAGGGAACTGAGCAGTGAACATAAATTCTCGATAAGACGGCTTAAAAAAGCTTCTTTATGCACAGAAAACTTGATATAATCTCGAGAATCATAGAACGGATTTTATTATGATTCTCTCTCTTATGAAGAATTATGATCCGGATAAATTATTTGTTATAAAATATTGTAATACTTATTACTTACTCAGAGTGTCTCAAGAATAGTAACAAAAGCCTATTATCCGTTAAATTAAAGTGTTGTGAACTTGCACAGAAAATGTCACCCAAGTAAAGGCGAGTAGGACAGTTAGTATCAAATATAATAATACATATAAAAACTTGTTCGGACAGTAGAAAATGGAAACAACGTGACACAGATAAGAGAAGCTCTACTAAAACGTAGTTGAACCAACTCGAACTTTTTGTAAGAAGAACATTCGTTGGTCGGCTTGCCGTGTGTGGTGAACCCACGCGTGAAAGCGAGCGGGTGCCACTCAATTCCCGTATCATATTACCCCTCCGCTCCGATGCTACTACTTCACATGCTTGTGAATATAAATCTATATATGGAGCCAAAGTTAACGCGCATGTGCTTATTTATAGTTTTTTCTGTCCACGTTCACTAGGCCACACCGGAGAATCGGGATGCCATAAGGCTTATTCTCGTAATCTTTCTAGGTTATGTGTGTAACGAAATTCTATTCCCATTCTGTTTGTGCAAATATTACGTTTTAGAAAATATTCCATAGGGACTTTATTTTTGCAATCTTTGCAGACTATGTGTCTAACGACATTCTTTTTCTATTTTGTTTATGAGTGTGTTACGCTTTAAAAAATATTCGCATATATGGATTTTATTCTAGTAACCATTTCAGGTTATGTGTGCATGTTACGCTTGTGCAAGTTATAATTCACAGCACCATGTAATTTTTTACTATCTGTGTATTACACCCAAGCATACGAATACTGGAAAAAAAAGTTTATTACAACCTTTAAAATGCAAATGTCATTAAGTTGTAGAAATTGTCATATTCATATAATTTTGATTCTTTATTTTTACAATCATACAATTAGCTGTTCATGTATTTCAATAAAAGTGAGACAAAATATCATAAACTAAAATATTTTAGAAATTCAGTACTAAGTACGGGTAAATGTTAAAGAAGTAATTTTGAAACAATAAAGGAGTTTATTAATCTTCACAAAGTATCATATCTTCATTATTTGTCACATGCTATGTAAAAAAAGTACGGAATATAAAAACCGACTTATAAATGAGCTACACCTTCAATAAAAGTAAAAAAAAAATCTCAACCAAACCCTTTTAAAAATAAGTACTAAATATGAACAAAAATAAAACTAGTCACGTTGACCATGTTGGTAGTGCTAGCGTTAAATCATTATTAGCTGGCACACGAAATGCCAGGCGAGCGAGGTCGGCTAGGGCAGCTAGTTAGTCATACGTGGAAGAACAAAAGGGAGGATCTCCTAGTATCAAGAGAGACTTTAACCTTTTAACTGATTATGATGGACTCGTGTCTGGCAGTAGTACACACTGCACACGCACGTAGTCTCCCCCGCAGCGCTCTTACCGCATACAGATGCGTGGCAGTCATTGTCTGTTTGTATGGTCAGCCGTACCAACCAGGCATCCTCGGATTAAGGAGGCTCAAGGCTAATTTCAGTTTATGGACCCCAAGGCACACATATGCCGGCCTGCCCAATACTCTTTCACCAACACTCTGATCCCCAAAGATCTCCAAGACGAACTCTGTCGGCGAAGAGTGTCAGTCATGGATTTCTTTACGTTGATATTTATGTGCAACTAACAGTCCCAATTGACTTCTCTTGGGTGAAACTTTGTGTTTCACGTTTATAATAATTTAATTTAAAGAATAATAAGTTGTTCCTAAAATGTTTTAGGAACCTGTATAACTGATAGACATTGTCATATATAAAACTTATGGTTTGTCTAATCTGCTTCATATCGATGAAACATCGCGTATACGTTAAAAATAATTTAATATAATAAATAGTAGGATATAAAAACAATCGAGATGATCCATACATGCATCAATCAAGTAATTACACAAATTTTACGCCTTACCGTTAATGCCTATAATCCACTTTTCAAGGTGAAGTCTTAGCAGATAAAAAGACCTCGATGTACATTGGGTCCCTATTTCTGTCCCGGTAGTTTAAAAAATTGTCGTAGAAAAATAAGCAGCAAAAAATTCCCTGAAAAGTGTAAAATAATTTGTTGTTTTCACGCTTACATAAATTCGCAGTCATAATATGCGATTTTGGTCACCTTACCCCATTATAAGCCTAGATATACAGCAACTTTTCGAAGGTGATGCAAATATAAGTAAAATATTACTGGCAATGAACTCTTTCTTATTCGGGCCATATGCCCTGTCCCAGTTACTGACGCTCATTCACCAACTTATTCTCCCCCCCCCCCCCTCTCTCTCTCTCTCGATCTTTCTCTATCCCTGTATATGTATCTATCCAACCATACGATGACTTTAATGATAGACGAAGACAAAATGATATACACGCGAGTAAGGATCGTTCTATTGCCTCCAGTCTGTTATATGAATTGTACGGCATTGTCGTATACCAGATCAGGTAATGTTAATAATATTGATATATTAGATAGGGTATACTTGGACCGTTCAACTTGTAGAGATATATGTACAGGGTGAGTCACTTGCCTTTTAATCATCCCCTTCACACTCGATTTCCAATGATTTCCATTATCGGTAGAATTTGATATTATAAATAAATATCAGTACGTGGAAAAGACACGGTGAATAGTCCTTTATATTAAAATTACTCAACACCGTATAATAATACCATTTTCAACGGTCTATATCCAGCATTGACGATTCAAAGGCAAGTGAATCACCCTGTACATAGAGACCACGAGTATTCCCAGACAGCACAAAAGTGCAAATTTTGAGAAGATTTCAGTGTGAGGGCTTGGTAGCCGAACAATCGAAAGTTCGGTGTTTATGTAATAACAGTTGTTAATGTTAAAGAATTTCGGAAAAATTTAAAACGAAGCATTCTGGAAGCATCCTCTGTGAGATAGAAAAGATTCCATCCTGATTGGTCCATCCGTCGCACAGATATCGCCGGACAAACGAAATATCAGTTCTTATGTAATAACAATAGCTAGTGTTAAACAATTTCTAATATTCTTCTAACGAGACCATTTCAGGAATTGCCTTTGAAAAGTTATCGCCGAACAAACGAAATGTTAGTAGAAACGTAAAATCCGCGAAAAATTCGGGTTTTATGCAATAACAATGGTTAGCGTTAAACAATTGCGAAAAAATTTATAATGGGAGCAAACTGTAAACTTCCTCTATAAGATAGGCAAGGTTTCATCTCGATCGGACCATCCATCTTAGAGATCTCGCCGCACAAACATTAAAGACCTCCTCCTTTTCGAAGTCGGTAATAAACAAATATAGCCTCTGTCAGTCAAAATTATTAGAAAAAGAAATATCTTAAAATTTAAATCGTGTAGGGATTTAAAAAATTGTAACCTACAGAATACATACACCGATAAGCATACAAACAAATACATGTACTTATAAAAATTTGACTGAAATTATTTATTGTTTGTAAGTTTCAGAGATATTTTGAGTTTTACAAGAATTTCTTTCTTATTTCTTTATAAGGACGAAACATTTCAAGGCAATACTACTGTTCAATTCGATTTTCTTTAGTTTTTAGTTAAAACATGAAAGACTTAAAAGTGACTTTTCTAATAGTAATTGATTTAGTTTGTATTTTCGAGAGGTTCAATAACAAACAAATTTTCTCTCAGTGACAAAATGAGAAAGTTTATGAACATCTTCATTTGAATTCGATGTTTTTCAAATGTGGGCTCCATTGAATATACAAGCATAGATGAGAGTTTTAGTATTTTAGTAATGATAGTATGAGTTACGCGAACATAATTACGTGGGCATAATTGCGGAATAGTGAATGAGTCATTAGAAAGGTTTGCCCAACAGCCGATTCAGAAAAAGTAGAGAAAGAATGGATTATACAATCAACTAAATGCTGTAAACATATCTGTAGTGTGTGAGTAGCTGTAAACCAAAAGTTATTCTTCCTTCTTTCGTAAATGTAAATGTTCGTGTACTCAAAATTCAAGTGTTTGTTAAGTAAAAAGAAGAGATTTCATAAGCTAAATCATCTTAGCAATTGAATAATAAGTACGAACAAATATTAAAAAAGCCTATTAACCTTCAGTCGATCCGAATTGTTGCAGAATCATCATTATACCGAAAAGAGCCATTTTCTAAGGTATTTATTAGTTTCCAATTTAAAGTCAAACAATTACAATCACAAACAAGCATAAAACAAGTCATTCTGATCTCATCGATAATTCCAGCATCAAAACCGATCATAACAACAATACAAGTGTTCGGAGAAAAATTTAGATAACGCGATAAGATAGATTCTACCGTTACACACCAGTCGAAAGTTTCAACCAGTTTCAACTTGAAACAGCTGACGAGTCCGATGATCTGCGCACGCGCGCGCTCGGCATCGGGTGAGGTTAGTGTCGGTGGCATCGGCGACAAGTCTTTAACGTAGGCGTGCAGAGCGCGACTCACTTATTCGGGCCGAGTGTTAGAGTGAGTTTCGAGTTCGAGTGCCGTTCGTGCAGTTGCGTGCTGCCAGATTCCTTTCAGCCGAGAGAACGAGGATGCAGGAGGAAACAGTAGAGAAAGTTTCCGAGAGGAAAGCATTGGGGGCAGAAGTGCCGGCGAAGACCGGCAGATGGTCTCGCCGGAACAAGTACAGCGCGCGTAAGTAAAAAGTATAACAGCTTCCGATCACGAAATGAAGCCGTGTGAACGTAGGAATGCTGCGTTTAACTAGTTAGATAAGAGAACCAGCTTCTTAACCTTTCTCGTTGCCGCATTTGACTCTAGCACAATCTACAATTTTAGAATCTACATATATACACATATACATAATATAGACATTGCAATGTGTCGGTTGTTATATTTTAATCTACGCGTTTTAGAGTTTCTATGAAGTCAGGGTAAATAATTATACTGTGCTTTATTAGTTGTATGGTTTATCGGGGACGTACTTATCAACGTATGTCTTTAGCAATACCTTTTCCCTATTTTCGAATTACTTTTGAAAATGTTAATTTTAAAAGAGAAATTTGTTTAATAGTTTACACTGTTTAATAATTAACTTTATTGTATCCTTGATGTTAGTTAATAGCATACACATACAGTAAGCAACGAAAAGTAAATTATATGTTTTTGTTAGCAACAGTGAATGAGTCATTGTTAGATAACATAATCAAAAAATAATCTTTATAAACAACTGAAATATTAATTTGTAATGTTGAAGATTAAATATTATTTGTTCTCTGAAATTGACACTTTCAAAAGAAAATTGAAAATAGAAATAATTAGTTGAGTAGCGTTTGGTTTCAGGCAATTGTCGAGAAAAACAACTTTCTTACGAATTGCCTGACATTCTTTTACCGTATAGAAAGCAGATTATTAGCTAACCATTCGCATCAGTTTCAACTCGATTGACCATTCATGAAAGCGCATATAATTTCATTCGATTTTAAGAACAATCACATTTGCGCAACAGGAGAGAATAATTTTGATTTACAACTACTCGCAAACTACAAATCCGTTAGCAATCTTTCATTGGTTGTTTAATCGATTTTTTCCCTATTTTCTTCTGGATAAATAGTTCCAAAAAGTTGTTTATTATACCAACCAGTATCTCGCAATGTCGCAGTCACCTAAACTGTCGAGTCAGTGGATTACTAGAATACTCATCTTTTTATGAAAACCATTAAATGTAAATTACGCATGTGTAATTTTAGCATTGGAATGGGTATTACAATTCAGATAAAAGTCTACAAGGTTATATGTAAAGGAATATGATGTGATTTTTTAAAAAGGTTTAAAAGGTTTTATCATTCGTGACTACTCTATTAGAAACATAATCTGAGAAAGAATATAGTTTTGTTACAAAACTGAAACTGGAACATTGTCGAACTTACTTAATGTATGAATCTTTTTTACTCTTTATTTTTATTGGCGTATGAATTTTAGTTACTGGTAATATTTAAATCGTTACTCTGTTTTCATTTAAAACCCGGATAATTTAATTTATTAAACCTGGATATTCTAGTTAATTTAATAATTAAATAAAACATCCTGCAATTTTCATTACAGAATCAGTATTGAAGTTCCTAAAAATGTTCTGTTGCTGATTAAATAGATACGCTTTCTCGGTTCTACGTCAGACTTTCGATTCATTTATGCAGTTGATAAAATAACAGGCTAATTTTATTGTCACCGAATTTTATTAACTGGAGTGTCACATCTGTTACGAAACTGGATGACGTGGGAATTACTTGAGCTCGCTGTTTCCTATTTCCAGTTTTTAATTTTGCAATTTTCATAACATGACCTTTGGATATTATTCCTGGATCGAGAATCACCTTGATTTTGATTTTTTATTGGGTGATTTACAGAAGATTTATCTCGTTTACTATTGCAATAGAATCTTCCTTATTCTAATTACATTGTCTGAATTTTCTACTATCTGAACACCGTTTATATTATTTTTATGGTTTTTCCATATGTTAGTCTTTTTATATTTCCAGAAAAATCATGAAAATGATATAATAGTGCGTTTAGAGAGTAGAAAATTCGGATCACAGTTGGTACTTCAAGTCTTAACACTCATTATACTGATATCCTTCCACCTTCCACTCTCTTCTTTGTTTTCATTATTTTTTTTGAATCTGTTTTCCCTTCTTATCTCTGTTTTTTCCTCCTCTATCACTTTTAATAAGTCCTCTACTTGTTTGCCTTTCTTTCCTCTACTATTCTTACCCTGTTAGTGGCTTTACGTGAATTTAGTAAACGTTTTTCTACGTTAAATCCAGTATTGTTTGAGTTTTATAGTTTTATAAGAACTCTTATTTTATGGTTTCGTTATATTCATCTATCACAGCCAGAATGTACCCTATCTTCTAATTTTGCAATCTTTTTGTTCAAAAATCTAAAACAATTCGTGAGCTTTCAGTGTTATAATTGTTTAGTAAAATAATTAGTTTTGAAAAAGAAACATGAAAAACAATTTTTAACTTGACAAGATCCTATCCAGCATAATTTCTTATATTAATTTTGCATTCTGGAACGCAAGAACTATTTTAATATATAACTTGACACACATACAGCTGACCCATTTTTACCGACTTCGAAAAGGAAGAGGTACTCAATTCTACCGCTATATATTTTTTTTCTTTTTTCTTTTTTACTTGAATACTGACACTTCCAGCTTTATTAAATAGTGGTGCAGAACCACTTAGTCATCAGTTTACTATCTCAACTTTGCAATGTATTTCTCACGCACGATCAATGTTGCTCAGTACAACTGCTGATAACATTATCTTTCTGTCAACTCATTCAGCTTGGGAATCACCCTGCGGAAATCAGCGGGTTGCTTTTTCTTGCTTGTGCGTCATGCATAATCTGCCGTCTCATGAATACACAGACTGATGAAAACACGTGGTGCAAGGTGTTTTAATTTTATCGAGAGTATGAGAAATTATAATCAAGTGTTATTTCTTGTTTCGCAGTATATAATACATAGTATCAATTTTTATGTATTTAATTAAACATTCTACTTCTATAAAATACGTGATGTAATATATGATTTACATTAATATATAAAGTTTATAAACTTATATTTTAATAGTTCAACCGATTAGTTTTATTAAACTTTACATTAATATACATATAATGTTGGGAGGTGGATTTGTTTTTAATAGGTAATCTTTTTCTCCGAAAGAAGGAAGTTTCTTTTTTGAAAAAAACATTTTCTTATAGAAGAAAGTTCCTTTTTAAAGAGAAAATAAATAGTATTCTCAAAGTAAGATATTTTCTTCTTTGAGAAAATTTATTTCAGAAAATCTGAGTGTGCGAACACTTTTTTTATCCACTGTATGTATTATCACGCTATATGGCAATTAGAAACTGAGCAGTGATTAGAATGTGGCAAAATTAATATAAAAATTTCAATTTTTATTAAAATCGTATGGAAAATATGGTAGAAAGAACGTTGTAAAATTTTAAACAGTTTTCCTTATTTTTTTCCAAAACTTTTTACTTTACACTATAATTGCGCAAGTTATTATTATAGTTACAATAAGAATTGGAGTGATTAGTGTTATCCTTAATATGATCTCAACAGATGAGCGGGTTTACATTTTTTGTGTTCATCATAAACACATTAACTGGCATTTTATACGGTGGTGAGTCATTCTGACTGCAGAGCAATAAATCAATCAAAGGGAGAGTGATTAATTATGACGTCTATGCCGTTGAAGTCTATGGGAGACAGTTGCTATCAGTTTATTCGATAAAGTCATATATTCTTAGAACTTTTCTAATTTTTCTCCTAATTCTTGGTTGCTACATTTAATATTGTATTGTAGAAAAGTTCACTGCAGTTTCACCTGAGAGAAGCAATTGTCTATCACTTATATTTGATTCTAATTGCTACTTAATGCTGTAATTTCTCAAGATATCAATTTGTATTTCATTTCACTAGCTGACGCACTGAGTGACGCAAAGGGAAAGAAAAAAGCTCATGATCATCAATATATCACTTTACGTTTTGAATTGCAAATTTTTAAATGAGTTTATCTTTGCTGATTCCTCATTCGTATAAATTAAACTAGTATATTTTTTCAATTATCAAGTCACTTCTGCGGATTATTCATTATCATTTATTTATTATCTTTAGTTTTTGGAACATCTCATTTTTATTGGCTTTCCATTAATTTATTACTTAATTTATAGTTTATAATTATATTTATTCTATAGCCTTTTCTATTCACTGGTTACTTAACGATTTTGGTTACATCCTCGATCGCATTATCTTTTGCAGTGGTTGTTCTACTCACGATACTGGAATTCGGAACGATACCTCATCAGCAGATTGGTTTCTATTGCAATGACCCGAAGATTGCGTTCAAGTTTACGGGCGACACAGTCTCGATCGTACTGTTGATAGTCGGAAGTATTGTCATACCCGTTATTGTGGTGAGTACCTATGTTTGTCATTTTTATCATTAATTAATTAGATTCTTTTTACTCTTTCAATGCGCTAGTTACTGAAAAGTTTTTTTAAACCAATTGCATTTTTCTCTGTTTTTGCCTTTTTAGTATGTTTATTGTTTGTCTTTATAGATGTATATAGCGGAATGCGCGTGCCACCCAGCGAACAGTTACGAAGTGCACCTAGGATGTGCCGGTTCCCGTTTCAAGCAGGTGTGCGTGTGGTACGGACACTACGCGATCGGATTGGTCACTCTCACCTTCATCTGCGACGTTATGAAGGTCCTAATTGGAGAGCCCCGGCCGCATTTTCTCGACACGTGCCGACCACGCGAGCTTGAGAACTGTACCAATGAGTAAGTCGATCATTAGTAATCACTCTACTCTTGCATGTTTATGCTCAGCTGGACCACTGGTGAGCCACTGCTTCTTTGTAGAAATAAAAGAAAAAACTGGCAATTTAATTCTAATTGAATCAGCTTACATTGTATCAGTAATTACTGAGATAAGTAGTTCAGCGAACTGCTACTGATTACTAAGTCACTCACTTAACTATCTTAGAAGCTAACTAAGTAGTTACTTAGTTATCGGTAATGGGTTTTTAAATAATAGATAAAACGATACTTAGTAATTACTGGACTGTAAGTAGTTCCTGACACTACGTTTCTTTATTATTATTAGTATTAATACAATAGCAATATGGTAATAAGTTCCAGTTATTTTAGAGTTAATTTTACTAAAGATTTGAAATGCCACATTGGTGCAAAGTCATGTTACCATGGATCACAAAATGCATAAAGACCAATTCAACTAATAATGTAAACCTTCTATGTATTGGAGTGGTGATTGATCTAAGGATTATTATTATTATGTGGCAATCATCAGTTTAAGATAATATAACATTAAATGAAAATTCATACATAACAGTATAATATTGATGTCGTCCTTCACTAGTCAAACTGAGCAGTACTTAATTTTGATTAATTACGTAATGCTCAATTAGTAAGTTATATTTCAATATTCCGATGAAATACCACATTATTATCTTCACGATTGTTAGAATTATCTTTGCACTCGGAGCAGCCTCTTCTAAACAGAAGATTTTTTAAACAATTTTCTTAACTTTCCAAGTTTTCATGCTCTCTAAGCGTTTATCCATTGAACTCTACAGAAATTCAATGAATTAGTCATGCTTTTCTGATACGCGTCTATCGCTATTCATGTCTCCGTGATTTTCAGCACAGCAAAAAAATTATGATAGTATTTACTGAGTCATCTGTCGCGTGTGTGAGTCAGTCGTCCAATTGTTCGTGTTGTACTATAGCGCAATAGCGAATTCTTAAGTCCGAACATGTATTGCGTTAGGAATTCGTGTGCTCCAGAACTACTTCTAGAGCATCAGAACTGCTAGCGCAGTGCATGTTCGCAGCCGACGAACGTAAACAGAAGTTCTAGCTATGAAAGCAAAGTGTGTAACTTTGTAATGCACGAATAAATATTCTAATTAGTATTTCTCTCGCAATTTCAGGTATGTTGAAAAGTACACGTGTACGAATACAGTGGACTCGAAGTGGTTCGTATCGGATTCGAGTAGATCATTTCCGTCGGGCCATTCTGCGCTTTCTTTCTACACAACTATTTTTATAGTGGTAAGTAATGAAGAATCCAATTATGCAATATGCAGTAGAAACCTAATTCGATACATTATAAAAACGAATTATAACTAAATTAATTTATCTTTAATTCAATGCTGAAATTGAATAATATTATATTTTGATATAATTAGTGTTAAAATAACAGATTCAGAATAGTTGCAGTAATACACCTTTTTATGTGCTGCTTATTTTTCAAAATCGGTCCATATCTTGCACTTTTTCTCGAAAAATTGTTCATACGCATAGTAAATAAAATGGTACATTGTATGTTCGCAGCTGTACTTACAAAACCGACTGCCGAGTAGGACGGTCTTTTTAAAGCCCTGGCTGCAGTGTCTAATGTGCATGTGGGGTGTGACGTGTTCGATCACCAGAATTGGCGACAACAGGCACCACTGGTGGGACGTGTTGGCGGGAGTCACACTCGGTTTGATCTTCGGCGTTCTCTCCGCGACAGTGCCTTGTCGGAACTTCAAGTTCAAGCGAAACTTGCGTCAAAATTGTGGCGAGCCACTCGAGAACGGACAAGTCGCCTTCGGCGATAAAAGGCACGAAGGTGTGAAGAAGTTGCTCAACGATTCTAATATCGACATTCCCGAGGGACGTGAGTTAAAGAGCATTTCGCAACCGTGGAAGGAATAGTACTCTTTCACATCATTCGTACGTTCAACGCACGTGCGTCTCGCTTTCGCGATGCGAAAGTTATAGCAATGACTGTCCACGGAATTGCGACGAACATTCAGGGCAACTCGGCGGTAACGCCACTTTTGATAGTATTCAAGAACCGAAAAGCTTCGGTTGACAGGATAGATAAAGGGCGAGTTTAATTACTTATATTTGTGATCGAGAAGTGTCAGTATGATAAAGTATGTCGTTGAAAATTAATATGAATATCTATAACAGCGACGTTGTTTGATCACAGTGTAAGTTACTCGCGTACACATCAGTTTCTACTTATTTTCGTTATAAGAAAAGGAGTAGAAGGCGTATTTAAATATAGTATTGTATTCGGGGAGTGGGAGTAACTGCGCTTGTTTGTGGGAACCAATAAGGCCATAGGATGAAAAATAAGATATAATTAGGGTAGTTAGATAACACTGATATTTTTGAATACCTGGGTAATTAGTAAATGAATATGCGAATATCACGCGAATGGTGGAAAAGTATTATACTACCAATCTGTCGGAAAGATCATAATATTATAAAAGAACAGACTTAAACATTTATTTTGAGATACACGTCAACTTTTAACAAATACCTCTACTATTTTGTATACTAAAAGACCTTGGATTAATGTATCCATCAGAATATGAAAATGTTTGTGCCGAAAGATGAATTTCATGGTAAAACAGTTATTTAACAGGATGCTGAAATGTTATAGATATTTGTCATTCCGTCTTAAAGACAACCTAAAATTATTGTATTTTACATGCTGGTACAATACACTGATAGTAATTACAATGACAAGTACAAGAATGTGCCAGCTAGAAGTGAAATGCGCACACAATACGGCCTTATTGCTAGGTTAACGCAACAAAAAGTGAACATTGTCAGTCGCGTACCTCGATCTTACATCAAATCGCACAATACTAACTGCCGACTTATATCCAGAACACGACATGGATCATATAATACATTGGCAAAGGAAAATATGAAAATGAAACAGCATAAAAGTACGAATCAGGTCAAATACTTCTTTCATGAATTAGAATATAAATGACGCTTACGTCATATTACGTCTTATGCTAGACTATGATTCTCTAACATTATTATGAACGATTATCAAAATTTTTCGTAATTCGTAGTATTTTTGGCGGAAGCCTAGCGTCTTTTACAAAGAGGGCGAACTAAATTAAGTGATAAAGGCTCAGAGTACATCATTGTTTAACAAGCTACCTGAATTTAATGATCAATATTGATTCCAATAAGTAACTGGTTTGCCTGGAAAGCAGGATATCTGGTTTATTTTGATATCTATGTGTGCAGCATACAATCAAGTCACAGTGCAATTTCTGAAATTTACTCAAACAATTCAATGTCCGTTCTTGATTCGTCTATGATGAATGATTAGTACGAAATTTAACATACTCTGCTTGACATCTTTCAATTCTTATCAACCTTTTTAGTTCTGAGAATATATAAATATTTATATGTAATCAAATGGTGTTTATTTATAGAAAAACACCGCCTGAGGAAATATTTAGATTCAAATGGAGTTTCGGGTACTTTCAATACCATCGTTATTTTTTGCACTGTAGAAACGGAAAATCCTTTCTTCTCTGTGCGGAATGAATATAATTTTGAGAAATTTATAAAAATGCCAGTACTGAACGGGATAATATATGTTGATGTTCATTACAAATAGTATCATCATAACCTGTTCTTCCAGACAGGCCATATTTACTATGAGTAAAACCAGTTATAACAATAGATATTGCGATATACTGGAGTAATAGTCTTATTTAAATGATTAATTAGTTGAATTATTCGATGTAAGTGGTTTAGAGTACACACAGTGTCTCTGTTTTATGAATCTCTGCTCTGTCAATCTCATAATTCGATCATATTTCGCGATTGCCGTTCCAATTTCATTGGCAGCTTATGATTAACGTTAGTATCATTGATACTCGCTCGACGATTGGCACGGCATTTTGACTAAACTTCTGCAATTATTGTAGGACTGCATACAACGGCATAAGTTATATTATCGAAAATCTAATATAATTTTTATAACAGTATTTGAATGACAAATTCCGCATTGAAATTGCCCAATTTTCCGAGGGTTAAGTGCAAACTATTCATGTGTGGTATTTCAAGAAAGTTTACAGTGCATTACGTAGCTGTTTACAGTTACAACTGTAATATTATTTTAACATTTTGGCGGTTGCTCATTTGAATTAAACACTTTTGCTTACTGCTGCCATCTCGCGTTATTACACGCAATCATAATTCAGAAATGCTGGCAACGCTTACAAGTGAAAGGCAGACGAAAACAGTAGAAATACATTAATAAATAACTTAAAATCATTTATACAGTGGCGATAAAAAGAAATAAGTATAAGTTATTATACTTGGACGAATTGGATTGAAATTATTTGTCGCTGCAAATCTCAGATATATTGGTACATAAAATTGTGCGGTTAAACACTATGTATTTTTTGAATGCTCATTACAGTTTTGCTAATATTTCCTTTTACAACAAAATATTAATTTCGGAACAAAGACTTTTAAATGCTGAGCCAAGATCAGCTAATTATAAATAGCGTAAAGTTTTTTGGAAATATTAATCAAGCCTTTACCGTAGCAAGAATTCTAATTTCCAATTAACAGACTTAATTTTCCAAGGGAGCTTTCTTTGAACGGACCATCGTTCATCTTTGATAGTATATCATTGTTGGAGTTGCGCAGACAGATTGTTTCTGTTTATGTGGTCGCCAGTGTACAATTTAAAATTAGTGACAAAAGTATTGATTCAGTAAGAACGTGAAGTTAACAAGGGCAATTTGTTTAGTATTGAAAAAGTAGCACTCTGATTTTTTTGATTCTCATATTCGTTAATGTACATACAAATACTTTTATCTTTCACTGTATGTTAGTCATACACAACATATCGTGTACATTTGGGGACCAAACACTTTAATGAGCAAAAAATGAATACCGCAACGAATTTATGGCTTTTTATTGCAGTTTTTAAGCTGGGTGCACTGAGTTCCCAGAAAAGACCTTTTCGTAATTCACCGGCTCCTTTAGTTACAAAAACGAAGTGGCTTTTGGTGAAACCGGATGCACAAATTGCAATGGAAACGGTCGTGTGAACCTGTATAGGACAAATTAACGTTTATTTACACATGTTCATTTCTGTAAGTTATGCTTCTAAAAAACGGTATTTCGCCATTGCATTAGTTGCCAAACTTCGAAATTAATCAGCCTTAAAACAAACGTAGAAATCGCACGTTTTTGCCAGTATCGGAATTAAATGTTGCCAGCACTTAATAAATCATTTCACCGAAATTTTGAAGGGAGACATTAACTTTCTACAAACAGATTTTTACTAAATTAATAAATCTTTTTACATCGCACTTCGGCGGACGAATGAAATAGCATTCAATAGTATTCGTGAATTTACGGGCAATATACCACATAAGATTGGGGCACAAAAGCTTTATTCGAAATGAAAAAATGAGGAGGACAGAGCATATTGGCCTCTCAAAGTGAAAAAAGCATATACACGTGGCTGTTACCAATACAAGTAATGTTTCTCAAATAAAAATATCAATCGCTTTACACGAATGGCATCAAATTCAATTGCAGCGAATTCGATTGGAGCGCTAACGAGGTTTCGTTCAATAGTCATAAACACTTCAAATCAATCGGGTACGCGCTTCCCACATTTTTTTTATACATTTTCCTCGGATTTAACGCATGGTTCCGAAGCAATTAATGGAAACCTTTTTTTTCTTCGCAGTGCATTTATTTCCCGAGCAAACGTAGAGCTTCGGAAATAGGTGAAACCATACTGCATCATACGTTTCTGGCAATTTTTACAAGTGTTACTGTTGTCTTTCTGTGTAAAAAGCGAATTTTTATGAATTCAAAATATTGCGAATGAAATTATATAAGAATTAACATGGGTACAGGACGTGAACCTTCGTGTGATTACTTTTTAGCAGTAATTGTTGCATTAATGACTGTAATAAATTAATGTACTAACGTTGTTATACTATGATGACTAACTGATACCGAAGAATTAGTCGGTGCTAATGTCTCTCACAAATTGCTGATTTGCATTTGTTTGTTTTCCTATTTTTTTACACATAAATTGGGAAACACATGTGCGAGTTTTACAATCTTTCATACATTTTTTTATTTTATCCGAAAGAATTGCCGGTTGAAATTAATAATATGAAAGGTTATAATTACGTTGCAGGGAATGATTTAGTTGTGTAATAATTACTAAAACTGCGAACTAAACTAAACATGCAATTGTATATACAAAACATTTAACTCCCTCAGCGGAGTTTCCATTAGCTTTTGAAGCACATTCGACGTAAAAGTCGAAAGTACCAGTGCTAGTCCTGAACGGTCCACAGTTAAACAGTACGATTTATAATATTTATATACGTATCGTAAATGTGTATTGTTGTAAATCCGAGATCGAATTTGCGAATAAGTTTCGCACAGTACCTATTTTGTTAAACTAGATTTTTCATTATTCAATATTAATAAGTCGATTTTTCGTGGATAAAACAGTATTTAACAAACTTTCGAGCATTCATTTTGTAACGGAATAATTAAACAATTGAATCTCGCACTCAGAATAAATCCAGGTGGTTGCGATTCAATTGTATATGTTACTTTGTTACTTTTTGTTTTCTTATATTATATCGTGTTCTGTGTTAAAAAATTCCGCACGAACATTTAAGTGAAGAATGCAACAAAGCGCATGTTTATAAAAAGTGATTAATAATTTCGAGGAATTTTGGAAAATTCGACTTTGGATGCATAACAATATACGAACTTAAGTTATTAGTTTAAGTTTAAAGTAATCGCGCACAATAAGTTTAAAGGACTACCAACACACTTGTGGCCTGCGATTGCATATTTATATCTCGTATTTATATTATAACAGAATGCGCAACTGTAATTTTAACTAAACAATGGCTTATGCTAGGAGATATGAAATTGTGCTGTGTTGTTATTTGCACGAAACGGTCGGCAGAGATTCGAAAGTAAAAAAGTATGGAAAAAGGAAAAACCGTCATCACAAAGTGTCAACATACGTGAGAAAAACTGTGAGCTATGTAAATAGAAATCGAAGTTTAGGTTTATCGAAGTATTTTTCGAGCAGTTTCGAAGGCGACTAACAAGTTTATGGTGTCTTATTTAACTAATAAGTGAAACATGTTAGCTTGTAACCTGTAATTCAGGTTCTTTCTACATTCCATTCTCAATAATAATGTACATATTGTAAAGAATATTCTTAAGAAACACACATAGTGCTCTAATTCTAAGACAGTGATATTTTAATCGAACGCCCTGTTTGGGTATAAGACAGAAATTGTACCTAATGCGATGTTTATTTAACGGGAACTCGAGGATATGGTCAAATTGCAGATTGCTCATATTTTTGCGATGCGGAATGTTATGTATTTACCATGTGTATAAGTAATATTTAAAGTAATTGATTTTAAGAATAAAGTAATGTGCATTTCTCTTTATTGAACCCTTTCCCAGTCGAATTCGGGAATTAATTATGTCTAAACTTTAATAAATTAAATTTCATAGTGTTGCGTCCGAGTCCAAAGTCGACTCTCAGAAAGTGCAGAAACTAGCAATAGTATGAGTTTTTTTCCTTGAAAGGATGATGCAGTGTTCAAAGGAAACTACAAAGCATTGTAACAGAAACGAGCGCGTAGCAAGAAAATCATGTTTTGCCACGAAACACTGACTCAGGACATTCACGAATCTGAGAATTCAAATAATTATGAAAATTATTGCAACTGGAAAAGTAACTGATCCTAAATATTAGTTATTATTGACCAATATTTTTTTTAACAAAAAATTTGTATGCCCTACCTTTTCCGAGATAAACGTTGCAAATGAAAAAATGCATTTTTTAAATGATTTATTTCACCCTTTTAAACTGTTCTTGGGTAGCAATAAAAACTTGTCGTATGTTTAGGATTAGTTACTCTTCCAGTTGCAATAATTGTTTGAATTTTTGAGTTCATGAATGTCCCAAGTACCGGAATAGCGCGCTTCTCGAACAAAAGCGTTGATCAACATCCCAATCGGAGACTCGTAATTCAGATATCGATATGATGAGATAAGTGCGTATCTGTGAGTTACTCTGTACCTTTTTGTCAATTCTTTTACTTATACCTTATCAATAAACTCAAAGTTCTGGGTTTAATCCCGGTGGATTTCACTCTTTTAAAAGCTACGTGCTCGCTACCCGCTCTGCGCAATCACCACGCAGGGCACAACAATAGGCTTAATTATCAAGGTTCTGATTTAGTTTAAATCAACATTAAGTATCAAAAATTTGTAATGGATTTTGGAGAAGTAAATGATAAAGATTTTCAAGAGTCTGCTTAGAATTCGTTAATTGCAAGAACTGAATGGTTCAACTATTTATTGTTTAATAGTGTGTTTTAGTATCAAACTTTTTATCATGAATTAAATCATTGATTTGTATACTATGTAATATTTTATATATTTCTAGATTTATTTCATTACCTATATAAAATAATTTATGAATAACATTGATTGATGAATATATTAAGAATTTTAAATAATATAATAATAGTGAACGATGTGATCGGATATACTACATAGTATATTTTATTTTCTACACGTACGCATATGCTACAAAGATTGATAATTCAAGAGCTGCAATCAAAAACTCATTATCAACTTCTCCATTCAATATTTTTAGATTTCTGAGGAAGAAAGCGGAAACAATCCAACTTTCGCACAATTTCTTACCGTAGCCTTTGTTGAGCTTTCGAATTAGGGCAACTGGTCGAAGTAAGCGAGAAAAAGTGTTTTCTCGTTGGCAGTCTGCCGTGTTCCGCTCGCGTTCTTCAAGCAGCGCTGTTTTATAATCGCTAAACACTATCCGGAGCATCCTAGATTTTGAACTATGAAAAAGCTCATTGTGGCAGAGCCACGCGGGAAGAAACGCCGATTTGCTGCGTTGGCTCCGTGGCTGGCCTACTTCGCTCGGATGCCTAAGCCCCGTTGGAAGTCATGCCCGACAAGAAATTAGCAAAATATAAGTTGGGTATTTCAGAGGTTGCACAGCAAACATTTAAACAATACGTAAATTCGCGACGAATTGAAAACTTCCTTCTTTTTAAAATAGGGCAAAAATCGAAATACATTTCGAGGAGTAAATTATAGAAGAAAATTTCTTGTTTTGAGAAAAATCAAGTTTTCTTGCAGATAAAGTTTTCCTCGCGGGAGAAAATAAATGTTCGCAAAGCAGGCTATTTTTGTTCTTCTCCAAGAAAATTTACTTTGGAAAATCTGGACTTGCAAATACCTTTTTTACCCACTGTAATTAACCTAATTATTGTGCACGTACAACTATATTAATATATGTATGTATAAAGAGAGAGAGTTTGTATGTGCATTTCCATGAAAGCAAAGAGAAAGTAATTTCGTTTTCATTTTCCAAATTTAACTATTTCCAAATTAACTATACATAGAAAGAACACATATAGTTAATAACGCTACATTTAGGTTAAAGTTATATCTGTTCCAATGATTTACATATTTATTTAATTACACAATATCAATATTGTAAACTATAAGTTCAGCAATAATTCTTGTTTAATCGCCTCTATTCGATCAGAATTATTTGCACGATTATATTTTATATGCTGTATTCGCGATTAGTGCGCTAACACACTCACTGTTGACTAATTACAGTTTAGAGACTGAACGTACATGCAACATACTCACTAATTATGAGAACAGCACACAATGTATTTACTAATTCGAAATCGTGGGCAAAATAACAGCAATTATTTAGTTCCCTGTACAGTTTCTTAAATCAGAAAGTCTAGTAGTTTCTAATTCATTTGTAATACTGAATACTAAACCCAATCTTTTTTGATAACATTTATTTCATGCTATTTCGGTAATACAAATCTTTAACAAAACACTGTATCAGCAATATAAATTAGGTTAAAAGCTTGAGCTTGAATTTGTGTTACTTTCTTGCAATAAGCCATTAGAAACCACTTTTTTCAGATATCGACAATCAAATTTTAGTTCATCAAATTAAGTACAAAGCTTTGCTGTACCCTATTTGTTATATTATATAATTTAATTAAATATGTTTTGCGTAAAATATCCTGCATATTGCACCCTATTCGGAGTAAGTCGTCATAGGGTGAAACGCTATATGTTTACGACTACTACATACATGTATGTGGCTATATATATGTATATATTAATAATACATTACATGCAACTTAATTATAATATACTTAATTATGTGATATTTAATTTGTAACGACTTACTCCTTATTTGACTTACAATTTTCACTATATTAATTTTTTACATACATGTGTGATGAATGCGTAATGTATAAATAGAAGATTATATTATATGTATAATATAGTCTACTGGAAAAGAATATTTTACCAAATTCCAGTGCTTAAAAGCAGAAATTCTTCTTCGAAAGATTTCTGGGAGTGAAGTTGATTATGATTTTGTTAACATAATACGAAGCTTGAGTTTCAAGTTGTGTTATTTTCTTGCTGGAATGCAATAAGTGATTAAAATCCAATTTCCGCGGGCAAAAAATATTCTATTCAAATAAAATAGCAGAACTAAATCCTTCAATATCTAAAATCAAGTTTTCGTTTGATTGGTCTGAAATGTACATTTGCAGGATGCTGGCGTTTAAGAGATCGAACTAGAACTGAATGCGTTACGTCAAAAGCATTGGGGTTCCTACAGCGCCGGGGAATATCGAATATTTCTAACAACACGTATCCATTAGCTCGGACCGCAATTTACACGCAATTTACAATCAAATCACGTCCGCCTAACAAATTGTAAAAATCGACGGCTCGGTGCGTTCTGTTTTCTAATTTGTTTACACGTTCCGATCCGTTACCGGTAACCAAATAGCTCTCGCATTTATTCATTTTTAAATCCATCAACTGTCATATCTAGTTGTTTTTACGGGAGCTTTTTTTTCCCCTCCGGGGAACTCACAATCAAAACCACTCCGCACGCCGCGTATACCTTCGATATCACCGATTCAATGTTAACGATTACCCCGCAAGAAAACGTATTCGCACACTTGCCGATATTTCCTTTTTTTTCTATAAATAATGCTTTTGTTATTAGCGAGCCATTGTCGACGGTGCGTTTGTTCGTTGACGCACCCAGCGAGCACTTTGGATCGATTTCTTTTACACAACGCGGTTTTGTAGGCGTACCTTTTGAAATCAACGAAAAACCACTGGATACTCTCATGGATTTTTTAACGCGCACCGTGTGCATGCTAAAAAGTCAGTTCATATTTTGTAAACCTCTTGATTGGCTCCCGGTGAATGACGTATTTTCGAAATAACAAAAAATGGTTATAGTATGTTTAGTGTTTACTGACTTTTATTTTTTTCAATAACATCAACAGGATTGGCAGTTCTTTTTACATTGAGGTATTGTAACTCTCCCAGCACAATCAAAATCAGTTTGTTCTTCGATCTGCGTGTATAGTTTGAAGTCCCATTATTTTTTTAAAATGTTTAAGTTACACTCGAAGCACCCTGTGTAAGTATCATAACTCTCTACGGGGGAGAAAATCGCTTTAAACTTCGTTCAGTGGTTCTTGAGATTTTATCAAGTTTTTTGAACGTAAGGAGCTGTCCTAATCCGTCTTCTGGCATGTTTATGCTTAATCTTCGATTAACTGAAGAGTAAGTCCAATAAAATATAGTCTATGTCTGTATGGAGGAAACATATTTTCGAATGGTCAAAGAATCATTTAAAACTTCGGGATAAGTATCCTCGGCTGTCGCGCAGCATACCATAATATACTACTTCTTGGCGCCAGTCTGTATCGAGTCTCCTGATTGGTCGAGTAGTTTCTAAGGTAACCTCAAACACGCATATACACACTTTCTCTCTTTATATATTATATTATACTATATTATATTATAATGATGTTATCATCTGTACGCAAGGATTTGAAATGTTTCTAATACCTTAAAATCCGCAACTATCATTATTTCAAACATTTATAACTTCCACTATTAGATTTGCATTTTACATCAAGTATAGTTATAATTTAATCTATCCAACAACTTATCGCCGCCGACTGCTGAGCGGTGCGAGCTAATCCAAGGGTTAAAGGCGAGTTTCCGTACAAAACACGGAATGCGCATGAAAGAGGAGAAGCCGCTAATCCGTGCGACAAAGGATCAAGCGAGAGTAAAAGTGACGAGTATGTTGGCGCGCGCGTTCTATCGAAAGATGCACCGTCCGAAAGGAACCTTTAGTAATCTGCCTGTGAGATTAACATGACGGGCGATAAAATGTGTTGTACAGACTGCTTCACTTCCCTTTGAATTTGAATCGCTATTGTCAGATGTAGCTATGCTGCAGCATACAGAATGATTAAAAACTATGAAGCAATTTTAATTAAACATAAGTGTTTGCTAAGATTTATGTACCACGTATACATTTTATAAAATTATATCGTATGTAGTGTGTACAAATTAAGATTTTATAAAAAGGTAATATAAAGTATTTAGAATTCTAAATTTTAATCGTGTATTTTGTACAGGATTATTCACTTGTCTTTGAATCATTATTGTCGACCATAGGCTGTTATAAATTATAAAAAATGATAAAAAGGTAATAAATAACGTGGGAAATGGCCTTTAATTTATACAATTAAGATCGAATCAAGGCTAATAAACCCCTTTATTATTTCAAAGGAATTATTTAAAGCGCGACGTACTTCGCTTCAAAATCACAAACAACAAAATTCACGCATTGACGACAATTCCGTATATCTTCTATAATATTTTACAACAGTATTATTATTTTGTTTCTTGCGTTAAAGACCATAGTCAGTATTTTTTTTAGCGTATTTATTCGGGGAATCGTAACAACATGTAGTGCAGGAAGCCCAGACGGGGCAAATAGACGTGTGAATCCACGTGCGGGACGCACTGTATCGAATGACGAATATGGGGGTGATGGAGGGACGGGAACAAATAGGGTGGGAAGAGTACGGGCACGACTGCTAAAAGCGATTCCCCGGGAAAAAGGTGCTCTTATTCGCCGGATCGTTTCCCGGTGAATTTTTAATCGTTACACACGACGGACACTCGCCTGTCCGTCTGCCACTGCTTCGCCCGTCTGTATAGGGTGATGCCTTTGTCTTTTAATCGCCATTGTCGTACTAACATTTTTTATGTTATATAACATTATATTACATAGTTAATGTATAATATTGCAAAGTATTTGCACACTGCAACCAATTCGAAGTAAATCGTCGCAAAGTAAGGCACTTGCCTTTTAATCGCCATTGTCGTACACCATTTTTTATATTGTATAACATTATCTTATATATACAGTGAGTAAAAAAAGTTTTCGCTTAGTCAGATTTTCTCAAGTGAATTTTTTAAAAGGAGAATATATTCTGCTTTGAGTACATTTATTTTCTCTCGAGAGGGAAACTTTCATCTTTGAGGAAACTTGATTTTTTTTGGAGAAGAAATTTTCTTCTATATGAAAATTTACTTCAAGGAAAAGGGTGTGTGCGAGTACTTCTTTTATAATATAGTGAAATATACTAATAACGTATTGCATTTGGTTCCCACTTTTTCTATTGTAATTTTGTAATACTGTAATATTGTAAAATCTTTCTCCATAAAATATCCACACACTGCACCCCATTCGGAATAAGTCGTTGCAAAGAAAGATGCCGTATAAATATGGGTACTTCATATATCTATGTAGTTGTATACGTGCCTGTTTTAATTTATCAATAATGTATATAATGTATGAAATGTAGAGAAGAGTTGGGAAACATGCATATATAATTAAAAGTACTAGATAATTATTAGTGTAATTAGTAGTGATTCAAAACCAACTGAATTACCCTGTGCTTAATTTAGACTAATGATAAATGACATGTTATAATATGTATAATAGAATCTTTAATATGTCACAGTACACGCATCATACACGCAATACATATAATGTAGAAGTATATTATCGTATAATTTGGTACTATGCAGTATTTGTGTATACTTATAATATGTGTATGTATTATGGATATATTATACATTATGATACTTATTCAAATATTCGATTGATACGAATGAATTTTCATTTGAAATCATTAGAGTTCGGTAATCATTATCTGGGTCAACATATTTAGCATTGTTTTGTATTAGCTTAGCATATATGAGGGAATTAATTTTCTTTGACTATTTTAATTCAATCGCTAATACTCCGATCTCTTCGATTGATCCCAGAAACACCTTTCTCAACACTATCTTTCATTATCCACGCTTATTTCTCACTTTCACAACAGACTTCCTTTCAGTTGTGTATGGCACGCACACTGCTCGCTCCAGTAATTGACTAATCTTTTCCTATCGGAATTCCCGTTACGGATTGTCAACAGAAAGTACTTTTTGCTTAAAATGCACAGTGCGACAATAGATCAACGGCAGCGGCGGCGGTGGTGGTGGCGAAGGAAAGCAAAATCGGGGCGGATTTTTTTTCTTCCCTTTTTATTGGAATCGTGCTACAGCCACGACCTATCCAATCCCGTAGCCGCGCCGTGGCTCTCACTTTTCACGATACACACTCGATTATCCCACTTTCTCTTTCTCCCACCCCCCCTCTCTCACTCACTCTCTCGCGCGCGCGCTCGTAATCGTTCTTTTTCCCGCCTTTTTTTCATTCGCCTGCAAATGGGCGGATGCGTCCGAAACGAGCGATTTAATTTGGTGGGCACGCGCCTCTCTCACTCTCTCTTTTCTCTCTTTCTCGCTCTTCTTCTCCCCCTTTCATCCCTTGTTTCTGGCTCTGTCCTTGTAGCCCGCGCGCGGTTTACGTACGGTGACTCAAAAATTCGTTCACACTCCTCGCAGAACCATGCAACTTTTTTCTGTACACCTTTTTTTTAAACGATTAAACGATTTTTAACAGGGGTTCGTTGTTCTTGTTTTTGTTTTAGGTTGCTGTATGCTGCAGCGGTTTTTTAACGAGTTCAGAGAGTACTACAGACGGGTATGCAGTGGTTATAATTGCCTGTTTTATGTTAGATGATGTAGATTAATTAGTTTAAAATATTTGATCGGTGTTGAAGAATTTTGTTTACGCTCAATATGGAGCGATAGTTTGTATGAAGCTGTAATAGTATTTGCCGCGCGTTGAATCTGGGGCATTCTAATAATATACAATGGATAAAGAAGTACTTGCAGTACTTGCAGATTTATTTTTTTTAAATTGTTTTGTAGATGGAAACTATTCTGACTAAATAGAAATACATTTTCTTGAACAAGAAAGTGTCTTTACCTTAAGAAAAATTAATTTCCTTTGAGGAGATAGTTTTCTTTTTTAAGGTACTTTATTGTACAATTGTTCTCTACGCTTGTCTAGAATATTTTGAATCTTTGTATGATTGAGTTGTTTGTTCTTCGGGTTCTGGTTGCCGTTAAACAGAACTTCGAGTTAAAAGAATGTGTTTTTTCCCTTATACCATTTAGCGAAAGAATACTTTGCTGTGACTTAAGATCAGATTCAAGATCAGATTAGTGATAGTGGTCTTGCTAACAAACTAACATGCAGTTTAAGAACAGATGTGAAAGTACAGTAAATTTAAACGAATTTAGAAGGGATCGAGATTCCTTGCAAGTAAGAAAAATCTAGAAAATCAAACGTTACTTCCGGCGACATTCGGTGGGTAACAAAAATGTTTGAATACTAGTTTATTTTTAACATTATAACGTCATGTTTAAATTATTTATGAAGCAATCTTTTCTCCCACTGAGTGATTCAACGTTGTTAACAAAAACATAATTTACATTATATATAATAATAACTGATAACTTAAACAATGCCTTACCTTCGGCCAACAAAAAGATTTCTAAACTATATAAAATTACTTCTGCTTTAATTATCATGGCACACACGATTTAATACACCACGGCAAAACTCTCTTCTTCAACAACTCATTCCTAAAAAAGCCAACCAAGACTTAATAAACAATCGATCCACCAAATCATAACATTCCCCACACATTATCATCCAAATACCTTCCTTACTCATTGCATAATCCCTTCAATCATCTCCATTCGATGCCATCTTCCCACGCAAAGTGACAAGATGGCTTCCTAACCTCCAAACAGAAATCACCGACTGTTACACTTACAACTTACAGAAGTTTGATATAAGGGAATTTGCGAGTCACCGTATATATGCATGGAACGCGGAGGGATTTTTTCGCCGTTGCCGGTGGCGGCGCTCCCGTTTCCCTCTTCTTTTTTCGCCGACGAAACAATTGGTCAGACGGGGTTGCAGGGGTTGCAGGGGCTGCAGGGGTTGGCGAGGAAAAGGAGGGTGCGTGGGGCGGAAGTAGGAGAAGAGAGAGGGAGAGAGGGCAGAGAGAGGATGAGGAGGGCCAGCGAAAGGGGTGGAGGAGGGTGGATTGTGGGTAGAGAGCCGAGCGGAGTTGGATGAGAGAGATGAAGTAGCAGATTAACGTCAACCGACATAGGCCATTCATAACTGGGCTCTCCTCCGCTCCTCTATGTGTGTTGCTGTTGCTCCGTGTTGGTCTCTCTCTCTCTCACTCTCTCTCTCTTTCTGCATTCGCCTCCGCGACTACAGCCTCCACGCGTCTGCCTCTGCGCCTCTATGTGTGTGTGTGTGTGTGTGCGTGTCGGTATCCGCGTGTGGACCGCCGCCGCCCGTACACACAAAGCCCCGGCAACGACGATTTATAGAATTGGAAAAGCGATATCGGAAAAATAGTAAACTTTATTGATGAATCCCTTCTCGACCTCTAAGCGATATCACAACGAGCGGGTCGACCGCATTCCCGCCGTGCTACAGGTGGCATGTAAGCCAGTGCACCCGCCGCTCTTTGACTGACACCTTCGCGCCGTCCTCTACCGATTCACCTTTTTCTAGACACCGCCGAATTAACGCTCCGGATATCCGAGATTCCCTCGTGCTTGTTTCGATTGACTGGGGACGAAGACAAAAGTGTTTCTATGGTCAAAAGCATGTTTACAGTAAGAAGACGAACATAGAAAGAACTACTGTAGTGCATTAGTAGTTATTATAAGTTTAATTATAGATCTGTTCTGGTTGTATTTATTATTAATGTTGGGTTTGATACATACCTAAAAAAATGCTGATGAATCAATAGAATTAATATTGCTGCGTAATGATTTTCACATACTTGTCTATGTAATCAATGTTGAACAAATTGCAGTCCTTCTTATTTTCACGTTTTTATTATATGAATACTTTTGACTCTCGCTATAAATGTATACAGTAGAGTTTTTCTGAATCCGGATTACGGTATTTGAATTTTCTACTATCAATCCGAACATTTTATTGCAGTATTTGTATGGTTTTTCTTGAAACATATGATATCTAAGCCCAATAAAAATAGTATAGAAGAGCGTTGGTATAATAGAAAGTTTGGATAACTTAATTCGTATGAGAGAGATTCTACTGTATTTTATATTTATATATAATTATATTATATTTTATATTTTTGCACTGATTTATAGCTGTCATGTTGTCATGTTTATAGCTGACGCCGTTGAATTAACGCTCCGGACATCCGGTATTCACTCGTGCTTGTTTCTATCGAAGGGCGTCGAAAACAAAAGAATTTGTAGAATAAGAAAATAAAAATAAAAAGAACTACAGCATTGCAGTTATAAGTTTTTGGGGTTCCATAGTTTAATAGAAAATCCTATAATTTGAATCGAAAATTCCATTGAAATTATTTCTTGTTTGTAAATTTGACATGTATTTTTACATAACATTATATTTTTCGATATTATGTATGTGTTGAATACTCAAAACTTTGCAAATTTTCGCGACTGCATAATATTAAATTAGAAATAAATAGTACATATTTGAATGTTCGACCAAAATCAGCTAATTATAATTAACTATACTAAAACAATCAGCAATACAAACAAGTGAAGATTTCTTCGCAGAACTAATAATGCTAACTTACAACTATCAGATAAAACATTGCAAGCGAGTACTGTTTGATGCTTGCTTCTTTTGATTGTCACAATATAATATTCGAATTATGAATACAAATTGTTCTTAGTCATATGCTTGCCATTGTACATGTATACTCTTTTATTATATTCATATAACGCAGTCTCCGGGAGAGAATACTTTACTAAGCAACAACGACAATTTATTTTCCGACGGCTTAATCCGAATGAAGATCAGCGTGCTAAAAAAAATATTTTACTATATTATATTATATGTATTACACATAGAATGTAATATTATATATAATATGTACGATACAGAGAAGCATTATGAAATATTCCGATCTGATTAAAATAACTACATAATTTATAATTATCCTGAATCCAGCAGCTTAATACTCGACAGTGGCATTTCAAAGGCAAACTGCATCTCCCTGTACTTGAGCGCAATACTCATTATAGGTAGAATGATTTACTCGCCCGCGCAAATGATTCTCGTGAGCTGCTGGAAGATTCCCGTGGTAATCCATGGCAGGCTGAACGGTGTGCCACGAATTACCGAGAGTCAGCGCCAGACGAAAGTGCTGAACGCGCATAAATTAAATTACGGCCAGGATCATCGAAATTTCGATTAACGGCTCCGGCGAGCCTGCGGAGTGCATTCGGTGACAGTAAAAATAAACCTGACACCACGACACTTTTCTCGTATGAAGATAAATCAAGGGTGGGTTTACGTTGGTCATTTCAATCTATCAATTAGTATCGACTCAATTGAATTCAGTTGGTATTTATGTGTGTTCTGTACGAGTAATTATTAATCATTGAAAACTGCTGTACTGCATAAGTACTATTACAACTTAAGTTATAATATTCTTTTCTTCTTATGTTTACTACTGTGGAGATAAATCAAGGGTGGGTTCACGTTAGTCATTTCAATTTATCAATTAGAATTGACTCAGTTAAATTCAGTTGGTATTTATGTGTGTTCTGTATGAGTAATTATTAATCGTTGAAAACTGCAGTACTGCATAAGTACTATTACAACTTAAGTTATAATATTCTTTTCTTCTTATGTTTACTACTGTGGAGATAAATCAAGGGTGGGTTTACGTTAGTCATTTCAATCTATCAATTAGAATTGACTCAGTTGAATTCAGTTGGTATTTATGTGTGTTCTGTACGAGTAATTATTAATCATTGAAAACTGCTGTACTGCATAAGTACTATTACAACTTAAGTTATAATATTCTTTTCTTCTTATGTTTACTACTGTGGAGATAAATCAAGGGTGGGTTCACGTTAATCATTTCAATTTATCAATTAGAATTGACTCAGTTGAATTCAGTTGGTATTTATGTGTGTTCTGTACGAGTAATTATTAATCATTGAAAACTGCTGTACTGCATAAGTACTATTACAACTTAAGTTATAATATTCTTTTCTTCTTATGTTTACTACTGTGGAGATAAATCAAGGGTGGGTTTACGTTAGTCATTTCAATCTATCAATTAGAATTGACTCAGTTGAATTCAGTTGGTATTTATGTGTGTTCTGTACGAGTAATTATTAATCATTGAAAACTGCTGTACTGCATAAGTACTATTACAACTTAAGTTATAATATTCTTTTCTTCTTATGTTTACTACTGTGGAGATAAATCAAGGGTGGGTTCACGTTAATCATTTCAATTTATCAATTAGAATTGACTCAGTTGAATTCAGTTGGTATTTATGTGTGTTCTGTACGAGTAATTATTAATCATTGAAAACTGCTGTACTGCATAAGTACTATTACAACTTAAGTTATAATATTCTTTTCTTCTTATGTTTACTACTGTGGAGATAAATCAAGGGTGGGTTCACGTTAGTCATTTCAATTTATCAATTAGAATTGACTCAGTTGAATTCAGTTGGTATTTATGTGTGTTCTGTACGAGTAATTATTAATCATTGAAAACTGCTGTACTGCATAAGTACTATTACAACTTAAGTTATAATATTCTTTTCTTCTTATGTTTACTACTGTGGAGATAAATCAAGGGTGGGTTCACGTTAATCATTTCAATTTATCAATTAGAATTGACTCAGTTGAATTCAGTTGGTATTTATGTGTGTTCTGTACGAGTAATTATTAATCATTGAAAACTGCTGTACTGCATAAGTACTATTACAACTTAAGTTATAATATTCTTTTCTTCTTATGTTTACTACTGTGGAGATAAATCAAGGGTGGGTTCACGTTAGTCATTTCAATTTATCAATTAGAATTGACTCAGTTGAATTCAGTTGGTATTTATGTGTGTTCTGTACGAGTAATTATTAATTATTGAAAACTGTAGTACTGCATAAATATTATTACAATTTAAGATATAATATTCTTTTCTTTTTGTGCTTACTACTGTGGAGATAAATCTAAGGTGGGTTCACGTTAATCATTTCAATAGACCAATTAGTATCAACTCAGTTAAATTCAGTTGGTATTTATGTGTGTTCTGTATGAGTAATTATTAATCGTTGAAAACTGCAGTACTGCATAAGTACTATTACAACTTAAGTTATAATATTCTTTTCTTCTTATGTTTACTACTGTGGAGATAAATCAAGGGTGGGTTTACGTTAGTCATTTCAATCTATCAATTAGAATTGACTCAGTTGAATTCAGTTGGTATTTATGTGTGTTCTGTATGAGTAATTATTAATCATTGAAAACTGCAGTACTGCATAAATATTATTACAATTTAAGTTATAATATTCTTTTCTTCTTGTGCTTACTACTGTGGAGATAAATCAAGGGTGGGTTTACGTTAGTCATTTCAATCTATCAATTAGAATTGACTCAGTTGAATTCAGTTGGTATTTATGTGTGTTCTGTACGAGTAATTATTAATCATTGAAAACTGCTGTACTGCATAAGTACTATTACAACTTAAGTTATAATATTCTTTTCTTCTTATGTTTACTACTGTGGAGATAAATCAAGGGTGGGTTCACGTTAATCATTTCAATTTATCAATTAGAATTGACTCAGTTGAATTCAGTTGGTATTTATGTGTGTTCTGTACGAGTAATTATTAATCATTGAAAACTGCTGTACTGCATAAGTACTATTACAACTTAAGTTATAATATTCTTTTCTTCTTATGTTTACTACTGTGGAGATAAATCAAGGGTGGGTTCACGTTAGTCATTTCAATTTATCAATTAGAATTGACTCAGTTGAATTCAGTTGGTATTTATGTGTGTTCTGTACGAGTAATTATTAATCATTGAAAACTGCTGTACTGCATAAGTACTATTACAACTTAAGTTATAATATTCTTTTCTTCTTATGTTTACTACTGTGGAGATAAATCAAGGGTGGGTTCACGTTAATCATTTCAATTTATCAATTAGAATTGACTCAGTTGAATTCAGTTGGTATTTATGTGTGTTCTGTACGAGTAATTATTAATCATTGAAAACTGCTGTACTGCATAAGTACTATTACAACTTAAGTTATAATATTCTTTTCTTCTTATGTTTACTACTGTGGAGATAAATCAAGGGTGGGTTCACGTTAGTCATTTCAATTTATCAATTAGAATTGACTCAGTTGAATTCAGTTGGTATTTATGTGTGTTCTGTACGAGTAATTATTAATTATTGAAAACTGTAGTACTGCATAAATATTATTACAATTTAAGATATAATATTCTTTTCTTTTTGTGCTTACTACTGTGGAGATAAATCTAAGGTGGGTTCACGTTAATCATTTCAATAGACCAATTAGTATCAACTCAGTTAAATTCAGTTGGTATTTATGTGTGTTCTGTATGAGTAATTATTAATCGTTGAAAACTGCAGTACTGCATAAGTACTATTACAACTTAAGTTATAATATTCTTTTCTTCTTATGTTTACTACTGTGGAGATAAATCAAGGGTGGGTTTACGTTAGTCATTTCAATCTATCAATTAGAATTGACTCAGTTGAATTCAGTTGGTATTTATGTGTGTTCTGTATGAGTAATTATTAATCATTGAAAACTGCAGTACTGCATAAATATTATTACAATTTAAGTTATAATATTCTTTTCTTCTTGTGCTTACTACTGTGGAGATAAATCAAGGGTGGGTTCACGTTAATCATTTCAATAGACCAATTAGTATCAACTCAGTTAAATTCAGTTGGTATTTATGTGTTTTGTATGAGCAACTAGAAATCATTGAGATTAGCCGTTCCATTTAGGTTTGTCATTTGAAATCAAGTTAGCCGACCGGTTCATGTGAGTTATGCAATCGAAGGTTGACACTTTTTTGTACGAACATAAATCAAGGGTGAATTTCAGTTAGTTTCTAGTGTTTATCAGCTCAATTGAATTTATTTGACATTTAAGTCTTTTGTACGAGGAAGTAAAAATTATTGGCATTAGACCTTCCATTCGGGTGTGTCATTTGAAATCAAGTTAGTCGACCGGTTTATGTGAATTGTACAAGTCCAGCTTAACACGACGACACTTTGCTTGTGCGAGCATAGATCAATCAATTAATTAGTATCAACTGAATTTAATTCGATTGGTATTTATGTGTGCTGTGCTGGCAACTAGAAATCATTGGGATTAAATTAGAGTTGTTCGATCGATTCATGCGAGGTATGCAAACCGAATTTGAAGTGAAGGAAAGCAGTTGAATTTTGGAAAGAAAAAATATTATTTGACTGGTTGATAATATTATATGTAACAACAATTAAATGGCTGTTTTTGCCAGTTTCCTTTCGCACCAACCTTTTTGAGTACCACCTTTCTTCCACATTTGTCATATTTGTTTTGCCCTCACTGGTGAATAGTTAATTTATAATTTTCCGATTCTACACGTCACAACTTTTTGACCTGTTTAGCACATTTTTATAATCGAAACAATGCGCTTAGTTAAGAATTTCCTGGGTACGTCAGAAAAATTTCAATCAACTCGTAAGGGAAGTGATTTTTGCTCTAATGTTTTGTAAATTAGCTAATAATGATTTTATCATCATTTTTTAGCTAACGTTGATCAGAAAGAAAAAAAAAACTGGACGACGGCAGTTTCAAGAAATTATATGTATTGTGTAAATAAAAAAAATATATAAGCTGCTACAGTAAAATGATGCATGTATGTGGGTCATGGAAAGAGATTTTGCTGGACGGAATTAAAAGCTGTGTTGCGCTTTTCAGCATAATAACTTACAGTTCTTGTTGGATAGCTCTACTAGCATACGCAAGAAGGGGGATTATGGGGATGTATTCCCCTCGGAAACTGTACAAAGTTAGTTATACCATACGCGCATCATTCAAGCTTGGAGCAACTCTCCTGGAAACAAAATTCTACGCCACTGGGTGGCCGTGCTATGCAGTATGAAGTGATCTAATCTCGGATAACATCGTTCGAAGCAAATCGGGAGTTTGGTTTTGTCAGTTTCGATATTCTCGTGCAAAAATAATATTCCTTGGAATTTTATAAGGCTTCGCGTAAATTTACGTAAGACAAAAGGAACGATGCACGATTGATTCGATAGTGGAGTATCAAATAAAGGTATATAATTTGTAGTCCTTTTCTTAATTCATATCTTTTTCTTGTTTGTTACTTTTAACTATATTTGGTACTGTGTTTGCTTCCGCTAACATTTAATATGATTATATAGCGTCGTAAATTTTAATGTCTTAATTCTTTCGTAAGATTTGATCTATTTTATTTGAGCTATTTACCGAAGATAAATAATTAATTTCGCCTACTATTTTTGGGAAAGTGAATTGTATAAAGTAAAGTATAAAGAGCAAAATTTAGTCGGCGTAACCCAGTAAATGTTATACTGTTAAAAACAAAGTATTTAAATATGTACTACTCATTTGTAACTTATTATTATCATCGTCGAAGGAAAGACTATTATGTAAAAACGGCTCAAAAACTTAGAAACAATAAAAACAGTTATTTAAATTAAATTCCCCAAGTACTTCCACTTATTTACATCCTCGTCGTTGTATACTTGTTGTTTGAGGCTTGGTTTCTTTTAGCAGGGCGAATGCAGCCGGTAATTATAATTACACGTACGCGACTAGTACGTTTCGCTGGGAAAATTCGGAAATGCCGGCGAGAAAGGCCGGGCGCAGTGTGCACACAATCAGCAAGCATCGCCGTTCATTTCGTGTATCTTGGCGGGAAATTGTACGCCCGTGTAAGCCTGCGAGCTCATTAGCTCATGTCCGGCATATAATAAATTCTGCTAAATCGCATTATGGTATTTACGCATAAATATCCCGGTGCTCGACCCGATGAAAGCCTGCTTTATTTCGTCGAGTATATCTCCCGCTCTGCCTCTCCTCATCTCCTTTCTCTCCTTTTACCGCAGCGCACCCCTTTTCGACCACCCTCCGCCGCCCTCTCGCGGCACTAGTTTCACTGGCGCGCTCGAAAAACTTCTCACAACACACTACGTCCCTTAACACTAAACGTACCGACGCTTTGTACAGGGTGTTCGAGAAATGTCGTAAAAAATGTTATGGCTGTCGCGTAGAGAATGGGAGGCGGATGAAGAAGGCTATTTTTAAGGTTCTTGTTTGGTCCTCAATTTCGAGTTATTCTATAATGATTTAGGCAACGCCTTCTAACAATTAACACATTATCCCATGATTCATTTTGATAATTCATTTTCACATTTGCTAACGATCGACTCTGAAAAGCCGATTAATAGCTAATTTTTTTCATAATTCTTTAATGTGGCAATTAATAAAAAAATGCCTATTATTAGGCTACTGATAGATGAAGTGTTAATTAAGACTGAGTGAAATGGGTTATGGCAGAAGAAAAATTTATCTTTGGTCAGTTATCGTGTGTATTTAATTTCCTCTGTGCATGTGTTACTTGTAAAAGTTTGTTTGTCAATTTTTGGTACCTTTGATATTGATGATATATACATGTATTTATTATGGTAACACTCAACTCCATATTTAAAAAGTTAACATTGGTTTACTTTCATTTTTTATCACTTCACGATTTTATGCGTCCTCCTTGAGGACCAATCGTATTCAAACTCGTACGAATGATTATGATAATCTCCAAAGATGTTTTTTTTCTTTCTGCAAATCTATTGAAATATTGCTAATTCCAGGCCGTATCTTATTTTTATAGCAAAAAGCATTTTTATAGCATAGAGAATAATGATGTCCTATGTTTCGTAATAAAACAACAATTGTTGGGAGAAACTGGAAATGCCTGCGCTGCGCTTTGGAAAGGTGTCCATTGTTTAGAAAGACAATGTAGACTGAGTAAAAAGGATGGGAAAGGAAAAAAAACAGAAGGCCCGTTCTGGTTAGAGGCAGAAACGGGATAGCAGTCTATCAAAATCATATCAGCGAATAATGAATCAAAGCAATAATAACCCTGTTGGTACTTTTAATCCTTTCACCAAACGTTTTATTATACTAATAATGCTATTAAGCAGAAATAAACAGCCCGTTTAAAATGATTAAAGAAGGATTTGCGTTTTGTTGTCTTTTACAATGAGTTATGATTTAAAAGGTAAAAGAATTGCTTTTTATATGCAACCATTATAAAAACTAGTTCCCCAATTATTTCTAAACGGCTTATGCGCTTGTGATTCTGTAAAAAGAATCTGCATTGCAAAAAGACTTACCAGGCGACTGCTAGAAGAATGACAGTAGAAAGTAGAAGAATGTTAATAAATTTAGTAGAATATTGTTAATGGAAATGAACGATTATTACTTAGGAATATTAACAAGTAGTAACGAATATACGTATTTACAGACGGGTCATGGTGCTCATATACTTTTTAAAATAGTCTGCTTCAGTTTTTTGCATGGAAATAAAATTTCATCCCAGTGAAATTGGAAAACCTTTCGCCCGACCGCGCACGACCGACTTTTAGTCGGTCGACTCTTTCACCGTTTTTGTCTCTTTTTCCTGGCTCGTTTTCGTTCTCTTTAATACTTTTTGGTTTGTCGGTTGAAAAAGTCCAAAACCCTCGCAAAGAATCTGCATAGGATTCTATCGTGATTTACGGTTTCGACGAATATTAATCAAAATTGTGCTTCGAAAATGTAACATTTCCACACGTGCAGAAAAATTCATTACGTTTCCCAATACAAAATAGAGGTTCCATTCATGCGTTATCCGAGTGAATTTTGGAATGGCAAGTAATAGATTTCAGTACTAAAATCCATTTTCATTTTCAGACTTTCACTAATAAATTAATTACGATGGAAATTTGAAATGATTAGAATCAGTAATAGAAAATATTATAACTATGCATATTCAAAGTCGATATTTATTAAATGTCAACTTCGAGCTTCAGATACAAATTAACAATTATTTTAAAAAATCGCGATAAACAGGTTTGTTTAAGAAGAAGAAGTTAAGAAATAATATATATTACTTTGAAAAGTCAACTAAGACTAAAAGAATATTAAGAATCAATATGTGAATTCGAAAGTTACAGGACGTCACAGAAGATTAACACTAAATGTACCGGTAGTTTATATCTACAATAGATAAAAACAAGTATTCGTACAGCCAGACCTTCTGAAGTAAATTTTCTTAAATGAGAAAATATTCTGCTTCGAGAACATTTATTTTCTCGTAAAAAAGAAACTTTCTTTTATATTAAAATGTACGCCCAGTCACTTGACTGGCTATAAAAATTTTCTGATTTTCATAACTAATTACCAATTTAATACCAAACTTAATGCATAAAGTAACATTTGGCTAATAAGAAACAAAACGATATATTTTGATGTTGAACAAAAAGGAAAAAATGCATAACTGAATCGTATTTTGAAGCCGGTCATTTGACCGGACGTGATACGTCAAATACGAAGATCTCAAACCGAAAGAAGAATGCTCGAGAAAATCTTTTATCGAGAATCGATGAGAATGAGCAAAGGTACATAGAAAAAATCGAATCCGGTTAAAGATAAGCTAGAGAGAGAAAGGGAGAGGGGTGAAAAAGAGTATCTCGAGATTGTCGGTGAAGTGGCGCGATGCCGTCCGAAAATTTATGGCGCTCTCCTCTCCGCATCCCAAAATTGAAGCCACCAGTCCACCCCGCTTTATCACTCGCTTTAATTCCCGGCTTAACAATTATCCGGGCAGCTTTCATTCCACCCCTCTTTCCCGCCACTCTCTCTCGATTTCCGTCTTCCTCGCCTTCCCTCTCCCTTTCTCTCTCTCTCTCTCTCTCTCTCTCTCTCTCTCTCTCTCTCTCTCTCTCTCTCTCTCTCTCTCTCTCTCTCTCTCTCTCTCTCTCTCTCCTTTTTTTCCCGTTGCTTCGGCCAAAGCATGCGGGCGCTTTTGGTGTCCGCGTGAAAACCATCAATTACGCGCATAATTTATAACGCTTTGGCGGCGATGCGTGACAAACTAAGCCGAGATAGTCGGAAGTCCGCGTGCATTAAAGTCACCTAACCTAAAACGCTTTCTTTGAAACGAGCGGATCGAACTCACCAAATTTAATTGACTTGAAAATGTGAAATTTATTACGAACCCTTTTGGTTCGGGGTATGTTTTATTTTTATTTGGAAAGAATTATCGTTGACAGGGATGGACAAATGGGAAGACTCGTTTTAATGCTGAAATTAAGCCATTCACATGCAAATGTAGGTAATGCATGCGACAATCATTGTTTTATAACTGATTTCGAAAAGGTCGAAATTCTTAATTCGTTGCGAATAAATTTAGATACCTCTGCGACGGATGAACAAATCGGAAAGAAATCTACTTTTTTTGCAGAGGAAGCTTTTAGAATGATGATGTTATGAAAAATCAAATTTGTTTCACATTAACTATTGTTATTGCATAAAAAATGATGGGATCAACTTGAAATATAATTTACTACAAAGCGAGAAAAAATATTTCAAAAACTGGAAATCGACTTACTAAATATTTAATTATTTGGTGGCAGAATATTGGTATTACAATTAGTATTATTAAGAATTAATATATAACAGTGTCGTATTTACTCCACGCTGTCTCCGAAATTAAAAATAATTCATAATTATAAAAAGGCAATTAATTTTATACTTTGGAGCGAACTTTTGTAATCGAAACTATATGCTCAGTTAATAATCTTCTTCCTACACCAGAAGAATTTTAGTCAACTGGCAAGAAAAGTGATTGTGCGCCACAACTGGCTCATAACGATTTCATCCGAACTTCTCAGCTAACAATGGCCAGGAAGAAAAAATGGCGAGATATGGCGGTGCTCACGGAAACACCCGATCCGTGAATATCCTTTTACTTCATTTTCAGTAATACAGAATGATATGCCATACATTTCCCTGTGTGTAATTCCATATTTTTTATAATCCCCCGTGGTAGCGCATATACTGTTCCGCAAAAATGGAATTAGTGCACTCCAGGCTCGCATAGCGAAATTGTACGACATTTACTGTGGAAATCGAAGTTCAGGAATCAGATGGACTTATAATCTTCAGAATCGTAATTAGTGCCCTGCACGATTTTTATTTTAAGCTAATTATTAACTTGTAATTACTTACTTTGTCATATGGATTTATAAATATTTCCGTGGCATTTAATATTTCCATTACGTTGGAATGGAGAATAAATTAATGATGGCTTTGTAAAGCAATGCTTCATCCATCTCTGGTAGATTTTGTTATTAACTTTCGGATGATTGTTTTCGATTTGTTTTATTCCGAAAGACATATAAAAGTAATGTAATTTGCGCAAATGTTCCTAGACAATCGGCCAACTAATCACTTTTTTTAATTTTTTAAATTACTATAATTTCTGAAATTATAGGTTAGAAAGTTATGTATAAAATTATCGTATAGTTTAATGATATAAAATGAGTTTACCAATCACGAAGTATCAAGAGTTTAGCAGCAGTAAGCCGATCAATACTCGAAGTTGCCGCCAACACTAACTTTGTTTATAAACTAACATTAATTCAAATTCCGAAGTATTTCAATATAAGTACGTTCATGAAAATTTGAAATTTGAAAATGAAGAACCTCTTCAAAATGGGTTGCTATTCGTCAATTTTTTGAATAGTTCAATAAGATGTATTGTTAACACTTTTATAAGGTTTATCCAAATCTTACAGGTTGAAATGTTATAACCGCACTTTCGTCATTTATTCCTCAAAGTTGGAGGCGGGAAGCATAACAATATCTTGTGACGTAACCCGAAACGCAAGGATCAAGTGACAGTTCCTAGGTAGGATAACCCAAACTACTAGAGAACGGAAACTCCAGTTATTAATGGAATTGAAACATGTTATAACCATGCAGGAACTGCCGAGAACCCGATTAATTTACTAAAATTAACACTGTTAGGAAGTTTCCAATTCGATGTAAGGAAGCTACCAAAAATACTTGCCTTTGATGTTTCGTATGAACTTCGGTATAATTTTTTTTAAGAATAATAAATTTTGAAGAGAACCGGCCCATCCACACAATTAATAATATCGATTGCTTTGCATAAATCGTATAACAAAGTTAACACTTCTCTAACACTTTGTGGACAAATTTGGAAATGTTAATTTACACAGTATGACAGTAGTTGTGATATATTTAATTTCCCTTTTCCAAAATCGATTTTTATTCAAATCATATCAATTTTCTTTGAAAATAGAGATAGGTTGGAATTACAGTAGCTATAAAATTGCTTGTTTATATGTTATTACGTTACTATTAAATATTACAGATTTATATATTTTTACATCGAAATAAATAGTGTTTCTGAGGTTCATATATTAGAGAAGCTATAAAATTGTGTTCTACTTCCTGCAAGACTTTCTCAACAAGACCTTTCCATTCACCAGTTTCCTTTAATGTAAAAACAGGATTAAGAATCAATTTCTTTTTTATTGAATTTTTACAGAATATAATACTTTCATATTGCAGGCGTATCTGTTTTATAAGTCTATAAAAATTTAAAACCGATTGGTTAAACCATTATTAAAAAATTATGACATCCAACAAGAAAAACATGATTTTGAGAAAATAACGTTCAAAGTTGTTTTTTTACCACTTTTTGAAAATTCTCGTAACATTGTTAACACTCTCAAAATAATCAATTCTAATGGTAAACTACTGAAACATCAGAACTTCGACTAGCGAAATATGGATTCTAGAAAAAGAAATTCGAAAACGAAAAACAAATTTATAAAATTACTTATGTGTATATCGCAATAAAAGTAATGAAAGGTTTTACAAGATAAAACTTTTGAAAAATGATTACCTACTTTCCTGTCAATCATTTTTACTGTTTGGTAAATCTGGTGTTAACATCTTTAATCAGGAACCCCCTAAAAATTTGTGCAAAAATCGACGGATTGAGATTGCAACAGTTCGGAGTGCAACACGCGAGACATTTGAGGAGGAAGATGCAGAAGTACATACATACGTGCGACGAAAGAAAAATCCGAGGGGAAGGAAAAGCAGGGGGGTGGCGTTCGAGAAAAGAGGGGGTAGTTGGTAGGCGAACGGAAAGGATTCGGTATTTTCGGTGGCGGGCTGGCGCGCATGGGACACCGTAGCTTTCACAGGGGTTTAATATCGTGGCATTCCCTTTATTCTGGGAACGGAGCACAACGCAAGATCCACTTTAATCCTAATATACCATACGTACTGCAGGCCGGGCAAGTAATGGCGCGACCGGGAGTAGCGCCGCCCTCGGATTCGCCGGGTTTCGGGCCCGATCTCGCCCGATCATTCTGCCATACGCTCGCCACGCAATCTACGATATTTAGGCCCACCAAATACCGATTCGGTCCCAGTAGATGGCGACCTAAGTCGTCCGAGAACCGGACGCCGGCCGGACGAAAGATTCCCCGCCGGTGATGTTTGTCTGCCTGGCTGGGGAATTCCTGACGCCACGTCACCGCAGACCGACATTTCCCGCGGCGAGGCCGGCAAGGAAAAATAGAAATTTCTCTCTGAAAAGTTGGCAGCCGTCCTGCTCGAGCGATCGGCACTCCTGCCGGCTTGATAGAGTCAGCAGGGATAATTGTGGAAAATATAAAGGGTTAGTGGCTCGGTCAATAGTTCCTCGGCTGGCAGTATAGGCAAGGGAGAACGTGCGCCAAGCCCAGAAGGACGTCCTGTGACGCATTCAATTGAAAATCTCAAGGCACCCTCGTGCACCGTTGGAAGATAATATATAGGGTTACATTACGTGCAAAATCGATCAGTTATTTCGGCTGGGAATGAGACTTTTAATGAAATCGCGACATTTCCACTACTGCCGATAAGCCTCGCATGCGGGCGCGCGCGCGCACGCCATCTACCACCACTATTTTTGGCCCTTTTATTTTCCTCACCCAGTAGCTCGAACGGCTCGTTGCTAAACAATGTTGCTCCCTTGTACCTTCGTTTTACCACTGGCCTTGAGTTCCGGCTGGCCTTTTCACTTCGCCGGCCGAAGCACGAAGGGGAAGATCGAAAGGGTTAAATATGGGAGAAGTAGCAAATATTAGAATCCGCAAGTAGTCTTGATATATTTTTATTTCATAATAATCATGAATTAATAAAAAGTACGAAATATAGAAATGGAAACATATAGATTTATTTATTGTGTTTAATATAATAAATCAATGGGAAAAATAAGATAATGTAGTATTAATATCTTTGAATATTCTTTTATTCACAAACTTATTATCAAATGCAATGAGAAACAAAATTATTTGTTTAAATGTTAATTTTGCTAATGTATTGTCAACGCTAGGGAAAACGGCAACTGCCACACCCACGTAGAAATCCGAATAATCTACTTACTGGAATAAGGTTGTAATATCATTTTATTAAAAGCAGGTTTCGTGATAACAAGTAATTATATGTTGCTGACACATTTATCAAATGTGTATTTATAGTTTGTTTTGTTATTAATATGTTGGAAGTCAAAATGTAGGAGCAATTTCAGTTATAGTATCTAATTAAGTTGCTATAAGCAACTATGATTATTTTTGCAAGGAACTTTAATGGGAGTGCATGAAAACAAGATGTTGCAATATGTTCTTTCCAACTTAATATTGTTGCATTTCCTTACTACACTTATTCAAGTAAAAAAGTTGTTGGTTTGTTCGAGCAAATATCATTTTCATGTCAAATAAAATACGATACATGAAAAATCTTGTTCCCTTTAAATAAAACGAAGTTTCGATGCTGAGCGATTGCATTTAGTGGTGTTGCTTTTTTCGAGGTAATTTGAAAACCCATGTAGCTTTGATTTTTCGGTAAACCTGCAGAGTTTACATTAATTGTATTGGTTTACTTCTATTGTACAGGTTAACCTTTACGGTGTGTGTGACCTTCGAGTAAAATCAAATTTTTCTATCATGAATAAGTGAATAAAAGTGGTGATAAACGAAAACAATATTTATAGAAGCTTACTGTTTCATTAAAGTTTGAAAATTAAAGAATGTTTTTTTCTTTATAATTAATACATTAATTGCTAGTGTATTTTAATGGCGAGATAAACACCATAAGTTTAACTCTCTATGAAACGATGTAATTTTCAAGCCACACTATGTCTTTATTTTCCATTTATATTTAAAGTTTCATTTTTAACACAGCTTTCCACAGTATATTCAGTTATGGTAATGTGCAAATAGTCACCGAATATCCAATGACTATTTCTTACACCCTACAATAACATTTTACCTACTCGCATATGATGTAATATTTTTTGAGACAAAAATTTCGGTCATAAAGGTTTAAATATAGACTCTTGCACAATCGGCTAATTTATGTCGGTGGCAAAAACGTTGAGGAGTGTCCCAGTTTTTATATGGCTATTAATGTTCATTAACATAAATGTATGCTTGGCAAGTCGATGACTGACAGTATTTCGACAAAATATCGTTCGTCTGTAGCGACTTATACATAATGTTTTATACGTATAATAAATCTGTATAATGCGTAAAATATACTTAATGTGTACTTAAAGTATATATAATAAATACTTCATAAAGTATGAAGTGATTGATGATTTATAATTATATTTCGAATGATTTAACAGCAAAGAAATTACTTACTTAAAGTATACTTTATAAAGTATTCATTATGTAGACTTTTAGTATATACATATACTTTATTCTCATATATAGAGTGATTCACTTACCTTAAAATAACTTGTCTCAGTTATAAACTATTGCATATGGGATAATTATAAATTATTTAGCAATTTGCGTTATACACAAATGTTTTCCAACTTGTATCTATTCTTTTAAAGGTATTTTATAATACAAGAAACACGAAGTCAAAGAAAAGTATAGGTGCGACAGTGCTGAATAACAGGCATGCATGTAAGTATGTAAATGTGTATGTAAACTAGATACATTTTTTAGTCCAATTTTCTTATTATTAAAAATAAAAATGCACATTTCTATTTTTTTTATTATTATGTGAATATTAATTTGTGCATTTGTTTCTACTGAAATAACAATTGACTATACCCGAAACGGAACAACAAAACCTTTATTTTGTGACCGGTCATTTGACCACTTACGACAGAACTAGCTAGAACAGCCGGTACAGTTAGTGTTAATTATAATTAGATAATTTTCTTAAAGGCAACGCGTTTTGTATTAGAATCTACAAGTATTTTTACCCAACTAGTAATTTCCGAAAATTCATCAATTTTATTGTATTTATTGCTTTCTATTGTACTATTATTTGCACAAATTGCTTGATGAACATTCATACTTCCCACGTTTTTAATGTTTATAATATATTATTTAATACCGATTTCGTTGATTCCAAGGCAAATGCGTCACCTTGTATGTACACTAATACATAAAAGTATAACTGACGTGAAAACTAGGAGGAAACAAGATATTGTATATTACTCTAAATGTAACTTTGAAAATTCATTAATCACTCGCCAAGGTTCGAGTAGCGAATGTTTCCGCTATGAGAATCGGTGATATTTTTATTGGAAAATATTAGCTGGAAAAAACAGGTAAGGTAAACCAAACACCAGATGTCAAAGCCAAGCTGGGAAACTGGAGAGGAAAATATTCCAATTCGAATATTCCTGTGTCGCTGGGGGAAAAAAAATCAAATAGAATAGGGGGAACAAGTGGCGACGTAATGCGGCGAATTGCGGAAACCGTAATACGCAACACACGTCATTGAAAGATGCGTAATGATGTTGATAACAGTAGCTACGAGAGGCAACAATAAGCCGAAGTTTTCGCGCTTTTCCAATATCTATTAACATAATGAGACTTTATTACAGTGCTCGGCGAATTCCAATTTCGCCGGGTTTTCATTAACGCTCGTCGATTCTTAATAAAGCGAGGCTGTTGCGAGAAATATAAAGACCGCGATATAATAGTAACTCTTTCCCAGTTTTCATAACGGACTCGACGTGAAAAATGGGGATAATAAAATGGACACTATTAATAAAATAAATAAATAATATGTATGTATGTTTATTGGGCAATTGTAATACGAAATAGGTTTATCTAATATAAATATACATTCTCTTTGGTAGAATCACTATTAATTACGATGAAGCTTTTAATTATAATTGCATAGAAATGATAGAAATAGGTACTATTAATAAAATAAGTAATAAAATAGTTACTACTTTACGTTAGCAAGGTAAACATTAAAACAGACATGTCAAAATGTTATTGTCCTAATTACCACTATTAATTAAAAATGTTAAGACTGTGCAATGAACTTTTTAGCAAAGTAAATGAACAACGTCCTTCGTTCGATTGCGTAAACAAAGTGTATCGATCCAAATTTCACGCCTAATTACGCTGAACCAACGAAAATTGTTTGCACAAATAATGGGTAGCAGGCGTAAACATTTCCGGTCCGCTATTTTGTACTAATTAATATTTGTTAGCTATTACAAAATACGAAGTTAATGTCATGCTGCATTACATTTGACTGGTGTTAACGTAATGTTGCGGAATAAAGAAGGTACGGCTGTCCCTGTAATTACATTAACCAGAAATGACTAATAAAAAATTCATTCGAAAGTGAGAAAGAGTTGTTATTAATTAGATTTTGCTATTAATTAGTTATTAATTACTTTTTGTAAACGCATATTTTACAACAGGTTTCAATAACAATAAACAACAATAAAAAATGACATTGAAAAACTAACGATCTATAATATTCTGAAAATATTTAATCAAGCTTGCAGAACAGTTTCTATAAAATGTCCTCGCAGACATATTAGATTTGCTTCAATCAATCCCGATTCACTTCATTATCTCGACGTTCTAATTGAAACATAGGTACTTAAAAAGAGGGAATACGGAGCACTTTAATTATCTCACCAGTTCCACTAGTTTTTCCACTAGAATTTTTTTAACAAACTATTAATATTACATGAATATATTAATGGCAAATGGAATAATTGTAACTAAGTGCCTTTCTTTCGTTCCTTTCAGAACACTCTGGAAATAAACTATTTCCACAGCCTGCGCATTGCTTTTAATATCGCAAATCCAAAGAACTTTTAATTACCAGCGTTTTGTTGAAATGCCTGCAGCGTTATTTATATTTGCTTTTGATACCCAAAACAAGTTAACAGATAATATGAAATTACTAGTCATGTTGAATAGAAGGTAACGAAATGTAAATTCTGATAAACATCTTGTTATTTAATTGTGGCTTTGTTTCCTATTTTTTGAAACAATCACTTTAGTTAATACAATGGCAAGTTGTACGTGCAACATGAAAGAGTGTGTATTAAAGCACAACAGTCTTAACTCCGCATTACTATTCCGGAGAGCGAGAAAATGCAATTTGCAGTTGCGACGATGATAACTAATTGTAACCTTTAGCACGTTATTGCGAGGAAACTAAAAATGCATGGACAGCATGCTCAATGCTTAATAAGATTCCCTTGAATTGAGCTACATGATTTTTGTAATATAAATATCTGCATGGAAAAGGCAACTTCCATTTTGCATAAGCATTATAAACTTATTAGAATATTTAATTAATTATGAAGTTATTAACTTCCGAGTCAAAGCTGAGTTAGTTCAAATGAGCATGTTTCTCCTTCAGTTGCTTCAAAACGTTTTAGTTTAGATTACATACATTACGTATATTACACATATACATAAACTAAATGCCTTAAATATTCATTTACAACATAGTAATGCATTTACATCATCCTAATAGATTATCTTTTATTATTGTTTAAAGCTCTATCTACAAAAGGGAATTGTGCTGCTATATGTTAAAGACTATCATACCATGGCACATGCACTGAGGAAGATACGAATTGGGCAGGGGTAGCATTTGCATTCTGCAGTTTCCATATTGTCGGTCAGCCTAAACAATGTTTTAGTTTAGATTACATACATTACGTATATTATACATATACACAAACTAAAAATGCCTGAAATATTCATTTACAGCATAGTAATGCATTTACATCCAAATAGATTATCCAAATAGATTATCTTTTATTATTGTTTAAAGCTCTATTTACAAAAGGGAATTGTCCTGCTATATTTTAAAGACTATCATACCATGGCACATGCACTGAGGAACATACGAATTGGGCAGGGGTAGCATTTGCATTCTGCAGTTTCCATATTGTCGGTCAGCCTAAACAATGTTTTAGTTTAGATTACATACATTACGTATATTATACATATACACAAACTAAAAATGCCTGAAATATTCATTTACAGCATAGTAATGCATTTACATCATCCTAATAGATTATCTTTTATTATTGTTTAAAGCTCTATCTACAAAAGGGAATTGTGCTGCTATATTTTAAAGACTATCATACCATGGCACATGCACTGAGGAACATACGAATTGGGCAGGGGTAGCATTTGCATTCTGCAGTTTCCATATTGTCGGTCAGCCTAAACAATGTTTTAGTTTAGATTACATACATTACGTATATTATACATATACACAAACTAAAAATGCCTGAAATATTCATTTACAGCATAGTAATGCATTTACATCATCCTAATAGATTATCTTTTATTATTGTTTAAAGCTCTATCTACAAAAGGGAATTGTGCTGCTATATTTTAAAGACTATCATACCATGGCACATGCACTGAGGAAGATACGAATTGGGCAGGGGTAGCATTTGCATTCTGCAGTTTCCTTATTGTCGGCCAGCCAGCTTCCTTTTAATTCGGAATATCTATGGACCGACAGGAGACTAAATTATAGATGGGGGAGTGTCAGGAGGGAGGATGGAACATCGGGTTTGGGCACTCGCCCCAGTGGAAGGGTGGCGTGGGAGAGATAGGCCGAAGGGCAGCCGCCCTCTTTTTCAACCCCTTTGCTTTCTCCGCTCGACAGAAGTGTCTAGGACCAGCTTGCCGAAGTACAACCATAATTCAATTCGCCTCCAGCCTCTCCCGAGATATGCACGACATCAAAAACTTTTTTAATTCATTTATTTATAAAGGTACCGTCAACGGAGAGTTTATTACCAGCCACGACGTATAAAGTGATCAGTAAATACAGTTACTGGCAAAGTTCAATGTACACTTGTAGACATAGACAGTAATTTTCTATTTTTTTCCCTTAACGTGAAAATGTTGTATTTTGAAAAAAGGAAACTGAAATTTACAATTAGCGTTTCGTTCCAAATTTAGTATTTTCGGGTTCTGTCAGGTTTATTCCAACTTTTGCATTCCTAATTAAAAGGAGACAGGAAGAACTGTTCTAATTCATTTATTTACAAAGGTCCCTTCAACTGCGAGTTTATTACCGTCCATGATGTATAAAGTGGTTAGTAAATACAGTTACTAACAAAATTAAGTGTACACTTGTATACGTAGATAGCGAAAAACATAATAATTTTTAGTAAAATAGTAGAATACTTTTGTTTTTACATTTTCATATTAAAGTTAAGAAATACTTTGACTGTTTCTAAATTATTTTATTAAGTATTTGTTAGGTTAATTATAACTAACTGACTATCGTTATACATTTAAATATGTACTATTTATTTCTGAATTAATATTATAATATTGTACAAGAGAATATTCGAAAACTGTACATGCTTCAACGAACCCGAAACACAAGTTTCTTCGTTATCAGCTCTAACCGGAAGTATTATAATGCATATTAATCTACAAGGGAAGTGCAATGTCCAAGCATTTTAAATTCTTTTCTTACTCCAACGTTCTTTATTAATTTGAAATTGAAATTGTTGAAAAACAACCGCTTTTCAACTGAGAATAAACGACATTATACTTCTAAACTTAACCTCAAGCAATATTTAAGCAACAGCAGCGTCACAATTAATTCCGATTTAAGATTCACGTTGTTATTATAGTTGCATGGTTAATTTTTCTTATACGAATATTTCTCAAAGGGTTACATTATACCCAAATTCATTCGGTGAATCTGAAAACCATTGCTTTTTCCCATACGTTGTTCACGCACGTTATCTTCCATCCAGTCATGTAGGTCGAGATAAAGGCAAGACGATAGTGAGAAGCTCGAACCACTACGAACCTAATTCAACGTTCCGGACGACATACAAAAAAGGTTCAATAACTCAAGAATGATAATAAACGCGATCAAGTGTAAAAACGCTTTGAACATTGGTAAAAATATATAAATTATTAGACATAGTCATGGGTTTTATAAATTTGTTAACTGCCAAAATAGTAACTCTCAATGATAGTGTACATTATGAAATAAACGCCAAAACAAATTCGAAATGACGAATAAATAATGCTAGCAATTCATGTTGAAGGTTTTCACTAAATCAGTCTAAATAAATTAACGTCATTCAAGAAGTTTAAAACTGTTTTTGCAAATAGTTATTTCTCCTAATACAATTTAAAAGGTATTATCACAAATTACAAATACTTCTATTAATAATAACGATTCAGCAGAAATCTTCAACACAAATTGCTTGCCTTATTATTGATCATTTTTTCTTTGACTCGGTAACTAATAATACCTTTTAAATTAGAGAACAAAATAGATATTCAGTACATATACGGTTTAGAATTATCGCTCCATGAAAATAGTATAAAAAGAATTACCAGTATGTCTGTTCGTATCTCGAAAATCTCTGAATGCATTTTAATGTGACTTTCATCACTCTATATAGCGTTTCTTGACGAAGGTTCTGATGTATAAAATATTAACCCCTATTAATATAAAGAACGACGTTTCCCTTTTTATACATATAGTCGAGATAAATTCGAAAATAGCTGAACCGATTTTAATCCGAGTTTTTTGCCTCTATAAAGTTATGGTTTGTGCAAACTATATGCTCTAAAATATTGCAGTATTTATCACTTACAGACAATATTTCAAAAGTAATGGCAAAATTTTAAAAGGAATGGCAGATCAAGCTATACATTATTACAAGACATTTATAACAAACATAAATCCTACAACCTATTATTCTTTAAACTAAGTTATTGTTAACCTGTAATTGCGTAATAAAGAATTTCTCTTTTTCAGATTTCCATTCGATTTAATAGGGATTTTTAAAGACTCGCAATGAAACTCGCAATAAATATAACGAGTCTATTCTATAAACAAATACTGAATTACAATATTCCAAAGCGGAGAGTGTTACATTTCTTGCGACGCGAGTGAAAGTTGATGAAAGTCTAAACTTCGAAACTGTTATCATGCGATCTTTCTTTTTCCATCTTGCTTTGTTCTCATGAGATTTATATTCTCACTCCCAGTTCTCCTGTTATAATGCCAGAATGAAAAAGTATTGTTTCTGTTAGCCGGAGAGAAATTTAATTCTATTGTCGAACGTGCACTTTATTTCCGAACACTGTTTCCAAGCCTGTTTCACGCGACTGAAATAAGAAGGGAGGAGTGGTGGGCGGCTTCGCTAAAAACTTAAGAAAACTGCAGGGCTGTGTGATTGGTAGTTAGATCTCGCGAGCAGCATGAGCAGATTGAGAGCAGATTGAGAGCAGATTGTGCTAGAGCGCTGAGAGAGCACATAGAATAGTATATTCCTATGTATATTTATATTGTATATTATTATATTTTAACTAAAACTTATAGCGTGAGTGATGAAAAACTTGATGAATAAAAACAGACAAGTAATTATACATGAAGTGAATACTTTGAATGTTAGAAAATTCACAATCTGCACTCATATATCATTTTATTATAATTAATTTATTGCATAGCATTGGGTTTACAGCGCCATTTTAGTAAATTCTATGTAATTATTGTTTGAAGTTGTATTTAATGCCAATTAATTTGCCTCATTAAAATATAGCTGCATCGGTCTTCTCTTTAATATTAATAAACTGCTCTATCGAAACTATTTAGACTTTCACAAATAAGAGTGTGTAATAATACTCCATTCTAGTTTTCTATATGCAATCATTTATTTGTTAGGGACTTTCAAGAATTCCAAAGCAATTTAAGCTCTGTTCCGTCCGATTTTTATCGGGCGACTTTTATGTATTTCAGAGCTTACTTTGTGCTGCTTTATAGTAAATTTAATTTATATCATGGTATTTATGATATTTTTTGTTACTTTTATCAAGATAATATATGACTCTGGATGCTAATTATATTCAATTACAGTAATATATTTTCTGCTAGTTTTCATTTCGAAATCATTTATTTATTACGGTCTTACTTTGCGCTGCTTCATAATAAAATTAATATATATTATATCATGCATAATATTTTTCCTTACTTTCATTGAGATAAAACATACCTCTAAATACTAATTAAATTCAATTACAGTAATATAATTTTTTCTAGTTTTCTATTGGCAATCATTTATTTGTTAAATCTTGCAGTACAAAATTCTACATAGTATAAGCAATCTAAGCTCTTCCGGGCGCGGTTTTTGCCGGGCAACTTATATTTCGCGGCTTACTTTGCGCTAGTTTATAATAAATTTAAGCTTCGATGCGAAGTTGGCTGGCGTAGTGCAGTTAGAAGCCAGCCATTTCCGGCTCGCCCCGTCCACTGCGTGTACTGCGTGTACTGCGTGTGCTCGCGTTTACGTTGCAGGATAGTTGTAGGAAAGTGAAATCAATAATTGTCGAGTGAGTGCAAAATTGCAGGGTGTACTATATGGGGCCATGGGAGCATAAACATAATGGGAAAGGGCCCGCCGAGTACGAATATGATAAAATGATAATAAAACAATATATTCCATCCATTATTCCGGCTATTTCCGTAATCACGTCGAATTATCTGTCGGTAATGTCCGACTAATGTTTCAGGCTTTTGCGAAGGTAACGTAAATCAGGATCCGAGCGGCATGGGGAAATAAAAAGGCCTTTAAAGGGGATGTCGCGCTCCGCCGGAAGACTGCGCCGATTAAAGGAAAGCTTGGACGCGAATGCAATATTTTCCCGAAAGGATTTTCTATTTTCGCTTGATAAAACCAGCCTTTTTTAATGCGACTTACACTCTTCCTGTGAGTCAAACGTTATCTATAAAACTGGGCTTTTACTATTTGAAAATTTGTGATTCCGATTTCCTTGCACAAGAAGAGCGTAAAAGTAAGTGTATTTTGAAAAAATGAAATTGCTATTTATAATTAGCGTTTCCCAAACTTACTAATTTCGGATTCGCCACTGGTTTTATTTTCAAGCAATATTATAGTGAAAGGCATTGCTTTCTTAATTAAAAGAACTTAAAATTTTCGTTTCTTATCACGAATTCCCAAATTCGACTTTTTTAGTTCCAATGCTACACTCACTCTTTGAAACTACTAATTCAAGTAGCTATGGCTTTGAAATGTTGGCGTAGCTCGCAGTTACTGTCGAAAAACTGACTGCCACTGATGAGCATAACGAGCTGTCGCGATGCTAAATTACGTTTCACATATTGCAAACGAAATTCTCTTACAATTCTTACCACAGTTTATTTATAATCTATTTTTAATAGTCCCGTTTCGTTACTAGGAATTTCAATTAAACTACAATGGTTGGACGGGACATTGTTTCATATTTAATTGAAATAGAAGAATCTGCTTGTGAACATACCGGGTGGCACGTAGTTTTGCTAACGAAAATCTGACGACCACTAATATGCATAATGAGACGCTGTGATGTTGAATTAAGTGAAACGAAACGCGAAAAGGACAGTAGATTTGAAAGAATCGATACAGTTGTATTGCAATAGCTTCAAAAACGCATTTTAATTCATTAAACAGCCGAGACAACAATTGTAATTAATTCCTGATATTCGATAAACCGTAAATTCCACAGCACTTAAAAAGGGCTGCGTCGATTATTTAACAACAGCATGATTTGTTGAACAACGCATGTACAGGCTGATTCAAATAACTTCCACAACGAATCAATTCGAAAATAAATTCCTCAAAGAACAAAAACTACTTCACAATAACATACACAAATAACATACACCAGTACACAACATTTATTTATTACTCTTATTTACTTATTTCAGTTATAAAATTATTACACTGATTTCGCCCTCAGGAATTGCTGATTTGAATTAATGGCGTCCAAAAATTCACAGGCCATGCATAAACTAGCGCGTGCACGCGGCCGAGAGTTAAATGATTTATTGGCCAGGAAATTCTCTTACAATTCTTACATACTTTATGATCTAATTTTAATAGTCCCATTTCGTTACTAGGAATTATAATTAGAGTAGAATGATTAGGTGGGCACTCGCGTGCGCAGTGGCCAGCTGGCATTAAGACCGCTCGAAATTTATACGGCCGTGTTACATATTATGCAAGTGACGTGCGCTTTGATAAAGAGAGAGAGAGAGGGAGAGAGAGAACGAAAAAGAGAGAGCAAGAAACTAGCAACTCTATATTTATCACGGCCCCTGTAGCTCGTCCAACACGCCAAGAATACATGGGGCACCAGAAACTCCCGATAAGATAGGAATTCCCCCCTTTTTATTGGTACTTCCAAAATCTTCCCGGCACTTCACACCAAAGTACGAATATTTCTCGAAGTGTTGGGGAAAGTGTTTGCGTCGAAGCTGTGAAATTGAGTTTGTTTAGAATGTTCGACATTCGACGAGTTCAAAAGTGGAGAAAAATATAATCATTACAGATAGGAGAATTCTGTCGTCAATAATGAAGTAATGACAGAAATAATACTTGTTTGGAATGTTTTGAGTGTTAGTTGTGAGTTGGTATTATTGTTGCAGTAATAAAGTCTCGATTAATATTTATAAGGGATCTTTTTATTTATAATTAGGTGGTTTTGTAGGTGCATTTTAAAATATTGTCAAAGGTATCATGGGAATTAAAAAAATGTTATGGTAGTTTCAAAATCTTCCTGGACCTCATCAGAGTACGAATATTTGTCAAAGTGTTCACGAAACATTTGCGTCGAAACTGCGAAATTGAGTTTACTTAGAATACTCGACGTTTGTGCGTTTTGCAATGCGCATCATGGTCGGTTTAAAAATCGTGAAAAATATAATAATTGTTTTAAAATGAGAAATAATAACAATATAATAAGTGTGCTAGGAGTCAGTTTATGATTGCTCGACCGCTGCCTTACGAGGCAGTGGATATTAGCACTGCACTTTCGACTATTATATATCGATATATAATATCTGCCTTTAAGTGTGTTTAACTTTTTTCCTATAAGTTTCCACCACATATACTATATGTACAGGGTGAGTCACTTGCCTTTGAATCGCCAATGATGGATACAGGCCGTTGAAAATGCTATAATTATACGGTGTTGAGTAATTTTAATATAAACGAGTATTTACCGAGTCTTTTCTACGCACTGACATTTATTTATAATATCAAATTGTACCAATAATGGAAATAATTGGAACTCGAGTGTGAAGGGGATGATTAAAAGACAAGTGACTCACCCTGTACATAAAAATGATCAGGAGAGCGTACTTTATAACATATATCAAAATCATTGAAATCGGGTGTCAGTATGTCTTTGTAAATAAATACCCACCACTCTTCGTGTAATCGTAGCAATCTAAGTTCGCGGTCATTTGCAAGCTCAACCCGGTCACCATATGGTTTGTGCGTCGAAGAACGTGGAAAAATCTCCAAATATGGAATTTATAGTTTCCTGATGGTACGCCAAGGAAATGTGACACAGATTTATTTATGATTTTAGGTATTTATAATTTATAATTTAGGGATTTATGATAAAGCGAATGTGATTTATTTATACCTTCTTTGGTCCGTGACCGTCAGTTGCACATCAGGAAAATACTTATTTTCCCTTTTGATCTGCATGACCTTATTTTCTATCTTCAATCCTGGCTGATTCGTAAGAATGCTTCTTGCCGAATGATGGATGGGCGTTTTAGGAAAATTCTCCACTAACACTTTCGAATTTTGTTGATGAATAAATGCTTACTGTATTTCCTAAGAACTGTCTTCGCCCAACTATTTAAACCAGTTGTCACTATGCGTTGTAAACTGGCAATGGTTCACAACACTGACAATTTTTTATAACGCGACTAACGCGTAGTAGGATTAGGCAGTGATTAGTCACGCTTGACTAACCACTTTCGCGGAATTCCTTGGACTTTACGAAGGACTCTTCTAGACTTGCTAGTTCGTGGTTAAATCCAAACTGAAAACTGTGGGCTCTGCGACCCGTATTTGTATTTTATATCCCAGAATAGTTTGCCACTCCGAAATAATGAATTTGTTCATTAATTGACATTAAGTTAAAACAATGTTTCTCCGATGTAGCGCCTTTTGGAGGTTCGCTAATAAAATAAATCTCAATCCTTAGTGTATATATTATTAATGAGTGTTTATCAAAAATGAAAGATTGTTTGTATTGTGAGCAACATTAAGGATGTAAATTGGAGGATTACATGCCGTTATATCTATTATACGGATGGCAATTGTTTAACAGATCTTTAATAACTAATTTTCTGTTAACAGCAAATGCGTTAACTGTTTCTGAATTAGTTAACTTGTGGTAATTTATCCACTGTAACTGTTGGGTATCTTTGTATCACTAATGCTAAATCATAATACTTTTGTTAAAGGTTATTGCCTTTTCATTGTTGTTAATTGATCACATGTTTTTATCATGTGCGAGGGTTTTTTGGAGGATCTGTTAAGTATATTGTCAATCATTAAATCTATTAACTTAAGCATTTACGTTGGACGAGTGAAATATCGTATTATAGCATGTTTTGCGCTGGTAAAGAATGCTTAGTTAATATTTCTAAGAAATATTAAGGTATGAATAATTAATGATTTTATGGCATTTAAATATGTGCTGTTTATTTCTATAGTAATATAATAATATTATTTCAGAAATAATAATTTTGCGGAAGGAAATGATTAATTTTCCTTACATTCTTAATCACTGTTCATCCCTCTTTTGTGGTAGAATAATAATTTACAGTCTATGTTACTCTGAAAGAAGTAAACTTGTGAACGGTGCAAATTTTTTACAAATCTGTTCAGCAGTTTCAAAGAGTTCCTTTTGAGAGAGAAAACTTTTGTTTTTATACATTAATTAATTAATATAAAATAAAGAATATAGACATAGAAATACTGTAGATATAATTAATGAAATCACCCTAAAATAACTTAATACGTATTTCAAAATAAACACCATAATCACCACAAGTGACACATCATTCCAATCAGAAAAAAACATAAAAGTTTGTATGTCTAATTCCATACTACGTCCCATTAATTTTCAGTGACACATTTTTGATTTTATATTTCAAAGTTTATTAACAAATATAAGATTCATTTGCCTTAACTTCTTATCAGCCAATCGTTGAAGTAGAACCAGTCTATACTTATCATTGAATAATGAATAAGTTACAATAAATAATATATATAATAGAAGAAGAATAATAATAATAAATCCCAGCAAAATATAGCGAGCAACATTTGTTTGCTGTGTGGTCGCGATAAAGTCGAAAACGACTAAACCGAGTTTAATGCAACTTTCTCTCCTCCATAGAGTTATGATCCAAGCAAATTACAGGCTACAAAATATTGCAATATTTGCTACATGTACAGGGCGTTTCAAGAGTAACACCAGCATTCCATAAGGAATAAAAAATGGAGCTATACATTATTAGAAGATATTTGTAGCAAAGAGTATTAATTTTGACAAATATTTTTGATTTTGTGACCAAGATTTTTATATGCAGGATGCATCAAAGACATATATGATACAGTCAGACAGATTGCAACTATTATTTTTTAAATCAAATTTCTATTAACGCGCACATACAATATTAACAAAATGAAATCAGGTAGGAGAGTTAATTTATTTATTTGTTTATTTAACCGAACTTATTAGTATGTATACAGCAAATCATATTCCTATATATGTATTTAGTGAAAATAATTGTTTAGACACGCAGAAAAAAAACAAACCAAAAACATATTTCTATATAATTAATTCTTATAGAAATATTATAGAAAGCTGTTTTTTTATATGTCTAAGCAGTTACTTTATACGAATTTTGTATAAAATAAAAAATCTTTTTAAGCCGAAAGGCAAGAATTATGCAAAATAAATTGCAAATTGCAGGACAGCTAATTAAATAATAAAATAAATAATAATATATTTAAACTTGTACGATGCGCTATAATGCAGTAGCACCATAAGTTCCAGCATGCGAGTCAGTAGCTAAAAGATCAGATCAAACCAGCCTGAAATTTATTACAAAACTTTGCACTATTAGATTGCGGAGATACGTGGGCGAAGGTTGCTTGGTTGCGTGCCATAATGCAAAAGTACGCATGGATGTATGTACAGTCGGTCTCAAAAGCTCTGGGCCACCCTAATCGTGCTAGTAACAACCGACCACTCTCGGCTAATCTGATTCCGTGTCGCTCCCGTTAAACGATCTTTCTTACACACTTACAATGTCATTTCTTAAAGCAGTTTCCTGCCGCGGTAAAGTATTCTGGCCATCGCCCGAACACGCTGATAATGCGAATCTGGATTCAAAGAAACTGGAAGGAAAATCACTGCTCTTGAAATATACTTTTGGAGTAGAAACATTAACCCTTTAATAACGGACTTTTCATTTGAAAATGTTTCCTTGCGCATTGTGCAATTTTAAGTCAGATTTTTAAGTGTAACAATATTTTCATGAAAATGCAAGAAGTTATTGACTGTTTGATTTCTTTATTTTAAGGGAAGAAAGACATTTTTCATTTCTTGTAATCGTAATAATTACGATTTTTATAGTAAGAGGTAATTTATTTTTTCTCATTACAAGTATACTCGTTATACACCGTTAAAAGGTTTATTATTAATAATTAAGATTTAGTTTTGCACAGCCGCTTTTTAAGGGCTATATTCCTTTTGCAAAAAACTCTAGCTTGATTTGGCGTTTAGTATAATACGTAATCAGACAGACAAATAAAGACCTGTTTTTACTTGCACACAATAATGATAATTTTCGAAAATTTACAAAAATCAAGCTGTTTCCATTTTAAGAATTGTTATTATTTAAAAGATTTAACATTATAAGTCACTGTCAACAGGTTTACATTAATATAACAATCAGATATACTTATATTAATTATTGTATATGAAAATTGCATTATTAATGTTTACTGCTTAACAGTCTCTCCTGGCAAATAGACCGAAACAGGCAAGAAATCACAATTTACAAAATTAAACCGAAATATTTAGAATAAATCAGCGTAAACCTAATTCTCAGAATTGATGTTGCAATGGCTGCTGCGAACCACCAAAGGAGAAGTTAGCAGTTCGTGGATAAAACGTATGGGATGTTCATGGAGTTTCCGTAAGCTGTTAGAATCCCGCGAACCTAGATGTAGCTGTGTGTGTACAGCTAATTGGTTTCAATTTTCCAACCCATCCTCTAATACATCATTCGTTACCTGCGTTATATTACCTGTCACACATACATGCGCGCGGTGCTCGCGCGCGAGGGGCTTCAGGACGAAACCGTATACATTAAACTAATGAAGTCCAATTCCAGTTGCGATATAATGACCGTTTCGCGCTATCAGTTTCATGATCTGGACGAAAAAACGGCTGAAAAATAGCCCTTCGTTTAAAAGAATCCTTCGGTTCCTACGCAAAGACTGGCGAATACTTCGAACTAAGTTCAGAAGTTTTTTCAAATATTAAACCAATATTGGCAGCGTATGAGCTGACTTTCTCTTATTTTGTTTTAGTTCATGTTCCATTAAACATACAATATTCACTTTGTGTATACGTGCATTTAAATATACATATTTGTAATTGAATACTTTAAAATTTATTATTACTGTATTTGAAGATATGATAAATAGATTTAAAAATATTATGATGGTTGTTACTATTGCTAATATTTTAAAAAGCGTCGGTGCAAAAGTAGAAGTTGATTACAAGTTAATATTTCAATTCAAAAAGCTAAAATTCTAAATTCTATTAAAGCAGTCAAGTAATAAAGAGATAAGTAATCTAAAAAAATACAGTAACTCTTCTTACACATAGCACTTACATTTACAGAGTAATAAAGTTTTACAATTTCGCGTAATTATCCTTAAAAATTGAGATGCAAAACTATTGATATTCTCTCGTTTAATAATAAATCTATTCTCTCAAACTCATGGAAAAATATCGAGACACATTTGAGTAACAATAACGTCATCGAAATTGTAAGAGCCAATAAAATTGTACAATTTTGTGTAATTACTCATAAAAATGGCGATGCGAAGCAATTAATATTTTCTCGTTTAATAATAAACTGATATTTTCAAATTCCTGAAAAAAATACCAAGAGACATATTTTAGTATGAGTAATTATTAAAACAATTTTACAATTGTGCCTAAACATCTGTAAAAATTGCGACTCAAACTGTTAAATAAGTAGACTTTAGGAAGAATTTACTCCAAATGGTAACGACGAGCACAAGACAAAGGAAAGAAAGTAACGTACCCGAGCCATTATAGCTTCTGGGGGAGGCCGAACCCTTAAGGTATCATCTGCAATCCTTCACGGCAGGTGCATAATAACGTAATGCATCAAACGTCAAGATCGGAGCAATGATTTGCCCCGCCCCAACGCTATCTCTCTGCTTGGAAACAGGGGTATTAGACAGAAGAGAATGCACATTTGCATCTTTGTCATTACTGGCAGCTGGCCTTTCAAGCGATCAGCACAGCTACATATGAGATCATCGAGATACATTGTTAGATACTTATTATAATTAGATTGCTGGTTTTTATTCAAGTATCAATTTTCATTGTTCCATTGTTGCATACCATATGTGTATTAATATGTCATGTATATTGTTTATTTATGTTTCGCAATATAAATCGGTACTATGTAAAAATATGTGCACGGAAATCATTGCGGAGATCAACATTTCTCCTCAAGTTGTATTTTAAATTTTTATGTACATTAAGAATAGTTTAATTTAAGAAATAATAAAGTATTAGTATTATCTTTGTTGTAAAATTAATTCTTATTGAAAGTTTGGTGTTTCTTTGAGAACATTTTGTTTAAATCATAAATATAGTAATATTTTATGGTTAACCTGGATCATAACTTTATACAAGATGGCAAATCAGGATAAAGTCCATTTAGTAATTTTCGAATTTCTCTAGGATGCTATATTAATGTTTTCTTTATTATTTATTTATAGTGGTGACATTCACCACATATGGTTGTTATTAAAGATGACAATTACATTGTACATTGTTTTAAGGGTCAGTGTTGGGTGATTTTAAAGCGATATGAATACTCACATAATTCTTGTTTGTTTAATCTATTATTGACCAACGACGTATCAATAGGTCTATTGTTAACAGAACGTTATTAACCGTGAACTTATTCAGACATGTCTAGAAAGTGGCACAACAAAATTCATTGTGCGAAGTTATAATAGAATTATAATTAAATAAAGTGTTCATTATACAATAAAAATGCTGATCTAAAGCAAAAAAATGCACTTGAATTGCCTACAATAGATGTGACAGGTGTTAATCTTTATATAAATCAGAACACAAGAGGCAGAGAAAATAACTAGATTTGCAAGGACCAAACCATCTGGTGTACTTAGAAAATGCATTAGGTGTGAAATATTTTTAATAGATACACGTTGTTCTTTGTATTAAATAATAGAAACAAGGAGCGTTGGATCATCAAAAAGCGGAGAAATATTGATCTAGAGAAAAATAACTAGACTTCCAAGGATCAAACTATGTGGTCTACTTAGAAAATGCAGTTACAATGCATACAGTATTTTTGACAGGGTATTATTCTTTATATAAATGGGAATATAAAGAGCATTTGATTATGAAGAAGCGGAGAAATGCTGATCTAGAACAAAATAACTAGAGTTCCGAGGGTCAGACCGGTCCTGTCAGTAGATTCGATGGGAAGAGGGGGAGCGAGCCCGTCCGGGCGACGATCGAGCCTTCAAGCTGCAGGTGCCGAACCCGTTGATTTCCGAGTGCACTGGGCCCGCCGCATACCAGCCTCGAACCTTATTATTTTTAGCAGGCGTTAAGCTGCCAATCAGAGAGTAGCCAACTTCGGGACCAAATCGCAAAGTAAACGTAGCAGGCAGCGCAACGAGCAGGAGGAGCAGCTAACCTTCGCCGCACATGCTACCGGCCGTTTGTTCCGAAAACAGGGTAGGCCGAACCAGAGAGGATAGAATCACCGCAATAGGACGGATCGGTGAGAAAGAGAGTGTAAGACTACTTGGAGTCTTAAGTTGGTGTGGGTGCTCGGAATAAATGTAACTCGACAGGATTTCAAAGCAACAAACGTAGATGCGAATATATTGGGAGTTCAAGTTATACAAATGATATCGTGACTGAAGTCAGTCCAAGAGTGATGCTCTCGGACATCGCTCGTCGTCAGGTTAGCTGTGTCAGCGTGGCCAAGTCTGGGGGTTTATGACACCCTGGGTTTTCCCTGAAGGGGAGAGGTGCCCTGCACAACCTCCACGAGGCCCGCTCTACACGCGCATTCGCATGCCTGTTTCTGATTTTCTAACAAGAGGAGAAATAGAAGTATTCGCGGAGGGTTAATGCCAAGGGACAGCAAGGATAAGGAAAAGCGAGGGCGTGGGTGGGGAAGGAGCAAGTTGCGTCGAAGTATGAAGAGAATGGAAAGGAGAAGACGCGGTCGAAGACAACTCCGGGAGAGGAAAAGCCTGCAGGATCTCGAGGCGAAGGGAAGATGCTAGGAAGCCGGGAAGAGTAAGGAGTGAAAAAAGTCTGGTACGCTCGACGGGGCACTTTCACCTGCCAGCCCTTAAGGACAAAGCCGCCCGCACGCAGGAAGAGCAAGGAAAGTTCGCCGAGCACACACGCAGCACACTCGGTTCCCGGCCTGCCTGTCGTCAAGCCGCTCCGCTCGCTCCCAGCACGCTCCGCTCCGCTCCCTCTGCGCTCGCTCGCCGCATTCTACATACACGCACCGTCCCGTCCTTCCTTCCCGTTTTTACTCGTCGTCTGCCCGCTCGCACGCACCCACCGCGAGGATCGCACGGGACGGGCCGATTCCCTTAATTTCATCCCGTCTGCTTTAACGGGAGAGAGGTTGATACGTTCCCTTTAATATATACAACATAAAAAGTTTCACGACGAATAAAGCGAGCGGGAGTGGGAGCGAGCGAGCGAGTGAGCAAGCCAGCCAGCAAGAGGAAGAGGAAGGAGAGGGATCACCGGGAGAGTAGTGTGGGTTGTAGGCGCGCGCGCATGGGACAAAGTGAGGGAGAGAAAGAGAGAGGGAGAAGCAGCGAGGGTGGGACACACCGGGTACGAAGAGGATAGTCGACGAGGACGAGTACAAGGGAGACGGAACTCGGCTGGAGTAATTTTGCCCGCGCTCCGCATCTTCTCCTTCCGCAATAACTACTTTTCCAATGACTTACAACTTTTTAATTGTACCTATTTCGTACTGGTACACGCGTGCATCGTACTTTCAGGCTTCGAGCGCCCAATTTATGGAGTGGTGCGTGCGAATTTACCTGCTTTTCGTGTGGAGCTCGGTCAATAGTTTGGCGGGCGAGTGCGTAGACGAGGAGAGGCACCGGCATCGAGGCAGAGCGACGGAGCAGCAGTGCGAGAGAGACGGATCGAAGGAGGGTAAATACTAAAAGGAGAGAGAGTGAGTGAGCGAGCAGGCAAGAGAGGGGTATGGGGAGTGTTGGCGAGAGCGGGAGAGGAAACTTGAGAGACGGAGAGAAAGAGAGGCGAACAGCCAGAGACGATGGCTCCGAGCTATGGCGGCTTTCGTATTGTCCGCGCCGTGCATCGAGTTCCCGTGGCCTGGAATTTTCGGCGGGCAGGAAAAAAGGAAATTTCTCTCTGATTCGACGGCGAGGCCGGCCACCGAGATTCTCAGAGAGAAGTTTCTTTTTTCACGGGCCGCCGGGAAATTCTGCGAAAATCCCCGGCCGGCGGCCGCCGGTCAATTCCTTGTCGGCCGGCGGGCTCTCGTTTATTTTTGCATTTTAAGGCATTGAAGAAAAGAAAATGTTAAAAAATAGGAAAAAGCGAGCGCTCGGGCACAGGGTGGCCCGTGAGGTGGGTGGGGGGCGACGAAGGGGAGGGAGAGATCGGGGAATGGGGAAGATGTGCACAAAAACGTACCGACGATCGTACAATGAAGCAAAAAGGGATATACCTAACCTACCAACGCGGAGAGTAGAAGTCTGCAGAGTAGTACGTAGGCCCAGGAAAGAGTTAGCATCGCAGGATCCCGAACGGCAGCCGGAGGAGGAGAACCTCTCTCGTAGGTGGAAGGGGAGGACGAATTAGTTTGGTTGAGAGAATTCTTCAAAATGTATCTACCCGGCTCTCTCGGCCGCTCCGTACGCAACGGTGACGTAAGCGCCGTAACGGAACCTTCCCGCTCATCCATGGATTTGACTTCACTTCTCGCCGGGAAGTACTGCGCTACTACGAAAGAGTGCCTACTTGGAAAAGTGGGAAATCCCTGTAAGAAAGAGGCTGTTTTTCCATTCATTTCTTTATTGCCACGTTAACTGCATCATTGTTAGTAATATGCAATCCATATACATATATGTATATACAATATATATATATATATCATTGACTTTTATTGATATTGTTTTTGTTCTGCTTACTCGGAATGTGGGAAACGCCTCATTTATTGCATGCACCTTAAATGTAATGCAATGTACGCTTAATGTAAGTGAAATGTAATAAATAAAGAGTACATATATTATTGTTGATTTCCATTGACATTGTTTTCCTTGATGTATACTGTTACTTAGGAAAATTTAATACAAGTTATTTGTTGTTTATTATTTTTCTTAATACCTGTTACTGTTTTGTGAGTATTTCCATCCCCAACACAAAAAAATTAATTTGCAATAAATAGTACATATTTAAATGCTCACATAAGATTATCTGGTTATAAATAACAAGATATGTTATAAATATCAATCGAGATTTTTTCACTGTAGCAGTAATGTCAACTTATAACTAACAGACAAAACATTCTGCATGAGCATCGTTTGATTCAACTTTCTTTTTTAACAATATAATATTGTTTGGGTTATTGCGACCGAACGTTTTCATCGGCAAGTATTATATTTAAATAGCACAGACTTCGAACATATTGAATTAAACCGGACATTTAGACAATTAACATGCTTGTTACTGTACATGAAACACAAACTTATAAATTATAACTTATACTGAAATTCATGGGAATGTTCTTGAGTGGAAAACCCTTTGGCCTGAATATTATAATGCTTCGATGCAGCGTTGTACATCGATTTACAGGAAGATATATGTATATGACTAAATGAAGTAATAAAATATTAAAGCACTTTATCGCACTACCTTGGCATGTCATTGCATGTAGGATTCACAATTACTTCGTGGAAAAGGGCTTATCCAGCTAACTATTCTTGCTTCGTATTATATTTCTCCTACTTTGATCACACATGTCTTCCATGTGTACTATTTTTAAAATTTGTATTCTGTACTCAGTCATGCAATTTATGCAAATAATATTGTCCACGAATATACCTTTCAGCGGGAAGAAGTTTTCTTTTATTCTTACAAGAATTGTTTTAGTTAAAAATCCCTAAAGTTGAAGGGTCGTTCTGGGGTTTCTATAAAGATGTAATCCGAGAATTTAAATAGTATGCAATAAATAATAAAGGCTTTTATAAGAATATTGTCAATGAATTTATCTTTAGATAGAAAGAAGTTTCGCTAGATTTTGATGAAAATGGTATTTTTTGAGAATGTCTAACATTGAAAGTCGTCTTGAGGTCTTATACAAATATGACCCCATAATTTAAATAATATGAAATGTATTATAAACGCTATATACTTTAAACATATTTTTCAAGCTACAAAATTATGACAATAATCTTTCACTAGCCTTAAACCAACAGAATTTCAATTCATTAAAACTCTATTTCTCGATCATTAACAGCAGTATTTGTACGAGTAATTATATCAATTAGTCATTATGTCAAAAACAAATAATTCTCTGTAAGTGTGGAGACGTTCATTGATACTAAATTTTCTTTCGAAAATATTTGCGTTTGTCCAACGGTCTATCGCGCCATTTTAATAAATAATCTCGAGTTAAATGCCAACAATGTGCAATATTGTAGTCAAATCGCACATGCAGTCATTGGTAAAAGTTCTATGAATATTCGCTGGAATGTTGACGCTGGTCCATTGGTGTGTCCTTAGCTCCTGGCATAATGTATGTCTGGTGCAGATGTGTCTTTGATCGATTACGCTGCCGTTCCAATGAAACGTTTCGTCATTACCGGCAACGGACGGGATCCCATGCGCGCCCGGCGCTGTTCGCAAACCTGTCAAGCTTACTTTCTGATTTCTGAAAAAACCTACCGACTAGGAAAATTCATAATTGCCGAGCTTGAAAAGTGTACAAATGATTGGAAAAATTGTTCACTTACGCAGATTTTGATTTTGATCGATTGCATCAAAAAAGCTCTTAAATAAAAGATCACACATTCAAAAGTATGCAATTATTTTAAACATGTAGTTTAAACTGAATTGACATGATCGTGTCTTACATTCGAATTCTATCAAGATCCAAGTCGACAAAAGGAATCCCTTTTTAATGAAGGGAATTCATTCAATATATATAAAAAAATGAATTAATAAACAAGTTCTTCACAGCTCTCGTTTTTATTCGTTGAAATCATCGGCAGCGAGATGTAACAAAAATATGCCGAGAATTATTATTTCAGCAAAGTATCTCAGTCTCGTTATAAATTTGTTGGTCAGCCAGTACAAATTTTCTAACAGGCATAAAACATTTTCGGCCGACAATAACTATTCTGCGCCACTTTATCACCCCGCGAGCAAACAGTTTTTCAAATGTATGCGACAATGTGGAGTGCAAACAATTAGTGGCGGCGTGTATCGGTCCGCCATTAATTACCGTTTTCCTGTGTCATAATTAGTTCTAGGACAATTACGAAAAGCACAAATACTTACAGGCATGCGCCGGCAAATTTATGCACGTACATACACGCATACCCTCGCATTATTCGTCCTACTGGCCGCTGTTTCCCTTTTTACTCGAACTCGTTCACTCCATTAACGCTTTTTGACGATATATTAGCCGATAATTACTTACTACAACATTCATGGTCAGCCACTTTGCCAATGACGTGCTAGAACGAGAACATATGGGAGTAAACAAAACATCAGCCGTTTACAGGTTACATCGTATTTGACTTTGTTTAATCGATGTTTTTTTAATATTTGTTTATTACGTTATCAAGACGCAATGTTATGATAATATTTTAAGAAAAATATTGACTCTTTGAATTTAGATTCTATTTGCAGTCAATCACTTTAGGAATGGAACATTTGGGAATAAACAAAAAATCATCCACTTACAGATCACGTAGTAATCGACATTGTTTAATCGATGTTCATTCAACAAAAGCTTATTACAATATTAAGACACAATCTTATGTTAAAATTATAACCAAAAGTTTGTTTTCTTTGGATTTGGATTGTACTTTGCAGTCAATCACTTTAGGATGGAAACATATAGGAATAAACAAAATATAAATTATTATTATGCATTCATGAATGAGATGTTGAAACTACATCCGCAGATAAACGAAACATCATTAAGTTTAAAGATCACATTGTGTATTTGGCTTTGTTTAATCGATATTCCTTCAGCAAATTATTATTACAACATTGAGACGTTATACTGCGATCAAATTTTAACAAATACATTGACCTCTCTGTAGTCGGTGGGAGAGTAGTGAAATTCAATTTCGCAGTGCTCGCAATTCGTAATTACAGCAGAATTGAAGGGCTACATACTATAGGGTTTCCTGCGCGTACTTGTGGTATTAGATTTCATTTTCGTAATTATCATCGTACACAAGGCAATCTAAAATTATATAGCAATATTTATAGTATGGCTTCGGTGTATATTTTCCGATATTGATATTTGGCTTGTGTTATTACTTTTGCAAAACATATTTATAAAACATACGTATCCTTCAAAAATATACATTTTAGAGTTCTAGAATCTAGAGTATTATTAGAGAATAAAAAGTTTACTTATTCGTGATCGAAAAGTTTAATTATAGTTCAATGTTCCACCGTAAAGGTCTGCTTAATAAATAGATATTTAGATTTAGGCAAATATTTGCACTGTACTGATACAATTTTAAATACAATATAAATAATGCAAACTGTACAGATTTATTCCAAAATCGAAATTATATGGTACTTGACTTGAAATGCTGTACAAATAGCAACATCATCACAGTGGAATCGTTCAGCAATAGAACGTTCTTCTATTTAAATCAAACAACATATTTCGTGGGTGCTATTTTCTTTTACCTAAAAATTATATCTGCTGGAACGAACTAAGAATTATAATCGATTATAAATTAAGGTCGCTGGGTAAAGGTTGAAAAACAGATTTGAGTAAACTTTTCTTTCGATGTTTACTAATTTACTGACAGAGTGCGCAGAATTTGCGATAAAAGTGACTGCAATATACATACGCAGACCAACAGGACCGCTTTCATATGCTGTGCAACATAAAAAGTAGGCTGTAACGTAAAAAGTAATGGCCACGTATTTTATATCAGAAATTTATCGACATTAAACAGCCAATAACGCAGCAGAATATCGCAGGGAGTTTTCGAATAATCCTGTATGAAATATACACGGCGGCATACTAGTGTACTTTATTTGCAATACTTTTATTTACTTAGTAGGTGATTTATTTATTTATTAGGTGCATGGAGATTATAAAGAGCTAGTTTGCTTGTACTGATTCACACTGTACCTCTAAAGTTAAATTTAACACAATAATTATTAATCGGTTTTTGTTTCATTATTGGTATATGCGACTTAGCAAGTAAACTTTAATAATATGATGTGCCTTTGGATTAATACTTTTAATCCGAAATTGTTGATGTTAAAAACCATAAAAAAACTTCTGCTCCATTTTATCGACATAGGATTGCAACATTATATTTCCAACATGAGTATAACAAAATACAGTGTGTCAACCTTATAATATTTGTTATGTGTTTTCCAAATTGAAAGATTTTTCAATGATGTACGCGATTCCCTGCAGATTATTTACTCTGAAAGTATTAAAACAATATAATTATTTATATGTAAAAGTGTTATAATCTTATACGGAACAATTCCGCGATGCAATTTTCACAAGAAATCAGTAGAAAGCACTTTTCTCAGTTATGAAATATAATTTCTTGTCTGCATCTGTTAGCTAACAATAAATTAACTATCGAAGTATCAATTTATAAACAATCAAACTTTGATTTATATTTTAATTGGTATTTAAATCGCCTTTTCTTAATATTTACCATCTTCGAATTGTCACGCTTTTTTCAAGATTATATTACGCGAGTTTCGCAAAGTATGTTCGAAGCATAGCATTGAAGTTTTAAAGTGCACATCACTGGCGAGCGCGAAACGTCTTGCCGGGAATTCCTCGTAATAGGCTGAATTACAAAACATCGTTATTTTAAGATGAATTCATTAGGTCGTTGAGCGGGTCCAATCCCTTTCCAGCAGGAATTATCGTCGGGGGGCCCAAGCCCCCTGCTTAAATCATTGGGGTCCAAGGCCAGCTCAAACAACTCCTCGCCCATTGTCCAATTCCTGCGTCTTCGAAACGTTCCTACACTCAATACGTTGACGCTTAATGCGTCACAATCATTAATATAGCTAGAACCATGCGCAGCATATTTATTTACTGATGTGTAAATATATTCCCGAGAATTTTATTCTTACTGACTAATTCGTCATCATTGGTATTTCGAACGTCACTTAAAACTAATAATTAATATTATTTGGAATTAGTATCCTTGGCATATTCACAATATTTATTTGTGCTCGCATTCACTGACAAATGTTTAGATCGTTGATACTTGATTCATCACATATAATTAGTAATTAATATAGTACTTTATTTTGTTGAATATATTTATTTAGTGAAGTGTAAATATTCCTTGCGTTGTTACTCGTATTTGTTTCAGTAATGATAGAAATTCAGAAATAGGCATAAGAATTCGCGTGTAAAGCGGGACTCGTCGAACTTGTGCAGGCCAACTCTCCCATTTAGGGAAAACCCTGGGTGTCATAAACCCCCAAAACCTTGCCACGCTCTTGGACTGACTTCAGCCACGATATCATTGTACTGACTTGAGATTTCAATATACTTGTGTTACATACATCTTCTTACTCGAATTCCAAAAGTATCACATTTATTTTTGAGCACCCACACATCAACTCGACACGCCGTATAATCTTACACTAACTACCGGTTGTTACTTCATTATCACTGTATGCTCCGAATAATATTAATTCTTCACGGTATGGGTATATATTGAAATTTGTTGAATTACACATTACTTGTTTGTTTCGTCATTTGATTTATTATGGACAAAGACAATAAAGTGAATGTACGTGAAATAAATAGGAGGCAAATCACTGGCAAAAATGAACAATAAAAATTTTATAGCACACGTTCGATAAATATATAGTCGCGGTTTAACTAAATAAACATTGAGAGTATTTTTGAATATGAGTATAGCGCATCCGTGAGTTTCTCACATTTCGCATTGGTGCTTTCATGTAAAAAACGTAGGTGCAGTAAAGAAGAATTTGCAAAAGCAAGACCTGGTTAGCATGGGACAGGTGCCAAGCCTTTATGAGGGCCTTGCCTTCCTCTGGCGGAGTATTCCACCAACAATAAGCGCGTGTGCGCACGCATAACACATATATGCTCCTGTGCTTTAATTAGCAACGCGGCAGACATGTCCCTTCTACGAAAGAAGGTGTAATGAGAGGAAGGATAATCAATAAAACAAAATTGAGCCGTCGAACTTATGTAACAGAAAATTGGATTTTCCATACTTTCTTCTCATTCCTCCTTTTATGATTTTGCGCAGAAAAATCACGGACTTTCTTACGGGAATCTCATTTAATAAGCTATACACGTTCCAATTATTGTATTCCTGTCATTGCATATTTGCAGCAGTAAACCTGCAAACGTGTAGTGTAGCATCGCATTTTCGCAGAAATGCAAAATCCAATAATGAGTATTCCGTTTCGAGTGAATGATTATCTTGCGCATTATATGAATTTATGATAAACTTCGTTTTTGCATAAATCATACTTCCCGTTTCTTTAAACTGACAGAGACCATTGTTAATATATTTGATATTAACATTGTTAAACTATGTATTCTCTGCTACTGATTTACACAAATTCCTTGGACATTAAAATCTGCAAACGGAGTATAGTATCACATTTTCGCCGAAATACGACATGCAGTAATGAGTATTCCGTTTCGAGTAAATGATTATCTTGCACATTGCATGTATTTATGATGAGATTCATTTTTCGTGTATCATACTTTCCATTTCCTTAAACTGATAGACAATATATAAATATATATTATTAATGTGTTTGATGATTAATATTGTTAAATTAGTTGTCTTCTGCTACTGATTTAAAGAAATTCCTTGGACGGTTATGTTCGACTGATTAATTCGGAATATTGTCATTGGGTATACTGCAACCTACTCCTGCTAATAAGTTCTATTACCACAAATTACTTACAGCAAAATGACTCGCTACTCTAGAAAGGTCCCTTCTTGGCGCGGAATATCGATCAGAGTGGCGCAAGTGGAGCGTATGTGCGCGTTTCAAAAGTAACGACACTGACTCACAAAGAGTCGTCTGTCCAAGCGTGTTAGGATTTAACGAAGCAAAGGAACGAGCAAGAAATTGGGCAAAGACAATATTCACCGTACAATGATGAACACATTGGTCATTTTCTTCACAGACACTTGTCACGGACATTTTTTCATCGGTTGAACCCTCGTCGTTTAAACAAGCAGGATTTCGCCAGTTTGTGAGGAAAGTAATGATATTGATTCACTGACTTCTCTGTCCAAGCATGCGAAGGCTTAATGAACCGAAGAAAAGAAGAAAAAATTGGGCAAAGGCGATATTCATCATACAATGATGAAAATGACGAATGCATTAAGTATTTTTTCCCTTCCCAGTTTTTGCACAGAATCACAAAATTGCACAAAATTAATTTTATCACGCAAAAAGCAGAAATATTCTTCCCTTTAACTGATCCCATCAACAAATCCCATTAAAAGTAAGGTTGTTCTAATGGCAATTACAACTGTTTTTCTCTCACAAACGAAGTTTATTACGTTAACACTACGTTAGTAATATGCTCACTCAAATTATCGGTTTTAAAACTCGATTCAACTATGCACATATGTTTTTCATTTCCGTTAAAAGTAGAAACTAGAATATATAATATTTGTTATTATTATCTAAATAGCATTTTGTACATTAGCTTTCATATTAAAAGTCGAGAATTAACTATAACCGAATTGGAAAAATATGATCTTTATTTTATATTTTATATTTAGTAATAACTGTTATATATGTAAACTGTTGGTACCTTTAGTCTGAATTTTTTATAATGAAAGATTATATCCACAAACGCCTTTAAAAGAGAAAAAACGGTGAACATTTGTGCATTTGTGTCCGTGAACACGATTTTCTTCATGGACAGTTGTCACCGTCATTTTTTCACCGAGCGCGGTTGGACCCTTGGTGACGCTTCGGTCGGTCAGCATTTGGGCAGCATGCGCGTATGTCCCACTCGCTTCGCACTAATTCTGTCACCCGAGTGCTTCCAAGAAAACAGCCGGCTTCCGAGCCGCACGGATTCGGGGTTTGAAATTTAACTACTCCATTGTAGCAAGTCTCCACCAAGCGAGAAGACCCGGGCCTCGACTTACCAGGCGTATAGGTTAGGTTAGCTCCTTAACCTATTGTCTCCCGGCTCATTTATGTTTCATTTTATTCCTTATTACCGGCCATTGGTAGCAGTCAAGGCAGCTAAATCCCACGGGAATCCGATCATAAACATAATCGGCTTTGACGGATGCATATTGAAAGAGCATTGGGTGGAACCATGGTTCGAGTATGCTTTGTTTCTCGCGATCTTTGCAAGTGCATCCTGAACAAGATTTGGAATTGTCGAAAGGTTCGGAGTTCTCAGCAGGACTTCGGCTTTTATGATTTTTCGTTCTTAGGAATGTAGTTTTCTTATTACTCCCAATTTAAAATAGATTACTGTGGGTTAAGTTGCAGTTGCAGTTGCTTTGGAGGTCATTTTTTTCGGGTAGCAACATAATTCTGTGGGTCACACTTAGCCCGACTTGGTTGTAGAGTTGGGTTCTCTTGAAAACACGTCAGTGAATCATATTTGTCTTACTAAATGTAGAAAGTTCTCTTCCAGTTCTGGCGTTGTTCTCTCTCTCAGACTTTTTTACCTGCTAATAAACATGTTTACTCAAACGACCATTAATTATACTCATGTTTGCTTTTAGTCATCTATTATTGTCAAGTATAAATAATTGCTGCCCGTGACAATTAATTGTCATCCATTATGCATTTGTTCAACATATACTTCATTTTGTCAATAAAGCCCTTGTTAAAAAGGGGTCTCACGCATTTTAAGTAAATCTCGATGTTTGCAACTTTTCCGTACCAAAAGACTTGCAAAGGTTGAAGAACTACTGCATATATTATATTATATAGCCTGCACCATTCTTCCTGCTGCTCCGCTATAAAAAGAGAGTCTCTTGTATCTTAAATAAGTCTTAATTTTTGCAACAAGAGTCCCGAAAAAGTTACAAAAATTAAGAAACTAGTGTATACACTACACAATCTACAGTCGCATTACAAAAATCGCATTTTCGATTTCGAATCTGCATTTTTCCAATGCTAGTATTTCCAATTTTAATAAACATACAATCTGCATTCACCGATATTAGTATTATCGATTTAATGAACATTTTCTTTAGGACCTGTACCATTCTTCCTGCTGTTTCGCCACGCCCCCTCATCCTTCGAGTTCCTAAACTATGTTCTTCCTCCTTGACTGGAGTCCCGAAAGCTCTCGCTAGCCGATCCGTTCCAGGAAAAGCTCGTGCGGTGACGCGCGGACAGTGGTTTCAACTGGCGCCGATCCACTGACGGATTGAACCTGCACGTTTTTCCGAGACCACCATGCCAAAGGCAATGGGAGCCGTGCATACCTGCAATCGGCCATTTAGCCCGCAACGGTATTTGCATGGCTATTGGAGTGGCAACCGATGTATAATCGGTGTTTACTGCTAAAAGAATACCGAGAAACACTCCCACATAAGTAGTAAGCTTAAGGTCGATGTACAGGGTGATTCACTTGCTTTTAAATAACCATTGTCATCTTCCACTTATCGTTAGACATGTATACAGTTATATGAATATGTAATAATACATTGATATATTATATGAATATTCTACACTGGGTAGAGAAAGTGTTTGCACACCCAGATTTCGCCAAGTAAATTTTCTTAAAGAAGAAAACATTCTGCTTTGAGAACATTTATTTTCTCTTAAAAAGGAAAATTGTTTTTTTTTAAAATAAAATTTTCTCGATGTGAAAATTTAATCCAAGAAAACGACTGGGTGCGAATACTTTTTTGTCCACTGTATTTGTAAAGTAGCCTGCTGGAGAAAATATTGTACTGTTTTATATTGTACGTAGCATACGTATAATATGATGCTATATAGTATATAAATAACATGTAGGACGCAAAGAATAACAAGGAAAAACCATATATAATTAATTTAATTTAATAATTAGTAGCCTATATTCGACATTAGACATTCAACAGCAAATGAATCAACCTGTACAGACATTATAATTATTATGATTTTTTACAAAGTAGCAGCAGGACATTACAAGAACTTGCTTCGAATGAGGTAACAGCGTGTTAACGAAAATATTTCACAGTATATTCTATATATTATACATAGAATATAATCGATACGTAGGACGCAGAAGAAAGTTGAGAAACATTCGCACATAATAAAAATAACTCGATAATTAATAATTATCCTGTATATAGCAGCCTATACTCGACAGTGGTGGATCTGCTTTTGAATCAGGACTATCGTACCCAATTTTTATCAGAGATCTATGTTGTTAATAATAATATACCACATATAATAATATACTATATTATCTGCACAAAGTGGTGAGTAAATATTACTCTATTATATAATACATATGTAGGATACAAAGGAAAATGGCAAAAGATTCGAATATAATTAAAACAACTAGATAAGTTAAAGTAATCCTATACACGGCAGCCTATACTCGTTAGTCCCGAAGGCTACAGGATCACTGTGCAGCTTCCCCTACCGGCCCCGGTAATCAATGAATCAAGGAACAATTGCAGTGGAAGGATCGGAGGTAGGTCCTGCGCATCATTTCGGGAAGATTCGAAAACGGTCGGGACGGAAGGGAGAACGCGGGGAACGAGTCACGCGGGCACTCAGGTAGTTTCCTACATTCAGGCGGACCGTACTTGTCCGCCCTGGAGCACCCTGCTTTGTGATGAATGTCCGTGCCTCTCCCCCCCCCCCCCCCCCGATGCCCCTCCCGGTACCCCCCCGGGATCCCCACGGCGTCGAGCGGGTTCCTCCCTCTTCCAGGAGCGTGGCTGCCGGCACCCTGCGCCACCCCGCATCTTTTGTCCCGTCGAAGGTGCACAATGCTCCGGCTCTGCCAGGCAGCCCCAAGACCTACTCTCTACTCTCTCGCACCCACCCTCAACCGCCCCGACCGTGTCCTTCTCCCACTATCGGCCCTTCCTTCCACCCTTTCTACTTCCCTCTCTCTCTCTCTCGACCGTCCACCCTTCCTTCCTTCGCTGGCCTCTCTCGCTTCCTCTCGCACCCTCGCTCGCCCTGCATCGGCCCGCAGCTCTGTGAAAAGGACTTAATCACATGCGACACTGGGGATTTGTCCCTTACCCAGGTAGCCACCGACGCTCTCTACGCGGAACACCACCCTGGATCTCTCCTTTTCTTACTGTGCCTCCTCGGCTCGGCCGGGCCTCTCTCTGTGTCTTGCCGGCCCGGCTGCGACCTCGCCCTCTCCGACCCACCGGCCAACCGGGGAAAGTTCCAGCAGGTACTTTTTCGGCCTCGGTACCTACGCCTCGCGCTAGCTTTTACTATGGTAAGGTGACTGGAAATCTATTCGTTTTTATTTATCGAGTATTTACTGTGGATGAATATAGGATTCGCGTATGTCTCTTTTGTTGTATTTTTGTTATTGTTATAACTACTAATTCAGTGAAGGATTAATCAATCTTTGTAGAAAATATAGTAAGAAAGTAGGAAAGTAAAGACAAAGTTAGAAGAAAAGAAAAAATAGAACTAAACTGTGAAGATAATCTATGTGAACAAAAGAAGTAATAAATATATTTATACGCTAATACATTAAGTAAGTTAGTAACATTTGCAATATCTAAAGGAGAACTAAAATAAAATTGAGACCATTTCTCAATTACACGCTCGACGTACATTGGAAAGGGGACACTCAGACAAGACATGGGAAATATCCATATAAGGATATGAACAATCACAAGCTTTGTCAACAATGGTTTGCCTTGAGTCCACAGAATCGAATAATAATCGCTTAAGGATAATTCAGTTTATAAAACCAATGCTTCTTATTATTTTTATAAAATTTGGAAAAATAATAGACACCCTCTTTTATTGGGGTGAATTTTGATATAGAAGAAAGTTTCTTTTTGTTTCCATTATTTAAATCTACCTTTTCCAGCGGAAGGATTAAAGCTTGTTAGGACTGACACTTTTATTGTAATTGATATCTCCTTGAAGATTTTTGATGAATGTCTGATGTATAGTTTTACAGTATATAATTGTAATAATTTCAAAATGATTATTCATCGACGTGTTTGTGCATTGAATTATTAGTAAAAAGAATCATCTCTAAATGATTGATTCTTAAACATTGTTTCTTATTGCCAATTACCGAACAAACAGCAAAGAGCGTAAGAAGAAACAGAAACAAGAATCGAAAACGAACAACGTCTTTTTCACTTATTAATTCCTTGAGAACTCCAAAATTAGTTCTGTTTTGAAAGTAATGAATAATAACAACTAATATATGTAAAATAATATACACAGTCAGCGACAAAAGTAAGCGGACAAATAGTAGAAATGCTTGTGACAAAAATTTACTTGAATAATATTATTATACTTAATTGTTTGTATTTTAAATCTTTACATCAAGAACTTTATAAATACATAGTGTGCCACGACGTTTGGAGATGGTAATTATAGCAAAGGGAAGCAACACCAAGTACTAATTATCAATTATAATTATTTACTAATACATTTATGTAGCATAAAAACACATAAGAAATAAAATTCAAGTTTATAATAATAATATTAGTCTGCGTCAACACTTTTATCGCAGCCACTTCTACTAATTGTCCACTTACTTTAGTTCACGACTGTATAACTAAATATCTAACTAATATATATATATAAAACAAAAATTAATATGAACTGCTATCACTAGTTTCTATTTGGAGTTACACAAAGATCGCGAAACCTTCACGCACAGAAATTTTCTAACCCCAAGTGCGATACCACTTTTCCCGATTTCGACGTTCCACCTTACCTTTAGTTTAGAACGACCTTCGCACCGTCCGGCATTCCAAATATTTCTAATTAGATCTGGTTCAGCCGGCGCGCGAGGTGCGTCGAAGGAAAAGGGTGCGAAGGGTCGTAGGCACCAAGCTGGTGACCGGCAGAAAAAAGGGAAGTGTCGAAAAACAGGGTTTCATGCAGCTGCGTGAAACAGTAGTAGTGCAGGGTGATGCAGTTGCCTTTGCATCGCCGCTGTTAGATATACAGTGAGTAAAGAAAGGTGTTCCCAAACCCAGATTTTCTTGACTAAATTTTCTTAAAGGAGAAAACATTCTGCTCCGGAAAGCAGTTGGAATAAATAATCATTTCTTTACTTTAAGAAGAAAATTTTCGTCTTTAACTAAATTAATTTTTTAAGAAAGAGTTTCTTTTATATCATTATTTACTCCAACCAAAGGGATGTGTGCAAATACTCTTTTATTCACTGTATGCTGTTACAAGATAATTATTTAAGTTATTTAATAATAGAAATTATACTATTTTCAGTTATGCAAGTTAATAATGTAGTACTTGTTTCTATGTAGTTTTTATTGAAAAACTAGACGTACAAATAATTTCTTCACCCACTTATACAGGGTGAATCAGTTGCGTTTGAATCATCACTGTCAGATACATGTTGGCTACGTATGGGATAATTATAAATTATCTGATCTCGGGATAATCTAATATTATAATTATATATATTATAATTATATAATATTAGATTATATGGTGAAAATCTTTTACCTTTGAATCAGCATTGTTCTACCCCACTCTTTATCAGATGTTATAGTCTATAATTTTATATAATTTTAAAATCTTAAATAATCTATAACTATCCTGTACATATGCAGCAATGTACACCCAACATTGTACTCCCTCGCTCTTTACAACAAATCCGTTGACAATAGTGAAGATTCAATAGAAATAAATTACAATATTGAAATAATGCGAAAAGAGTGAGAAATTTGAATTTCGTTATTAATATTGAATTTTCTTTTATTAATATTCGTTAATAAAAGTGAAATGACAATGGGAAGAAAGGATTTTATATTTCATAATGTCGCGTTTTGCAATTGATTCTTATTCATTCTGCCGGGACTTCTGCATAATGATTCTTCTAATGTTTAAAATATAAGAAATTGTCATTAATTCCAAGGAATTTCTCCAAGGGATTAATTATCAAGATATTGTAAATTACTTCACTTTGTTTACATATACATTTACATGCAGGAACAGTTTTTAGAAAAGAATTCTCAATTAAAAATCACTTTACTCCATATTATTGACACATTTTCATATAAAAATCGTTTGTAGTAAGTGTGCAACCAGTAATGTCTTGCGTTCGCCGCTTTTACAATACCATATTTCTATCACTCTCGATTGACATCTCAGTTCGGCAGAATCCATTGAAAAAAAATCGTCCTGAAGTTGGGGTTTTCCGATATATAAACCTGTCATAATCGAAGCGGGGAATATTTTTTGCTCGGTTAGTAGTGAGAGTACATTCTAGTCTAGGCGCTATTAAAGCCGAGTAGAAATAGGATACGACGGATCTTTTGTGTCTCGGAAAATGTCAGGTAAAGACGCGAACGCGATGCCCTTCTCCGGCTTTTCAGAAAAGAATAAAGTATCCTCGAATTTCGGATACCGACTACCTGCCCGAAAAAGATTTCCAACCCGCGAGAATATTTCGTGCAGCACACACTTTTTCACGGTGCTTCATCGATTGTAACTCTCGCTGGGTGAATAAAGAAATGTTGATTTTAGTTCGACACTTTTAACATAATGATACATAAGTTTATATAAAAAGTATGCAAGAATTTTATTGCTACAATATGTCACGAAATACAGTTTGACGTAAGTTTATGCAAAGGATGGACAAATTTTCAATTTTGAAAATTCTCGATTAAATAGCAAAGTAATTTGAAGATTAAATAATTACAAATTCATCAATACAGTTGAATTAAAAACTATATTGTATTTGAAATTTAGAAGTACGCAAGGTTATTTTATAAATAAACAGAACCATACAGTTCTTTTACTGTAAAAATATTTGTTTTTGTCAAGTAGAAACTTTTAGAAATTAAAAATTCAATAATACTGTATTATTGAATCAAATAATTAATATAAGATTGAATTCAATAATTGAAAGTTCAATACAACTTACTTGAAAAGTAGATAAACAGATTAAGAATCAAAGAATCTATTTTCTTTCGCTGTCAAGAACAATGAAAATTTGCTATTTCAATCGAGCCCGTTGGCGTACGTCCACAAGCTATGTGATTATTTAGCATGAAATTAACATAATTTATGTATGTAAGTGACAACCTATGTAAACACTCCGGTCGCGAGTTTCAAGCATAATGACGGACGTCCGAATCTGCGTAGAATGACAGCATAATTAATCAAATATGCGTTTGCAAGCGACATACTCTATGACAGTAGTTACGGCAAAAATACCATCAAAATTCGTTATAAAGCACCATAATATTAATCTCCAACTTTGAAATTATGTTCCGAAACGAATTCTCGCCAGAAGTTTCACCAGCAATATTAAATGTACTCATTTCGGGGCCGAAATTATTTTCTACTTTGTGTGCCGCATTGAAATACGTGATTGGCGAAAGACATATGTGCTTATTATTTAGTACGAGTTGAGTATGTGGTTACAAAAATATTCTCCCAGGCTTCAATTTCAGAGGAAACGCTTTATAACTTTAGAAATACTTTTATATATCATTTAACTATCCTTTGTTCAAGGCTGCTGTGGAAACTAATTTATCGTCGTAAATAAATTAATAAGATAGATCCTTTGAGGACTTGTTAACTCTGTTATAATGCAACGATGAACCTTTGATACATGATATTTCAATAAACTGTGTGTAAATTGCAGGAAAAAACTCGAAACCTTTCTTGTTATACAATTTTTCTTGGATAAACATTTTTCTCGTGAAAGTATTCCAGATTGCACGTGAATCAATCTCCCTGTACTTATACATCATATATCAGTGAAATACAGTCGGTAAAAAGAGTATTGACACGCACATTTTCTTCTTCAACAGAATCTATTTCTGTTTCGAGAGAAGAGTTTTTCTTCGATAAGAAATGTTTTTCCTAAAAGACAGAATGTCCCAAAATGCTTTTTTATCCACTATATAAATACAATTTACTGTACAATTTTTGAAATTTTTTTTGTTATACAATATTCTTTAAATAAACATATTTTTCTGATGATTTTGGATTAAACTACATCTGTCATTAAATTATTTATTAGATCATCCGAACATATGATTTTTTGTTTGTTTCTAGGTGAGTAGTGAATCAGCCTGTACATATACATGTGTGTTCAATAAAAAGTCGGATGAACCGGTACTGATTCCAAGGCAAACGCGTCACTGTGTTGGCGCGATTAGAAGAGCGCCAGCAATTGTTGCTGGCTTCGGAGAGTTCGCAACAGATAGTTATTTAACAATGCATGTTCCCGCACTCGGAATAGATTAATGCGGAATGCGCTGGGGTCCCGTCATGCGTCCATTCGTGTGCCTGTCTCTTTGCGAGTATCGGCGCACATCGCCGAATAGCCTTTTGTCGCGCGATCGATAATGCACACGCCGAAAATCTGCAGCGAATCCGGCCGGAGTGTGTGCGCCGCGTTAGCCGGGATAACGAAAATTGGATCACACTGAAATAGTGTTGTCATTACGCAGGGTGATGTCCCCTTAGTGCAAAGGTCGTGCTAATGGAGTTCCAAAACTTAAACTACTGAAAATTAACCGATAGTTACTTTTACCAAATGGGTGAAATTAATATATTTTTGATAAACATGTTATTCTAAAAATATAAATTTATATTGCTGTATATATGTTTGGATTGATGTAGCTTTTATACTAAAACTACAGAAAAATAACTTATACTTACTTCTATCAAATGTAAGAAGTGACATGTTTCGAAAAAATATGCTATTCTAAAAACAAGTGCATGTTTACATGTATTTTTAGAATGATTCAGTTTTAGCACTACAACTGCAAAAACTTAATCTATACTTATTTCTATTAACTGGATAAAAATCACATGCTTTCGAAAAAGCACATGTATAACTGTCGACCAATTTGACCCAGATTTTCCCAGATCAGTCAATTCAATGATGTTTCAAATAACACTCTTCCAATACTGCTTAAACATACTGCAATCAGATATACAGAAAGTAATTAATATAAGAGCATACATTTAACTTAAAAAATGCGTTGTATATGTTGAAACTATGATTACAAATATATGCAAAATAGAAAACACATAAACAAACTGTAGTTGTGTACTGTACTGAATATGGTGAGAATGGCAAAATTGAAACATGGAAACATGGAAAGCTACAGAATATAATTTCTCTAGTGTAGCCACTCGTCAGTTATACCGAAATGACGGTATCATCATGAAAATGTAGGAACCATCAGGCATTGCAGTGAATTGCATTAAATATGTTATCGCGGACACTAATCTGTCATTACCTTAGTGCACATTTTAATTACTTTAAAACCACCTGCAACATCCCCCAATGTATATCATTCGGAGTGAATAAAAAAACATAATCCTACAGTAGTATAGATTTTCATTTTATTCATTAATTTCGAAACTCGATTATTCTTGAAAGGATAAAACTGATTTCGGCTGATTGTGGGATTCATTTGTAAGATTTGAAATTCAAAGTGTTTCTAAACTCTATTTATTGTGTGAAATAATAGAAATATCGAGAAATATCTTTCAGACTTGAAAATATATATGGCATCTGCCATGTTACAGTTAGAGAAATAGGACAAAAATACGTGCAAAAACATTGCAATATGCATTGCAATATGTTATGAACATTGCAATATGAATTCGATACAATTCAAAGCCTGAATATTATGAATGCATCGCAAATTCTTTTGAATGTCGCAAAAATTAAATTCCAAAAATAGTTTCTTTTACAAAAACATCCTCTGCGCGCCAATGTCGATGGAGCCTGCTTTGAAGTTGTGTCTTGTGAAGACAAAAATTCACAAAATCACGCCTGTACTATGATTCCTGACTGATGCCTAATCAGATTGGAAAATATCTTCGAAGAAAATCCGGTGCATATTTAATCTTAAAAGTTGCGGGATCAAATTAATGATGTACGAAAGGTTACAACTACTGTCTTTTATAACGCGTCGAACCGACTGAATTTGCAGTTACATCATACAAAGAAAGATGAATTACCAGGTGTTAGCAACATAACCTCAAAGACACCAACAAAATGTCAGCATCCAAGAGATTTTGTAACTGTACTCGCACAGAACAAGAAAACATTTTCCAACAATACTTCAGACTTTCGACTTACTGCATTTTAAATCAATACTATTCAAAATTTGTTCTAACCCCTTTTGCAAAGAAAAATCAGACTAATTCATTGGTCGAAAAATTCTACCAGGCACCCAGTGCAGCGCAGTGCGAGTCCCTCGTGCAGGAGAGAAGTTTAAAACGGAGCAATTTCTCGGGCAAACCATAATTACGTTAATGGCTATCATAAAACATGCGTTTCAATCGCTAAGAACACACTCACTTAAAATATTACGTATTAATTATACAAGCGCCGCTTTTACGATGCACTTCGCCTCCACACATTGTAATGCGGTAATTGAAATGTTTATAGCCTGTAATGAGCCACGAGAATTATAAACATTCGCGGCTGTTAAAGAAGCGCAGGACAAACAGCACCATCCTTTTCTGCTCCTTTTACAAGCCATGGTCTGAGAAATCCTGATCTCCGTAATTCTTTCTTGATGGACCTTGTTCAATATTTATAATAGCATCAATTTACAAAACATAAGTATTTCGTAGTATTTCATATTATTATACATGCTATTTCACTGAAACATAAGTACAGTTTGTCGCAAAAGTTTTTAAGTAGCATTCGATCCACCATTCAATTATTTATTAGACCATATGAGTAATTGAGTACCTTCTTTTTTCTATTCTAAATCAAATATATGGGAAGATATGCGTGCTTGTATAATTTCTTTACATTGTCAATGTAAGCTTCAGGTCGAAAATGGATAGAATAAATTAAAAGAATTTTTCAAAATGACCCTACCCAAGTAAAATGCCATGAATTTTTCATTGTAACTTTTATTGATTTAAGTTTATTAATAAAAATTTAGGTATGAAGCACTTATCCAAAAAATGTCTAAACTTTCGCTACTGTTTATAAAATTTATTTATTTTATATTGTATGTGTATAAAATATATTTATATACATCGTTATGCGCGTAACAACGTTAAAGAAATAACGAAAAAAATGATCTAAGAATATCATACATTGAAAATAGTTGGAGAGACAATTTGTTTGAGAAATTTGACTAGATTTCTAAATTTATTTTTGATCTATTATAGACGTTTGGCATTCCGACGTTGAAAATTTCCAACATTCGGATGTTGGAAATGATTTATTCCAAATGTTCTTTCATTCCAAGTACTTCTAATCGAAAACACAATAGAAATAAGAATTTTCACTTACCTCGTGCAATATGTATCTGCTTCCTGTCCGTCGTATCTGTTACCACGTATTGACAAAAGCATACGGCAATCGAATATTTGTTTAAGGTTTCAAATAAAAATATTCATTCCAGTGGTACTATTCAAATTACTCTCGAGTTTAATGACGTCATTAATTAGGTGCACGATGATTAAAATCTCCGAGAATCTCTGTATGCCAATGTTGCCTTGTGGCTCCGTTTGCGTAATGCAGAATCAGGCTTTAATTAACTTAAACACGAAGAGTCCAAATTCGAGACCTCGTGTTTCTGGGCCATAAAAAACCCATGGTCCTTCGCCCGCCTAATTAATTCTGACTCCGTGCGGCAAATTAATTAGAATACACTTTTATCACTGACAGCCGTTCAGGATCAAGGAAAGGTAATTTACAGGTTCGCTCAGAGTTCGCGTAGCGCCTGCTATAGCTGATTCATTTCGAAGAGAAATTGACTGAGTTAATCAAGACGATTAATTTTTAGAAAATTAATAGTTAGCATCTTTGAAAGTAGGTGTAAAGACACACAGCTTGACATCAGAGATGCTCGGATTCCTTAATTAACCCAATCAAGAATGAATAAGATTCGAATGTAATAAATTATTGAGAAATTGAAAATAATGTGTTTGCGTTTATACTCGGTTGAATTATTAATTAGGAATGAAGCAGAATAGAATAACTAGACTATGAACGCTTGAATACAAATACAAATACTATTAAATAGTTCATATTTTTATATACGATTAAAAATTTCGATTGCATATTCTGTACTCCATATTACTAACAAATAAAATCGTAACAAATAAATATGCCGCGTTTGTTGATATAAATATGATAGACTCGATTAGTGCAAATTTAATAACGGCCAAGAAAACGAATAATATGACCCCAAATAAATGTATCCCAAATTAATACTCACACGACAATCCATCTTTTAATAAAAATGTTTAATCTGTTAATAAACTTTGTTGACAATGTGGACATTAAGGGGAGGATATTGAAGTACAAGAAACAGTTCTTGAAAAACGTAACGCATTCTATATTTAACAAATATTTTCTCCATGTCCGATACTATTTACAGTAGGCGCGAGCAGCGCGCTCGCGTATCCGCTTCGCCGAGGGTTGCCACGTCGTCGGGTATTTACAATGTGTAATTACAATAGTGCCTAAATGTATTCCCGCGTACGTGCGCACGTTGTCTCGCGGACGGAGTGATCAGCAGGCCGAATTCCGCTTTCGTCTTCTCGTCTTTCGTGTCCTCGTACATGCATTTCCCTAGTTCTCTACGAATACGTACACTCGTTGCCCGCAAACGGTCCTTACGCACGAAAAATGTGGCTCTGCCTGTCTTTTTTCTTCCAAGTATTTGGTCGACAGGTGCACTCACCAAACAGGCGAATTCTAAAGTTGTGCAAAACTACTTTTTTGTGAATTGCATAAAAATTTGCATGACTTTGTTGCACGAAATTTCCCATGATATTGCATCATCCAGGTGATTTTTTATGACGTGTTAAAATTATTACCTAACCTGAAATTAGTATCTTTTTGTGCTTCTTAGTTTCAAGTGCATATGGCTCGCTTTTTATTTTATGATTCAGATGAAAAATTGTGAGGTTGAAAAAGAGTCTGATATAAATTTTAGAAGCTTGGAAAGAATGTAATTTTTTAATGAAACTGAAATTGGAACTCTGGCACGATTGCCCTGCCATTTAAGGTTATGTAACACTTCTACAGGGTGCGCCATTTTAATCAAGGCACTTTAATATCTACGAACATGGGAAACATGACTCCCTCGAAATTCTATATATAGAATGAAAAGAGAATTGGAATATCTTGTATGGTTTCAGAGATATTTCATTGCGTTCATTAAAATAGGTAACACTGTATATGCAAGCATCCAAAATGTGCAAAATCTAGCCAAAAATTTGGATGAGACAGTACAGAACAAATAATCATTTCTTATATTTGATTCTTGAATAGTTCGTAAAATGACAACTACTTTGAAAAGTCAGAACCAAGTTCTATCCACATGCAGGAGTGCCGAAATTCATGACCCATTTTCTCCCGAACCACTCGAGCGATTTCAATGCAATTTTGATTGAGTACTCTACTAATAGTGCCGGCTAAATGAAACACAGGATTTTTTATGAACCTTTTAGAATGAAAGGAGCCCAATAGCCAATAAACCGGATGAAAAGTGATGAATATCCATTTTTGCCACGAAATGTAAAGATTGTTTTCCAAATTCCTTTATTCAGCATGTTCGATAACCTTTTAGGATCTGTCGCGCAAAATCTTATTAAACTTGCTTCTTTGTATCCTATGAAACTGAGTCAAAATGAATAGAAATTTAATTTGGCATATTTTGGAGTTTTCTTAAAGCTTTTTGAGGTTAGGATTAGCTAATTTCGATATTCGCCTGAATCGTGAGTGCCTTTTGCGCCGCCACACATATTCCCTTGCGTCAGCATCGTTTGACATTTCTGTACAATAGACTAAGACATATGTATTCATGGGTAAATCGAATATCATTAAGCTTCGTTCACAGCGCCGTGCCGCTCGACAGTCCTCGGCTTCCAGTCGCTCCTGGCTTAGCAAATCTCTTCGACAGCTGAACAAATTGCTCGGACTCCCTTGTCGCTTGATTCGCCATTATTGACTCGGAGGACGAGATTTCTAACGGAAACGGTGACAATAAGGTTGATTCATAAGGGCGACGATAACGATAAGGTTTAGTGTTTGAGTTGATTGCTCGGAAAAGTTCGAAACGATTGTGAATCCTCTGCAGAAGTTGTGTATTTAACTTCAGCAAAGTATTTTTTGAATTGGAACAAAATATAGACTGCTCTGCATTTTCAAAATTATTTTCAACATTCTTGAAAAGCGTGAACTTTTCTTGTATTTGTAATGTTGCTATCATACAACTCAGTATTTACCATTATTGCGGTATTACGGTATTACTTCGAATTTCTTTGAGTTTTCGTTAACTAGTTCATGACTGGAAAATTCGATAACAGTTGAATGTTACAACATAAAAAATAAGATAATATCATTCCTAATCTAACTTCCTTTTCCGTAGCTGTATTTCCTAAATCAAAACTACCAATTCAATTACTCTTTAGTTTACTAAACTCTTTCGCAGTCAACGCTCTCGACGAGAACCTCAGCTTTAATGCCTGTGCAATTAATTATAAAGTAATTATAAAATCCTTCTAATTGCAGAATTCGTTGTAAATATAAAATGGCGTCGATTTGCAATGGCGTAAACGAAAGATTTTAAAATAATAGAAAACTATGTCTCCGGCTGCCAATGTGATAATATGAAATTCAATAGATTTGAGGAAGATTAGAGTTCGAATTAATGAATTAACGGTATCAGTTGCTTCCGCGCGAAAATAGGTATTCGTTGCGATGCGATGCTCGGACTGCTCGAGTCTCGCTCTGTTTGGTCGATCGTGCCATTCGGTAATCGGAGTACTAAATCTTCCAGGACTTTTCCACCGAAATGTATTCCAGTTGATTTTTTATATTTTACGCGCACCGGAATAGACACCCGCGTAGTTACGTAATTAATTAAAATAATGAACAAAGAACGGCCGAAAATTTTTTGTGACAACAATCCTTCTTTAAAAATAGAACATGACTTTACTTGTTATCAACGTAAAAATCAGTTATTTTATGTTATAGTAATCATTTAATGTAACGTCACGAAATTAATGGAGAAAATGATAGCACTGCTTACTGATGGCAAATTTTTGGGAAATTATGAGCCTTAATTGGTAATAATAGAAAGTAATTTAAATATTAACTTTGCACAGATAATTAATATTAATAAAAATGAAAAATTTATGAAACGGAAATAATACTTTAACATTATCTAACAAGTCCCTGTTATCGATATAAACCTTAATCGTTCCAGTATGCCGAATGGTGTTCATTAACCGTTTTTTTTAAATATTATTTGTCGATCCATCAGCTTTAGTGAATTCGCCAGTATATTTTCCCGGGTTTAAAGAGAACGATCAGCGAGGAGACAGACGTCTCTCTGATTAAATGAAAATTGGAAAATTAAACAGAAAAGCGAAACATTTCAATAGAGGCTGCGGCGAAACCGAAAGCATTAACATTCGTCGGGTAAAGGCAGCTAATTCGAGATTAAGAGGAGCTTGCAAATGCTCGGAGGCATCAAGGAGTTTCTGAGACATCAATGACCATCATTCGCAACGGGGATACGAAGCGCAGAAACGGTTTCATTTCATCAGAGACCTGTTTTTCCAAAGGCGAAGAGGAAAAGCCCGTGAGCGTTCGAAAGAATACACCGGAGCGAGCGGCAAAAAGTGCACTGCCGGCGAGCAGTCCATTGCCGGCGACTACTTAGAACTAACATTTGGCATTCGTCCTTTCATTAATTAACTCTTTCGCCGGACCTTCCCCTATGTTTGGCGAAACGCTTCGCCGGTAAACTCTTTGCCTCGGCCGAGTCCGCCGGCTAGAAAAACGGAGGAGCCTTCATTAGACGCAATTGCACTCTCTGTTTCGTGTGTATATATATATTTCCGTGTATATTTTCAGTCCGCCAAGAGTGTTGAATTAGTGCGGCCGCTTTTCTTCCTTGCTTGCGCTCCACTGTCGAATGATTCGTTACCGTTACTTCTTTCGTAAAACATATCGCTGGAAGAAGAGAATGTTTACTTGGAAAAGGTAGGCTTTGAAAGAACGAATTCAAGAATTTCAAGGAAATTGCTCCCTTTTTTTCTAGCGCAGCTGCTCGCCGGATGTGCAAATTCGTGTTGTGATATTTTTCTTTGACAGAATTTAATATTTTTTATGTGAAAACTCGAAATTAGATATTTTTGCAATGTGTTGGTTTTTTGGAAAATGGTAATGCACTTTTCGGATACGCCAGCAAGGAAGCCACTGTTTTTGCAAATATATTTAAAAAGGGAGATGCGTAAGAATTATAGGGTCGTTGATATTAATCGGTGATGACCAGAAAATTTATATTTTGGTATTTGGTATTCTTGGACGAGCCTGTATCGAAGTAATTTATCACAAACCCTTGTCCAAATTTGCCAGGCTTTTATTTCAACTACTTTTGAAAGCATTAATTCAAAAACGAATTAATTGTCTAGTAATTAAAATTAGAAAATTTATCTCAAAAGCTAATTCTGTTAATACTCAACCGATTTGATTAACAACATTTTTTATTTCTTGATTCACGAAAGTAAAAGAATACACAAATACTACGAGTTTTGCATATCCAGTTTCAAATCGCTTTTCAAGTCTATAATTATTCGATGTGGAGCACACTTATGGATGTCTGAAGTGAAATTAATGATCATTGAAACTTTGAAAGGTTGGATGTACGGGAAAATTGGAAGAAGAAATTGTCAAATGTGTTATACCAAAAATCAAAATCCTAAAAATAGGAATCCTAATTAATTAATATTAGAAAAAGAAGTCATTGGCGGGAACGAGCGAATGAGCACATCGAAATCATCGAGACCGTGTTTGTTTGCGATTATAGTTATCGATCAGCTCGGCGGTATTCGCGCAGGCTGCTGCAAAGGAAAACATCGACGCCTCTTTCTTCCTTCGCGATCGCTCACACTCGGCACCGCGACGCACGCTGGGAAGAAGGAAGAACATACACTCGGCGCAACTGGTCCTACTAATCCTAACACACGAAAATGTAAGTGGCGCATTTTAATTTCAAATTACTAATTACGTTTTATTAGCTCATAGGCGATTTCTTTTCAATAAATTCGATTCGAGATGTACTGTTTGTGACAATTGTTTTATTTATTTTGATATATTAAGTAATCGTAGATCGATTCTATAATAATGAATGAAGCAGATAAATTTGATGATAGGTTATGTTGGATCCATGGCATTTGTGAGTAATGAAACCAACCCTAGAATAATTAGTATGTCAGAGGAAATAAAACTGTCGCCATAAATAGTACAAGTAACAAAATTCATCAAATATAATTGTTGAAAAGTGATCTAATTAATATTCTGACTTCGGAAAGGACATATGAGAAGCTTCGAGGTCCAACTAGATTTTAATCAATAAGGAGATTTTAGACTTTTCATAAGACACAGTCAATTTTCCGAAATTAATTTTCATAAAGAAAGACACTTTCATCTTCAAGAAGAAAACTTTCTTCTTTATCAAAACTTATTTCGGAAAAACTAGGTGTGCAAGTACTTTTTTATTCACCCACTGTACTAATAAAGTTGTAACAGCATGTTTTCTTGTTACGATTCATAACGTTTAAGTTTGGAGATAAAGTTGATTCTACCGAATGAGTCAACAGAAGTCTCTTAATCGAAATTGCACAAATAACAGAAATGAAGAAATGGACTTTTCAAGAACAACTTGCAAGGCGCCAGCTACAGTTTGTGTGCGTCGGAGTTGTTTAGGTCCACAGTAAACATTGCGCGTGATCTATAGCTACAGTTTCGTTGAACAGTCGTCGCAGAACATAGGAACCTTTCCACGAATGATTTTCCTGAGGTATACTCGTCTATTCGCAGTGCTGCGATTTCAGGAAGTCCCTGCACACGGAGAAAGGGAACACCCACGTGTGTGAGTCATGTATATGTCTGTGTGAGACATCTGTGGGCTGCATATAAAATTAGAGCTTTCTGTAACCAAAATTCATATTTCAGATATTTTGAAAAATGACAAAGTCTTCGTCTTTTCGATTTTCGAAAGAGTAAACATGATTTTTGAATGCCATCTTGGTTTTTGAGACGATGTTCTTTTCGAAATCATTGATGTAAGCTTCATAGTCCAGATATTTCGAAGAACGACGAAGTCTCTGTGTTTTCGATTTTCAAAAGAGTAAATACAATTTTCGAATGCAATTTGGTTTTCGTAATTGCAATTTCAAGTTAAGTAACTGTATTGCTGAAACGCCTTAGTTATATGTTTTGAGCTCTTGTCCTTCGCATATTTACTACGCTATGTTGGTAATATGTTTTTAATCATTGATAGAAAGTGAAGAAAATAGTTGATTTAACCTTTACGCTGCGTAATAATTAGTTTCGACAACTTGAACGTTCGTGATAAATGTTAATTATAGATGTTCGCTCATTTTTCATGGAAGCAATTATGTCATAGCATACAATTCCATCAATATTGCATTATTACTTTGACTTTATTTCCATTTTTGCTAAGTTATTCGTAACAATAAAATTCGAGGGTCGTCGAACGAAGCAACGTAAAAGTTAATATACAAAAACTATTAAATAGTTTGCATTGTAAAATATATATCAGACACTTTATACACGTTTTCATGTTATGGAATCAATAAAGAAACGTACACTTACAGTAGAATTACATTTGAAATTCCTTCCTCCTGTTTTCCAATAATTATATTGGAGAAATTAGTTTCCATTGATGAATATATTTTCAATATATTGATTGCTGATTTATCCGTCACACGTGTCTTGGCATGTAATTAATAATTCATCCTGCTTTGTTATGTGGCCAATCGGGAATAATTAAACAGGAATCAACAGGAATGATATTCGTCGTTTGACGTCATAATGCAACCAAATACATTCTTCCATTAAACTAAAATGTAAATTAATTCTTGCACTATGCCATCCAACCTGTTCGTCAAGAATGCAGGTTTAATATTAGTAGATATAAAAAAAGTCATTGCATTAACTTGGACCATTTCTCTTCTGCAATATTATATAGTCTCGAATCTAATAAGATCTACGTGCGAAGTACTCGAGACAATTATATTTTTATATTTGATTCCGGGGAATTGGAAATGAAGTTAGCAGATTATTCGTACGAAAAGATATTGTTTTACATTAAAGAAGTTTTAAACAAATCAGGTGTCAAGAAATTTAAATGTCAGACACCTATTGCAAAATAAATATTGTTTTAAATGCATATTGAGTTTGAATGACGTTGCTTTCAAAATTCAAAATACGATTCCATTAATTCCTCACGCAGAATGTGCATACATTCAAGTGCATACCAATGTTTTGTTTTCGACTTATTAACAAATAAATTGTTGATGGGCTTCTGACGTGTTGCCTTTGCATTGAGCTTGTTATAAAAGTAATACATTTTTGTTATTTATGAAGCGTCAAAACAAAACTGCATGTTGTACAATATAAATAAAGCCATTAAGTAATATCAATAATAAATGCCAAAATTTCGTAAAGTGCTTTAAGATATTTTGTGGAATTTATCGTAGACAGCAAACTGTTCTCCAAAATTTTCCTAAGTCCTGATAACGACTATAAGTTGTTTCTTAACTCACTTTAAAAATCAGTGACAATTAATAGAAAAGTAGCAACATATTTTCTAATTTTGTGTACCTAAATCTTCCAATACTTTTCTAGTCGTAATTTAAACTTTTCTCAAACTCGAGAACAGAAGTTATAGTTTGACAGCACCTTCACGCAAGCTTTTTAATTAACGCACGTGTAAAAATAACTCTCAGAGATGTGTTCGAGTAGTTCCGCCCATGACATCATTGATATCGATTCGCCTCGCGTACCACAACTCCGTTACAGTTGTGCAGACGTAAAAAACAACTCGGACGCTAGTACGTTACGTATGCATATTCATATGTCGAGTAAATAAAGGACAAGCGAAAAAGAATCGTCCTTCGTTGAAGTAGAGTTTCCATGTGATATGGAGGAATACAGCTTTTTATTCGGTGCGTTTATTCACGGAGGATTAAGTTGCATGAAAAAACGTCGAAGACCGCGCCAAGCGTTGGTTTATAATAGTATGCCAGTGGAGCAGCCATTAAATCCAGCAAATGGAATTACAGTACAATTCTAATTAACATAAATGATCCGATTCCCGTAATTATTGTAATTAACACAACTACTGTAATATTTCAATTTAATTTATATAATGCTATTTAATATAAGATTTAAAATATTTGTTTATTCTTAACTGACTCTGAAATGATTCTTATTAATTCACGGTCTCTATATTTTTGTATATTGGTTTTATATCAATGGACTTAGGCTTTCAAAATATCTAAAACATGTTCTCATTCAACTTTCAATAATAGCAACAAATTAATTACCGTAAAACATAAATTAGAATGATAAAGAATTTTAATATAATTTGATTACACTGTTAACTGAAACGAGTTATGAATATTGTTCGCGGAAGCGTTCAGCTTTTCATTGTTCAACGGCGGTTTAAAAACTTTTATGGCACAGCGCGGCACGTGAACAAAAACAAAAACAGATCTGCGGCGGTGAGCATTAATACTTTTTGTCAGCTATTCACATACTGTTTGCAATTTTTTAATGACGCCAATTTTTATATGTTATTTCCATTCCGATGCATTGTTTCATATTATGCAGCGCGTTGTTTATAATTTAAATTTAATATTGCTATGTTTTAAAACTTGTACATAAATGGTACATGCGAATTAGGGTTCTTTGTTATAGTGAATATTAGAATCTATTATTGAAAAAAGGGGTCAATGAAATCGTTCCTAGGTGTTCGTACAACAATTTTGCAGACTTGCAATTATTCGCGATATTTGCGCAATATTTAATCGTTAACAAGTTACAAAAATATGCGTACATTATTTTCAAAATAGTTAAGAATGCATGTTTTCATATTTGCACACGTCTGCGTAAACACGAATGTGGCGAATGTGGAACGCACTTCCTACTGAAAATGGTGGTAATGCGTACAATTAGTACACATGTTGCTTTTCTACAAATGAAACACATGGCCCGTGCAGTGTAATTTGAGTCACTTTTATGGTTTGTCTAATTCTCTTGGTTGAATTGCAATTTTACGATAATTGTTACATTCGGTTGAAGCATTCACAGTCCACTTCGTGTTGCCATATTCATTACCGAATTTCATAAATGTCCTAATTATTATAGGCGAGTGTTGTGGGAATTTCGTCTAAAACTGTTACGGTTGCCCAGTTGTTGTAAAACAAAAATTTAAAAAGCCACAGAAATTGGCATTTTTCATTTGTATGAAAAATTGTAACATTCTATTTTTTTTAAGAATTCCAAATTAATGAGAATCGATGATTCATTATTCTGTCTCAAAAACGACAATTTTATTGCATAGTGATTACAGAAATTATTAATCAACCAAATCCAATTTTTCCAACAATAAGCAAGTTTCTATATTTTTATTAATTATTTTAGAGTCAGAGATTTCATTTAATCATTTGAAGTCGAATAGACACGCCCATCAACTTTTATTATTCCAAGTTTAGAAAAATAAGTAAAAATATATAAATTATTATAGTTGTCTATCAACCAAATCCAAATTTCCCAGGATGCAATTTCCTATGTTTATTAATTATACCACAGTCAATTCCCTCGTAATAATTATATCGATTTGCAAACGCAGAAACTCACATAAAGTATAGTGCGCATATAAAATTGCGTAATACGAGGTACAGTTACTTTTCCAAGAACAAAACTTCTTTATTTTCATTAATTATGTCAGAGCCAGTTTCCCAAAGCGTAAAAATTCGCTACGGAAGCTGCAGATTAATTTCCGCATTCCAACGTAAAGATCACATTCTAGAAACCAAATTTCTATATTTTTATTAATCATGGCAGAATCCATTCCGTCCCAAAAATAATGTCAACTTGCAAACCAAAAAAATTCAGCTAAACTCTAGCATGCATACTGAATTACAGTTTGCGACCCTGCGACGCATAATTTTCCAAGAACCAAAGGTCTATATTTTTATTAATCATGGCAGGATCCATTCCGCCCCAAAAATAATATCAACTTGCAAACCAAAAAAATTTAGTTAAACTCTAGTACGCATATTTAATTACAGATTGTGACACTGCTACGCCCAGTTCACCAAAAACCAAAGTTCTATATTTTTCTTAATTATGGCAGAATCCATTCCGCCCCAAAAATAATATCAACTCGCAAAGCGAAAAAAATTCGGTTAAACAATAGCACGGAGAATGTACAGTTATGAATAACGCGAGCTTGCTAATAGAACCGTAAGCACCGAGAGCTTAAAGAGGAAATTAATAGCAGGTGCAGTCACTTAATACACAGTCGTTTCACGCGGCATTATGATTACATAGTGCCCGCCATTAACCAGGTAACGTAATGATGTGGTCATCACACGACTACGGCAAGAAAAGTATGCGGAACTCGATTTCGGGGAAATGACCTGTTAATTTCGCTGTAAGTGAACAAGCAGACACCTGCGACCTGAATTCGCGAATTTTTCTGCAAAAACGACGACATTTTATTTATTGACTATTACATGCAATTTAATTTAGCATCAATTTCGAGACCTTCATTGGTAAAGTGCGTTGTGGCATTCGTCAGAAACGTCATCAGATTACACAATAACATTGTTGTATTTTGAAGCAAATATTATACTTTCGGGGATGACATTACTTGCTAAATATTTTTACTGTATTTTTGGAGGGACAATTTATAGGGTGATTTAGTTACCTTTGAGCGAGTATTGCCAAAATCAAATTTTTATGCGAGTGTGTGTTATATTATTTGCATTGCACATACAATATAATTTTATATATAATTGTCTATTTTTGCCTTTTGTTTGCTAATTGCTAGTTGGTTGTCCAAGCGTGTAGCAACAGAAACCTCTACTTTTGTAAATACAATAACTGTCAAACGAGTATTCCGCTTGGCGCTAAATTTGAGGAAGTTGCTCTAAATGATTAGAGGAGGATCTGTATTGATTTTGAGAAATTTGTAACCAAAATTATTAAAATTAAGAATACAAGAATGTTTTCTTAATGCCATTCTAACATATCTGTGATAAATTCTTATAAAAGGAAAGTCAAATGTTTATATAAATTAGCATTATACAACTTTTTCTATAACTATATTTCCTTATTTACAACAATTACCTGTTTCTCTTTCAGAGTATAAAAGCGTATTTATTTAATTATTCACTCATCCCGTATAGAACAGTGATGATACAAAGGCAAGTGAAACAGTCTGCATTCCAAATGTTCGTTGGCGCCGGACTCCAACAAGTGTTGGGCGGCCACACTTTTCTGATTGAGTGGGAAGCACGTGCTCCGCCGGCAGAAGTAAATCTGCGACGAAGAGAAAGAGAGAAAGGTGCGAACGATACGAGTGTGCGCGCCGAGTGCAGTGAAAAAAAAGGAACAAGAAGAGTCGTAAAAAAAGAAAAGAGTGGAGTGTTGGCGGTACGCGAGCGAGCCGGCAAAGAAAATCAATACCAATATATTAGTATATTGGTATATCTACGCTAGTATATCTGTATCTAATACTAATATATTAGCTGTTCTATCCGACTTCCGTCGCTCACGAGTTTTGGTAAACTTTTTGATATTATCGTTTATGCAAAATTATTGCAACCTTCGGCATATTTTAACTGAAAGTTTAGAGTAGAACAGCAATTTTAATTAAACACGAACATCGTATATTATACAAGATTTTTTGAGAAGAATTTCCTTGTCAGAAATCATTTTCCGCTTAAAACATTTATTTTCTCTTAAAAAAGAAACTTTCTGTTGTATCAAAATTTACACCAAGAAAACGGATCTGCCAATACGCTTTTTATCCACTGTATATTCCGGCACTTCTAAATAGAACAGCACGGTGCTGGAAATTTATTATTAAAGTATAATATTACGTATAATATGTATGATAGTCATGTTTAATTAAAATAACTGGATAATTTGTAATGATTCTGTATAAAGCAGATTATTTTCGTCAGAGGTGAACAGGATCCCGGATAGTACGTGACGTTTTAAAAACGTCTTTAAAACTCCCGATAGGGATATTCGCGTCGTCTTTGGGACTCCCACTAATATCACCGAAAACGTCTCACATACATTTAATAGATATCCAATGTTACAAAATGGAAGATTCTAAAGACATCCTCAGTATGTCCGAAGTGACGTATAAAAGACGGCATAAATACATCTCTAATACGTCTAAAACACGTTCCAACTAAGCTGCAAGAAGTCGTAGAAACCGTTTTAAGTACGTCTTTAATAAGTGAATGATAGCACTTTCAATATACATTACTATTCCAGATTCTAAAAGCAGTATTTCAAAATATTAATTAAGTAAAATCAACGTTTAGTTTGCAGAAAATAATCAAATTTTGTTAAGTTTGTTTAACAATTACCAAACAACCGTATATTAAAGCATTTTTGAAACGTGCAAACCGATGTAAAGTTCAGAGATTATTAAAACGTCTTTTGCTTGATGTCTTTGGGAAAAGCAGACGTAAAGATGACATATCGGAGACGTTTTCAAAATGAAAAAATGTGAACATCTTCCAAACGTAAGAAGTCCAAATGTCGTAAGAAGTGCAGACATGAAAATTTTATAAAGAAGACGTCTTTAAGACGTTGTGTCATATTCGAAGTCGGTAAAGAAAACTATAGTCTAGCGATAGATATGATATAAGTGACAACCGGGCGAGGCTTGGTAGATTCGACTAGTCAATAATAGTCTGGTTAAGTCATCAGCATGCATGGCCGAGCAGCGTCCCTCTCTATTGTGCCATCGAACTTCCGCCTGGTCTGTGACGAATTATACTAACCAGCGCAGCTTTTTTCTACCAGCAAGCTATACTGCCACCTCATAACGAACTATTGGAATCTGAAGTCAAATCCAATCGCTATTTCATGCGATGCGTACCTCTCCGTGACAACTTCCGTTCACCGATCACTTAAAATTGTTTAAATAAAATTGACTAACGGCTTGCTGGCTTTGTGTGAATTCCAGCGGTTGAAACATTTGCGCATTGAAGATTATGTAAATCAACCCTTGCTAAATAAACGTTTAGTCATTTCGAGTTAACTCCTTTAATGATTGTATGACTGTAAATATTTACCAAATTGTGTATTAAAAGTGTTGAAATGAAGATATATTCGAGGGTTAAAGTATTTGTGTTGTATCACTTTTTTGAAAACTGCCTAAAGTTTTCGTTAAAAATATCATAAGAGTTTCTTAACAAATTATTCATAAAGTTTGAACTCGATTAACCCTCTATGAAAGCAGTCCCTTTGGATTAATAAATAAATGTATGACGGCTGACGCATTAAGGTAGGATAACATATTTTCAAACGGAAAAAAACTAATTTTCCTAAACTAATTATTTTACTGTAACCGTTATAATTTTACTTGAAAATACTTGAGAATACCCATTAAACACTATTTTCACAAATTATTTAGATACTTAAACAAAAGGACAGATATGACGAAATTATAAGATTTCCTAGTAAACTACAGAATCCTAAAAACCATAAAAATATTATTTACAAATTATTCAAACATTAGAAAATTCAAATAACGCGATTCAAGTAACAAACATCCTATTATATCACCAGAAACACAGACACACTCAAAGCACATCACGGCCCATTTTCCGGAAGCGCGTGAGAACCGCTAACGCCGTACTGGCGGAAGGAAAAAAAATCGAGAGAGTGTTTAGCGGGTGTGAGTGACGCGTGCAACATTGGGCGAGCGAGCCGGCCAGGAAATTGCGAAGATTGGCCGAATTCGGGAATGAGCGTGAATGAAAACTCCCGGCAGAGGAAAAAGGAACAATGAGTGCTGTGCGTGACGAACAGGTGCGAAAGCCAGACTGAGCCACTGACCAGGAGAAGCAACAGTTACGGCCTCTATGTGTATTCCCCGCCGATTCGAGTTATGGCCATCCCAATTATTACGTGCTAACTGTACAGCATGATTCACTTGCCTTTGAATCACCACTGTTACGTATACATTCCTCTAATAAGGAGCATCATGAATTCTCTAGTAATTACAATTCTACACGAATATTATCTAACACTTGTCTGCATCCTATAAGTACTATACAGCTACCAAAGCTGTATAGCTTTTTACATTTGTATTTCTATACAAATGTAGTCTAATAGAGTTTAAGAATCTTACTTCTTGATTTCATTTCGATCTTTAGTCGGCACACCTGGCGTGCAAGAAATGAGGGTTAGCTTTAACATTTTGAACAAAGTAAACAAATATTATTTTGTTTTAAGCTTGTAAAATATGTGTCCAAGTACATGATTTAAGGTATATTATAAATTAATTTCATTAATTAATTTATCGGTCATAATTACAAAATTATTATGATCGATGTATGAACGTTTTTTTACTAATCTCGATTTGTTAGACAATTGTTATCCGAAACCGATGAAATAATTTTTTCTAGAAAGTAAACACTTAAAGTTAATGTGCAAAGAGGGCGATTTTCAAAATTTAGTTTTTAACGAAACGACAGCTTTTAAATTCAAAAATAGCTTTTTTACGCTTGAAAATTACTATACTTTTATTGCTATTATTGAGTTTAAAAGGCTGCCGTATCGTTACAAACTAAACTTTTGCAAATTGTCCCCTTAAGTGCAATAAAACCACACATATGTATAGGTATGACCTCGAGCGCTCGAGAGAGCCGTAGTGCTAATTTTAAACGAGATAATATAATGTACCTTTGTACGTTTTGGACTGTATATACAGGTTTTGCACTGTAATGTCACAATTTTGCATATCAAATTCGCCTTTTTGTACTTCAAATTCATCCTTCCGTAAATCATATTCATCCCTTTGCAAATCAAATTCATTTTTTTATAAGCCAAATTCAGCCTCTTGCAACTCAAGTTCTTTGGTAACAACAAAATATCCAAGGAAAAATTATTACTCCAATGGAGAAATTTTACTGCATATATGTAATAATACTTGAATATATAACAATATAAATAACATGAAATAACGTAAAATGTTCATTTATCATACAAAATATTTATATATATACATATCAACTAAGTAGTCATTATTTGAACAATTTGCGAAAATATTCCTTGCACGGAATGTAATTTTTGAGAATACTTCTTCAAATGGATACATCATTGGAGAATATAATAGCAATAGCTTAGGAAAATAAATTCGTACAAAGGTCTGATTTCCAACGGGTGAATTTGATTTATAGCAAGGCGAATTTGATTTGCAAAAGGATGAATTTGATTTACAAAACGGTGAATTTGAAGTTCAAAGAGGGCGAATTTAATATACAAATAAGTGAAATTGAAGTACAAAATTCAGAGACAAAACTAAGTGGACAATTAGTAGAAATGGTCGTGGCAAAAGTTTACTCGAAATAATATTATTCTTATAAACTTAAACTTTGTTTCTTATGCAGTATATCTTTACGCTACATAGATTTATTTGAAAGTAAACTGGACTTTAAAATTCCGAAAATGGATGTTCACATTGATTAATAAATTAATTTAAAGAATAACAGAAAATCTTTGAACGGTATATAATTTTATGGCCTTCCTTTAGAATTTCGGAGTTACTCTTGAAACAGAACTCTTTCGTTCTATTATTCGAAAGGAAACTGGACTTTAAAATTCCGGGAATGCATGTAGGAGACATAGTGCGATCGTACTCCCTCCTCCTTTTTCTGTTGCTCTTTCATCGGATGCGTCGGTACACATGGCAAGGGAGCGGGGGCTGCCAGACAATGAGTAACGGGTCCCTATAGTGAGCAAGGGTCGACGGTAGAAGGAGGGTCAGGGGAAGTCCCGCATCTCCAATCGATTACAATAGCACCTAACCTAGGGTAGCGAGCGAAGAGACTTGTGCCAGGACCCTTTTTATCATTCCCTCTCCCTTTCTCTTATTCGCTTTCTCTCACTCTAGCCCTTTTCGCTCCCGGCCTCGTTACCGTCTACCCTTTCTCTCTGCCCTCCCTGATGCCTCCCGTTTCGCTCCTGCACTCCGCCACTCGCCTTTCCGTCTCCCTTCATCTCCCAACTTCGTTTTGGACGTCGATCGACTCTCTTCTCACTCGCACTCCCACGATCCTTTTGCTCCCGGGCCCTACCAGCAATTCTACGTGTATTTACTTGCTCTCGCTCCCTTCGGCTAGCACTCGCCTGCCCTCGGACGCTCTCGGCTCCCCTCGGTTCCACTCAGGCGAGGGAATTCCTCCACCTGCAACATAACCTATGCTTGCCTCTGTCTCTGCTTCTCTCTCTGCTTCTGCTTCGGCCTTTGCCCACCTACGCTCTTTCTTATTCTATGTTCTCCTACCCTTACCCTCTTTTCAGCTACCGATTCGCCCACAACAACCCCTTGTCAGAATTCGGCTGGAGTCGAATCGAGTCCGACCCCCTCTTTTCTCGCGTCGCGTTCCATTACTTATGGGATGCATCGCTTCCAGTGGTTGACCGGCTGTTTTTTTTACTTATGTCGATGAATGTGTTTTGACTTTTGCTTGGGACTTATGTTTTTTCATTTTTTTTATTTGGGAGAAGCTGAAATATGATGTAGTTTAAACATGGATTTTAAATTATCATTAATCGTAATTAACTGAGAATCAGAGTACATTTCTTGAATGTAGAGTAGATGTTATATTTTCAATCTTAACAAAATTTATAAATTTTATGCAACCTGTTCTATTTGGAAATAAAATACGCGTGCATAAATAAATTTAATGCATTCATTGTTTTCTCCGATTAAATCATAATTATAGTAAATCGTGAACAATGATTAGTCCTTTTAGAAACGTGTACACAGATGAAAATAAGGAAATAAGAAAAGCATGCATAATTAACAAGTGCTCGCTCACTAAAGGGTTAAAACTATTCCAACTTACTTTGTGCTACCAGAGCAATAACAATAATCTATTAAAATACATTCTACTATTAGCGAAAATAACACAATAACTGTAAAATAAACGTGGAGATATTGTGATTGAACGCGCCCATCCGTACATTTCGGAGCGGCGCCACCATCGGCTGACCAAGGCGCAAATCACACGCGAGCATGCCGAATTCGAAAGCGTTTAGAGCCGCTGGAGAAAGTCTCGAAATCCCGAGCACAAAACGGCTCCTCCATGGCTCGGGTATTGTTCACGACCGGCCCGTGGAGTGCGCGGCCTATTGATTCATTGCACTGTCATTGCACCGAAAATCGATGTGTCCGGATAAACACGGCACGCGAGAGAAAGAAAGAGAGAAAGAGAGGGCGCGAGCTCGAAGTATGTATCGAAATCAATAGGTGGGTGAGGATGGATAGATGAAGGCAGAGAGAAAGAGAGAAAAAGAGCCGATACAGGCTGATGCATTTCCCTTGGAAACATCAAATATGAAACTGTATGGTCGCACACATTCATGCTGCTGATTTCTTTTTTATCGTTTGCATAAGTTACTAGAGATTTATTGGTAACCTTCGCCTGAACTTTATAGTATTTTTAGATTAAGTTTTCTTTTTACAAAACTATCCCTTCTATGGAAATTTATTTTTTCTTACAAGGGACACTTTCTTGCCCAAGAAAATGTTTTTCTATTTAGCGAGAAGAGCTTTTCACTGATATTGAAATTTTTCTTATAAAAAGACTAAGTGTGCGAGTAGTTTCTTTACACACAGTATTGCATATGTAGTATAATATAATGTGTATCAAATTCCATGGCTAATGTATCAATAGTTGATACATTAACTGGAGTAATGTACATGCATACGAATGCACCATGTTGATATTAGTCTTTGAAAAATATATTTGCAACAGACTCATCACTTTTCATTAATTAATTTGCCATTCCCCAACGATTCCTTGATTTTGCTAAATGATAATCGATAGAATTGGACAAAACAATTATTTATGCAGATGGTAGTATCAGTGCAACTGATTGACTGTGTCTGAATCACCCTGTACAGGGTGGTGCGTTCATGTCAGAATCAGCGCGTACTTTCACCCACTATTAATTTTCCGAAATAAATCAGTTTCATCGCATTTATTACTGCCTATTAGTTGTGTTATTATTTCAATAACAATATCGACATCGTTCATATTCCAAGGCAAGCGCGTCATCCCACGGTGATGCATTTACGTTCTAATCAGCAAGTATTTTCACCGCCATTCATTTTGCAAAACAAATCAAATTTATCGTATTTATTACTGCCAATTAGTTGTATTATTGTTTCCACAAACTGTTAGACGATCATTGCTAGTCCCCATGTTTTTAATATTTGCAGTATATTATATAATTCCAAAGTGGTATTTGTAATATATTGTACACTCCACGGTAATGCATTTATGTTCTAATAAGCAACTATGTTCGACCAGTATTAATTTCACGAAATAAATCAGTTTTAACATATTCATTACAGCCTATTAGTTGTGTTAAATATTTGTAGTATATTATCGCTTGAGAGAAAGAGAGGGAAAGAGAAGGAGAAAAATTAATGCAGCTACGAGGAGGTACCGTCGCGCCCCGCGCGGAGAAAATGAGGAGCAACATAGAACAGAGCCACTCGGCAAATACGTTCCATTAGCGGCAGCGAGGATTAACGAAAAAAGACGAAGGAGAGGAGAAGAAAAAGGAAGGAGAGGCTTTACGTGCCCTCCCGCCAGAAAGGGGATTATGAAATACGTTAATCAGGGAGAAACAGCGTCTGTGGCTGAATGTGTGTGTGTGTGCACATTCGGAAATGCACGCCAAGTTTGCGTGCTTGCGCGGGAACAAGCGGGGCGAATGAGAGAGAAATATTTTAAAGTAGCCCATAATGCCAGCGGCATGGCAGACCGAAATACAAGTGCTGCCGCCACGCTATCGTTCAACCCTCTGTCTATTCACTGATCCCAATGGATAATTCATCATCATCGTTACTGGTCGTGTTGTGTGATTGGAAAAATATTTTGAAAAAAATGTAGACTGATTTGGAAGATAGGCAATACAGAAAAGTGCTAAAAATTACAGATTAGTTTTATCTGATTTATATTTAGCAAATATTTCCCACTTCGGAGGCAGTAGATAATTATTAAAAACAGTTTTAGTAAGATATTTAGTAAAAATTAAAAAGTCGTATATTATTCTGTACTTTTTGGCGGATTTGTGTTTTATCCAGTTTCGAAGACGGCTTACATTTTTTCACGTTTTTTAGCATCGGAAAATTGTTTTCCAGAGGGGATTATTGCAGGAATGTGTTCTACAAAATTCAAAATATTGCATTCCGATTGGAGCATTCGTGAAAAAGTTATGCCTGTGCAAACGAAAATCGGGTATTTTACAATAACAAAATCTAAATGAACTATGTTAATTGAATTCCAAAATTTTTGGTAACTGGACTATTCTGTGAGCTTTCTCTATAAAATAGAAAAGGTTTCATCCTGAATGGTCTGTCTGCCGTAAAAACATTGCTGAATAAACATTAAAAAGCGACAAATTATACGTGCCGAATTGATTTTCTCCTCCTTTTTGAAATCAATTTAAAATTACCAAATCTACATGATAAACTCATCTTATACTTAACCTCAATGCTCATGATCCAATGGAACGCAATGATTCAGCGCAAGAAATAAAGAAGATTAATGAATAAGTAAGATGATAATGAAGAAGAAACATTAATAATGCGGTACAGTGGGACTGCTTCCTATTTCCTGCCATTAACCTGGCGATTGAAGAGGTTAGGTTTCCCATAACTCGTACTAACAATGAGCCGATTCTCTCAATCTTGTTGTGTACAATGGAAGAAAAAGGAGCCACGAGAAGAAATTATGATTTCAAGTAATTTATACTTCCGCATGTAAATGCAGGGTATTGTTAATATGTTAATGATTTGATTATGCACATAGATACTGCATGCATTAAAAGCTGATAATGATTAAATGATTACAAGCACGCGAGAAGCTGATTATCAGATTTTTACGCCCGAGATCCAAATTTGGGGTTAATCTAAATTGCACAATAGCCTGAGAGAATGCAGTCTTTCCAGTTTTGCCAAATGAATATCGAGTAAATAACTAGTACATAAAACAATATTAGTGAAATAGCATATGTTAAATACTATACAGATACTTTTACGTGGGACTTTTAAAAAATAAAAAATGAAGGAACTTTTTCTTAATATTTCGTGTTTCTCGAAAAAACTTCTGAATATTTTTCTCGCCAACAATGAAAATTGCTGGATGCTCCACGTGCGTCGATAGCAGCATAGTTAAAATACGAATGCAAACAATACTAAAATATTCAGAAGCAACAAACAACCAAAATTTCCAGTGTCTTCCACCAACGAAGATACAAATTAATAAATAACATTCGACCCACATGCCATAAACAGGTTATCAAACATAACCAAATATATTTAACCTCGACCACTAAAATAAAAATCAGAGTAGCACCAGCTGGTTTTTGGGAGCTGGTGTTTCACAGGTCGAAAGGAAGTTCCCACAGAGCTCTCTGAGTGCAAAAATTCCGAAAGTGGATTGAATTTGCGCCATGCGGCAAATGGACCAAATTCACTGACACACGGCGCACGGAGGCTCGTGAAACCTTAAACGAAACCATACGAGAGGCCTTGCGAAAGGGAGCTCGGCGCCGACAGGTGTTCCACGTGTCCCTACGCTTCGAAATACTTCGCAACCCCATCTTCCTGGGTGATCCTAAGCGTGTTCGGGCCAATTTCGGACTGCGTCTTGAATGGCGAAATTCATGACAAATAATACGATACGGCTATCTATAATTACTCTAATATTTATCTCCATAAATATTCAGGCAGCAGTATATTTCACGTGTTCCAATAAGAATAGAAAAGGATATAATACGAATATTCGAAAAATATACAAAATGATTGACTGTTTTGTTAACCCTTTAACGATGGACTCTTTTTTAAAATGTCTATCTGCTTGTGTAGTTACAATTAAGTGACAATAAGTATGCTCAAATTCTTGCGATTTTAATTGATTTTTTTTAAGTGTATCAATACTTTCATAAAGATGCAACAATTGATTGCCCATTTGATTTCTTTATTCTAAGAGAAGAAACATATTTTTTATTTTTGCTAGTATAATTATGATTTTTATAGCAATAGGTAATTTATTTTTCCTTGTGACGGGCATACTCGTCAACAGTTCTCGCTCTATACCACTGTTTTTATTTGTCCCACACGTTTTGATGCACCGAGGAGATTATTAACTGACCATTCATAAAATCTGAACTCAATTACTCCTCTACGAAAGCAGATCCTTTCAATTTAAATTTGTACCTTTTCTATGCTTTTTCTATACCTGGCGAGTGCAAATGGCACACTTTTAATTTCGATAAAACACTACAGTCTTGTACAAAATGATAATATGGATATTGAGAAAACTATTTCACATTAATGTTTGCGGTAACATTTTTGTTCTAACGCAAATGCTGGATATACATGCGAAATGTATGCGTGTCCGAATGTTTATGAAAGTCCCTGCTCCGTTCAAGTATTCTTAGCCAATAAAGAACATTTTGCTAAACCGAAACGTCCACGAATTATTCCGGCTGCAGAAAACACGTGCAGTCGCAGAGATTTTCTCTCAGCCCGTCACGGTCAACCTACTCGCACCGCTTGCACGTGTCGAATTATCACAATGTGCTGTGCTCCACGTGGAAGAATAAAAAGGCTTCTTTATAACTAGCATGCGCCATAGCTGTGTAGTCTTAGCAAAGTAGACAGTTATTCTAAAATTGCAAAAAGGAGGTTGCAAAGATTTTAGATTTCAGATTTTGACAAATATTTCTGACTTTGCGGCAAATATTGTTGTACACAGGTTGCATCAAAAGGAACTCCAAAATTACAAAAGTATTGACAATTAAGCTATAAGATTATATCGTTAAAAAATTTCCCATTATTTTCTAAATTAAGTTATTATCGCCTTGACGAAGCCGGATATTTCTATATCCGGCTTATTAGTTAAGTAGTGGTTTGATTCATTATATTTGACGACTCATTGTTAGAACAAATAACCAAGATGGCTGCTTTACGAGCAATTGAAATATAAAATGAAAATGCCATTTTACAGAGAATCAGCTGGAAATGGGCATGGTTATTTTCAACATACGAGTTACTCAGTGATGATTTTTCATGATTCAGTGATCGCGTCCGAATGTTCTGTACTTCGAACATGTCACAAATTTTATTAAACAATATCTAGATTGATAATTTGTTTTGAGTTTAATTTGTTCCTGAAAATGGAAACGGTATGAGTGTTTAAAAAGCTTCTAGGACATTGAAATATTTTTGCAAGTTTAAACAAGTTTTAATTTATTTTTGTTTTGTGCAGATCTGCAATGAAATGAACTCGAAAATTTAACATTGGAAAATGTATAACATCCACTAAAACTATATGATATATTTCAAGTTGCAGTTTCGTACAAGTTTTTTGAGAAATTTAACAAACTCCTCTGTCGAATGTTTGTACACGAATAAATCAATAAACAATCAATCATGATTTGTGTATAAGAAGTTCACTTCAGAGTCAACGGGACATTATTCAGTGACAAGAAAACTCGGAATATAGCAATAATTGCAACGTCAATCATTCATCGTTTTGGCGGAATGCAATGGAGCAACAATTGAGCCACCGCTGCTAAAAACTATCTCCCACTGAGAGCGTGAAACGATCGAGCGGAAACAGCTTCCTCCTTTCCATTCCTGATCACCTTGAGCGCCATGAATTTTAATGGTCACGCGCGCCTCCAGGAAACAAGTAGCACCGTCACAACCTAAATTTAGCTAATCTCGCTGATATCGGGGCTTCTCCGACTGCATAAAGTTCATTTCTGCAAATGCCTGTCACTGAGAAAGCAACGTTTCCAGTGGTACTCGTCAGATTCAGCGTAAAACTCTTAATGGTCACGCAAATTTAGTAAAACGTATAACGACTCGTGTTAATATTCGCATATCTTTGTGTTCAACAGATTATTGTCGTATACATTGGTTTATAACACCGTTTATTAATTAATTATTTAACACAATTCAGACACATGTTGCAGTTTTTGAACACATATAATTTATTTATTAACAGTTTATTAACACAGAATTAAAAAAGGGACCGAAAGAACTTGTTTCATATTCTTATATACTTATTACACATTTTTAAATTATTCTAGTTTATGAAATTTGGTTTGATTTTCATTGAAACATATACATGGTTAATTGGGTAACTTTGAGTTTCCTTTTTTATTCTTTCTTCTGAAATTTATAGATATATCGAAATGGATCATTTTGAGTACTCACAAAACGTAACTAAATCTTGATTTAGTTTTTTTAAGGACGAAGATATTTCGTATGATTCTACTTTTAAAATAATCATCACATTTCGTATCTAAGTGTACAAATTTGTATAAATATATATTTGTTTCTTAAAGATCGTTTTTGGAAAACAATTGCAAAAATCGCAATTTATCACCACGTTCGATCTGTTTAATTGATTACTCAATTCACTGGTAACTGAATCAAATGTCGAAGTATTTAATACTGTAATCTTTAATAATGGTTATGTATTTTTAAAAAATACTTCCTTAGCATGTTGATTACCACTCGAACTTTGTCCACTTTGGCGCAGATGTTTGAAAAGTACAATTTATCACTATGCCCGATCTGTTTAATTGATTACTTAATTAACTGGTAACTCATTCGAATATCCAAGGATTGAATACTAGAATCTTTAATCTGGCTGATAGTCTGGCTCTTTCGAAATGGCTCTCACTAAACTAACACATACATTCAGATCCTCAAATTAATGTATACAGTGAATAAAAAATTTCGAATAAATTCCTTTATCATTAAACATGAATGTTATAAATAATAAAAAGACAATACGCGGTTGCAACTTTATTCATAAAGTTTTGCACGCCGTGTTCCACCGCAATAAATTTCGATGATTCGAAATGTTCGACTAACAATCAGAAGGCTTGACGATCGAAACGAGCAAAACTTGTTTTTGCACAACAATATGAAAGTACTTCGCCATTATCGAAACTAATGGTTACAGCGGGAACATTTGGAAAAATTTCCGACCACTTTTCATTGGTGGCATCGAATTTTTCTAGCGGGTAAGTGCAAGTCACTCCAACTTGCTGATACTTGCCGTGCGTCATTATAACTCGAGCGTACGGTACTTTCTAAGCAGGCGGTCGAATTTCTCATGTGTTATCTCCGGTTAACCTGCACTCTACAGTCCGTGCAGTGCGTGGGATACGGCACTTCCTGTAGCAGCCACCATTTCAAAACATAGCATGTGCATTGCTGCGTCGCAAGTGGATGATTTACTTGCCTTTAATTCACCACAGTCGAGTATACCGATAATCATAAATTATCTAATAATTTTAATTTCTCGCAAATGTTCGCAGACTTTTCACGTATTATATGCGGTAACTAAGAAAGTATTGGCACGCCCAGTGTTTTTAAAATGAATTTTGCTTGCAAAAGAAAACTGTCTTTTCTGAGGAAATCTCATTTTTTCTTAAGGACAATTTCTTGTTTGAGAAAATGCATTTCTATTTAGAGAAAAGAGTTTTCTTTTTTGAGAACTTTTTCTTCAAAAAACCCGAGTATTATATTATATAGAATATTATATTATTAAATATATATATATTCTTTAAGTATATAATATAAGAATATTATAAATATAGAAATATAGATTAGCATAAATAAACTGTGCTTCATTAAACTTTCATTCAAGATATTTCCAGAAACGACGAAATCAGTAAAAAGTTTAACAAAACTCATAAACGGCGATGCAATAACCTGTAATATTTTTAATTAAATTATTGTTAGCGCGCAGTATATGATATTCGTGTTTAATTAAAATTACTTGAGAATTTACAATCATACAGCAGCCTGTATTTGATAATGGTGACTGAAAGGTAAGTGACTCATCCTGTACATTCAGGTAACTGTACTTTTCTCGAGTGTTACTATTGATAACACAAGTGTTGCACTTCTCGCTGTTGTTGCTGTAGCATTGGCAAAACAAGATGTGCGCGAATAACACTGTTTGTAGCCTGAAACTGCTTTGTACTTACATTTTCAGTGGTGAAAAAGTAGGTAGAACTTACTTGGGAAAATTTAAGTAAAGTTGTTTGTGATTTTCAATTAGATTTCTACACAAAATTATATATTTCATCGATATGTATTCTGTGGATATCCGTAAAAAGTGAATTATCCCTCAAATTTCCGCACATTTGTTTAGTTTTAAGAATAGTTTATTGATCTCATAACATTTTAATTTCTCAATTGTAATTTATCTCGAAATTATAATAAAGCGGAATTGAAAATTTAAGTAGTTCTATATTATTCAATTGCAAATTACTTCGTATACTTCGTATTTTATTCATACTCTTGCGTTTCAAAAGTCACACATGTAATCATGTAAAAGGGGACCTAATCTTAAAACTTTCGGATACAATTATGCTACTTATTGATTTTTAAGTATAATTTATCGATCACTTAACAGTCGGGAGCTGTTTACTTGTTTTGCTGCATCCATCCCAATTTTTGTTTATGGTGAAATTATAACAAACAACTGCAATTATAATTTTAAGCAGTGCTACATCATTTCATTGTCAATCATTGTGTACACTTCGCGTTTCATTCATGCTCGTGTGTTTCAAAAGGCAAGTCCAATATCAACAATTAATGCAAAATGCATAAGCGCACCTTCGTACATGTAATCACGCTAGTCGCAGGAACGGGTGACAAAAAAAGTATTGAAAAAGTTGGAAACGAGCGGCGAATATAAAGAGGCGAAACTTTAAGTTGAAAACTTGGTCAGGTACTTTGGACTGGGGTGGAAGTTGCTTGGCAAGTGGGCCGTGTGACATCGGCACGTACCATTGCTCGTGTCAGCTGTTACAAAAAAGAACAAGCTATTTCGAAAAACATGGCACTGCGTAAGTTCGTGAATGTTTTGGCACTAAGGATTTTCGGACATTTTTGAAAATACTGCGTGCTTTTTATGTATGTCACAGACGGCTTTGACGGCCACGTGCTGAAGCCAAAACAAGTCGCTTTTTTGAAATCAGTATTTTTTGCACGCCACTTTTTGATATTGTACTCACTTTATTATTATTATTAACTTTGTTCTTATTTTGTATCTGTTTCTTTAAACTCTTTGTTCGATTTTGGATAGTTTCCGGTTCTCTATTAATGGAAATATTAATGAATTATCCAACGTAAGATTCATTTGGTGCATCTTCTTAACAGCAGATACACTGTACTAGAACCAGTAATACTTAGTGCTTAATAATAAATTAATTACAAGAAATATAATAATATACCTCTACTAAATAAGAGCTAAGGGTTGACTGCCTGTATTTTCTCGATAAACTCAAAAACGATTAAACCGATTTTAATACAATATTCTGTCCTTTGTAGCATTATGATTTATATAACTTACTATAAAAAATTGTAATACTTATTACTTATACAAGTTATTCCAAAAGTAGCTGAAAAATTACAAAACAAATGAAAGATCGAGTTCTACATTATTAGAAAGTATTTGCAACAAAAAGATAAATGTCATAGTCATAAATAACATAGACATGAAATGTTGTCTCGGCGAAAGTGGGTAGAACAGTTTCATTGCGGACGATTATTGACTCATCATCATATACTGCAACTTAATGTGACTTACATTTACATTCGAGTGCATCTCTCACACTGGGAAAGGCGCTGCGACTCCTCGCAAGAGTCATTGTCTTTGCGGTCTAATTAGAACATCTTACTAACCGGGATTTAATCTCGACGAGCTCTGTCGGTGGCTTGAACAATCTACTCTCTCTCAAGAGAGAGAGAAAGAGAGGGAGAAAGAGGAGGTAGAGTGTCACGGGAAGAGGGTGGGAGGTAAGAGCGGGGGAGAAGGCGGATGATTATAGGCCTGAAATGCCGTGAAGTATCATGTGCAATCTTAGCATTATCACCGTCATTGCACAACGAGTCATAATGACGCGCGCTTCGCTCGACTCTCATTTATTGACACTTTAGCAGCACTCAACATATTTCGAGTCCGGTGCCTCGACTCTTATCGAATTTCTCGATACTCCTGTTTTCGCGCCATTATTCTCCCGCGATCACTTATCGTAATAACCGAATCGTCCTTCTCGTTATTGTAAAATAGATGCGTTATTATGAAAAAGTCTTGTAGAATTAATTGGATCGTGATTATTTCGATTTACTGTTAACAGCAATCGTACCGGCTGTTTATCTGTAACTATTTCTACTGGAATTAAGCGATCGAATGACCGGTTATGAAATTAAGGTTATGTCACCCCAATTCGGATAAAGCTAATTGTTAATTTAATACGAAAACGCATCGACAAAGTAAGATTGAAATAATAACGATAAAATGTATAAAATTCCACTTTCATTTTTGACAAGAACGAAAGAAACAAGTGCATCGTAAAAACGAAGTTTAAAACCGCTTAGTGTTAAATTCTTTCAACACTCATCACCAATCTTAACTAATGCTTTCGTTGTCGATTATAGTAACGAGAAACTGTTAGACATTTGATTTCTTTGAAATTGAAACTACTTCCACCTATATTTATATACTCTATAATAATATATGTATGTATAAGGACATAAAGTGTTTGTTTGTATGATAGCGATAATCTCTGAATTTACTGAACAAGTTTGAAAAATTCTTTTACTATCTAAAAGCTTACTTATTCTCAAGTAAAACATAAGCTGTATATTGCATCGTTGTATACTAATAAAATATAAAGCGCTAGTATAGACATAAATATAGAAATATAGATTACTAAATACTAGCTGCCCGACGCTAAACTTTTATTCAAGATATTCCCACGGTTACAACATGTTTTGCATAATCGATGATATCAATGAAAAGGTTTAACAAAACTGCTGGGTAACAGTGGAATAACGTATTATTTTTTTACTTAAATCATTTCCAGCGTCCACACGAAAGGCTAACATTTTATTATATTAACATCTAGTTAATATTATAAAGACTTAAGCTGTTTGTTTGATTCTAAATGGTAGTTTCCGAAACTACTCAACTGGAAAACTCAACTTGGAAAATAATTTCATTGTTTTAGAAGATTACTGCTTCTCAAGTGTTATAAGTTATACATTAATTATGTTACAAGACCGCGATCTTATAAATTTAGTAAAAAACTTCAACTTCTCTACATCCTACATTTTACTGGCATGTATACCAGAAAATATATACAATTTACATTACAGCATCCACATTTATCCCGATTTGTCAATATTGCATTGATTTATTTTCGCATTAGTTGACTTATTCATAATTAAAAAAGTCATCTATTGTCGTAGAAACAATACCAATTACAACAATTTGTTCTACAATCATGGTGTTACAATGTGATAAAGTCAGTATCGTATCGCAAATGAATCTTGCATTTGCTCGATTGCAACTTACAACCACAGGATTTACTTTCGGATAGCTGTTGAAATTGGTTTACCAAATTGTTCGTAAGAAGCAAAAGTGTTACTAAGAAGCAATTGGCTGTGTAGAACACAAGCAACGTTTGCTTTGGAGTAGAGGCACATTGCGTTATTAACCTCGACTGAAACGCGTGAAAAACATGCGAGTCTGAGGTCAGACCTCGTCCGTAGGCGTTGGCTGCTGTGGGTGCGTGCACTTTCATTGAATCTACTTCGCTGGATAAACAGCTTCGCGCAAATGCAATCCCTCTTACAAATTAAACTTTTAAGGCAAAGGTTAATTCGGCCTTTCGGAACCGAATAGTTGAATATCGACTCGTCTGAAATTAATTCAAGCAATTACTGAAAAAATGTATTTAATATTTCTGTTCCGAAAAGACGTTTGCAGTGAAGGAAAAATATATTCGCAGAACTAGATCGTCTGTAGTAGATTTTCTTTAAGTAGAAAACATTCTGTCTTGTTTAAAAAAACTTATTTTTTCTTAAAAACGGATTTTTCTTTTATATCACAATTTATTCCATGAAAAGATGGCGGTTGTAACGCGAATGGCATTAAAATTGAAGTGAAAATAAGAAATATTGCTTTATAACGTCATGCTTGTAATCATCTATAGTTTCAAATAGAAACAATTCTTGAAGCGATGAGTACAAATTGATAATAAGGTTCAGAAATATGGAAATACTGTAAGTTATTCACTTCCACAATCAATATTAAATTATGTAAAAACACATCAACACAATTCAACTCTACATTTAATATTAATCGCACCTGATGTTTATATACTTGCCTCTATCGTAAGTGGTAAAATAATTGGTTATGAAATAAAGGTTATGTTTTTCCGATTCAGGCATAGGTAATTGTTAATTTAATAGGAAAACGATTGCACAAAGTTGCATTTAGATAATAATACAAAAAATATAAATTTACATTTTTACTTTAAACAAGAACGAAAGAAACATTTGCACCGTAGAATGGACTTTTAAAACCAGAAGTTTGAAAACGACGTAGAATTATATCAACCACTGCAAATAGTTAAGTATAGAAGTGTTTCACCCAATACTTATAATTCCAAGCGTTAGTAAGAGTGAGAAGCTTATTTTTTAGTTCCAAACGATATCATTTTAATCACTGCTGCACAAATACGTTTGCTTCGAGCAGTACTCGGGCTAATCGTCATCCCAGGACGAGTCAATAATCGCAAGGTGAATATTTATGAGAGTCACTGTACATGTAACACAACAAGTTCTTGAATAAACCTGGTAATGCAAGTTGTAGTAATCAGGACTCGCTTCTAACGACATAAATTTCTAGGGACAGATTAACAACGTCGGTGGGTAATTAATTTTCCCCCATTCGTGTGTTAATTTCGAAAGTGGCAATTTTAGAGCGAAAAAATAGTATTAGAGAGTAGCATAAAAAGAAACATAGTTGAAATGCACTCGAAATGGATTTAAAAAATGTAGTTATATATCATTTGAAGTAGAATGCAAAAATATTTATAGTAGTATAAAAAGTCACATTCCAGAATTGCATTTGAGCTAGCATGCAAATATATTTGAAATAACATAAACAGACGTATTAGAATTGTATTTGAGCTTGCGTACAAATATATTTGATATAGCATACGAATATACTCGAATTGCATTTGGACTAGCATACAAATATATTTGAAGTAACATAAACATACATATTAGAATTGTAATTGAGGTAGAGTATAAATATATTTGAAATAGCATACAAATCTATTTCAAGTAGCATAAAAAGACAGATATTTAAATTGCATTTGTACTAACATAAAAATATATTCAAAACAGCATAGACACATACTCGAAGCAGCATAAAAAGAAATATATATTCGATGAGAATGGAAAAGAGCAGAGATGTGAAATGCGAGGGCTCGGATATGGTGTACAGTAAGTGGACGACACAGCGGAGGCGGCAGGGAGATTTTTAGCGCTGGCTGTACCGGAATGTACAAGCGGCATTCAGGAGGCCAGAAGCAGTGGGATCGAAGGGCCAACACACGGCGTCAGGCTCGTCTGCCAAGCAGGCCTCGAAAACCTGAATTTCAACTGCCTACCTAGACCTGACGACCTCCGTGAACCACCGAAACACACGGGAAGCAGAATAGTCCTCTCAGCGCCATGGGAATATTGACCACAATGCAACGCGGCAACCCCTTCGCTCCTAATTTCTCCACTCTTGTACTAGCAGAACAATACTGCAACACGCCTCGTAAAACCATACAATACTCTGTTGTACATTTACTTTTTCTCTGGAAGGAAATTTTCATCTTTAAGAGAAATCTTAAAGAAAATTGATTCTAGAAAATCTAGATTTGCGAATACCTCTTTCATGCGGTGTGCAAAAGAATTTGGTTTTCTATTCCTTTGTTAAGATTCCGAGTAGCAGAATCGACGGACAGATACAGGGTGAAACGTATACTGTTAAATACTACGACATTGAAGTGAACTAATCATTAATTAAGTAATCAATTAAATAAATCTTGTAGAGCAGTAGAATATGCTTTTCTGCGATCATTAATTATAGCATGAATTTATTAATAAAAACTAAGCGTACAGATGTGAACATGAATCAATGCCGTACTAATAAATAAAGAATTGTATGCTACAATGTTTTTTAATAATACATATCCTAACAAGAGTACAAAAACAGGACAATCCGGAGGGGATTCAAGATAAAAGAATACTGTTGTCGTGAATAATTGACACTTTTTATAAGTATTTGCGGGAATTAATTACACATAAGTCAACAACTGCAAATGTATTAAACCTTTGATTCTGTGATCGTTCATTATAAATAATATAAATACAACAAGATTTATCTAAAATAAGAAATAAGGTGAGATGCTAGGACACTACTGTGCGACTATCCTGTTTTGGTCAGTTACATTCTCCAACCGAATCCTGTGTCTGCTATAATATGTTGTCATCGCTTTAAGAGAAGCCACAACCGCGCTCTCTTCGCATAGAAAATTGCCGAACTTCATGACCCATTTTCTCTGAGAACGTTCAACCAATTTCGATGACATTTGCATTGGCTATTTTTCCAACAAGTACAGAAATTTAAAACAGGATTTTTTTATTAACATTTTAGAACGAAAGTTACGAATAAATCGTTCATGATGATTAATCATTATTTTCTCAAAGTGTAGATTTTATTTTTCACTTTTCTTTATTGAATCTCGCAGTAACTTCTATTTACCAGGGAAAAAAGTGCATTAAAATTGCTATTTTAGATTTTGAGAAAATAAGTTTAAATGGATGAGAATTTGACTTGACATTTTTTGGATTGTGGTTTCCCTTTAGCAAGAACGAAAATAAGACTCACCTGATTAGTGTTATCAATTCTTTTTCTGTCCAGAGTTTCTTAACTTCCTAAGCAATGCGGAAGGACCGAACGGAATCATTCGATACTCTGTCGACTTCGTACTGATAGTCACGCATTGGCGCACAGAATGAGTCATTTTAACAAAGAAATTCAATACAAGTTTAGTAACAACACAGCGCAGCAGATCGAATTAATGTTTCTATTTCAAATAATTTATCAAAATATCACAGAACTGTTTAAGAAACTCCACTGCATTCCTGTTTTTTAAAAAATGTTAATTTAAGTCAGCATTATATCTGTTAAAGTGCTCAAAAACTTAAAAATACATACTAGTTTTCATGGCGTCAAGTATGATCCGTTGTTATCGGCAATTGAAGTGAAGCGAGACAACAAATACGAGTAACAATGAATGATTAAACAATTACTTCGAACCAAATTTTCAAACAAAAATATTTCTTGTTTTTCGTAACTACGTCGAGTTAATGACGAAGCACAAATTCTCAATATCAACAACAAACAATAAACATAGCTATCCAAATATAACAGCTAACAATCGACTCAAAGCGAAGGTCAGTTTCATTGAATAAAACTCTGATAAACGAACTCACGAGAAGACAACAGACAACATTGCTTGCCGCGCGACAAAAACAAGCAACAAAAGAAACTCCCACCAATTATTGCCCGAACGATGTTCTTCTCTTTTGTCGCGCCAAAATCGACAAACCGTCGCAAAAGGGGTGTGGGGTGGTGAAGCGTGCAAGAAAGTAACGAAAGCATAGTTTTAAAATATATTAACAATTCGAACATTTATTTCTTACATTTGATACAGCACCTTCGTTCGTTCTCCGCGATCGAAATAAAAATAAATAAATGGAACAAGGAGGTGTCAGTTCTCGCGCGATGCCTTCTCGCAGGATGACAGCTAATCGAAACTCGGAGTAGCGGAGGCATCGAGAAATCGATCGGAGTGGGTCCGCAGTATGGAGAAGCGTTCGCAGAGCTCCCTTAAACTTAAACACATCGGCGAACTCCAAGCTTTCTCTCTCTCTCTCTCTCTCTCTCTCTCTCACACACACCCACACATACACACACTCTCTCTCTCTTTCTCTCCTTTACAACTTTCAATACAAACACGATGATCGCGCGTCTCCGGGCGAGCAAACGAAACAAAAAGGACACGAGTCGCACTTTCGTCATCTCGATAGAAAATCCCTGTAAGTGTGAATGGAGCTTTGCAACCTTCCTGGAGCGAATCTCGGACGAAGCACGAGGGAGTGGTCGTACGCGGGGCCGCCGCCCGGGATTTTGAGCACCATTCATTCAAAAATCACTGTCATATAATGACAAAGTTTCTCGCCAACCACGTGGTTTCTTATCTACAATACAATTTAAAAAAAGGGGTGGAGGGGAGGAAACGAGTACAATGCAGTCCCGACGAGGTCCCTCCGATCAGCCTGCCGGTAATCTCTCCCCGGAATCACCGTATCACGATTTAGTCGATGGCAACAAGGACTATTCTAGGTTAGGTTCGAAGCGTCCGCACTGGGCTGGAGAGGTTTACCTGCACCACTGACATACACCAGCACTGAACAGAGCTTAAGCCTGCTAGCTTGCACCCGTTTGAAGGGGAACCAGCCATGTTTCTAGGTTGTTTTAACGCTATTCGAAAGAAATGTTGTCCTACACTGTTCCACATGACGTGTCATCGCATGACATAAACTAATAGCCACAGTCGAGTTTCTATTTTTAAAAAGGCTAGACAAATGCTCCAGTAACAACTAACAAGGTGGGTTTTTCAATTTAGGGGGTGCAGAGTTTAATTCCTAGTACGATCAGACTTCTTCCTTGATTTTTGTTTAATTCCAACCTACAAACATGACCCGTCTGCTTCAAGATGAAGCAGGCACTATCCAATAGTAGTACATATCAGTGATCTGGACCAGATGGCCAAGGCCTACTTCCGAGAGCTTATCATCTAACCAAAATCTCTGAATCAAGAGAATGAAACATCTCAGTGGACGTGGACCAACACTCGGGGGCAGCTCCGGGACAGTCCTGATCCAGATCCAGGAAGGTGGTAGATTTCCATAAGGATTACAAGATATGTAAAACCATCGCACCACCATCGTAGAACCTTCCAGGTTCCCATATAACTTTCCATGCTTCGTTCTTTCCAGCATGGGGCGCCATGGTGGCATGGCGCGCGTTTTTTTGACTAGTATCGCGCGACAACCTCGACCGACGCGCACCCTCTCGGATGCTCCGAACGAAACTCCCAGTGAAAATAACGAGCTCTATCTTATTCTGTTACGTACATATCATACAGAGAGACCACAGTGATCCTCGGGCAAGCTGGGCTCGTGACGAATTTCACTCACACTTCGAGCCAGGTGAGTCGGCGCCCGATCAGCCTTACCAATCAATATTTACAAACAAAACAGTGATCGAACACAGCCTCGCCTTTAATCGTATCGCCGCACGCGCTCGGATAGTTCGCAACTCGAATGCCCTAATAATTATCAGAGGCTCACGACTCTGGAGTCCGATCTCTTCCAGGCCAACAGTTCTGCAATATCTTTGACCGAACCAAACACGCTTCTTCATTGGTTCTGTTATTTACATTGCTCGCAGGTGCAGTCGCAGTTCGGTCTGGAAGGGACCAGTCTAAACGCAAAATCGTTTCGCGAGAGTATTAAACTAATCGTATTGGTGTACGGCTGGGCCAAGTCATTCTCTGGCAAGAATAGTAATATTAGTATGAGATGCTAGTAACTAGGTCGTGGGTTCGGACATCTTAAGCTGTGTTTTCACTGTGGGAAATTTTTGTTGGTATTCTGTATAAGAAAAGTCGGTAAGCACTACTCGTATGTTATATGATAATGCCGATATAGTCGTCGATAACGAGCAGTAAAATTGCCACGGTCACCTTCCAATGAGTACACAACTTAACACATCATCGAATAACATTTCTATGCGAGTCTGAGTGTAGTTTAAAGCTAAATTGACCACTTGTCGAGTATACTCTTTCCCGACAGACGTTGTCTAGTTATTCGTCGCTTTCGGGATTCTCGAGTCACAAGTGGGAAGTTGAAGTCAGCTATTTCCTGCGTGAGAATTGCCTGAGCCCACCGTACACCGGAAATGATCTCCTCCTCGGACAACTCCTCGCCTCGAATCCTATCACAGGTCGCAAATGAAGATTTCGCCAGCTTCCAACAAGAGCGTAGCAGCAACTGCGGGAGAGTTGCGCGAAATCGCGCGATTACATTCGTTCCTAGGGGCGCTGTACTGATTCCACCTTATACCGTCCAGAATATGAGCTACGTGAAAATGGATATGGAACCCCGAGAAGTCCCGTCGTGTTTCCCTTTCGGTTAGGAAACAATCGATCTAAGTACTCGTGGGGTTTTTTGCAGGGTCGAGATATGCTGATACAGTGAAGGCACACATGGAATTCAAGTCACAGGACAGCGAGACAGCTAGCCGTTAAGTCAGTCTTCGTTCTTTCTCTCGTGGCGAGTCAAGAACCCGTCATATATAGAATCATCTATATGATTCTGTCGTTTCCGGCTACGGACTCATAACAGTCGAAACCAAGGAGATAATACGTAAACAGGTAACTCATAATTCGACTCGTAATTCAATTCATATTGGTGGAGCAATCTTCTCTCGAACTGTGGCGGGAATGTTTGTTGAAACAGCAAACATATCTTGGAATGAATAACTCCTGACTTTTCTGAGTGATGACTTATTTCCCAGGAGAAACTCTCAATCGCCTGCGGGCGACGGCAAATGAAAGAATAAGAGGCCAAGCATTTTTCGGAGCTAATTACTGTTTTTTGAGCAATTATTGTAATTTGTAATGAAAATTATTGAAGTTTTTGAGTTGCTCCATAAATTATACATGAGAGAAAGTACAGAAATTATTTCCATTTAGAGTAAACAAGAACTTTGATCAAATACAATTGAAATATTATAAACAGAATTAAGATAATTAACTTCGAATTAACGAATACATTGATTTCACGAAAAGAACGAGTGGCGCAGAGAAGACAAATTGAGGTTTTCTTATACTCAACTCGAAAAGACTCTGTTCTAATTCATAAAATATGTCCTATTAGAGTTTTCACAAATGATTTTCAACGCCCAAAGTGTATTTGTTAGAAATGATGACTATTATTATTTTCCGTAAATGTGTATGCTATTACAAATTATATAAATTGAAGTTTACCGAATAAAGAGAGATTTATACGCGCAAAACTATTGTTTTCAAAAGAATTGATCGAACTTTCTTACAATGCCAAAGAAATTCATTCGAGTCACTCAGAATGCGAGTTCCGTTTGTAACAAAAACATCCTAATTTAACAATGTAACGAACGTTGCTTTCCGAATTACACGCCTAACTAATAACCAACATCAATTCACGTTCAAATTGAATGTAATTCCATCTAAGCGAAATATTCCTCAGTCGAGCGTGTTCGCCAAATCTGTCGCAAACAAGCCAGCAAAAAAATTCTAAAAAAGGAAAACTTTCAACAGTCATTTAACCGACACGACGAAACTCTGAATATTTACTGGTTGTCCTAGGTAACACAGTTGCTTCTACCGCCCCCGCGGCCAACCTCACACATAGGAACCCATACCATTTTCACCGAGTGATCGATACGTACTCGAGCACTGAGTCATGCGAGTGGGATAAACAGGAGCATGTAAAACTGTCAAGAGCAGTCTCATTTTCGAATACATCGGGCAGATTTCAACTGTATCATTCGCAAATGGTTTTGCCAGAAGGAATGAAACATTGCGATGTGAAAAAAAAATAAATAAAATTTAAAAAAGATGAGGAGCGTTAGAGAGAAGAGACGGTGACCCGTCCGTGTATTTTTGCATGCTCGTCGCCATTTGCAATTACGACTCGCTACCGCTAATATTCAATGCGGTAATTAGGTCGGATGCAACTATTTATAGCCGGGCGAATACTAATTCATAGTTGCGGCAGGTCTTCGCGCAATGCCTGGGCATACCGAAAGTTACACTTGAAATTTGAAACTCTCCTTCAATACAAATCGAGTCATGGAAAGTTGAATGTTGGCTCGAAAATAGAGAAAAATATCGTGGGAAATTTGTTATTACGAGCAATCATTTTCTGATTGGTTTTAAATTGATGCCACAGATAAAACTCTCTTTGGTTTGTTAAGTCTAACTAAACTAACTTCTTCAACAATAATTGTTCAAGAGTGAAAGAAAAGTTTGCAGCTGCAGAAGCTAGCGGAACGAGTAGCGGTTGCAAACCATTGTGTGTGCGTGTGTATGCGTGTACTATACGGAAGTGTAATCAGTGTAAATGTAACGAAGATAGCGACAAGATCTTTACGGATCGATGCCAATGCCAAATTATTATTCTAACTGTTTCTTTTATTATTCTTTATCCGCAATAATGGAAGTCGAAAATTTGGGTTATCGTGTAAAACGACAAATTATATAAATTAGAAAGAAATTCTACACAAAACTACAAAGTTCCTAAGAAAAATGGTATTTGAGAAACGTTGCAACGTTAGTCATGACAACGATAGGGGCGGGTTTTCATAGTAATAATCTCAATGAATGACTGGGAAAGGAAGATGCGGGCGCCAAGCCCAACGCATCCAAGTTAACCCTCCAAAGCAACGCACGACCAATGGAAAAGCAGAAAGTACAATACAAACATACACGTCAGATCAGGATATAATTTTAATTGGATCAGCAGCCTACTTTGTGTCCAATAGGCAGTCTACATTGATAATCCAAATCAATCAGCGAGTCTCTCCCTGATTACTAATTAAAATGTAGACCAGCTGGAAACATTCTTCAATTTTATTACGACGAAAGTCTAACCAGGACGGAAGTGTATTTAGGACAACAGCGTCTTTTAGGCAAAATTGTCAATGCGATGTCAATGCGAAGAAAGGAACAAGCGGCATCGCAGAAGAATGACCCTTTGTTTATTAAGGCGTTGATTCGAACACGTTGAGAATCAGCGTTTGCTGAATCATAATTCATCATCTAAACTATCATTTTAATAATAGTTGAAAATAATAAGGAAAAGCGTTATTTCGGAGAATGATTCAGATTTCTCTGAGGGATCAGCAAAGAACTCATCAAGATTAGTGAATCTTAAATCGTAACATCCGTAAACATTCTATCAAACGGGCGATTTTTCTTTTGTATATTCGAAAGGCCCAACATACAGTAGATAAAAAAGTATTGGCACAGAAAGTATTTTTAAAATAAAGTTTCTTAAAAGAGAAAACCGTCTTGTCTAAAGAAATTGATTTTTTCTTGAGAAGGATTCTTTCATGTTGAAGAAAAATTATTTCTATTTAGGGAGAAGAATTTTGTATAAGAAAATTTTCTTCAAAAACACTGGGTGAGCAATTACTTTTTTATCCACTGTATATTATCGATCTAAGGAAGTGAAACAATTCGTATTCTTGATTAGAAAGAAAAGTGAAGTTGGAAACTCCTATTCTTCTAGTGGGAAAATATTGTTCATCAATTCTACGATTTTGCACAAAGTAATTAAACCGTTATAAATCCATCAACGTCATCGGACCACAAATTGTAGTCAACATTCTGGGAAACGGAAGATTTTTCTGGATATTCGAAGAACCTTATTACAATTAACTATCTAAAATAGTTGAATAGAGTTGGAGACTCCTATTCTTTTGGTGGGAAAATACAGTTCACCTTATTTTACGAAAAAAAACACTTAAAGAGACAAAAACAGGGAATAAGGAAAGAGAACTATTTCTCGCCTGGTAGTTTTGACAGACAACTATGAGACTGTAAGGAATTCTGTTCGTCTTCAAGGTTAAACTATATAATTAGATCCTATTGTGTACCAATTTTAGACAACTTCGAGTAATTAAGACGAGAAAGTATATCCACATAAAGTTCGACCTCTCCTTATTAGTTACTAAACGCATATGCATTTATGGTGATTTTTACCTATCACAAACATGGATTTCTCATCATTCCCACTACTGTGTGAGTGAATGTTTAAGGATCTCGAAAGTTTGGATTTGTGTCTAATTTGGACTATCATCCAAATCATTATATCAATGATAGTTGGTGAAAATGAAAATAGTGTGAACGGATATTATAGACGTTTCGAAAATTTGGATCTACGTTTGAAGGGTCACATACTTTTACGTAGTTGTCATCCAAACAATCATTTCAATAGTTGATGAAAATGAAGAAAGGCGCTGTTTCGGAGAGAATAATCCAAATTTTTCTCAGGCATAGCTATTCGTTAGTTCCTACTTTTGCAGAACCCATCAACATAATTGGACCTTTCAGCATAGCGCTTGCAAACATACTATCAAACGGAAGGATATTTAAAGAGACCCATATTATCTGTTTTATAATTGATAATTACAAAAAAAGCAAGAACGTTTCGTAAAGAAGTCTAAACTAGACACGCCGAGAATAAACAACGCATCAAAAACAGAATTACAAAATTCCGCTGAAATGCAGGTAATACAGCAAAGGCAAATTGCGTACGAACGACAATTTGAGACATTCGACGCATGGGATTCTTATCTTTTTGTCCAATTACCGGTTGATTTTTCCACGTGTCACGTATTTCATTTTCTTTCCATAATAATGACTTTTTCAAAACTTGAGCCTTTCAATAAATTTATTTAATATGCCAGAATTCGATCCAAGAAAAGTTCATCCTTTCATGGACTTCCAACCTCGAATAACTACAATTGACCTTGCATAATTCACTCTTTCCCTACGTTATAATAAATCTACTACATTGTCTGCCCAGTAATGACCAATCCAACCAGATTTCTTCAGTAACAAAACAACGAAATACTTGGAAATTTCCCTTGGAACTCCAGCAAGTATTCAAGCCAGTCAACAAAATGGGTAATATTGGATGGAGAAATTCTACTATTACGACTAAGAAGTCTGAAACAATTTCTAACATTGTTTAAACGATTTCGTCACAAGTCCGCTCCACATGTTTTTGCGTCTTAAGTTTAATACGTTTATTATGAATTCAACTCCCCAGGTGGTAGATAAGTAGAATAAGATAAATCCACTGAATACAGCTGGCCGCCTCTTTCGCAACCAGGAACGGATGTTCCTGGTCTACAACACGAACGACCCAGACTTTGGTGGTTGCTCGTTATTGCCTTCTCCTATTGTCAGATACTCAATAGAACAACCATTCGAAAGCCTAGAAAATCCAGCCAAGGATGAACCGTCAGAAACGTCCGCCGACTTCAAACTTCGAAAGCAAACCCGTCCGAATGACGACTTATGTCTGACACACACAAACTTTGCACTTTTCAAATCGAAGAAGGCCTGTCTTTTTAACACTAGGTTTACAGGAGCCGTCATTTTGACGGATTTCGGACTTCATGAAAAAAATTACAAAAACAATTACTATTAATTCTTTTTCCAATTTATACTGCACAATTATTGGTGTAATGAGATGAATATACACCCAAATTTATTTGCCCGTCAGCCATGCAATTTCAAAATTTTGTATGATGTATACCTATCTCTACGGATACCCGTCAAAATGACGGGTAAGCTAATTTCATAATTAATCGTAATAAACCGTTTTTTTCATGTAATTATTTTTCTAATGATACTACTTTTACATTTGTCACCAGAAAAATAATTTCACGAAAAAAATACGGTTTATTACGATTAACTATGAAACTAGGTTACCCGTCATTTTAACGGGTATCCCTAGAAATAGGTATACATCATACAATATTCTGAAATTACATGTCGGAATAATTGTATGAACAGTAAAAGTTTGTATAAGTTTGTGATTATTTATACAATCCTAACAGATTTAATTAACTTATATGATGTTTGTTAAGATTGTAATTGTTTTTAAATTAAATTAATCATTCTTTTTATAAAGAAAATACATGGTTTCCTTTACCCGTCAATTTGACGGGTGTCAGTAAAGATAGGTATACAAAAATGACCGTAAACCTAGTGTTAAACGAATGTACGAAAACTTGAATTTTTCTTTTATCATGAAATGATTTCTAAATTGCTCTGAGTGTATTGCCATGTGACTCGGCCATAAGAAAAAGCATCCACTTGCGTCAGCGAGACACCAGACAAATGAAGGACAAGAATTGCGTGGATAACGGCAAGGGTAAATCTAACTAGACCAAATAAATTGTCTGTTCAGTAATGACCAACTGGAATAGATTTGTTATTGTTGCACTAACAAGTTAGTCGGTCGCTTTGCCCCCAACGTTAGTCATAGGGCAAGGGTTATTGTGCTACGTGACAAATTTCATATTGTGAAAGGTCTGAGAAGATCAAGTGTAAAGAATAGGCGTGCGTAATCCGATCTTGTTCGGATTGTCCAGTCAAAAGAGACAACGAGCTATGACAACAAAGTCGTCAACCAGAAAATATGTATCATTTGTATTAAAGCAGTTTATCAAAATAATAGATTTTCGCCATGAAAACGTGTAATTAAATTGAAAAAAAAACTGTGGTAGAATTTTTGCAATAAAAAAAATCTGAATTTGTGTTTTCGAAACCCAACACACGTTGTTAGTTACTTTCATAGCTTTTCCCGTCTTAAGTTGATTCTTCCTGTTGTATTAAAACTGTTGTAAAGCGAATGAGATTACCCGGCTTCAGTTTTATAAATGGAATAAACTGCGTCATTCCGAAAGAACAACAACAGTTCGCTTTCAACGAGACGTGCATGAGAGTATTGTAATCGTGCGAGTCAGAATGCAGTAATTACAGGAGAATCAGTGAAGTACTTCTGAAGACAGAAACTCTTCAGTAACACAAGTTAAACGTGAGAATCTGTGTGCTTACTTCGCCCAGAAGAGAACAGAATGCAAGCGAAGTGCAATATTGATATATCGAAACTTGTAACGAAAATGTGCACAACTATATGAAATTGAGACAAACTAAAATTTTCCTCGAGTACAACTGACGTTTTATAATGATAATTAATTTTAATAGATTCAATTTTAACTGTTCAAGCTTTCAATCATTTTAGTAATTGTCATTTTTATTACAATTTTCAGTATATTAGCAACTCAGTCCGAAAATCTAAAGGGTCATCAGACTAGCATAACATTGTAACGGTGTCAGTGATAATAAAGTAATTACACCGATTCGCTTCTATAAATATGAACAAAGACAGACTGATGACGAATGGCAGAATGATTTCAAGGAGTGAGAATGTACTTCTATCTAATCTTCGAGGAACTATCGAATCCCTAGCAAACACAAGGTCGTTCAAATTAGACACAAGATCATTCTTTGAACACAATTCTATCCATGGTGCGATATAAAACGAAAATGACTTGGTTGAAAAGGGTACTGAAATAATACCAGTTGGATACAGTTCCAACGTTAACTATCGCAACAATAACAAGGGAATAAGGGTACTTTGCAAATGTACTACAAAAGCACGTTTCAAACCTAATTAAGGGATAGTCAACTACGAAGCAGTTGGCAGAGCGTCTTGTTTTGTTTCGAACAGACAATTAGATTTTGCCATTCTCCACTCCGTTGGGAAACCATTGATAGAATTCTACAGCTCATGTAGTCCCGAAGGAAATATTTACGGGTACTATTATAGTAGAAGACTCACTCAAAAATGAGTAGGTACTTTCAAATCTTTTGTATCTTTCCTTAACGTAGAATGCATTACACATGGAAAATCAGGGTTTTCCTGAGCTGAATAACAGTGAGAAATGGATGAATTATTTCAGGCGATAAATATAATTTTTGAGGAATCAAAAATTGAAATATGATGAATATCGTAAAGATTCGTATAAGAATTCGTTTACCGAAAATCACACATAACATTACATAATAAATGTCCAGTGTCATCACAGGATTCCTTTTCCCTTTAATTCCTTTTTAACAAGATTACTGCATAAAGTCTTCAGGCATTGAATAATAATGATACGACCATTTAAAAAAAACGCAGGCAATTAAAGCATGGTTTGAAATAAAATTCCTCGGCAATCGTTTCGGATCCCTGCGACTCGACGTTAACAAAAGTGAATTGACTTATCAACATTGAACTTGTGAAACCCCACTTGATGAGACTTGTCGTAAGCACGATACTACGTAGTCCAAGTGCAAAGATATTGAAAAACGACAGAATGCTGATAAGATACTAGCTGCATCGAGTGAGCGGTGCATCACAACAAAGACTGCAAAATTGGGTGAGTTGAAACTGCAAGGAAACATACACTAAAACCAGACATGTTCCATAGTATTGATCTTACTAGTGGTTCAAATAACCTAAAATCAATAATCATGACTCTCTTCTTGGATCAGATGCAAAACTCGTCTATATTTCATATCATTCTCGGACTTCGGAGTAGTCAAAAGCCACCTTACATTCGAGGTCGTTTTAATGTCATAACCTTTGTGCTAATATATCGCCCAATGATAAATCACTCTCCAACAGTTTGATAATCATGTGTATAATAAGGCTGATCGTAATAACAGGTGAGGCGAGAGCTGGAAACAGAAGCGGAAGTCGAAGAAAGATAATTCCGACTCATCCTTCGCATCATCATCGCAATCGTATGCTGCTGAGATGAAGTCTCTAACAACTGATGATGCTAATTGAATTTATCGGCAGAAGTTACAACACCCTTGTTTGGAATCTTTCATTTCTTCGCTAGTTTTATCATAAATACTACGATCTTTTATAAGTTAGTTGGGTGGAGTTTGAAACTATTATTCTGCTGGTGGGAAAATATTGTTCACAAACTCTACGATTTTTTATAAAGTGTGATAAATCAACATCTTATGTCGCCCATGAGATACATCTTGGAGCTGCGGCAATTTGAATTGAGAATGAATCGAGAAAAGTGTCGTTTCTGCTGTCCAAGGATCAAGTATCTTGGGCATATATTAACAAGAGGAATTGAGTCCCATTCCGAGAAAGTCCGAGCAATTCAGGACATACCTCGACCAAGGCACATCAAGCAATTAATATCATTCCTCCAAACCTACTTTCGTGGTATAGAAAATTCGTGCGAAATTTTGCCACTGTGGCACAGCCGCTGACGCAACTAACCCGAAAGAAGGCAGTCTGAGAATGAACATCGAATCAACAGCAAGCGTTCGACAACCTGAAGGATGCTCTCACCTCGTCGCCGGTTCTTCAACGATCCGACGAGACCCGTCCATACGCGAACGGCCACGCCATCGGAGCAGTGCTACTCCAGCGGGTGAAAGACACTGAGCACCCCATAGAATACGCTGGTCGTCTTCTCACCTCAGCAGAGAAGAATTATTGAACCACTGAACGTGAGCCTCCCGCTGTTGTATGGGCAGTGGATAAATTTCGAGGGTACATCGAAAGAGCTGAAGTCACCATCGCCACCGATCATCAGCCATTGAAGTGACTGATGTCTATTAAAACACCCAGTGGACGTCTGGTTCGATCAGCTCTTCGACTTCAACCTTACTGCTCGATCATTAAGTATATTCCAGGGCGAAGTAACAAAGTTGCGGATATTCTGTCTAGACTTCCAACCGAGCCGTGGAACGAGGAGGAACGTGTCGACGTCGCTGAGGTTTCAGTGGACGTGCCCAGCCGCGGACTAGCAGTGACCAAGGACGAGCAAATGAAGGACGAAAACGTTATATTGCAAATATTGCAAATTCGGAGCTTATGAAATGAACAACGCGAGGCTACCTGTCAAACGATGGAGTATTCTACCGATACTCGCCGAATGTTGAGTCTGAGGAGGCTCAACTTGTCAGCCCTGTTCACGAGCGGAAAGAAATCCTTCAGGCCTACCACGACGACCCCATTGCAGGACACTACGGCGCTCAACACACCCTCCACCGAATTCTCTCCAAATACTTTTGGCCAGGGATAAGTCGAGAGATTGGCGAATACGTACGATCCTGCACAGAATGTCAACGCTATAAGGCAAACAATCTCAAACCTGCCGGACTATTAGAGACGCCCGTAATGAAGCGAAGCGAGAGATTTTCTCTCTTCCACCTACGAAGAGAGAAAACCGATGGATAGTTACGAGCCAAGCCATGAAGAAGCCGATTTCAACTGTTGCCTTCCCTCTTCATTCGCTGTATCGTGTTTCACTTGCACTCGTGCATGAAAAGCTGGTTCAAGTCAGCACCGAACATATAACTGGAGTTTCGGCTACTCCACGTCGTCGGGAATTTCTTCCATCAGCTGACCGTCGCTCAGTCTTGATGAGCTTGGCATGTATGCCAAAGGCCTTAACAACTTTGGTCAGCGCAATTGGCGCTACAACGGTCGGGACAGAGACCTATGTCCCAGTAGCTAGCGACGACTTACATGATGCAAATCATCGAGTCATCCCAGATCTTGGGAATGTACATCTGATTAACTTGAGAGCAGTCGTCACTTCTCTCTTAGATGTTGAAACACCACTCGCTTCTCGCAGGCGGTTCCAAGCGGAGAACTCTCTACCTGGTGCACTCTTTGACAATGACGCCGTCTTAATCAATGCGGATGAGACCATGCCGGAGGAGTTTGACAACACTATCTCTACGCTGACCTGTCCCTACCGCTGGCCTGTAGGCTACGGTATGTCCTCTGCATACCGCGCACTAAAGATACACCGAGGAGTACTGCCTTTTGGAATACTGATCATCCCGCGTTGCGCCCACCCGCTCATCCCATCCTTCTATCTGTACATGATTCTAAAATTGCTTTACAATACTGTTCTTAATAACTAGCCAGTCGTGATGGAAACATAATATTACTCGCTGGTGTCCATGTATCATTTCGCTACACTCATCATCGAGGATGTTGCTTCACGATGGGTCACGATGCTTCGAGCTGTTTGCCCTACAACAGGCCACCGCAGAGGCGTGTGCAGAGGTTCTAATCAATGAAGTGTTGCTGCGTTTTGGCATGCCCGGACGTCTGATTAGTGACAATGGGACACAGTTTACCAACGGGGTAATGCAGCAAGTTGCCCACTGTTTTGGAATCAACCAGGCCTTTAGGCACCTTCGGGAGAGAGCTGAGGACTCCAGATGAGGCTCAACGGGATCTAAGGACCATCTTACAAACCGAAAATTTTCAACCAGAAATGACTCCAAAACTGTTGGCACTTGCGAATACCCTGCAAATTACCCAACAGAACCAGGAGCAACAACAAGACGTACGGAAGGAATACGCGGACCAGCACCGACAACCTGGACCTGACTACAAGGAAGGCGATCTAGTGAGCTAGGAACCACGCACACCCTAAGCAGACGGGTGAACCAGTACGCGTCGAAGCTTGCTCCAAAGAGGGATGGCCCTTATAATATCAAACGACGAGTCGGAGCCACAAGCTACGAAATCCAGAACCGAGAACCTCAGCCTGTCTGCTTAGGCGTTTACCACACCTCAATGCTGAGGCCGTACAAAGGAACAGCCGCTGTAACACCGGAACCAGTGGTACCAGCTCGTCGACGCGGACAGCCCCGTAAGCGGGTGCAACCGATACCAGAGGACACCACCCAGAGGAAGAGGAGGCAATAAGGATCCATGGGAGGACCAATGCATCCATACAATCCTGGACTACTTGCCGGGACGTCGGTGTGTCCAGAGGGGGAGACTATGACAAATCAACATCTTATGCCGCCCCTGAGATACATCTTGGAGCGACAGGGAGCTGCGAACACACTTCGATCGGAACAGCCAGCTGCATGACAACCGCCTTGTTGATTGCGGCGGCGGCTTGACAAATTTAGCAACGGTACCACATAAAATCGCGATCGCGTAAGCGCAATCCCTATTCCCGCTGCAATCTCAAAGGAGAGGACAAGGTAAGGAGCCACGGCCGCCTGAGAGTATTGGCATAGCACCAGAGAGCACAGGAGTCAGCTCCTGGACGCCTCTTGGAATGGAGAGAACGGCTAGTAAAGCCGGTCGCCTTCCAGAGGAGAGTACAGGGCGGCTTCCTGAACACCTGAGGGATACAAGGGAGAGACCGGGGAACTACCGCCTGGTCGCCTCCTGGGATGGAGAGAACAGGGGGGTTGCCCGAACGCCCGGCAGCGCTGGGAGAGTACGGGAGGTACTCCTGGACGCCCTGAGGTGAGGAGAGAACGGCCATGAGGCCGGTCGCCAAACCGACTGGGAGAGTACAGGAGGCTGTACCCGGACGCCTGTGCGATTTCGCAATAGTCGAGATACCCTATGATGGGGAGAGTACGGCTATAAAAGCCGGACGTCCGATCGTAGGTGATGGAAGAGTACGGCTGGGAAAGCCGGACGCCCGAAAACTCAAATTCATACTGCTGTTGCTAGGATTGTTCTCTGTAATTATAAAATTATATCGAGCCAAAGAAATCCTTCCGAAACTATTCTGTTACCTATACCTGTACTATTTAATTTGCTCTCTCTCCTCAATAAATCCTGTTATGTGTTTTCCTCAGAAATCCTGCTTCCGATCCAATCCATTTTAATTTTTGAGAATAAACCTCGGAAACCCCCTCCTCACCACAAAAGTAGTTAAATCTTTACAGAACCAGAAACATTATCGAATCTCAAATTGTAGTCAACATTCTGTCAAACCGGAGCTTTTTTGTAGGTATTTGAAGAACCTAACTAATATTTTGCATCCAAGGTAGTTGGGTGGAGTTGGAAACTAATCGTCTTCTGATGGGAAAATATTGTTCCCAAATTCTATGACTTTATACGAGGTAGTTAAACCTTTATAGAACCACCAACACTATCGGACCTCAAATTGTAGTCAACATTCTGTCAAACAAGAGTTTTTTTGGGGATATTCGAAGAAGCTAACTAATATTATTCATCCAAGGTAGTTGGGTGGAGTTGGAAACCGCTATTTTTCTGATGAGTAAATATGATATGAAGCACTGAAAGAGGCAAACACGGAGGATAAGAAAGAATTGTATAATTAGATCCACTCATTTTTTCCGTATTAGATTTAAACATCTTGGAATGAACAAGATGGAAGTTTATGGAAATATTTTCATATAACATTTCAACCCATCAAAAGTCAGATATCGTCATTTGACGCACTAAATCAGCATTTGAAGTCATTTGAAGAATAATTATTTTGGAAAGAATGATCTAGATTTAACTGAGCGATCATTATAACTATGACCAGTTCCAGCATTTATAACGAAACATCTTTCGAGAAAGTTCCTTTTGTCATTCCTAAAGCATCGCATCTGAATATCGAATGACATCCACAATTTTTAGCATTTCGTCAGATGATCATTATAATGACGATGGATTAAATGTGTGTGTGTTTTACCTTCAATAAATCAACAGCTGTATAATGAAGCAGAGATATTTTTAAATGGACCACTGAATGATTGAAACTTCAAAAAATTCATACAATCAGAGACTAATGGGAAATTCGCAGAAGAAAATTGCGGTGTCTGCGCAATTGGTTTATCCTCCAAATGGATGGAAATGACTTTTAAGGATTGCAACGCCTTGCAAACTTGTTCTTAAACCACCGTTACGAATGAAACTCGAGGCGAAAAATGTTGCGTGAAATTTATAACGGAACTATAAAATCGAAATAGCCACTTGAACTCATTGGTGGATATTTACAAAAACCGTAGAATGGGTTAAAAAACACATTCTTTATTATCGGTGCTCGTAAAATTCTACTAATGTGGCGGTATTTAAGAAATAACAGAATGCAGGGTTGGAAGATATGTAAAATGATGGACACCCAAGTAACTATCCTGACAAGTCCTTTCTACGGCATATTTCGACAATCAACAGTGGCAAATCTTGCAACGTATCTCCAAATTCGACAACAATATTTTACACGAATGTACGATCAGTTTACAGTAGATTTTAATAACAATCAATATACTCTCTTATACGATATGTTCTGTTAGATTGAACAACTTATATTATGAGATATTCATTCATTTTGCATCCCTATTGTCATCCGTGCTACATATTGTCAACGAAGCACTTAAGAGTGTCAAGTTTGACAGTTGGGGGGATAAGTTTGAATCTTTCATAGTTGCGCAGAGTATCAAAATGCAAATATTGCACTTGACGCAAGTGGTTAGTGTTTTGAGAATCTAGCAGAAAGCGTCGGCAATAGCGATTACAATATCGAGAACAATAATGTTTTGCTTTCCCAGATAATTAAAAGCAATACAAGTTTAATGTACTTTAATATAACTGCACTTAAAAAAAATACTGTTTTCACACCAGAGATTTTATCTAAAATATCAGAAAGGAATTGTTTTTATTGATTTTCAAATGACCCGCCTGAACACTGTTCAAACAAGGGAATTATTTCGCCGGAGTGATTATTAGCTTTTTTCGAAATACTGTATTATATTACGCATTGAGAATGCTCATTATTCATTCCCACGCATTCCGGGCCGCGCTCCGCATTATAATATTAATTAATCGTATCATTATTCAATTACACTCTTTAATTGATTCATTACGCCCGGAAGTAGACACGTATTACGGCTCGTAGTTTCGGTTATTGTCTAACGTATTATCGTCCGGGTGCTAATTAACAGCACGTATATCTGTCGAAACTCGAAACCAGAGCGATTTTGAAGATACCGAACGCGCAGGTAGGGATTGCACAATTTCACGGAGGAGATTGAAATTTTCATGTTTTTTGGCATAATCGCTGGAAAAATGGGAGTATATGTAGAGAATTGTACAACGCATATAAAAGTGACAATGTAAAAATGTGAAGATTGACTGCGTGCAATGTGACAAAACTAACGTGGAAAAGGATCTTGAGAAAATCACAAATAGAGAATAGTAATGGAATGTTCGAAGGTGTAATTCGGCTAAGATCAAATTGGTTTGTCGCCGATTAAATTCATTTGTTCGACTAAGACAACAACGTCAATTACAATAAAGTTGTCAACGATCTGAAAGGAGAGATTAATGTAAAAACGACTGATTACTCAGATTTCAAAATTCAAATTGCAACAAAAAGAGTGTAACTATTTTCCTCTGCCTTGAATTACTACACTCTAGACTGAAAAGTGACTTCAGCTTTTACTTCGTCAAGCCTTGTACACACACGAATTTCCAGAACTTTTGAGAGAGAAAATTTGGTAAACTTCAAATGAAAATATTGTTTATATATGCATTATCGCACACTCAGATTGTTCCAATTAATTAAATTAGTATCGAATATTTTCTGAATTCATTTCTAAAGGGTGTAACGATTTTGGAAAAACATGTGAAGAAAAATCTGCAATATTATATTTCGACGAAATTGAACAACTAGACCAAAAGGCAAGTAAGAGAAGAGAAGTTTTCAAAACGAAAGTAAATTCGATGCATCGACTAATCGTGATGCGCAGTGCCACTCGCACGCGATAAAAAGAGGCAACGTTCGATACTTTTATCGCAATAAAGATTGCCGTATCGTCGCGATCATTGTTGTCCAACTGTCAGAGAAATTCGAGCGAAATATTTATCGTCATATTGCGCGGCGCGGAAAACTCGAACGAGCTCTCTCGAATTTCCTCGATTACATTATCGATCTCGCTCCGAGTGCGGCGAAAAAAGCGCAGAAATTTCACGACACATTCGAACAATGGTAAACGACGAGAAAATGATATAATACCAAAGATACTCCAAATGCATTCTATTTTTAACGAAGATCTAACAAAGATTATTTCACTTTCATGGAGTATTGATCAAATCATAGAAAAATTTAAAGTTACCTTCTTTAATTAATAATTAGCGTCACAATTATTGTATGGGAACCTCGATGTTAGAATTGACGACTTGACTTCTTAAATATTGTACAATAATTCGGAGAAATTTATGTTGCACCTGAAGGTACATTTGTTTGGTTTACTTGTAAAATTAAATGTTTTCGAAAATATGGTCTGACTATTGATGATTGCTCTAACCTACTACTAGATAATTGTATGAATGGAAAATCCATTTCGCTCCATGACAATCATTCGTGATAAACGTGGCTTATTCAATCTCCTTTAGTGTCAACAGAGGAACTTCAAGAATTGCAGAAACTAATATCAAAAATAGACGAGAAACCATGATTGCTTACACCCAAAATCCCACTAATTAACATGTTAGTTCAAATCCTACTTCGCAACCTAACCGCTTTAAACAACTTCATCAACAATCTTGCCATTCTACCAAATAACTTTAAAGCTTTTTCCTAGAAGATTTGTTGTCGCATCGTGTCAGCGCAACTAATTAATAAACTCATTGGCGATAAAGATAGAAAAAGATAGAATTTACCTAGAATGCATAACAATTGAAGACAACTACTGAGAAAATTATGTGAGGCCAACACTGTGGTATTCGGCTGACTGCGACAAAGAGCAACATTTTGTTGTATTTGCTAGTTTTTATAATAACGTCTAATAACGTCTAATAACGTCTAATAACGTATTTTTCCTTTTTCATTCACCTGAACATATACATGCTTTATTTTTAATGTTTATATCCTTTATTCCCTGTCAGACGACGTTTTATAAAAACTCCTCAGATGAAACATCACTTCTTCATCAAGAACCAGGGTTTCTAAATTGGGTAACTATTTTTCAAAAGCAATTATCAGATACAATAATTATATAGGATTTTCCCAGATTCGACTGCAGAGTTACTTAATCATTGGGGATTAGTGGATCATCGAATTCCAAAAGATTTGTAAGAAATAAATTTAAAAAAATTTTAATCATGAAACAGGGATATCCGCTTTTGATTTCGATCAAACAATCAAAATTATTGATCTTTCGGATCCCGCATTGCGACAGGGATTTAAAGTTTAGAGCTAAATATGGAACTGGTATTTCGTTCAAAAATCTCCGATATGTGAAGAAAAACGATAATATAGTACGCGCAGTAGACAGACAGTGTACTATATTAGTTTCATTAACGCCATTCAATGCTCCGAATTGACAATGAAACATTTTCAAAGTAACCGGAAGGGAAATATGGCATTTTAGATTTATGATTTATGGGCTCCCACGATTCTTCGATTTAGCAATTTAATGTTAATGTTATGTCGGAATTCACAACTTAGAATTAATCATTATACTTTTAACTGGTATTTCCGCCCTGTTTTTCACTACTGCTCTTGTGATTAAATAATTCTTTTTGTTTGCAATGAAATATATTGGAAAAAAGTTCACGAATGTAGTCCTATGCGTCAGATATTCATCTTGCATTTTTAAACATCTTGGAAACGCTATCAGAAGAGAGCAATGCTTCGTTATTTGATATACTTGGGATCATAGACGTACAACATAAAATGTGCGCGAAATGAACGCGCACATATTTTCGCATTATTGCTGTATTTTAAATTACCTATGAAATTAATGTATAAATCCGGAAACAATATTCATAAACAAGTGCTGTCAACGTATATACCTCCTTGTACCGCGCCAAGTCGACAGAACTCTTGTGTTCATTGAAATTCGAACAAAGAGTGCAAAAGAAAGTTAGACCTCGCATTATCGAAAATTCAATGCCCAAATGATGGACATCAACGGCTTTCAGACGTGCAATGCTCGTCACAACGTTAACAATACGAATGTGAAATTCGTAATTGGAAAAAGAAAACTAGTGTTCGATTTACACCCACGACGCGACAAACTATGTGCTTGAATCCATGGTAAACTATTTGTGCACTGTACATGTGGGTATCAATATGGTTGGTGGTTATTCCTTCTTTGGTACGTCCCGTGGAGCGCGGTATAAAGCAGAAACAAGAGCGCGCCAGTTTTTACCTAAATACTTAAAACGCCGACTGCTCCGAGCGGCAGTTCTTACAGTTTCGCGTAGAAAAATATTTACAGCCGAGACGCCTAAAAATATACATACAAACGGAAAAGCAAGCGTGAAGAACGAAAATATTTCGATAAATGCATCTTCGTCTGTCAGTAAGACTACTGATTCGTCCGTTTCGAATGCGCAGAAACCGACGGTGCGCCACTTGCTTGAGATGTCACTAACTAGTAATTGACTTGAAATGGTCCGAAGTCGAATGCAAGCAAGACAAAGCTTCGATGATGCTCTTTTTGACCGTGGATTCTTTTCGCGTGGAAACATCAGTACGACGGGTAAATGACTCGGAGTTCGATAATTCCTTCCTCGTACCGGGATCACGTGTGCATCACGATGCCGGCGTGTTTGGCGAAAAACACAAACAAACCATGTGACATGTGACGATAGACTCGCATATACCCGAAAACGTGCAGATATCTTACGAGTTTGCGTAGTTTCGCACTGCTGTTCGAGGCGCTAACAGTTTGGCAGATAAGTCAGGCGACAAGAGCTCAAAACAGGAACACGAAGCCGTTCTTTGTGACGCGAGGAGAACTCATTTGATATAAGAACGGCACGTCTCAATCCGCAAATGAAATTTTCCTTCGTACTTGAGTTAGATCCCCTTCCTCTCGTTATTGCATACCTTAATCTAGCAAGTGTGTATACAATAACTGTAGCGTCGTCACTAAAGTGTCTAATAACGTTACCGAGCTCATTCTTTCTCCTAATGATCCAGGCTTGGAAGTAATCTGGCCAAGCTCGACCATCGATCGCTCGACCATCGAGGTGGCACGTCGCCGCTCGGCTGAGCAGAGAAACTCGAAAGTATGTACAACTGTATCACTAATCTAGCGTTCGTCCCCGACACACGATGATAGTCGAAAGTAGTCAGTTCCCGATGAGCTACGCTATCTTTTCTGCAATGTTTTTTGGGCAAGCTCAAGATACCATTAGAATAGATTACCGTTAGTGCGAAGATCCTCGAAGACTCGTTAGAAAAAGCCATCACCGCAGGTATCGGAGACGAAGACTCAACGTACATATAGACAACCGCGCGAGCTTCGTAACCCTCTCGAGAGCGTTGGTACTTATCCTCATGCATCCGTACAGATCGATGCACTTAAGGTGCTTCATACTCTCGGCAACGGCGTGAAGTCCCTTATTCGTCAGCCTGCTGCACTCTCTAGTATTCGGCCAGTATCCAGATCATGCAGCCTTCATGGAATCTCGTTCTCCTCCTCCTGGCAGATCCCAGACGCCGGAAACATCAGACATTTCTGATTCTCTGATGGAACAGTGCCCGGACAGATGCACACCAGCGCTTGATCACCGATTTTCCTGGCCCGACGGAGCTCCAAGGAAGAAAGCTCGCGTTTGCATTCGAAAGTCACACTGACTTCGAAGCTGCCCGAGGATTTCAGGTGGCGCGTTCCAGGAATTGAATATTTTTACTAAGTGCTTCAGCGTAGGCTCGGTGAGGCACATGCAGCACGAGAGATTGATGGCCTGGAGGGTGGCGAAGCCCAACGACACGTGTCTCAGCAGGCAGTCGCTGGGTCGTTGATAGTCAGGCAGGTTCGAGTATGCGAGTGTTGCGAGGTTGCCGATGACCGCACTACCGTTGAAAACAGGCAACGGCGCGGCGAGTCGGTCCAATGTATGCCACCCTCGTCGCCAGTTCAAGCTCTTGTACCGCTCCAAGCCCGGTAAGATCAGCGTGAGCTTACTTGCTACGATCTTGCGATGCCTCTCCAAGTCGAGGAACCCCGGATTCCTGTGATACCGCATTCCCCGGTGCAACAATTGGTCCAAGACCTGCGTGCACAGCGAAACATTCAGCTCTATGAGCGTGGGAAAAAGCCATCACCGCACATGCCAGATACCGAGGTTCAAGGTATTCAGTTGCGGTAGCTTCATTATTCTCTCCAGGCCGTTCCTGCTTATTCTAGTGCATCCGTAGAGATCGATGCACTTTAGATTCTTCATATTCTCGGCGATAGTGTGAAGTCCTTTGTCCGTTATCCTACTACACTGTCCAATGTTCAACGTCTCAAGATCGTGGAGGGACTTTGCGATCTTGCAGATGCCCTCGTCACTGATTTGACATGCGGAAAGCGATAGTGATTTCAAATTAAACAGTCCTTGAGAAATGTGCACTAACGCTTGGTCACCGATCTTGTCACAGAAAGACACGTCCAGGGAGGAGATCCTGCTACCACCCTCGGCAAGGTAAGCCATACCTATGTCCGAGATGTTGTCGCAGGATCTCAAATTAAGCTCCCGAAGATTGGACATTTTCGCCAAGTGCTTCACACCGGAGTCCGTGATACACACACAGAACGAGAGATTGATGGACTTGAGAGTAGTGAGACCAACAGACACGTGCCTGAGCGCTTCGTCACTGAGCCGTTGACAGTCCTGCAGGCTCAAGTGTTCCAGTGCCGGGAGATTGCCGACGAAGACGTCGCGATTCAGGCCAGCCAAATGCCCGATTCCCCAATCCGACACGTGCCAGCAACTCCGGAGGTCTAGTCGCTTCAGCTTCTTGAGGCCCCACGCGATCAGCAGGAGGCTGGTATTGGTGATGTTGCAGCAGCCGCCTAGCTCCAAGTGCTCAAGATTCTTCAGGTACATCGCTATCCTCTGCAACGACGCGTCCGAGATCTGCTTGCACAAGGAAAGATTCAGCTCCGCGAGGGTCGGATACACCTGGCAGAAGGCGTTGGTGAGTCCGGCATCAGTGATGTTGTAACAGCCCGAGAGATTCAGGGACTCGAGGTTCGTCACGCCATTTAACAGGTCTCCCAGTCCTCTCCTAAGGGACAATACCTGTACCCTCTTCACTCCTCTCCTCACGAGGCTGGCGAATAAAGCCGGCGACTGTTTTCTCAGATGAAGCCGCGCCTCGACGCCGCGCCAGACCGAGCGGTAATAGGCGGCATCTCTCCATGCGGTGCACACCTGTGCTGCCCGTCCTTTATCCCTGACCTCGAGGTAGCTGAAGATCAAAGCGAGTATCTCCGGATAGAGGCAAGAGATATGCGTGCTCGCTGAGGCGGGGGTACCTTGAGACACTTGCGGCAGCTGTCTCGAGGAGATACCCTGCACGTAGGTTGGCAGGTTCGTCGCGCCGCTGGTGTAGTGGGGCGTGCTATTCGAATTGTGGAGAATCGCCTGATTCTGCTGGGTTGGGATCGCCAGGTGCAAGTGGTAATAGTGGCCCGGACGGTGGAGCACCGTCGTACCGCGGCTCGGCGTCAACGCCGGAAGTTCAGTCATCAACAGCTGACTTTCATCCATGTTGCACGCGCGATCGCCTCGCGATCTAGCCGTCGTCTACGTACACTGGCAGCAGCAACATACGCGGGGAGACACGCACACGGGAGACGACCAACACCAACACACACACGCGGGCGCGCGCGCGGTTCTCTCAACTCGACACGCGAGGTCCCTCTTTTCCTTTCCCCTCGCTCCTCTCTTTTGCTTTCTTCTTTACTTTACTTCCAGCAGCCCCCACCTTCTCTCACTCACCGGCTCGCTCGCTCTCTTCTTCAACCCCCTCCCCGCCGGCCCTCCTCTCCTCCTACTCCTCCTCCTCCTGTCTCTTTTTTCTCACTGCCCCTCACTCTTTATGTTCCTCCTCCTCTTCCTTCTCGTCCAGCTCGGCCACCACGAACGTTTCTCATACTTCGTACGGTGGTCTGGCTTCGGTCCCTTTTCCACCGGCTCCCTCTCTCGCTCCCGCTCCCTTCTTCCTACTCCTTCCCTTTATTTGTCCTCGCAGTCTCGCTCACTCTCCCTCCCTCTCACTCTCTCTCTCTCTTTCTGGCTCCTCTCCCCTTCAACTAAGCCGCGTGAGAGTTGATAATCAATTGCTCCAATGCATATTGTTCTTGTTTATTAACACTACCGACACGCACTGCTCCCGATTATTCCTCTGTCCGGTAATACAAGTCCACCTGTGATCTTCCAAGTCCCGAGGAGCAGGAAGACAGAACGGCGTCTTGCCGAGCGGTTTCTCGTTGCTCCGAAAGACACGGTGGACGCAATGTGTGCGGCGCGGCGAAGCGTGATCGGCGGCGGCGGGCAGCGACTGCGAAACAAAACAAAGAAATGAAGCCTATCGCTTGTCTCGGGCTTTGCGAACGCAGCAGAGTCCCGCGCGGGAGTCACTTCGAGAAGCAGCACTCTCTCACATCGCACATGCAAAACACTATCTCGTATTCAGTCCGCGTTCTGCTTCTTCTACACTTTTCTCCGCCAGTGTCTGTCGCCGTCTAGCAGAGTCTCTCCCTTTCTGTCTCGACCCTTCGACTGTCTCACCCACTCCGCCGACTCGCTCCTTCTCCCTCGCTCGTTCCACGTTCCTCCCACCACGCCAGCCACTACTTCTCACTCACTCTCTCTCTCGCTTGCTCCTTCTTGCTCTGGCTGTCGCTCCAGCTCCCACCGCCTCTCACGCGCGCCTTCCTTCTCCGTCGGTCACTCGAGGTTTCGGGTGCCCCACCTCTTCCTCTCACTATGCCGTTCTCGCTCCCACCAAGCGCGGTCACTTCCTCTGTCGTTTCGCTCGCACTCCCTGCCGCCTCCCGACTCTGCCTTTTTTTCCCTCGATACCACGGCAAATATGCACGACGCTCACTCGCTCGCTCGCACACACACCGACTCCCGCCTGGGACGCACCGTCGCACCGTCTCTCCTTCCTTCCTCTCTTCTTCCTTCGCCCGTCAACCAAGCGAGAGAGCTGCACTATGAAAAATCCTCGAGTCGAGCTCTCCAGCGCCGTACTTGCTACCTTGTGCTGCACGTGTGCGCTGCGCTATATACTTTACACCCAATGCTAGCTCTGCCTTGCCTCTTCCTTCACTTCTTCAACTCTTCTCTTCTATTTCTTCGTCACTCTCCTCTTTCTTTCTCACTCGCTCTCCTCGCACTCGCTTTTCCCCGTCTAGGACGAAATGTGTCGTCGGGTCACTCGTGCAACTGCCCGCACGGCCGCATACCAGCAAACTGTGAACCGGTGCGCTACCAGCCGCGAACTGTTGTTCCCGCTGGCCGAAGTCAGATGTCGTCCCGTCACTCGGTGCCACAGGCGGAGCGAGGCTCCACCGAGGACGCCTCCCATTGGCCGCCGTCGCTCGAGACGGCACCATGTGACCGTACCGGCGAATATCGATTCGGGTTGCGCTGCGGCGGCATTTTTAAGTTTTCGCACGGAGGTGGGGGGCACACAGCACCGTGTACTACGGACCACGTTGCGTCTGCACGAACACTTCCCAAAAGCCCCTGGATTCCACATGATTCTTCTCAAATCGGCGAGGTTTTCTAGCCGATTCTGGTGTACTCCAGCTTTTTTCTTTCTTGTGGCAATCCGAGTCGTTAATATATATATATATATTGGATCATTCGCTTTCGCTTGACTTTCTTATGCGCGGTTAGTCCAGCTTTTTTCAGAACAACGCCAGCTTGCCGATGCGGGCTTAGTTGCCAGCACTTCTAATCGGGTTCCATCCGGTCCTGTGGGAAACTGCGTAACCAAGTTCGACAGATATTGCGATTCACCGGCGGAAACTGCATGCTAGAAGCAGCGAGCTGGAAATGTTACACTGCTGACTATACTCGATGTATATAATTTTATACATTAGAAATGTGTGTTTGTTTATAAGTGGATTGAAAAAAATGTATGTGACGAATTGGAAAATACTTCGTCTAAATCGAATTCTATCTAGTAGATTCAATAAACTAGTTGGATGGTTGCATGTATTTCCTTTAAAGTGAGCTTTTATTATTTTATCGAAGTTTTTATTTTTATCGAAGCCCACATAGTTCTATTATTTGCACGTTGCACTTTTCCATGACCATATTACATTCTTACTGCAATTCACAACGCACAGAACGGAACAGAATTTCATTTCATTTCCTTCATTGATTCCGATATTAATTTCTGCAGGTGAGCAGTAATAAATGTATTTCGTAATCGAATGTTTCTATCATGAATTCGGTATTGCGAGACTTTCTACATTTTTACGAATATACTGTTTCCAATATTAAACGGATACAAAGGACTCCGGAACATTTAGCTCGAATTGTTTATTACTTGTAAAGTTCAGGTACGTTCGCACATAATATTATACTTCCACGCGATGTATTCTTGGAATATCCATCAAAATTATGTAAATACTTCCTTGAGTATTACAACAACATTAATTTAGAAATAAATTGCATGTATTTAGAAACCCAGAATCAATTAGTTATATTTCGTACAAAAACTATCCAAAGAACAAACAAGACATTGTTTGTTTATTAAACAATTTATATTTTACGATTGAAAGGCATTAGGAGATATTCTATTTAACTTCTTCGAAATTATATGTATGCATACAAATATGAAAGTATTTGGTTAACAGTATTTATCTTCATCAATTTAGATGGTTTAATGATGCATATGGTTTTTCCATGGACACTTCCTATCAGGAAAGTCAGAGCAACATGTGCTTTTTATCAAGGGGGCCTTTTGATACCGCTTTTATTGTCGCAAACACAGAATTGCCACAAATGAAATGCACAGTTCCAACACTGTATTAACCTTTACACTGCGACAGTTATCTATAGTCCAATTTTTCAATTACGAAAAAATGAAACAAAGGCGTGTGTAAAACAATTCGATATTTATAAACATGGAATTCTCTACGGTGATAGACGTTTAAACCAGTAATACAAAGGGTACAGAAAAGTCGAAGATTGAAAACTGCGCTTTTTGCCCTTAAACTGGCAATTACAAAATTAACATAAGAATAGGGGAAATTAATTAGGCGGTGTATGCGTTGAACCAAAATTATTAAAAATGATAATCGCGGGCTTTTATCAGGAAACTCTCAAAGATTTTTTCCCATGAAATTAAAGAGCTTTAACTGAATTCGTTTAGTAAAAACAGTTTATTTAACACGTTGCAATGACTAATGCTCTCAACAGCAGACAACGAGCGACTGTCAACGACTTTGTGGCAATCTTATTATATAAGCTAGATTCTAAAGAAAGATTAGGTTTGCGAAAAAGCATTTAGAAGAAACTATCATCTCTACAAATTTAAAGGGGAAAGCTCGACTGTTTCTCAGTATGCTCACGATAAGCTTAAAAATAGCTAAACTGATTCTAATATGATTTTTCTTCCTGTATAGAATCATGATAGAAACGAACTATAGTATACAAAAAATATTGTTTGAGAGTTAGTCGCAAAAGTAGCTGGCTAACTTGATAAATTATAATAAGAACTAGTAAACTAACCAAGTGTCTTCTGCACTTTTATTACAATTAATATCTCGTTGGATCATTGTAATGAATGTCTAGCATATAATTTTACAACATATAATTGTCCTAATTTGAAAATAATAATTATCGATGTGTTTGTAAACGGTTGAATTGAGTTTAATGCGCGTTCCTACCCTGCATAGAGTTATCATGCATCTAAATTATAGACTATAAAATATTGCAACTATCATTACTTATACAGGGTGTTTCAAGAATAACAAAAATTCAAAAACAATGAGAAGCTGAGCTATACATCGCTATAACAATTGTGCAACAAAAATAGTCGCAACAATCTATTATTCTTGAAATTAAATTATTATTAACGTGCAGACGAAATGTTAGTTCTGTATAAGCTGCATGTATCTATTTCTTCTGCTTATACTAAAGAATTTTCCTGAGGAATGAAGAATTTAAGAATCTCCTAACAGAGGGTCGATGTATGCAATTTTTCTTATACGGCAGATATTAAAACGGCAGACGGATTCTTCCCCAACCCGTGTTAGCATCTCCTCAGTAACATTAACATGTCCTTTCTGGCAGACTATGTAAGAAAGCCAAATTCATTTTTCTTTGGTTGAGGAAGACACCCACATTTACCCAACAAATCAATGGATTGTTATGCCGGTCTGGTAATGAAATCCCTGAGATTGTTTTTCGAAGAAAAGCACTAGTTCGTTTTCCGGCACTTCCTTTATTAATTTTAATACATGATGAACGCGATTCCCAATGCGTCCGTTCGGTCCGATGGACAAAAGACTTCTACCTTTCGTCAACGAGAACGCATGACAACCAGATAACGCAGGAACAAAAGGACGGCCTACTTGAAGCAAGGTGTCGGTGATCACTGATAAGTATGAGATATAACAGTAGTCACCAATACGTACGCGCATAACACGTGCAAAGAAACGTTTCGATGCATTCTATCGTTATTACTTATAACGCTGCCAAAATTTGACTAACTGCTTTCGTTCTTGTTTCTATTTGCTTTCTTACACTATATCAACGAGTTTATGTACGTGTGTAACTATTTCGACAAATAACAATAGAACGTATGAAAAAGGTACAATTTCGAATCGGAAGAATCTACCTTCGTAGCCGGTTAATCGAATTCAGACTTTATGAATGATTAGTTAATCTCTTCCATGCGTCATACAAATTTTATACAATTCCTAAGTATTTTGGACTAAGTATTTTGACATTACGGTTAAACAACTGGCTAAGGCGATTGTTTATAATAGCATATTTGTTTATGCTTGCATTAACTGATTGATTATTTTCTATTGAATTCAAATGTATATTGTAGATTTTGATGACATCATTGGTTATTCAATTTATTCATTGTCCATTGCTTTTTACGTTGCGAACGATAAACGAAAGTATATTCAACATTGACGCCACAAAACTATTCGGACACATGGTATGTTTAACGTCTATTTTAACGAAATGCAAGGAAGGGAAGCATTATTGGACACAGCGTTTAGTTATTTTCCTGTATTATTAAAATCATCGGATATCAGAAAAAGGGTGTTTACTCCTGCATTAATTTCAGATGTCGCAGCGACGAAATGCTAACAAATGTTTTCACTCATTAATGATTCATTTGGAGTACCAGATACTGACATGAAACATACGGGTATTCGAATATTTATGCGACGACTCTTATACCTTACTTATTGATTGTTAGGGATCATGAAAATTTGCAGAAGATAATAGCTAAAAACAGTATCTACGATAAATTCTAGTAAAAACCATATACATTAAACTCTATTGTAAGAAAACTTCAAAAAATTCCGGTACATTGTTAGTGTCAATATCATCAGCAGTTTTTATGGAACTATTGAAACTATCTATTTATTAAATGAACCAAAATGATAACTAAAAACTCTATCTACGATAAATCCTTGTAAAAAACCATATAAATTAAACTCTATTGTAAGAAAACGTGAAAAATTCCTCGTACATTGCCAATGTCAATATCATCAGCAGTTTTTAAGGAACTATTGAAACTATCTATTCATTAAATCAACCAGGTTGATAACTACAAATACCATCAGCATACCTGTCATTGTAGTATATGTGTTCATATAACATTGCAGAAATCTGTCTAAATGACATTCATTTCATTTTGCATAAGTTTACATAACAAATTCCCCCATCGCAACAATAGAGCGCCAAGCAAAGCAAGCATTATGTTCAATGCAACTTGTTCTACAAATCCTCATTCTCCAAACACATGCGATTGTTAACGAGACATTTGCTCACTCATTGTTTCCAGTATAAGGACTGACCAATGGCAGACCTGCCAGAATAGAATCGCAATCTAGCCATTGACTACAACGGCATGACTAGAATGAGTAGAACTACGCTATTGGATGAATTTGCTTGTATTCCAGCGGATTCTGTTCAGGCCGTTTTGGTGATTGCAAACCATGCTTGACTCAATTGCTGACTGTTACTAGACTATATAGGGTGATGCGATTTCACTCTATGTAGTCGGAATCCACTTCGCAGATAGCACAATGACGTTTTAAAAACGTCTTTAAAACGTCCGATAGGGATATTCGCGCGTCTTTGGAATGTTCACCAATATGACAGAAACGTCTCACGTACCTTTGATAAACGGATCTTACAAAATGTTCTAGTTTAAAGGGGTTCAATACGTTCGAAGCGACATATAAAAGATATTGAAAATGTCGTCTTTAACACGTTAAAATACGTTCTGATCAAGCTACAAGAAAACATGTGGAAGCAGTTTTAAATACATCTTTGATACGTGAGTGATAGGACTTTCAGTATATTACTATACGTGTTACACTCCAAAAGTAGTATTTCAAAATGTTCATTCAGTAAAATTAACGTTTGGTTTGGAGAAAGTAACCAATTTCAAGATTACACGTATATAATATTGGAAGAATGACCAATTAGAAAATAATTATATTAAAGGCATTTTTAAAACGTTGAAAAGACGTAAAGTTCAGACATTGTTAAAGCGTCTTTTACCCGACGTCTTTGCGACATTCTAAGAATACCGCAAAAAGATAGACGCAAAGACGTATCGGAGACGTTTTAAAAATGAAGAAACGTGGACATCATTGGAACGTTTTCGGCAGAACATGTTTAAAACGTCATGCTAATGTCTTAAGACCTTCGGACGTGAAAATCGCATAAAGAAGACGTCATAAGACGTCTTGTACTATTTGGGTTTTTATCAAATACGCACAATGAATAAAAAAAGTATTTGCACTCAAAGATTTTCTGGATCGAAAACGATAATTTCATTTTACATAATTCGGCTTGGTTCGTTACTTATAACCATTTGAAAAATCGTGATATGAGTTGGGGATTTCCAACCATGAGCCTATTTCACAAAGATTTTGACAAGTGGCAACAAGTGTAGTATTATCAATTGGTCAAGAGTATCATTTTGACTACTGTTTTATCTGCAATGGTCACGTTTCTCACGTAACAAAATTTTTGTGAAATTGGCCCCAAATGAACAACAATAGTCCAATTATTTTATACTTGGCACACCCTGTATAAACTGTAAAACCATACACTATATTACATGTATAAACCAGCCTTCTTAAGAGAATAATTTACCAAGTATCAGCGGCATTGTACTTTACGACGACTTACTTCAAACATACAGCAGTATGATGAAGGAAATACTTTACAATATTGTATCATATATACAATATACATAGAATATAATGTATAAGATGCAGGGAAGAGTTGAGAAACATTTGTGTACAATTAAAATTCCAAGGTAATTCATAATAATTCTACATTCAGCAGTATGTACAGGGTGACTCACTTGCCTTTGAATCGCCGATGATGGACATAGGCTGTTGAAAATGGTATAATTATACGGTGTTGAGTAATTTTAATATAAAGGAGTATTGGCCGAGTCTTTTCCACGCACTGACATTTATTTATAATATCAAATTGTACCAATAATGGAAATAATTGGAACTCGAGTGTAAAGGGGATGATTAAAAGGCAAGTGACTCACCCTGTACCTAACAATGCTGAATCAATGTGTACAAGATATAATGACATGCTTACATTTCAGATGTATACCATATTGTATCAAGTACCAGCAGCACCTTACTTTTCATACTAAAGAAAACATTTTCTTATATTATATTATACATAAACATTATACAATCAATACAATGTTATACATAATACGCAGGACGCAAAGGAAATATTTGAGAAACATATACATGTATAATCAAACTGACTAGATAATACATAATTATCCTTTATAAAGCAATCTATACTCCAGCGTGGTGATTGGAAGGCAAGGGAATCGCCCGGTACACAAGCAGACCGAATCTGAGAGGCAACAAAGCATTAGCCGGTTCCGGGTAACGAAACTGCCGCTCGCCGTCTTCCGATCGAGGGAATAATAAGAGGGGAATTTCGCCGGAAGGCTAATTCCTCGCATTGTATTATATGCCCGGCGTCTCGAGGAGCTCCAGGTACATTGAGCGGGAACCGGGCGGCTTCTGGGAATCTAAGGCAGGTATATTGAATTACTGGTGCAGGTAAAACGCACGGGCTCTGCCAGCCAAGTGTATGGTGGGCGAGCGGGTGGTGGTAGCCCGGGTGTTTACCTGCCTCGGGATCGGAGAGGCCAGAGGCCTCAGTCTCTCTCTCTCTCAGTCGACTTATTTCGGGGCACAGTATTGTCTCTGCCCTCGGTCGTACCTTAACTGTACCTTTTTATAACTGGCAGTCCTTGCTACGTGACTTCTCTTTGCTTTGTAGTGTGAAACTGCTCGATCGACGCAGTGACGTTTTCCTGTATTACTGCGATTTTCCTATCATACCCCATTCTTTTTTTTTAATTGTTTATTACTGTCACTTCCCCCTTTAAGGTATTAATGGCAATCTCTTTAGATACAGGGTGAGTCACTTGCCTTTTAATCATCCCCTTCACACTCGAGTTCCAATTATTTCCATTATTAGTACAATTTAGTATTATAAATAAATGTCAGTGCATAGAAAAGACTGGGTAAATACTCCTTTATAATAAAAATTACTCAACACCGTATAATTAAACCATTTTCAACTGCCTATATCCATCAGTGGCGATTCAAAGCCAAGTGAATCACCCTGTACATTGGGTTACAGTTGTGCTTATTACATCATTTCGATTTTGAATGCATGCATAGGCTTATACGGTGGTGAGATATACAGTATTATTATATTTTGTTGAGTAAGCGTGTGTCTTTCAAAAATTTGATGATGTTCTTGCAGTTGTTTTCTTTGTTAAGAATTCCGGCGAAGTTCTTGCTTATACCCCATTCTTTACATCTATAGCGTTATATACTTATGTGTTTGATGTATATGTAATATATATTTATTTCCTCAGTCTCTCCCAGATGATTTATTTACGGGCACAGAATTGTCTTTCCGCTAGGTCTTACTTCAACTGTACTTTTTATAATTGGCAGTCCTTGCTATGTAACTTTTCCTTGATTCGTAATGTGAAGCTGGTTGATCGACGCAGGATGAAAAACTTGACTTTGAATCGGGACTGTCACATCCCTTTTTTATCACACATATATGTATGTAGTTACATACTTGCATGTCTGATATTCATATAGTACACGTATATAATGAGTAGGTTTCAAACAATATTATAACTGTAAAGTACAACTGTAACTTTGAAATAATTAGATTTGTTGAAAACAGTGTTCAATTTGACAAGATCTCATCTAAAATATTTTCGACACTATTTCAATAAAAACTATTTTTTGTTTGCTTTCCAAATTATACAACCGTGCTTTCATGCACCGTCCTATACGAAGTTGACCAGCATTATACATTTAAGATTGAGCTTAAATATTATTCGAAGCTACAACTAGAATTGGTATATACTGTGGCAGTAATATTCGAAATATTATATGTACAAAGTATTCTCTCCGAGCCTGTTTCAAAGCGCCGGTTGAATATATATTGGCGAGCGGAGCACAATATCTAGTTCTGCCGTGTTCGCTGCTTTCTATTGAAATTCACTAAAGTGCAATATGTAATGCGCCGCATTATCGCAGCGGGTTTAGTGTTTCAATCGATGGAACGCTGCTCCCGATACACAGGCGCGCGCGCGCGCTTGCGTTTGAGCATGTGTGTGTGTACGCGAAGTGGTCACGAATCCATGCGACTAGTATTAACTGCCATTATTTGTGTATAACAGTAAAATTAATCGACAGTTTCGCCTTTAAAATTACGTGTACTGCTGACTGGTGATAAAGTTCATTCCGGTACTGTGACACGGAAAATCCTTTTGTTTTAATATTAGTCGTCACGAAAGTCTGCAGTCGCACACTCAAGCGCTCGAGATTATCAAGAACACCTTTTAAAAATACTAGTATAATTATTTAATAATATTACTGTATTTTTCGCATCACTCTTGCCACTTTTGACTAATAAAAAATCGGGGTGCAATAAATGCACAATGGTGAAATGTAAAAAATTGCGAAAAATACGCGGAAACAGAATATGGAATATTGCAATAATAATACTCCTGCAAAATGTACTTAGGCGGCCACCAACTATTTGTGAAAATCGGAATACATTTATTGAAACTTCCAATTAGGTTTGAACATTGACCAAAATTTAGCAGTAATGTGAGATATTAATCATAGTGCTTGTGTGGTAAATATTTCTAGCATTAACAAATTGTCGTCGATGTACTGTGAAATGGATCTTGCTTTGATTATCACACATTCTGGAAAATGCATTAAATACAAAAAAATACAAGACGTTGTTTTGCGTCTCTCGTCAACAACGTGTTAATATACTGCTGCAAAAATGAATTAAATGTTTAAATAAGTAAACAATTACTACGTTTTAATTTGTCAAAAATGTGAATTTTCTGCCTCACGTATAAATGTTACTGGAACTACAAATATTAGTTATAATTGTTATTATTAATACGACCTGTAATTATTCTACACTATATTGGTCATAAAAATGAATAACACTAACATGAGTATATATTCATAGGCTCTCGCAATTGTTGCTAAAATTGAACTAAAAATGATTTGCTGAACAATTTGGCCGCGCAATAAGTTGACTTATTTATAGTCAGACCAATTGGTCGAACTGTAATTAATAAGTTATGTGCTGAGTGATTCAAGAATGTATGACAGGGTTCAATGACTTGTTAAAAATACAGTTCCAATTAATTTTCGATATAGTCATTATTGGCCATAGTATCAACTTCTCAACCAGATTTATATTAACAACAACGATTATGAATAATAAACAGTATTTACCGAAGCGTCATTAATTTACGAAGCACTCACCCAACAGTGGTGAAACAGCAACTCAATTCTAGGACGTTAAGTTCGAACGGCTGGTTTCGCAGTAGCTTTAAAAACAATTAAAATTCAATTGTTTTTCAGAAAAGTTCTACATATTGTTGTGTATCCTACTTTCACTGCATATTTGGTTAATGTTTCACAACTGTAAAACCAGAAGGATGCAGAAAACTCAGAGGTTATTTAAAGAAGCTTATATTGTCCTTTACTATGAATCGCCTCTAACATTATAATGATCATGTTTGTGACTTTAATAAAAATTCGTTAACAGTAAGAATTCTTCGTGTTAAAACGACTCTCACTGCTTTCGTATTTGGAAAGTAGCTATAGAACGATCCAAACTCGTCCGACTTTTGAGTTATTTCAATACAATTCGTAACAATACCGCGAAACTTTTTGTAATTCAGCACGCTTTCCTTTGTCATAAAACGAATAATCAACTTTCTGTTCGCGAAAATGTCTGAATGGCGTTTTTCAAAAATGTACAGTCTACTATGCCAAATGGCTATAGCAAACAATGTACGTATTGTGTCAATTGTGAAAAAGTAGATAAAAAATTTTCAATTTCGTATCGAATTTTGCGTAGTCTGATTATCAATACTTTCGACTCGCGTGAATGGACTTCGTAAAGTCTTTAGATTAAATAGTCACATGATTTGTTACTACTCGCATGATTTACTTATTAAACTATTTATTACATTGTTTCTAAACTGAAGGAAACGTTATCCGATTACTTTTCCAACTGTAGAACGACGAACCCTTCGTACGGTAAGGAAGTGGCACCTGGCGGGAGGTTGGATTACCAAGAACCCAGTTTTACAAATTTCTACTTATTTTCTGTGGGAAAAAACAGTGAAACAATTTTTTACTACAGACATTTGAATAGATTTTGAATTTACAGTTAAGCATAAATGAAACAAGAGCGTTTCATATAAATCTATAGGATAATCGATGCAAATGTTATTTGTAGTACGACAGGATGTGTTTTATCTGTAATGTGTGAGGCAACGAATCACACGCAATATGAAAATTATATGTGCGGTAATAGTGACTTCTTTGAGATACATAATGACAGACGAGGAATTCGATGAAAGGAAATCAATAATAATTCATTATTTGCGTTGTCCTATTCAGGAACTATTTTCCTGATACTTGCTATATAACTACTACTTTTAAATTACAGTATTTCTGAGCTGCACTGAAAATATTTCATAACGCTGAAAGCATAGAAAAAGTGAACTATCCGCTACTACCAGTTAATAGCAACCCGTAATGCATGTGATGACATAAAGTATGATAGTGTGTGAATTTAATGCAGAACTGCAAATTATAAATGAAACGTTTATTTAAAATATTATTATTGTAATCAAATTCTAAATTGGGTTTGTTATTATTGTTTCACTGCAATGTTTTCGACTTATCCTTCCGAACGAGACTTATGTATTATCTGCCAATAGTAAATAAATTATATTGTACCAAGTGATACAGAAATCATACATTTTGCATTAAATTTCAATGTGCTTAAATATCTGCATTTCTATTATAATTACTGTCTAGAATAATTAATATCGGAATTCGATTCATCATTCATATACATACATATATGAACCACACGTGATACGAATAGTATTTAATTTTTTAATACGAGTGGCGAAGGATATTTCGAAATTACCATAAAGAAACCCATCGTTTGAAAGTTATGATTTTCATTTTAAAATGCAGTAAAACTATTACAAGTAAAACTAAAAGTTAAGCCAATTTGCACGTAGATTTTTGTAGTCCCCTTTGTGTAGAACTGAGTGATTCGTTTCTGAAAGCAACGCTGTTTCTCTTGCTGCAATCTTCATCCTCTTTATCTTCTCTTGTTCTCTTTCCTACTAATATAAGGGACGTTTGTCTATCTGTATACTCGCGATAAACTCGCTAACGCCTGAACAGAGTTTAATGCGAGTTTCTCTCCTGTATAGAATTACGATCCAGGCAAACAATAGGCTATACAATATTACAATATTTATTACTCGTATTGAGTACTTCCAGAGTAACTCGAAAATTTCAATAGGAAGGGAAATCTGAGCTATGCATTGTTAGAAGCTTCTTGCGAAGCCAAGTAAAACAGCTAGTTATAAATAAATCAACTTATAAATAAAAATAAAATAAATTTTGCAAATTCTACATACCGTCTATCATGAATGTATCTTATGTATCGAGTGTCATACTTGGGATCACAAGGGGAAGAAATATTTGTGCGAATCAGATACATAGATTCCTATTTATTTGTAATAGTAAGTATATATAATAATTAATATTATTACAACATTGTAACTGTATAACAGTAAACAAGATTGAATATGCTTGATTGGAATACTTGCAAATATGCCACTAAAACTGGCAAGTAATAGAATATTTACATAATGTAGGATGCCGCTTTATTGCCTCTTGCGAAGATATGTTATTGAGACTAAGGAGTTACTGTCACACATCGAATTACGACACAGGAGCAGGGCTAGATATTTACGGCCAACATTGCAGTGGCAGCTGGCTAGATATCTTAACTATTATCACAGATTAATACAGACAGCTTTTGTCATGGCCGATCGTAACGAACTGTTATACAATCGCGTGTCCGCTTTCCCCCGCTGTGGTCAGTTCGTCTAACTGCACGTTACTTTGAATGCTTCTACAGTTTCCCATTGTACGTACATGCAAAATAGAAAAAGGCTCGAAAAACACCGTCGCAACATTGTAACGAAATTCCAGCAGCAGTTCGATGAAATACCGAGATCGAGAAGAGTGTCCAAAGTTGGCGATGTCGAATTAGAAAGTGTTGGAAACTAGCGTGTAAATAGGAAAAGTACAATCCTGTATATAAATTTTCATTTTCATTGGGCAGTGTGTGTATCTGGCGGCATTTAGAAAAATAGATCGCTTGAAACTGAAATTTGCACTCTCACGTGAGAAGTTTGATTCGACATTCAGGCATCGAATACAAAGCATTCACCGCCAATTAAGTTTTCACCGCAATTTTGTACAATTTCACCGAATTTATCTCGATTTACGCACTGAAACCTACACGCAGAAGAGTATAAATACTTCATTTGAAACGCATTTAACGCATTGCCTTAATGAACTTATCGGGCTCTCGAGCTCGAGGTACTTTCCTACACTTGTGTACCCGCTACTTTGCAATCGTAAGACGCAAAACTAACGTATAGCAAGGGTGTGATCTCTTATAAGCCAGTCGTGGAGCACGCTTCTGTGTACCGTAGATTCTCTCCGCTGCTTAATTCTAGCTGATGTTTCTAGAGTGCACTGAAAGCGTCATCGAATCGCAGGAACCTTACGAAATAAAATCCGCTAATATCTAGTTAGACCATCGGGAAGTGTTCGTCCGTTTCGCTCTCCTAAATCTTGGTAACTCACTAGTTGTGATTTTGTGTATCTTTACAGAGTTCCCGCACTCGCAATGTCTCTCGTCCAGGTCGAAAAGTTGAGGATACTTTTATGTACATCCTATGTCTTCGGTCTTTCGCTACATGGATATTACTTTATAAATAACTAAAATCAAGCCGCGCGCCAAAGCTCGCTGCGGGCGAGACATCGGCGGCTGCGGATGCCGCGATATTCCATCAGTCATTCTGTAAGTTTAACAATAGAAATAGAGCTTTTGTTCTTTAAGCAGCAGTCGGAATTGCGCGTTAGGCTCAAGTTGCGCCGACAGAAAAGTTACTCCTGCTAAATAAGCACTACACACTCATGATATTTGAATCCTATATATATTAAATGTTACTAGCATCAAAGTATACTTCAGTGAGGATACAATCTTAGGTGTTGTAATAGAATACAAAACTTATCGGACTTTAAACGTTGGTGTTGAAAGGTTCGTTTTCCCGTCACATCCGCTCTCTCTCTCTCGCTCTCTCTTTCTACCATGCCCCTTGTTACATTTGTGCCGCATGGTTCCGCAAAATAGTGTTCCTAACGGACAGCTGGCTGATACAATGTTACTAACAACATTTTTTTCTACGCTGATTTGTGCTTCTCCTGAGGTTCACTGTCTCATTGGTATGTGTGGCCTGCCGCTCCTTCTGCTCCTTTTTCGTTCTTAACACCTGCCGCGTTATTGCCATGAACATCTAAACAAGCAAAATTAACATCGATTAGTAAGTAATCCATATAATTTCTGTGAATTAGTTGCGTCACGTTATACTCCAAAGAAACTATAGCAATAGTTAATATTCATCATGCAGTAATATTAATAAATCAACAACATTAAAAGCAAACATGGATTAACTCTTGTTTAGTTGGAACTAATATGTGAATTGAAACTTGCAGCTAGCATGATTAATACATTCAACAAATCATCTGTGAGCATTTGCAAAGATTTCGATCGACGAAAGAGCAACTTCCGAATAATTATACTTCATTTACCTCTTGAACATTAATATTATCTTTAGCAGACGTTTCGAACAATTGTATTCCCATTTGATTGGCGAATCTCTGCGCGTCTTCTGTTAACACAACTTTCTCATTAGGCGCGTCATTCTTATTGCCTACAAGTACCCTGTTGACCACATCACAATTCTGCTCGATTTCATGCAACCACCGTTTAACATTCGCGAACGAATCACCACTGGTCACGTCGTACACAACTATAACGCCGTGCGTTCCCCTGTAGTAAGTCGAAGTTATTGTCCGAAAACGTTCCTGTCCGGCGGTATCCCATATTTGGAGCTTTACCCTCTCACCATCTATCTCCACAGTCTGTATTTTAAAATCTACTCCAATGGTAGTTATATAACTGCCGTTGAAAGTGTTGTCCGCGAATCTCAAGAGTAAGGAGCTCTTACCGACACCTTTAACAAAAGAGACAAGACAAACAATTAGTAGAGCATACCCCAAGATTCGATGCTCTTGCCACAGAATTAACTTTGCGTTCAGTTTTGATAATCAAATACAAGAAATGTAAAACCAACAATAGTTACTTTCTTAATACTGATTTCAATAAATTTGAAGAAAAGATCAAATAGTAATAATACTCAACACAAATACTGAAATTAATATAATCTAGTGAAAAATTCGTAGGTTCGAAATATTCTCAGCTGCTAAATCTGTGCTGATCAGTTACACTATAAATTAAACACTGAACTGTGCATAAACAAGAATGCATTAAGAAATATTTGTAAACTATTTTAAGTTAAATTTCTATAAATATATGCGGAGTGTTAGAATTTATAAAAATATCGCTGAAACCATTCAGCATCAATTCTAAGTGAACAATTACAGTATTACAAAGACAATATCAATCTTTGATTTTTTTGTGTGATACAAACTGAAGCAAAATATAATAATCGCATTTATCATAATGATATTTTTTGAATACTATTTTTCAAATTAATGCAAACCATAAAAAATAATAATTTAGTTATTACTACAATAAAATCACTTTTATCCGTTCTGTTATTCGAATGGCTATTGGAATATTATACCTTTTTCTGCCAGAAGAATAACAAAATAATAGAGCAGCATTACTTTTAAAACACTTCCTTTTTCAAAACACAAATATCGGTTTGATACAATTCGAAAGTAGAATATAAATGAATAAAGTATATTCAAAAAGTTCTCAGAATAACGATTATTGAAATGATACTTTGTTCGAAAACAATATTTTAGAAATTATAATAGAACCTCTATTATTCAAACTTTCAGTTATTCAAATATCTTGTACATACACAGTCAGTGTATATCTAGTAGTACAATCAGTCACAACACAGCTTCTGTAGCTAATAAAATTTGGGTCCCAGAATTCGTTAACGAAAACATGTACAATTTCAATATTCATGAATACTGTGATGAATCCTTATGTTCCCTTTTTAAGTACATGCAAATGAGGGTGAAGAAAGTAACTCTTCTATTTTTCGAGGATTCGATTATCCGAAGAGATAGGTGCACCGATTTAGTTGGGGCAATCGAGGTTCTAAATAGAGTACGTACCGCTGTCTCCAATTATGAGCAGTTTAAATAAGTGGTCGTATTCACGGGCCATCTTGACATGTGTGCGACGCGACGGCGAGGAATCCTTTTATCGACGAGACTCGCCAGCGACAGCGGAGGCTGATAGATTTTTCTCCTCGATCCGATCGGATGTGAAAACCGCAACAGCTATCCGCGCGCGAACGCCAGGCACGATCGACATTCACTCGCAGCAGAGAATCGCAGTATCAAATGATCGCCATGTTTATTCCCGGCAATATCACCATTCATTATCACTGCTCGGAAAAAAGGCTATACTCGGTTAATATGACGCCCATCCCATATCAACTTGTCACCAGCTTGTCAGCGACGCCATGTTCTTTCTGCGCCGCAAGCTCCCTTTGCAATTTGCGACGCCGCGCAGAGGCCAGCGGTCCAAATGGATGTGGAATCTGTAGAGATTTGAATATGAGACCTAAAAAGACGTTTTCATACAAAAGTTTAAATATATAAGACCCAAATATTATTGAGTCGGAAAGGATTTTGAAATCCGAGATAACGATGATGCATTATCGGATGTTCCACGCAAGGAATTACAGGATGTATTAATTAAGCTATGTCCAAGCTATGTCCACGAATAATGCTCTATATAGTATATATATATATATATATACTATATATATATATATATATATCGCCGTCGGGTTTTGCCATCAACGTGGCGAGGTTTTGGGGGTTTACAACACCCTGTGGGTTTTCCCTAAAGGGGATCGTTAATCCCTGCACAACTTCTGCATTTTCCAACAGGGTGGTATATTTATTCAAATTAAATTTAAGATTATGGGGACCACCAAGACTCCGCAGATAACGAAACCCTTTCATTGCTTTCTCGACTGTACAAATCATATAATGATCTTTGCACAACTGAAATCGAACATTTTTTTTAATTATATGTATGTTACACTCTTCTGCGGGAGGTGTTGTGACTGTTCCCCAAGGCCCTTTTGCCCGGATGGAATATTGCTTTTCCAACCCTATGACCTGAGCCTTTCTTCGTAATTTGTGGTAAAGACAAAGATGTCGGGGTCCTTTGACCCTCGAGAAGTTGAGCCGGCTTTCAATACCGCTATCAACGACGGTAACAAGTACTCTCCTTCTAGGAAAAATTGCCCAACGCACATGTCCACCCGGGGAACCAGAAACCTTCGGGGTGTAATGATTTTATAAGCCGTTTATTGTTTTATGACCTGGTTGGGGACCATTTCGGAGTACAATTCAAAAGGAGAAAATCCGTTTCTTAGATTTCTTTTCTTTATCGTTAACAATTGAGTTTTGCTAGGAGCTGCGAGTTTTATTGTCCCAGTTTTCTTAGTACCACCGGTGTAATATAAAAGAGCGATAGCAGCAGAAAGGTTTCGAGTCTGACTTTATTAGGAAGACTAAATGCAGACTCGCTATTTGACTATGGGAAATGGAAGGAAAATACGATACTCAGATCATACTTATACCCCATATCGATGAAATTGTTTACGAACTTGATAATGGACGCTACTTTTCAGTGTTCATTGACAGAAAAAGCAATACAAAAAATCCGTACAACTTTTATGCCTGGTTCAGAAATTTCTGTAAAAAAAGAACACTTATTTTCGTGCATTTGGTATAGTCTCATTTTATTATGTTACTAAATTGACTGTACGTTGATATTATACATTGTTTAAAGTTGATGGAAGACTACATAGTACAATAATTTATAATGTATGTAAAGTTTTTTGTTAAAATAACGAATACATTCATTCGTGGTATGTGCATTAAAATGTATCACAAGAATCTTCCCTGGTGTAAAACTTTTTCTACAGAAAGTAAGAATATTATGGCAGGCAAAATGTTTATAGTATCTTGGATGGTCGCAGGCTCTCAACAATATATGTCATTTGTGTATAAATTATGCTTCGTTTCTGTTTAAAATTGCCAATCGCAATGACAAATATAAATATCCCCGATAGGAATTGTTTGAGTAGAAAAAATCCTAACAATAGATTACAAGGCACTTGGATACAACATTGAACTAAAGATTAATAAAAAATAAAAACTAACGGCTCTTCAGTCGATATAATCCCAAACTTTTATGCGGGTAATCTTTTTGGGTTCAAGTCATACATGCGCCGCATTCGTTTCTTCAATTCCTGCGGGAATTTATCGTAGCACTTCTTACAGGCCGGCCTCAAATCAAACTCAAAGAATTTCGTCTTTTGATTCATCTTCTGATCACAGAAGGCACAAGCGAAGTGATGTACGCACCAAGCTTTGTTCAAAGCAGTGAAAACTGGAAGAAGATATTTTATGAGTAACAAATTCCTGTCGTACAAGATAACTGCAACCTGTTGCATCTGAAATACACACCGTCGCCGGCGATGACCTGATTGCATACGAAACAGAGATTTCCAAAAAGTTGGTGGTAGTGAGTCTCGCAATATGCTAATCCCTTCTTTTCATAGTGGCGATGTCCTAAGAAAGGCTTCTCACACTTGGCACACACAAAATGTTCGACATGCCAATGCTTACCCAGAGCTGTTACAACCCGCTCCTCTATGGGGCGACGACATGCACCACAAATAGGAATGCCCATTTTGTCGTGGCATCTTAAGCAATAAAGTTCGTTCTGAAAAACATTATACAGATCTTATTACTTTACTAAGTTACTACTCAGAATGGAGACTTATATTAACATAAGGAATATGTATAATTCCATCGAAACTGGGTCTGTTCGGAGTGGCAGTTTGCTGAGTTTCCAACCAGTTTCCAATCGTCAAACGCAGCAGCACCTTACGAGATAGCAAATGGCAAACTGGTTGGAAACTGAGCAAACCGCCACTCCGAACAAACCCACTATGTATGAATAATTATTGTATGCTGATGTACCATTTCATTAGCAGCGTAACCAGGTCGTGAGCGGACTTCTCTAGCATCTGAATTGAGTTCCACACCACAAGCGGTACAATTGAAATGATACGGATGGTAAAGCTCGCCTCGGAACCTTAGTGGTTTATCATCAATTACGCCACTAAAAATTGAAAGTCATTAAAGAATGTGTCAAACATTTTTCAATTACACTCTTAAACAACAAAAGTTAACAGAAGCTGTTAAAAACTGATAAAACTCTCTTTTGAATCTTAATAGCTGATGGTCAATTACGACACTAAGAATTAAAACTCATTAATAATTGTGTAAATTGAAAACATTTTCCAATTACACCGATAAATGGAAATTAATAGAAGGTTTACAAATATATGGAAACAAAAATAGTAAAAGAGCAAACTGATGAAATTAACAGGTCGCATGTATTCTATTGAATAAAACTTACTGGCATTGATGACAAATATGTTTGCCTAATGCCCCAGCTTTAACACAAGCATTACAAGTGTGGCAGAGTGCTCTTCCTTGGCACTTAATAAAACCAGCATCTGCTAGCTCGCCGTTACATTCTTCGCATCGGAAACACGCAGGGTGCCAGTTCGCATTCATTGCTTTTATCACACGTCCGATAACAAATTCTCCTACACAAACAATCATTTTATGATGTACAATATTCAACATTTCTGATGTATGAAATACAAATAATTTGCATTCAATTAGCAATTACGATAAGCAATATTATAGCACGTTAATAAACAAACTGTTTGTTTATAGTACAATATTTGTTCATTTCGTGTATATTTTCAGTCATTTTTGTTTTACTTACCACATTTTCCACAGCAGGGTGCGAACAACACATGAAAGTCATGCTCGCAATATTTGTAGCCTTCGAATTCATAAAACACTCCATCAGGGAATGGTCGGAAACATTGTGCACATCTGCGTATAGAATAAATGTATATAAAGCAATGACAAAAGCAGCTTACAAATGTAACACTTTACTGTTAACTCATATTTCTGTTGTACACGATAAAGTACTACATGACCATTGATATACATAAAAGTACAAGCTATGTAGTTTACTTACACAAAACATTGTTGATGCCACAGTTCTCCATTAGAATTAACAATCTTTTCATGTGGCACAAAGCCATCTCTACAGCGAGAGCAAAACATATGGTCTAACGACATATCTGTAACACTTCATATTAACACAATTTTTAATAATCAAGCTTGTTGCACTCCACTTTTATTACAACCACAAACATGTTTTAAAAGAACCTTAAGTTTTCAGAACTTTTTCATGCACAGTCTTAGCCAAATATCTAACGTCTCATAAAGATTTTAATTCTTAAAAGATATAATATAACCAGTAAAAGAAGTCGTGAGTATTGTTAAAGTAATTGTGAAATTAACTTAATTCGAATTTATTTACATTTCTAGATTATGTGTAAAGACGAAGACTAGGTGTTATCAATAAAGTAACACGTAAAGCGAGAAGCTGCCGCTAATTCGCGTTAATTCTGCGCGAAGCAGCAACCTAAAAAATTGAAATCATTGCTACACTTGTGAGAAAAAAATTGTACCAAACAGATCGGTATTGTTATGCGCAAGTGCTAGTGTTTTATTTGACAATCTATAGGAATGTACAACTGACATTCTGTACTATGTTTAATATTATAATGTCTGTCGAAAATACATAATATATTCATTTTACTGAATGTATCTAATTAATAAATCTCATGAATGCCCAATATAACTGATCGAACGAAAGAAGTTTACGAAACACTATCAAATAATGGTGAAACAAACCATCCAATTACACGTCAGACTCCGAAACTTACCCTGGCATTCTTCAATAACCGAGAAATCGATTGTAAGCGTCAATATCTTTAATTGGTGTTCGATAGCACTAATGAAACGAGCAAATTCCGTTGGAATCGCGCAAAACCGAGGGAACTTGGAGAGAAATGAATGTAGAGTGGAGGTATTAATAAAATATCACATTTGTAACACTTGTCAATTTAATTAGGAGCAAGTTTTCTACACAAAATCCTATTGTGTTTGTTCCCTTTAACTCGGATCGTTGAGATGATTCGCTGCCGGCTCAAAATAAGCATTACGTATCGTCACAAATGCCCCACCCTTTTTGCATGGACCGTTTTCATTAAGGCATTCGTGACCAATCACATGCTGGAAATATGAGATTTTCCTTTTACGTATGTATATACTGCTTACATATACTAGAGCAGAAGAAACCCGATTAGTACATAGGAAAGCGCCGTGTCAAGAACATGAGTTGGAGCGCCCCATTATATTTCAGCCTCTCAACTCAACTGCATCCTTCTGCATCAGCCGGTGTGAATGGTAACTGTAAACTTACACAGTATATCGAAAACAGTAGAAAAGAAATATTGTTCAGTTAATTGAAACAGGCAAAGCAATTGTTGTAACATAATATTTAATGTGTGATTACAACTTACAAACAAACAAAAAAGTGCAAGACTTACCTTTCATTTATAAATTGCGACCACTCTAAAAATGAGTTGAAAATATAGCTTGGACTTTTAAATAGAGGAAAGTCCAAACTACATTTTGAAATCAGTTTTATTCTCAGTTCAGTTTATCTCAATATTCCTTTATTTACAAATTAAAAGTTTACTTAAATATCTTATACTAAATGATTTGAGTAACACAAACAAAAAAGTTTGCGCAAAAAAAACAATCTTTCGTAACGGTCTCATTCAGCGGAAAAGCTAATATACCCTACTTTGGCGGTCTGTATTTCTTAAAGAATTACGAATCATGGAAAATGAGAATATGACCTGCTGTATCTATTTTCATATGCAGAACAACATGTGTGAATTTCATGAATATCCAAATTGTCACTAAGGTGAGGTGATTTGCTTAATATGGACTGAGCCACATATTTCTTTCGTCGTGATAAAAATCTCTCACTCGGTAATAGCCGACTGGATACTTGGCCTTTCACCCCTTTTCAATACTCCACAACGTCCTACATTACTGGCGTAGTCCATGTTTCGCATAGCATAGATAGCGTTTGTATTAAAATCACAAAATACGATATTGCACATAAAAACGGTGAAATATTGAAAGCCAAGTCGCTTGCGAGAGTTCGGACTTGACTTTTGTAAAATATGCGTGTAACTGTATAAAATATGCGGCAATCTGTCTGACAGCCCAGAAGAAACATGATCATGTTTTGAAATGAAGACATGAAAAACGTGAAACCGGACAAACAACAAACGGAGAGTGTTAACCGGAGAAGAAGAGTTAGATAAAAGTGAGTAAACACATGTTTTAATATACACGGTTTTAGTAAAATACACTAGGAAGTAACAAATAATTTGTTTGGCAAATAAATTGTGAGGCGCCTATAAATGAAACCCAAACAATACTATTACTAATACAAATTAGTACAATTAGATAATTCCAGACTTCAGCTGAAAAATCTAATATTGAATTATTTAACTCCACAAGTAAGAAAGACTAATGACGCAGCGAAAGGATCAGATTATAGCTTAAATTTAAACTTAATATACTATTCATATTAATTTAATTAATACAACTGCAGGGTATGAAAATTATGCCTGAATTAATGTGTGTATGTTCGTAATTTCACAATGTTTGCATTCCGCGTTTATTTCTACATCTTCATGATGTTTTACCGAATCTAATTAAAATTATAATATTTATTAATGATGGTTTCATGGTGCTCGCCGCGGTTACCATTACGGAATTCTCTTTGTAAGCTACCTCGGGAAATGTCGCTGTGGTATCGATAACGGTTATCATCATCGCCGCTGATTCTTCTGTCGTTATCACTGCTTCTTTTCCTGTCGTGATCATTGCTTCTTCTTCTGTCGCGATCATTGCTTCTTCTTCTGTCGCGGTCACTACTTCTTCTTCTGTCGGAATCACCTTTTCTTCTCCTGTCGTGATTACTGCTTCTTCGTCTGTCGCGATCACCGCTTCTTCTTCTGTCACTATCGCTGCTTCCACCACGGTGCGTCGCTCTGGTTTTAAAGTCGGCGGCTTGCAGAGCGCCAACACAATTCCGCAAAGCCTGTAACAAAAATTGTAATTGACCCTTTTGCACTTTACAGACTCCCAATTGCCACTGGATTTTCCAACTCTAGTTTCGAAACTTGTAACCGAAATTGTAATTAGACCCTTTGCATTCGAAAAGCTCCCAATTACCATTTGGTTTTCCAACTGTAGTTTAAACAAAATTCGTTTGAATGGAAGACTATGTGTCAAAAAAGGATTCAAAGATTTGCGTTCCCAGAAATAGGCCTGGTGGAAGCCATGAAGCAACACAATATTGTGATACTTTTCCTGATAAACCGAGAATGCATCTTGGCGAATGCTTTATAAAATATTATTTAAAATAATAATACAGAAATTGATATTAGAAAATGATGTTTTTTAAGATGTAAAGATACACAAAGTATTAAAATATAATATCCTTATATGTTGATTTGTGTACAAAATCATTTTATGTTAGCTCTAAGAAGTGTATCAACTATTTACAACAAAGTCTCGACTTACAAGTAATGCATATATTTTAACAGTGTATTTTTGGAAAAAAATTTCTCATAGAAGAAAACTCTTCTGTCTAAATAGAAATACATTTTCGTTAACAAGAAAGCGATTCTCTTATAAAAATACATTTTTTGGGGTGAAACAATTTTCTTTTTTTAGAAAATTTATTCTTAAAATACTGAGCGCGACAATATTTCTTTCTTTCTTCATTGTACATGGTTGCACATGAAAATATTATAATACAATACTGTATAATGTATTATAATATAATATAATAAAAACTCTACAGGCCGTTAAATGGAGAAGATTTAAAAGGTAAGAAACAGAAATACACTTACACGAAACACGCTGGCAGCCGTAATCGCCAACGGTGCAGTTTCTTGGCGGGATGCTGCAGTGGGTTCAGACGCTGGATCGCGTTCCAGTTCCGGCAGAACCACAACATCATCGGCCTCTGCAGGGTTTGATTTCATTCGCCATCGCCGCCACCGCAAATCCTTGCACTGCCCAATCAGGCTTAATCTAATTGTAAGAAACTCCTTTTCGCGATTCGCTCGAGGGTCGAAAAATATATTTTATATATTTACAGGTAAAGCGGACAAATATTCAGAGCCGAGAAAAAAGGAAAAGAGAAAGAGTTGTGTTTCGACGAACGAGACTCAAATGAAGATGCAGAGAAATTATAAACGAATCATTGGGGAAGTATGTTCGTGCAATAGCAAATTGGATAGATTGTTAGTAGCGAGTATAAATGTGCTCACACTGGTCTTATTGCCTTCCATTTTTGGAACGTCGACTACCGGCTGACTGTCACCGACTGTATGTGGCTTGCCAAGCGCATCAGCATTAAAACGTACAGCACTGTAAAGCGAGTGCGAGAAAGGGAGAATGTATTTATTAGTAGAATAGCTAATTTGTCTACAAAAAAATATAGCCACCATGGCGCCATACGCACTGGAAGTGTAATTTTTGAAAAGTGAACAAGGAGTAGGGAAAGAATATTTGTTAAAGTATGCAACAGAACTGTGTAGTCTGAGCGAATTGAAATCGCTATATTAGAACCGGTTTTCTCTGCATGAATCAATGAGCCACGCCCTTAATGGTTCATTTGCAGTTTTTATATTTTTCTTTGTTTATATTCGTAGTATATTTCGAAATATATTTGACAATACAATGGAGAACAGCTTGTTTGCTAGTAATAAGCGCAAAAATTGGGTTATATATATAAAAGGAACCCTCTGAATTACCTATTCAAGTATTTTAATATATAGGCTTTTGAAATTAAATCTAATATAATAATGAAATTTAAGTTCATTATTTCATCATTTATATTAAGTCTTTCCCGATAAGATTAACAGTTAGCCTATTCTCATAATTTAATTTACCCATTACAGGAAGCTAAAGTCTTTTAGATTAATTTGTATTGTTCGAAAAGGCACAATACAGAAATGAAACACTGAAGAAAGTAGAGCACTTAGAATTAGCGGATAGTGTCACACGAATACACTTCTCTTGATCGCATTTCGAATGGCAATCGGTTTGCAACTCTGTCATAAATTGTAGCTAGAGTCCTATTTAAATTCTAAAACACAAGTTTTATATTAACGATGTTAAAGCTTATTAAATGTGCTGGGATAAGAAGTTTCGCAAAAAATTATTTCGACTAATGTCAAATTTACTGTTTCATTCTTAATATTGGATCGTAATAAATATAGATAATAACTTTAAAAAAAAGGAATATCGAGATCTGGAAACAGGCTACACGCCAGCAGGACGCTCTAACGTATTTCGAATTCTATTATAATTGCGGTGGTACTTCGGTATTTACTTACAGTGAATGAAATAAATATTGTACTGTATTTTTATTACAATTGTAAGAAACCAAATTCTCGGTCCTGAATTCCTAGAATGGGTAATCAGTCCCTACATAAAGTATATATTTATATAAACACATAGTATTTTTCAAGTAATACTTTAACAATTTTAACCGTACGTTAACTATTGTTTTTCACAAATACCATCTGAATGTAATCATATTAAAACTGATGGCGTATTTCCATATGATTTCCAGAATAAAACACTGCAGTTATAACAGCATTAGTCATACCAATTTACACACATAACCAGACAAAAGGATAACTATGGATAAAGGATAACCATTTGCTATGAATTTAACATTCTTTACCATCATAAACCTTTATTCAGTGATTCCATGAACTAAAAGTACTACCACTAGAAAGTATATCTTCTTAAAAGTACAAATTATTCTTTTACAGTTGTTCATGGATTTAATTTGGGGCATCTACAAGCATTAGTTAGGTCCTTAAGACTCTGACATGTGATGTAGAAGTTGAACTTATTAGGGTCATATTTTAAATCAAACATCAATATATGTAATCTCCCAGAAATGACACACAACTTTTCATCAGTTAGTGTCATATCGTTTGGATTATCCAATAGGAACTTATCGTGCCAAACCACAGCTGAAATAATAAATAACAGATTTTATAAAAATTTTAGGTTTACAATTTGGAGACAGTATAATATGGAACTTCAATCTATTTTTTGTGCATGTATAAACTACGACGAAGTAGAATGCATTAATGAAGAGATCAAGGAACGAAGGATACTTCGAGGTGAGATATGTTGATGGGAAAGGACTAGAGACTCATTCTACTTCCTTCGGGGTTTTTTGTGTGAAAGAGCAGAGCCATACAAGGTGCTGATAGTAAGACTGATTTTACTACAAAACACTCTGAATTTTAAAAAGAAATACCGTAACACCAAGGAAGCAGAGTACGGAGAATATAATCTTTTATACTACCAGCATTTGACTTACGATTTGTCTTGTTATTCTGTAACATATGATAACTGTCGAGAATGAGCTCATACAGTGATTGGAGACTGATTTCGACAGATCCTTTGAGACAGTTAAAGAATCCACACGCGTGGATTGTCCTTTTGTTAATTTTTCATTGATTAAATATATCTGGCAAATCTCAAAGGATCAACGCGTAAATATACTCCGAAAGCTATTCCCGATTCCCAACAACAAAGAAACAGACCACGTTGCACTCACTCTACGCAGCAATAACAGTAATGTTATTTTAGGGGTTTCTAACGAGGATTAAAAAACAGATAGTGTAATAATACGTACGGGTTGTCAATGGGGATAGACTTGTTGAGGTATTCCAACAGCTTATAGAATTCTGAAGTACGAGACCATAGTAAGCGATTTCCGTTGCAGGATCAATTCGTATTGTAGGTGCGTTAGTGGACTGTCCTCTCCAGCCCACTATCTTGAACGCATAATAATTTGGTACGCTGGCCATAGTTTTGTTTCTCACTATCTCAGTAGACACAACGAACTCCATACCGCTTGAAAGAGGGTGGAAGTACAATTTCCTATATCCATCATTTTGAATCTTAGACAGAGCCAGTCCCATGAGCCCATCCGTCAGTTGAAAATCAAATCCACTTATGTTATAGTGACCTGTTATATTAGAAATTATTATATTGCAATCTATTAAGGCTTTTTATACTCACCATCACATAAGCACAATAGTTGTTTTGGTACAATTGCAAATTGCGTCAATCTTAGCTTTATAAATTGAAAAATAACTATCATCCATCAGGAGACTCGATAGAGTCTCGCCACAAGTAGTTAGCTATAGAGTCTCCTGATTAGCTATATATTGTTACGGTCCTGGTCCCCCTCCTGACTCCCAAAGACAACCGAATATCCGACATCCCTGATATGAAGCTCTGAAGAGTGTCCTTGACGACATCGCGAGTCCTTTGAACAACACCGGCTTCTAATCAGTCTTACTCCGGATCCTGTATCGTGCGCACATATCCTACGCCAGTCCCAATATACAAACGTTCCTTTCCCTTGTGTGTCTTTTAATGCCTCTCACGCGTTCCTCAACCGCGACGCGCAATACTTGCAACACGGCTTGCAACAATATTATATAGCGCTTTCATGAGTATTGTCGAGTATTACGTTATTGACAGGGACACCACTGTTTTTAGCAATATAATCATAGGTAAGTGCTTCGAATAAAGCGCACACGCCAAGTTTTTTTAAAAATTTTAAAACTGCAAGTTACATTTAAGTATCATTGAACAAGACATTGGCTTTATTCTATGATAATTATGTCTGAATCATGACTTTTCTTCCGTTTTCCAGTGATATACATTTGTATTTTTGATGATTTTTAAATGATTTCGAGGAGGTTGGTGTGTTGGCAGTTAGGAAGGCGAGAGGACTACTTCGCGTTTTTTACATTTTAATATTTTCGGGGGTGTATTTTTCGGTTTGCTAATAGTGAAGAAAGAGAAACGCCGATTTCGGTAAAGCTACCATTTTCTTCTTTTATTTCTCTCAATTCTAACTGCAGTTTTTTTGGGATACTCCGCAGTATTCTTCCCCATATTCTACCCATCTCTTCCTTTCTTCTTCTTGACACCTCCTTCTGAAAAATCTTTCTAAACTTCGTATATTCTTTTCTCTATCTCATTCCTTCTTCCTGATTAATTGTACTCTCCGCAATTGTTTTTTCTACTGGATTTCTCACGCGCTAATCACTCTATTTGCTCAGTCTTTTCTCATCTAATACTCTTACTGTCTCCTCTCCATCATATTTTTAGTTCTTTCTTTTGACTGTACCATTTTCTTTAACTTAATAACTAACCCAACCACATTTTTTATCCTACTGGAATATTGTATTATAACTTTTTGTATCTAATATCTTTTTTTACGCTAACATTCTCCCTTTAAGTCCTGTTACTCTTTCCTATTCGGCGTTACTATATCTTTCTCTGGCTGTTATATTTTTACCTACTAATACTAAAGAAGTATTTAAAACTGCATTTGATACACTTACCTTCCAATGGGTTGAAATGGAAGAAATTGTGTTCAAATTTCCAAGAATCATTAGTCGCGTAGTGATAAACTGTTAGAGTATTTTCGTCTATGTCAGCTAGGTATACATATGCATTTTCACATGAAGTGGGATGAGTATCCACCTCCAAATTTGCAAAGAAAGATTTTTGCCCACGAGGCGGTGGTTTCAATTCGTAGGAACGGATAATCTGAAATGAGATATTATTTTTATGGATTATAACTTATATTACCACTATTGACATAATAACACAGATGTCTCCTATAATTTATCATCTAAAATAATAAGAGATACTGAAATCTTTACCAATTCATAATGTGACAATCAGTAAGTTTTAAATGCATTTCAAGTAAATCAAAACGAACTTTTTGGCATGTAAATCAGTCAATTTGAAAATCAGCATTATTAACTAAAAATAGTTTTATTGGGTGCTATCAGAAACAGTACTTTATGGGAAGCGAATTGATATTTTCCTATGATAGATCATGAAACTCTACGTGAGTTAACATACAATCATATAACATAAAACTGATTAATGCACCGTCGTTACAAATGTAAATAGAGTTTTTTTTTCAATTTTCTTGTTGACTTTCGCTTTCTTCATCAGAAATGCAAGAAAGAACTGAAATATACTCCTACTATTTATTTAACAAGCCTTTTAAACGTATACATAAAAATTCGATAAAGGAAACAATTTTAGAAATTTGTTGACTCAGCAGATATACTCTGTCAGAAATCATTATACACATATTAATAATTCGTTAACCAACATTTAGATAATAAAATCGAGCTTTTTTTAGATAATAAAACAAGCTGTACCTGATCTGTAGTCAGGTCGATAGCAATGAGCCTGGCGTTTCTTATAGTTCTCGTATCGGTGTAAATATTTTCAGTTCCCAAATCAACAGCCCACAAGCGATTGCATTCATCGATCCTGGTACGACAAACGTTGATAATACTACCTGGCGAATTTACTCTCGTAGTTTCCCAATCTGGATACGGTATCAGCAGTGGAGATTCTGTGTTAAGAACAAACATTAGTCATTTTTATGTCAACTATTAATTCCATATGTCGCGTAAAACAAGGCAAAATTCTCTGACTTTCTTTATGAGTAAAACTATCTGTATCTGTGACACGAACCAAAGGAAAAAATATATTTTGCCTGAGTCTCGTCTTTCTTACTAACGATATTTTAATAATTCGTACGTGTATAATAAATATTAAAATGCGGTATACAATAGAATCTATATTAGTTGTATCTAGTAAAATATTTTAAGTGTAATTTTTTTCATATCGTTCATAAAATTATACCACTCGGTGAGAGACAAATTTGTTCAAAATTTATAATCGATTTTTTCTAAATCAAGTCGTCGATGTTATTTTGCAGACATTGAAACTCTGTTGAATAACGCACAGAAATTAATTTTCTTTGTTTCGACGTAAGACAAAAATAAACTTTCTTTTTAGACATTTTTTAACATCATTTAATTAGAGCCATGTACAAAGAACAGTTATTACCATACGTTTAGTGCTTTGTCATATAATGTATATTAATTGTATGCACATTACAAAGATCTTTCTGAGTTAATCACAGTTGCATCATACATAATTAGTTGTAACAATAAACAGAAATAACTTACGCGACGTATCGTTCTTCCATATATAGTTTAATGTGGACGGCACTCCAAGCCTCCAACGCGGTACAGTAATAAATATCTTATCTCTCCAAGCTTGTATCCCAAAAGGAATGTTATTCCCTGGAATGTATGCACCGCTGGCTAAAGATTCATTTCGGATTGTATCATTGGGAAATTGGTAATCTACCAAACGCCATCGATGGATCACTTCTGGGATAGCAGTAATTCCAACGATGTGAATAAACAATACCCCTAAGAAAAGCATCTATAAACGTAAAAAATGTTAAATAAAAACAGCATCAATAATTAATGAACGTTAGCAATCCAAATCAAGTGAGTGCGCGCGCGCGAGTGTCTGTAATACGTTGCGAATTTCAGGTTTCCGTTTATTGAGCATAAAAATGGGTTGTTTGAAGGACTAACTAAACAGATAGTTGAGATAAGTAAGCTCTTGGCAAAGTTATGCCAAAAGATAACTGCAAGTATAATGAATACATTGCAAGAGAAAAAGGCCTTGCTATAACTCATTACTGTATAATTGTGGAGTAATAGCAACAAATCCAGAATAACTAATTGGTAATATTACGATAACGAATTTTGAATTTTGAAAATAATACGGAAAGTTCATAGCTAATATTTGAGGCTTTCTTCTGCCCAATCTGGACAAGCGAGTATCGAAGATAGGTGTACATGATGGACATATTCGAATCTATGTACATGTCCATAGTTGTAAACATATGTCTATGACCGTATGTTGATCTTTCTCGCTTTATGCATCTGGCAGTGCCATTCATCGTCCAAAAGCTTCAATGCAAGAATTTCGAAGTTTGCGATAGTCCAACTCTCAAGGAGATTCAATTTCTACATTTCAGTTTCTTAACTTAAAAAAAGTAAGAAACCTGTCACATTGCAATTTTAGTTGTTTAAAACCTTGAATGCAAAAATTTCAAAGTTTCCGATAGTCCAACTCTCAAGGAGATTCAATTTCTACATTTCAGTTTCTTAACTTAAAAAAAGTAAGAAACCTGTCACATTGCAATTTTAGTTGTTTAAAACCTTCAATGCAAAAATTTCAATGTTTCCGATAGTCCAACTCTCAAGGAGATTCAATTTCTACATTTCAGTTTCTGAACTTTAAAAATTGAGAAACAATGCGATTTCGAAACAATTACCTCGCTTGTCGCATTACAATTGTTATTTTGCTAATTTATAATTATAAGAACTTTTGGTTATTTGGATTCCGTCAATAACCATTTGAATTCTGCAAGCACGAATCCACTGTAATAATTGGTGTTTTACTCAAAGATAGAAATTGATTAATTGATTAAGGAAGAAATTCATTAAGTTTGTACGACGCAACCATGTTTACGTTCTCGTCGAATGAATGTTGTGGTAAAATTAATGCTGTAAAGAGTAAGAGTTTCTACATACGTTACAGGCTATAACGTTAAGGATAGTCTATAACGATCACAGATTCCAGATGTTCCAAAATGCACCAGGGATCATAAGCTAGGTTTTCGTTGAACAATATAATATGAACTGGAGTGCATTCGGAGTAGCCATGCATTTATATCTTTGCCAGTCTGTCAGTATACTGTACGGAAAAAGTTAGTCGTAGTGTGCGTCATCTTATCAAATGGAGACATCTTATCAAATGTTTACTTTTCAGTAGTCAAAAACGTAGTTACTCCGAGTCTGGTTAAATATTGTTGCTAATTGAGCATATGCAAAGAGAGTATATACTCAATCGAGTACAATTGAGTGCATTACAATAGAGTTATATACTCAACGCTCGAATCAACACATAATCAAGCTGAACAATAAACAGTCATGCGAACACAGTATATTGTGAGAAGTAACATCTTCATACGGGAATAAAAGTGTATGCTTTTCAGCGTGAAAGGAGCAGCAGCGAAGGATTATACACACATTTGCAAAAATTCTTGAGCTTATACGGCTTTTTACTGCTTATTTTGAGTTGAATAAAATTTGATACTCTGTAAGTCACTGATACGTTTATACTTTTTTTAAAAGTATATATTTATATAAATGTGGTAGACAGCGTTTCAGTGATATTGTTATAACATATTTTGTTATTGCAAATATCGAAAGGAAACTTACGGGATATTTTAGTTTATATTACTTGTTTTACACCAAACAATAAAATCGCATCATGTTAACCATACTAAAAGTATAATACAGGTTTTTCTTGTACAGGGTGATTCACTTCCCTTTTAATCATCCCCTTCACACTCAAGTTCCAATTATTTCCATTATTGGTACAATTTGATATTATAAATAAATGTCAGTGCGTGGAAAAGACTCGATAAATACTCCTTTATATTAAAATTACACAACAGTGTATAATTATACCATTTTCAACAGCCTGTATCCATCATTAGCGATTCAAAGGCAAGTGAATCACCCTGTACACTGATGATTGCAGATGACCATATTATATGATATAATATAATATAAACAAATTATAAACAAATGATTGGGAAAGTACGTCCGTGCAATTAGTGTGACAAATTCGATAGATTATTAGTAGCGTGTATAAGTCTACTCACAGTTGTCATATTGGCTTTCATTTTTGGAATGTCACTGACTACCGACTGACTGTCACCGACTGTATGTGGTTTGCCAAGTACATCAGAATCAGAAAGCACTGTAAAGCATGTGCGGGAAAGAGAGAGTGTATTTATCAGTAGAATAGTTGAATTCTGCTCATTTCTGGAAGTGAAATTTTTGAAAAGTGAACACAGAGAAGGAAAAATGTATTTACTAGAATATACAACAGAACTATTGTATATATTTGGCGGTATAATGGAAAACTGTTCTGAATCACTTATTGAAGTCTTTTAATAGACGAGTTTTAGAAATTTACATGTAATATAATAATCAAATTTAAATTCCTTATTTCACTTTTAATATCATTTAGTAATAAACAGAAAATACCTTTGACTAAGACCAATATTGCGGCCACCAAACAAGCTATACAACTGCGAGACTCTTTAATGCATTTCGAATTCTCTTACAACTTACCTCTGTACTTCCTTGCAAAATTAACAGTTAGCTCATTCACATCATTTAATTTACTCATTACACGAAACTAAAGTCTTCTAGATTAATTTGCATAAGTTTGAAAAGGCACAATGCAGACATGAAACACTGAAGAGAGTGGAGCACACTTAGAATTAGGAAATAGTGGTACACACATACACTTTTCGCAGTCTTGTTTCGAATTGCGATCGGATTGCAACTCTGTTATCAATAGTGTGGTCGCCGAGAGAATGCACACTAGATTTCCCTCTCCCAAGCGCAGTCACTGCCACTTCCCTTGATACTTGGATACGCCGCTGACCCAACACTACGAAGCGCATGAGGGGAAGTCAGGCTATGGAACTCCCGAAACGTAAATGGAGAGGGTAAAATTCCGCCTGGCTAGCCTCCCTCGCCAGTTGCTTTCTCTCAGCAGCCAGACTTATTCAAATTCTAAAACACAAGTTTTATATCGACGATGTCAATTTCGACAAACGTCAGATTTATTGTTTCATTCTTAATATTAAACGGTAATAAATATTGATAACAACTTTTATAAAAAGCAACATCGAGATCCGAAAACAGGCTATACACCTGCGCGACGCTGTAACGTATTTCGAGTTCTGCTACAATTGTGGTAGTACTTACGGTACTTACTTCCAGTGAATTAAATAAATATTGCACTGTATTTTTACTACAACTGTAAAAAACCGAATTCTCTATACGCTCTATACGCATAATATTTGGCAACTAATATTTTAACAATTTTAAACGTTAACTATTGTTTCTACCAAATATGATCTGGAATATAATCATATTGAAACTGACGGTGCATTTTAATATCATTTCTAAAGTAAAATTTATAAACATTAGCAGACAAAAGAATAGCACCAAGTAGTAGGAATTTAACATTGTTTACCAACAAAAACCGTTATTTGCTAATTTCGTGAGCTAAGAGTACTATCACTGCAAAGTATATCGCCTTAAAAGCACAGATTGCTAAAATTGTTCATTCAATGAATGTGGACTCCATACAAGCCTCAGTTAGTTCTCTAAGACTGTTACATGTTATATAGAAGTTGAACTCATCAGGATCAAATCTGCCATACATCAATACCGGTAACTTGTTAGAAAGGACGCACAACTGTCTATCAGTTAGTGTTATGTCGTTTGGATAATCCAAAACGTAATCATCGTGCCAAATCACACCTGAAACAATAAATAATAGATTTTATAAAAATGTGCGCTTTACAGTTTGGAGACAGTATAACACGGTGTTTCAATCTACAACACTTCCAGTTGAGGTATGATGATGGGAAAGGACTAGAGACTCATTCTACTTCTTTCTGGATTGTATGAAAGATAAGAGCCATACAAGGTGCTGATAGTAAAACTGATTTGACCACAAAATTGGTTGAATTATAAAAAGGAATACTTTAATAATTAAGGAAGCAGAATATAATCTTTTATACTACTAGCATTTGTTGTAGTTTATAACAAGGATTAAAAAAAAGATGGTGTAATAATACGTACGGAATGTATGCGGGGATAGATCTCTTCTGGTATCCCAACATGCTATAGAATTCTGAATTATCAGAGAAAAGTAAGCAATTTCCGTTACTGGATCAATTCGTATTGTAGGTCCGTTAGTGTATTTTCCTTTCCAACCCAGTACCTCGAATGCATAATAATTTGGTACGCTGGCCATAGTTTTGTTTCTCACTATCTCAGTAGACACAGCAAACTCTGTACTGCCTGAAAGAGGATGGAAGTACAATGTTTTGTACCCATCCCTTTGAACGTTAGACAGAGCCATTCCCATGATGCCATCCGTCCATTGAAAATCGAATCCACTCCTGTTATAGTGACCTGTTATATAAGAAATTATTATATTGCAGTGTATTAAGGCTCTTTATGCTAACGATCACATAAGCACAATAGTTGTTTTGGTACAATTGCAAATTATGACAATCTAATGCTGTTTTAACTCTGCAAATTGAAAAATAACTATCATCCGTCAGGAGACTCGATAGAGTCACGCGCCAAGTAGTTAGTTATAGAGTCTTTTGGTTAGTTATATATATCAGCGCGACAGCCGAAGGAACTTATTCCGACGTGTAGCGGTTTTTGATCGATATAAAACTTTCAGTTGTTTTAACTCTACAAATTGTCAAATAACTATCATTTATCAGGAGACTCGATAGAGTCACGCGCCAAGTAGTTAGTTATAGAGTCTTTTGGTTAGTTATATATATCAGCGCGACAGCCGAAGGAACTTATTCCGACGTGTAGCGGTTTTTGATCGATATAAAACTTTCAGTTGTTTTAACTCTACAAATTGTCAAATAACTATCATTTATCAGGAGACTCGATAGAGTCACGCGCCAAGTAGTTAGTTATAGAGTCTTTTGGTTAGTTATATATATCAGCGCGACAGCCGAAGGAACTTATTCCGACGTGTAGCGGTTTTTGATCGATATAAAACTTTCAGTTGTTTTAACTCTACAAATTGTCAAATAACTATCATTTATCAGGAGACTCGATAGAGTCACGCGCCAAGTAGTTAGCTATAGAGTCTTTTGATTAGCTATATATATCAGCGCGAGAGCCGAAGGAACTTATTCCGACGTGTAGCGGTTTTTGATCGATATAAAACTTTCAGTTGTTTTAACTCTACAAATTGAAAAATAATTATCATCCATCAGGAGACTGGATAGAGTCTCGCGCTAAGTAGTTAGCTATAGAGTCTCTTGATTACCTATATATATCAGCGCGAGAACCGGAACAACTTATCCCGACGTGTAGCGGTTTTTGATCGATATAAAACTTTCAGTTGTTTTAACTCTACAAATTGAAAAATAATTATCATCCATCAGGAGACTCGATAGAGCCTCGCGCTAAGTAGTTAGCTATACATGTAAAGTCTGTTGATTACCTATATATATCAGCTCGACGTGTATCGGTTTCCGATCTATATAAAACTTTCTGCTATTTTAACTCTACAAATTGTCAAATAACTATCATTTATCAGGAGACTCGATAGAGTCACGTGCCAAGTAGTTAGCTATAGAGTCTTTTGATTAGCTATATATATCAGCGCGAGAGCCGGAACAACTTATCCCGACGTGTAGCGGTTTTTGATCGATATAAAACTTTCAGTTGTTTTAACTCTACAAATTGAAAAATAATTATCATCCATCAGGAGACTCGATGGAGCCTCGCGCTAAGTAGTTAGCTATACATGTAAAGTCTGTTGATTACCTATATATATCAGCTCGACGTGTATCGGTTTCCGATCTATATAAAACTTTCTGCTATTTTAACTCTATAAATTGTCAAATAACTATCATTTATCAGGAGACTCGATAGAGTCAGGCGCCAAGTAGTTAGCTATAAAGTCTTTTGATTAGCTATATATATCAGCGCGAGAGCCGAAGCAACTTATCCCGACGTGTAAGGGTTTTCATTGATATAAAACTTTCTGCTGTTTTAACTCTACAAATTGTCAAATATCTATTCATATATTCTTCGCTTTGCTAATAGAGAAGAAAGAGGAACGCTAATTTCGGTAAAGTTGTCATCGTCGCCACATTTCATCCTCGTTTTATCGTATTTCTCTCAATTCTGACTGCAGTTGTTTTTGGATACTTTGTAGTCTGCATTCCCATATTCTACCCATCTCTTCCTTTCTTCTTTTTGACACCCCCTTATGAAAAGTCTCTCTAAAGTTCGTGTATTCTTTTCTCTATCTCATCCCTTCTTCCTGATTAATCGTACTCTTTGCAATTGTTTTTTCTACTGGATTACTCACGCGCTAATCACTCTATTTGCTCAGTCTTTTCTCATCTAATACTCTTACTGTCTCCTCACCATCATATTTTTAGTTCTTTCTTTTGACTGTACCATTTTCTTTAACTTAATAACTAGCCCAACCAGATTTTTTATCCTACTGGAATATTGTATTATAACTTTTTGTATCTAATATCTTTTTTTACGCTAACATTCTCCCTTTAAGTCCTGTTACTCTTTCCTATTCGGCGTTACTATATCTTTCTCTGGCTGTTATATTCTTCCCTATCAATACTAAAGAAGTATTAAAAATGCATTTGATGCACTTACCTTCCAGCGGGAAGAAATAGAAGAAATTGTGTTCAAATTTCCAAGAATCATTAGTCGCGTAATGATAAACTATTAGAGTAGACTCGGCAATGTCAGTTAGGTATACATATGCATTTTCACATGAAGTGGGATGAGTATCCACCTCCACATTTGGAATAAAAGAATTTGGCCCTAGATCCGTTGATTTCAACTCGTAGGAGCGGACAATCTGAAATGAAATATCATTTTTATGAATCATAACTTTCATTATGTTACCACTATTGACATAATAAACGTCTTCTTTAATTTGTCATCTAATATAATAAGAAATACTGAACTCTTTGCCATTTCATAATGTGACAATCAGTAAGTTTTTAAATGCATTCCAAACAATTTGAAACGCAGTTCTTGGCATGTGAATCCGTCAAGTTGAAAATGAATATTATCAATTAAAAAATAGTTATATTGCGTTCTATTAGAAGCAGCACTTTATGGGAAGCTAATTGGTATTTTCCTATGATAGGTCATGAAACTCTACGTGTGCTAACACATAATATTGAAATTACTATAATATATCCCGCGATCAATGATCAATGCACCCCCGTTACAAATGTAAGCAGAATTTATTTTCTGAAAGAAAGAGATAAAGAGATAAAACATACTCCTGCTATTCATTTGACAAACCTTTAAACGTTTAAATAAGAATTCGACAAAGGAAACAATTTGGAAATTTTTTGCCTGAGCAGATATACACTGTTAAAAATTATTATCCATATTAATAATGCGTTAACCAACATATAGATAATAAAATCGAAATGCAAAGCTTTACCTGGTCGGTAGTCAAGTCGATAGCGACAAGCGTGACGTTCCTTATAATTGTACTATTGATGTAAGTGTTATCAGTTCCCAAATCAAGACCCCACAAGCGATTGCATGCATCAATCCGAGAACGATAAATGTTGACGATACTACCTGGCGAATTTACTCTCGTAGTTTCCCAATCTGGATATGGTATCAGCAATGGAGAATCTGAGTTAAGGACAAAAATAAATCATTTTTATGGCAAATTTTAATTTCATGTATTCCGTGAAATAACGCAAAAGACTCCGACTTTGTTTACGAGTAAAACTCTTTGCATTTCTGATAGAAACCAAGGGAAAAATATACTTTGTCTGCGTCTCGTGTCTCTTATTAACGATATTTTAATAATTCGTACATGTATAATAAATAGTAAAATGCGGTATACCACAGAATCAATATCAGGTGAACGATTTTAAGCGAGATTTTTTTTCGTGTCGTCATCAAAATTATACTGCTCGGTGAGAGAAAAAAATAGTTCAAAATTTAAAATCGATTTTTTTTAATACAGTCGTCCATGTTGTTTTTAAAGATATTGAAACGCTGTTGAATAACGTACAGATATAAATTTTCTTTATTTCGACGTCAGACAAAAATAAACTTTCTTTTTGGACATTTTTTAACATCACTTAATTAGAGCCATGTACAAAGAGCACTTATTACCGTACGTTTAGTGCTTTGTCATGTAATGTATATTAATTTTATGCACGTTACAAAGATCTTTCTTAGTTAATCACAGTTGCATCATATATAATTAGTTGTAACAATAAACAGAAATAACTTACGCGACGTGTCGTTCCTCCATATATAGTTTAATGTGGACAGCACTCCTAGCTTCCAACGTGGTACAGTAATAAATATCTTATCCCTCCAAGCTTGTATCGAAAAAGGCATGTTATTTTCTGGAATGTATGCACCGGTGGCTAAAGAGTCATTTCGAACTGTATCATTGGGAAATTGGTAATCTAAGAAACGCCATCGATGGAGCACTTCTGGAATAGCAGTAATCCCAACGACGTGAATAAACAATACCCCCAAGAAAAGCATCTGTAAATATAAAAACTGTCAATTAAAAATAGCATCAATAATTAATGAAATAGCCATTAAAATTAGGTGCGTGCGCGCGCGCGTGTCTGCGATATGTTTTGAATTTCAGGCTTCCCTTTATCTTAAAATATAAAAGATAAAATGTGTATGTATGTTCCGTAAACGCTTGTTCACCGTACAACGTATCCGCACTAAATTCGGCGTGAATACTCTTCGATATCCTAGGAAAAAAATTGTGAGAGTTCCAACTCTCCAACCACCCCTAAAGCCCACCCCAGGCACACGAAATGTCACTCGAGCGAAGTCTGATAGGAGAGTAACTTGAGCATAAAAATAGATTACTTGAAGCACTGAGTAGAAAGTTACAATAATTAAGCTCTTGACAAACTTGTGCCAAAAGATAACTGTAAATATGACGAATTATTTCACTGATACATCAGAAAAGAAGAAGGCCTTATAATAACTCACTACTGTATAATTATGGCGTAATAGCAACAAATCCAGAATAACTAATCGGTAACATTACGATAACGAATGATGAATTTTGGAAATAATACGAAAAGTTCAGAGCTAATATTTGAGACTTTCTTCTGCACAATCTCGATAAGCGAGTATAAAAGATGGTATACATATCAAAGAAGGTGTACATGATGGACATGTACGAATCTAGTACATGTCCATAGTTGTAAACATATGTCTATGACCGTATGTTGATCATTCTCACTATATGCATCTGACAGTGTCATTCGTCGTTTAAAATCTTCAATGCAAAAATTTCAAAGTTTTCGATAGTTCGACTCTCAAGGAGATTCAATTTTAACTTAAAAAATTAAGTAACATGTCGCATTGCAATTTTAATTGTGCTAATTTATAATCATAAGAACTTCTAGTTAGTTGGATTCCGTCAATAACCATTTCAATTGTGTGATATCTTATTTAGACTAAATGCTAACTATTTTTTTGTATCAAGCTGAAGTGAACTATAATAATTAGTGTTTTACTAAAAGGCAGTTTGACTATTGTTAAGTGCATAGTATTATATTCGTAAATTCGATCATTAAGTTTACGCAACGGAGGTTTACCTTTTCTTCGAATGAATGTTGTGGTAAAATTAATGCAGGAAGGAGTAAGAGTTTCGAAATGGACTACAGGCAATAGTTTGTAACAATCCCAGATTCCAGATGTTCCAATTCAAACCAGGAAGCATAAGCTAGATTTTCACACAAGAATACACTACGAACTGGAGTGCATTCGGTTTAGACATGCATTTATATCTTTACCAGTCTGCTATTGTTTTTAAAAAATTACTTGCAGTGTGCTTCCCTTTATAGAAACATGTTCGGCATACTTTCGGAGGCATCTTATCAAGAGAAGACTGTTTACTCTTTAGTACCAGGAAACGTGGCTACTTTGAGCCTGACCAAATGTTGTTGCTAATTGAACATATTCAAAGACAAGATCAAAAACAGGGTGTGAAATCGATTGTTTTAACTATCTCAGTCTCAGTACTACGATCGTCGACCATTTGGCGGGAAACGAAACATCAGGTTATGTACTCAACGTTCGATCAACGCATAATCAGGTTAAACAATGAACAGTCATTCGAACACAGTATTATGACAAGCAACATCGTCATTTGCAAACAAAGGTGTATGTTCTTCAATATGTAAGTAGGTGACGGGGCGTCATGGATTATTCCGTGTCAACAGCGAAGGATTTCGAAGAGTAAAATTTGATACTTTATAAGTCACTGGTACGTTTACATTTTTTTAAAAGTATATACCTATATGTAAATATATGGTGGGCAGCGGTTCAGCGATATTGTTATAACATATTTTATTATTGCAAATATCGAAACGAAATTTACAGAATATTTTAGTAATTACTTGTTTTCAAATAATAAAAATAATAAAAATATCAAATAATAAAATCGTATCATATATTTTCTTTTTTTACGAATTGCTTGAAATTTGTATAGCGTATAGAAGATATATTACGTAGCCCTTCATATGTTTGAACTCGATCGATTATCTATGAAAACGACAAGTGCCAATGGCTCACCCTTAATTTTGACATCAAAGTAGATCTTATGATAAAAATATGTAAAAATATTTAAAATTATTGATCGTTTTCTGATCGAGATGTTTGCGACCCTTATAATCGGGAAAAAAGGCTTCGCGGTTAGGCGTAGCATACGGAGTACGTACACTTATTTTAAAAGAAAAACATTGAAAAGTCATAATCAAATCTTGGTCTTGTTTAAACCACAAATAATTGCCCAAGAACAACACAATCTCATGAAATAATGAATGAAGTTTTAATTGAATTAATTGAATTTTAGGTTGTAAAATTGAAACTTTTGCTGAATGAGTCAATTACATATGTGGAGCGAGAAAGTATGTGTGAGAAAGTGAGCGAAAGGTGAGAGTGCAAGACAGAGTGAAAGAAAGAATGTGAGAAGCAAATTATCTAAGTGCGCGTCACGACAGTACGAAGAAAAAGCAGCTAATGAGAGAAGTGGAAATGCACGTTTTTTGCAACTTGCGCTGCCATTGTGTGTTCAAATAAAAAGTGTCGCAAGCGGGATCAACTGCGTGTTTGTTTATTGCAAAAATAACATCCCGACACACGTGTATCATGAAGACATGTAATCAAGTAGTATTTATAATCTTTGAAAAACTCTTCACATTCGTCATTCTTTCCAATGTGAAAAACAACAGAATGAACGGAAGTTAGAAAAAGTACGTGGAAGACTATATATGGAGCGAACACACACTTCTCAGCCCTTCCCTACTTTCCACAGAATAAATACAACTTTTAGCGACTTATAAAAAAATGCCGGGACTGAAAGTTAATAAAGGTATTTGCAAAACATTAATCTGAGCGGGATTCAGATAAAAGATAGGTAACGAGCGGTTTCCCAGGTATCAGTTATGATAAGAAGTAGGCTCACGATGGTTCCACCATGCAGGTATTGAACAATATTTATGTTGAAAGAAAAGAGCAACAAAGGGACGTCTCAAAAAAAATCAAGGAAAGTATGAACTATGGAAATTACATCTTTTCTCGGGAATGGTACAAAGATCCACCTATTCCTTACGGCCCTTTATTAAAATAGTAACATCTTCGAAGGTATCTGGTGGGCATTCGGCCCAATAAACAGAGCACACCTTTAATTTTCGTAGTTCGTATGGAACCCATACAACTAGGCCCAAAGCTCAGTCAGACCTACTTTGACTGTCTCTTTCTTCGTCCCTTCTCTTTCTCGCTTGACCTGTATAAAGTCAGGGGAGAAGTTCAAATCAGTCCAGGTACATTCATGATACATGTACATATCTCTCCGTAGTGTTTACCCCTTCAGTACGCGCGCTAGGGGTACAGCAATAGGAAGGCAACAGGTAACAGTAAGGCCCAAAAGAAGGGCACAAACCAAGATAGAGAGCGCCCAGCAGTGGTCAAACCAAGCCCGGGATTGGCTACTGGCCACAAGAGTAGATATCGCAGCGACCGAGGCTTCTTTGTCTTGAACATTTCTATACATATATCTATAATTAACAACAACCATTGAGAATTTATAGAATATATATCAATGCAGTTTATCTAAAGAATTTGTCACAGTCAACAGCTTTTTAAACCTACTTCTTCGCAAGCATAGTAATTCAGCCCTATTCGTACTTTATACCGTTTCTAAAGAAGTCCCCGACAGTCATACAACATATCTATTATTTGTTATTGTATCTCATCTTATCTATTTGTTACTGTGCCGTGCGTTACCCTTTTTATTCACGGTGCATCACTGAATTGATCTATTTTGTATCCTAGTCTTTTCCTCTGGGTAGGAACCATGAAAACAAACTAGTCATAAAGTATATGTATTATTTGTGGAGGAACTTCTTGTTGCCCATTGTTAATTGTTGAGTGTTTTGGTATTAACCTTCATTGGTATTTTATCAACACTCCCATCGACATATACTAGCAACACGCAACAACTTTTGTCGCTAGTAACAGAAATATTAAGAAGTGTTTAGAAACTTTCGGCAAGAAGCGGGGACTTATTCAAGATACACGAAATACCAACAACAAGTTCCTCATTGTTTTTCCGGGGAGGACATAGCATTATAAACATATACGCGACATTTTAAGACTGTCTAAATATTAATCGCATTTCAACAGTTTGTATTCTGTGAAGAACTACACACCTTCGTTAACTTTCGGTAATAGTTTTGTGAGAAATAAGAAATGTACTTTAAAAAAAACTATATTCCTCAATTACATTTGTAACATAGACAAGAATTAAAATTGTCTGCCTCTTGTGAGCGGTTGCCAGCATTTATACATTTGCAAGTCCGTATATACATATTTACATATCTGCATTGAGAAGGAAGTTTGCTTTATAAATTAACATTTTATTCGAGTTGTACTTATGTTAAAACAGTAGGATGTAGCAAAGTACATCCGTAGGCTCTTGTTTAACGAAGTTAGCCTGTCTTTTTGCTTCCCCTTGTCTTCCAAGCAGTCAAGAGATTCCAAGCGAAATACAGCGAGAAACTATGTACTTGCGATGCTAAGAAAATGAAAGCGTACCAAAGTAATCCGTACGGAAGTTCCTATAGAAAAAAAATGTAACAATAAATAACATGATCTTGCTGCGCAAAGTTATTGTATTATAACATACAGTACATTGAAGAATAACATGGAATATAAAATGCATACAATAAACACAAAACGTACCTGCCAGATTTGAATTTCCTCTGTTTTCCCAATCGTCAGATATTTCCATACATCGCCAAAGTAGTATACCAGCACATATAAAAGTGGACCAAATCCTAACACAACAATACCTACCATGTATTGCTGTAATGTTTTGATTCTATTTGTCTTAATTGCGGACAGCGCAAGGAAACTCAACAGTAAACTTGTACACCATATGTACTCCCACCATAACGGCTGAAATATATAGAATCACTTGACTTTTGTCGATATTATTTTAAGGTAGTTGTCATGCTATAAATTATTTAGATACGCTATTATTAAAACTTTCGCCTAAGTTTGTATACTTTGGAATCTATTGCATATAGAAGCATCACGCATAGGGACTAGCATATTCATTCGCATACTTCTAACTTCTAAATTCTAAGAACAGTGGAGCTATCTTTTTCTGTTTTGAAAATAAAGGCTCATCTTCCTACCATGTCTGTTCACATGTTACTGTCTTCTCCGAAGTTTCTACTTTGCGTAGCACTAACTTCTATAGTACAATTGTGTGAAAACATTTTAATTAATAATAAATACGTATGATATCTATTTCCCTTTTGAAAAATCACTGCGTCTTTTCTACATTTTAATGTTTTCATTTTGGCGATCATACTGTTCTATTACTCTAATTTTTTTGTGAATTACAAGATCAATTTTCCTGTTAGTATTAAAGGTGTGTCATTTGCTCTTATCAGGTATAAAGAACACAAAGAATACAATTTTTAATTAAAATTATACGCTTATATAGATAGTAAATCAACGTTAAACTGAAGTGTGATAAGAATTTCAGACAACTTCTAAGAAAAGTAGCGTCGCACAACAACTACCTTAATACTAAATGGTATCATTATAGTGAATTACTACAAACGAATATATACTATAATCTATTCATAATGAATGATTGTAGTTTTTACTTTATAACGCTTAATTTGTTCTTTGTACATGTAATATGTAATATGTATATAATTATATTCAGCTCTTTATTATATGCTTTTATATGATTTACCTGTGGCACTTGAAGTTCTTCTATCTCCAAAATAAATATATCCAAACGGTCTAATATGTCAGCTGACAGTTTGGCAAGCATAACGAAGAAAAGCAGATAGTGAAAAAATATACAATATTTCAATCTTGATTTGTTCATTGCGCTAAAATCAACATATGGTCATTTATCCATGTGGTGCACGTCAACTCCAGTTTAATAAAGAACATCAATACAATAAACGATCAAGTTATAAAAGTTTCCATAGATCTTAATTGCTTTTAACATTAAATATGTAAGGAAAACTTGGGCAATGTGAATAAGTTTAGTGGCATACACAAAAAAAAAGTATCAAAATATTAGACTCATAAACCTCCTTTGTTGTATTTTAAAGAAATATACGATATGGAAACAGAAACATTAAGGTTCACTACTTGGGGAACAATTGAAATGATGAGTGTTATTCACTTTGACAATGATTTAAATAATACTAAACTTTAATACTCAATCAACATATTTATTATTGACAGAGTACTTGTTCTTACAAACGACTAAAGAAAGTAATTTTCTGATAGTACAAAAGCACTTCCATATCAAGTAATCAAAACTTGGAATTAATGAAAAACAAGTCAAACTTGCTTATCAAGAACAAACCGTTGCAACAAATATAGGAATGAATGTAAAATGCCAATAGAAAGAAAACGATTTACCTCCAATAAGCCACGTTATTAAGCTACCCAATCTCGTGTTTTGGAATTAGCCCTTGTTTACTTTGCCCAGATTTGTCCTACTCTTTGTACTTTAAGTTCATCACTAACGAGTACCGTATTTGATATTATCAATGTTTCAATAGTAAAAGAAGTAATTACAGCTTCATTTCAACTCCATATGTTTTTTATTATCGAAGTTAATTCCTATGTAACTGCGAATGTATTAATGACAGAAATGTGAAAGAGACAAACTCTATCACTCTCAGCTAACAGATTCTTAATTCCAACTTGCTGTTTATCACAGAATTTATACAAGAAACATTACAAATTACCGTATTGTTATAATAAAAGATTTTCATTCCTTATTTGTTAAGATTACCTGGTTAAATATTGACTCGCCACCTTTTGTCTGTGACCAAAATCACTTCCATCTGTGCCCTGAGCTTTTGACACAGTAACGTTTGAGGCCATATTTGCAGACTAAAATAACTGAAACATGTGCACTAATTCTGGTAGTTCAAGCCTCATTAACGCACTACAATATGTTACGATGCTGAAATGCAAAATAAATTATTCGATACCGCATTCTGAAGTGTGCGAAACAGTTTTGTTTAAACATTTCTTAAAGCTGCTTAAATATTTCGAAAACTGCCGAAGGCAATGGAATTCCGAACATCTGGAGAAAGGATATCAATTTGTCAAAGAGTATAGCTTTCATTAGTCAGATGCGATTTATTATTTTTTTGATACGATTCTCTCTTGTGTGTGTTAAAAATACTACCTGTCAGATTCCGCCCGATTTGTTAATACATAATGCATAACATTACATACCATTTTCCGTCACCCTTGCAGCAACATGTTCAATCACTTCTGCCAAGTGTTGGTAATTTAGCGAGCATAGCAATTTCGTTCAAAATATCGTCAGTCCACGATCTATTTTGTATCGCGTTATTTAAGTTTTATATAGATATACATCGCACGCTCTCGGAACTCCTTTTTTTCGTGAGCGGTTCTGCTCCATATATAGCTCAGAAGGTTACGCCAGGCGACTAGAGTCGCCAACCTGTATTAACTTTGCATTATTGTTGTACCGGATACATATGCAATTTTCAGAATTAAAGCTCTGTCCTCACTCGAGGAACATTGGGAACCTTTTTGTTGCTGGAAATATTTTGTGTTAATTATTTTCTCATCTGCATTATACCCGAAAACATGCATTAACTTTTGGTTGTTGCTAACAATAAAATTATTGTAGAACTGCAAGACAGTCCATAGGAAGTGGAAAAATTCAAAAAACGCGAAAAGCAACAAAAAGTGCAGTACCTGCGGCGTTTTACTACTACACGCGAGAACAGCGTTGGAAAGTGGGATGCCAGTTTTTTATATCGAGCTAGCTATCTTGTAAGACATCTTTGATCACGTTCATATAGATGGCGGATAAGCCGCCAGGAGGTCTGTCATAATTTGAAAATATTGCCGCGAAAGGAAATATCAACGAAGCACAAAAAACTGTAATAAAAAACTATCTCATTCTTTTTCGAATTTGTATAAAACGTATGTATACACCTTATTTGTTTAATAAAGATGGTTTTGGAGCTTGTTTGTGTTGTACTATTTGAAGTATTAATGAAATTTTATATAGTCAAAACCGATATTTACTGAAAAAGAAAACGCCAATATGGTCCCAGATAGAAAAAAAAGCTATAGCTGCTATTTGCACTGGTTGAGAATAAAAGCAACGCGTTCGAAAAAAGTATATTTTTGTTATAACAAACTTTATTTACAATCAGATATTTTTTTGTATTAGAAAAGTCTCATTTTAATAGGAATGTAATTTTGCATGACAACTACTTTAAAAAATTGCGCTGTATTGCTATATATAGTAAAGGGAAAAGCGGGTTGCTCGGAGGGTTGAATATTAGAGGGGTAGAATATGGTGAAGAGGGTGCGAGGAGTGTGACTGGTCTGACGCATCTGACGTTCACCCTTGCAAGCCGGGCGACCCGGCCAACCCGGGTCGATCTAGCCATTCAATGATTGGAAGATTGGAAGATGGAGCGACCACCTGTCGTGCAAAGTTTCTACTGTCAGTGCATCCATGTATTATTATGTTTGCTTACATTTCAAACTTGAAGTAATAAAAACATTTAAACATATAAAGAGATAAGTAGTACTTTGTATTCTTGTGTAATGTATCAACGCAACATATCAGGATGGAGATAGACCGTAAGTAATCGAACTGTATTGACATTTTGGGGTTGGCTGTTATAAGCGTGTCTCGATCGCAATCCATTTCACTTGCCTAAACAAGTTCTAAATATTCATATATCTCACCTTAAATGTCTCGCCATGAACTTTTGAAGCGCAACAAAATTCAGTAATTGCAATAACATATTCCGAGTCGCTGTATCGATCAAAACAAATCCGGGTAGCTGAGTTGTAATATATATGTGGGATCAGAATTCCACATACCTAAACATTTCGTATCATATCATAAAGTCTTGTGATTATATAACAATTACAGTTAATATAAAACTAACATTTTATCATTTTGATACAAAATGAGTGGGTAGATATTTTTAGTGTATAATTCTGTTCATTAACAATACAGCAGATTTTTCAGAAATGCTGTTATATGTTAGTGTTTACGACCATTCTTTCCTTGAAAACAAATGTTGTGTTAAAACTTAATCATAAATCTAATTCTAACCAAACTTACCACAAATCATATGCTGTTTTTTCAAGTCGTTTTGTATAAGAATGTCATTCAAATCATACTGCTGCAGACCCTCGTGTAATTTTGCATGATTTGTTTACAAACATTTTTAGTTCATATTTATATTAGTGGCGTAGAATATTTTTTTCTATCCATCAAAGATTACATTCTATTACTGATGACTTACGCTGATAGCAAATTAATTTCAGTATTTAAAAAGCATCAGTACTACAAATTTTATATATTCCTTAGAACTGCGATGTTGTGAGTTTCGCACGTTACAAAACTAATTAGTGTAAATAAAAATTGATGCGTGCAATTTTTATGACTTTCCAAAGTATATATAGAAAAAGAATTTACATTTGTGACGGAAAGAAGTTACAGAAGCCGGAAGACATCATGAAAAATAAATACCAATCTGGAAGATTGTGTATTCATCATACCTTTTGCAACTATATCTATAGCAGTGCTACAAGACAACAAATCTCTTTGCTTCACCCTCTACTGGGATACACCATACGTTTTATAAGTGTATCACATGATATATCGTAGTAGGGATAGCAGAAAGTCAGAATAGCAATATTGTGTATTTTGCACATTGTAAGACTATTTAGTATGAATAAACGTTTGTGTGTGTAATTCTTTTGACTCTCCAAAGTACATATAGACAAGGAACTTAGTTTTGTGATGGAAAGAATTTACAGGAGTAGAAGGCCACCTTATTTTAAGGAGATACCATCCCTGAATATTTTGTAAATATCATATGCTTGTTTATAGCAGCATATATATATTTAGAGCACATGCTTGTCTAACTAAGTTTATAGCAGAGCTACAACATAAACCTTTCTGCCTCACCCTCTGCTGGGATACGCTGTGGGTCTCAGAAGTGAGTTACACGGTGCATTTCAGTAGAGAAAACTAAAATTCAAGCTTGTGGATCAATATTTACACTAAGTGCTGATATCTGATCCAGCAATATGCTAGCAGTATGCCAGTAGTAGGTCAGAATTAAAATATGTTGATTGGCAGTCTGATTAAAACATCCAGGCCTGAAGAAGAGTTTATATAGGATTTTATAAGAGTGGATAAAATAGAACGAGAACATTATATTACAAAAAGGAATTATGTAATTATGTAATTATGGATATGTGAATACAATTTCATAACTCACAAGTCTGAGTATGAGGCTTTTAATTACCGAATAGCGTTTCTTGTTCGATTCACGTGCATATTTATCGTCGACAAGATATATATACATTACTTTTGCTGTCACATATCCATGCATCTATTAGGTAATTAATTTTATGTGTCATTGATTATTTATCTGCTATTAACGGAAAAGGCGCCAAATACCTAACATAATATTATATGTTACACAATGCATCTTTTTATAGATATCGCTGTCCTGAAAAAAAGGCACAACTGGTCATTCTTTGATTTTTAATCATTTGCATAAAAAAGTTTCGCAATGTTGACTAACAAATTTACTTATAAATAAGCAGTGATGTCACTTTTGGACAAATAAAAATATTTTTGCGTTTTCTCGAAATTTACCTTGGTCCAGGTGTGCCGGTTCTCTTTCAAGGTAGTGACATACTATTGCGTGGTTATTTGTTATTATAATACACCCCATAAAATATGCAACTTGTGACTTATGGAGTACGTCTGTAATATTATTGTAAATTAAAGTGAAGAAAAAAGCGAAGTAGTTATGTCTCAAACATATTTAGCCCCTCCACCCTAACGCTCGTACCGAATATACACCATCAATTTTTATTTTGTTCTATTGGTTTAACTAAATTGTATTTATTTACGTTTTATTAAAATCAATAAATATGTGTAGGATATGTAAATATTTGTGATTACACAGTATGGAGTAACGAATAACTCATTTGTGGTGAATTCTATTATTTCAATTCAATTCTGTATTAATTTTTTTTTTTTTTTTATTAATATCAGTCTTCAATGACTGCCACTTTAATTGAGTTTATTCGCAACTGTATACGGCATTTTTAAATAATAATTTATTTCATTATTAGCGGGTTTAAATATTCAGGTATTCAATAATATACTTTACATATTATATTATCTTTGCAATCGTTTCCATATTCAAAATTTTAGGAAAACCTTTGCGTCAACGTTCTCGAAAAATATCGATGACATATTTCTACTTTTTACCGACTTCGAAAAGGAGGAGGTACTCAATTCGATCGCTATATTCTTTTTTGTTTTTTTTACTGAGTTGTAGATTGTGTCGGGTTTCTTCTGTTGATGCTTCTGAGTAGGTTTTGCAATATTTTACGAATGGCTTATTGCAGTTAGTATAATAAACTGCTGAAAATAAAAATTAGAATATTTCTATTGATTAAATTCATTGGGTTGTGAGTCTTCTCTATTTTCTTCTTTTGTTGCAGTAGGGTTTTCTTATATTCGGTTCACTTTCATGTTTGTAAAATAGTGCAGATTATTTTCTGATGAATATTCTAGAATCTGATAGTAAATTAAATTCTTTTTTCACACTTTGGACATAGTCGCGGGAAGAAGAGTGGGATCTGCTCATCATATCCAAAAGCGAATAATCATAAAATATTAGCACCTATCTACATCTAAAAAAATCGGAGTAATAGTATGAATAATATGAAACTACTCGAAAAATATAAATTCAGATCCGCAACTCCTTCTGTATAAAATCAGCATTTTTAGGAGCTAAGGTGAAAGTTATGTATCGATCGAAATGGGTTATTTTTCGGGATAAGTATTCTCGGCGGTCTCGTTACTAATTGGCGCGAGACTTTACTAAGTTTTCTGTTAATGATTTACAATTAGTTTCAAAGTTTAGTCTTATTTTCGATCATGAGCTTTATTACGAAAATCAAGGCTATTAATTGCTCGCATTTTTCTCAATTTTTAATTTACTTTGTTGTAATACATTCATTATTTATATAGGATTAAATAAAAAGAAGCTACGCGCAAGGCGAGATGGCAACTTACCTCTGCTGGCGGAGGTTGTTAATGACCTCGGTGATTTGTATTTTGGAGATGGAAAATTAACCGAAGCCCTTGAAGAATATACTCAACAACTGCAGATTTGTGATTCTTTAAATGACAAACTAAATAGTGCAGTTGCGCACCGAATGATTGGGGAAGTTCATGCATCTCTGGGCAATTATCAAAAAGCTTTGATACATCAAAAACGATACTTAGGTATGCCATTTTCGCATGTGAATTTGCTTATAGTTCTATAAGATAGTATTTATAGAGAAAACTCGTATTAAAATTTATCCACAGTAAAAGCATACAAACCAATATGATTCTGTGATCGAATCAATTTTCGGTCGATCTGCACCGATGCCACAACCACCTACGATTCATCATAGCACTTCTCCCACTCCCCAACACTGACAGTAAATAATGAGTAAAGTCTCCGGAAATATTTCGTATTCAGACCTTATATTTTATGTAGCAAAGTGGAATTTTGCATCTCACTATACCTTTCAACTTCATTGCGATATGCGAAACAGTTTTGATTTTTATGGAGAAAGTTTAGTATGCCGTGCGCTTTGTTCTTTGTATGATTCATATTTCCAGAATATTCAAATTCTTCAAAATAATTAACCACAAGTTGGTAAATTAGAAATATCAGATAATAACGTTTCCAAAGCGGATATGATAATTCATTTTGGTTGTCCAAGCAAGAAATGAATAGTTTTTGATTACACTTCTTTAAAATATCCCGATTTAACGACCGTAATTTATACTTTACCTTTTACTTTTATTTCTCAAGTGTTTTCATAACCGACGAAATATTTTATCTGTAAAGAATTTAATCAAAAACGTTAAAAGATATCATGTCGGTGTCGATGATTTTGTTCGATAGATGGTGCTCAAGAAATGAAGAATGTATTGGAGGAACAGCGAGCTTTGACAACACTGGGTCGGACTTATTTTTGTTTGGCGGAGAGTTTGGTTTCTCACGATGACAAAAAGGAGGAAGCACTTGCGAATGCAGAGAAGGCATTCGCATCCGGCATACGCTTATGTCAAGAGTAATTATTTGCACATTTTGAATATGAACGACGATTTTCACTGCTTTCGAAACTATTTTCGTTTGCTTTTTATATAATTCAAGCGAAGGTTCGGGCTGTTAAGTAAAGCTGTTAAGTTCTTGTAGTGCAAATCAATATTAACGTTGAGAAATATAAATATTCATTAACGTATGATTTTGCTTTCTCTAATTATTTATTAATTTATTTACTGGCAGGTTGGAGGCAACAGATCTGGAGCTTAAGGAACTAATTACGATGCGCGCGAGATTACTGTTAAATTTGGGATTGGTTCGTGAAGTTCAAAAGAAACGCGAAGAAGCAATAAATCTAATTGAAAAGGCCGCAGCTTTATGCGAGGACCATAATTTGCGCGAGGATCTCTACCGAACTAAAATTGCGGCTGCAGGCATTTACGAGCGGCACGGAGATTATGCGACAGCTATTAGTTCTTTAGGAGAAGCATGTCAAATTGATAATCAGTCATTAAAGGCAGAGGCATTATTATTAAAAGCCGAAGTATCACTGAAGGCAGAAAGATGGCAGGAAGCAAGGAAATTATTGGTCTCCATGTATGTTTCTGATCAAATTCCATCGAAAGTAAAACGAAAATCCGAGAAGCTGCTTAGAATAGGTAGGCATTAAATATTTCATTTAAACAAAGTTCCTCCGCTGAGAATGAATATGCTTCTAAATAATTTCACAGAAGTCAAGGAAGTCTATACCTCACTAATTTTAAATGTCGGAATGTTAGAAATTTGATTAGAAGTACCAAAAATAACATTTTCCTTTTAGTAGTGGCATTGCAAACAACGGCGCAAGATTTGTATGATGAGAAAGATCCAACAAAACAGCTAAAATTGTATGAAAGATTGGGGGACGCAGCAGTGAGCGCAAAGTGTTTCGATAAAGCTGTCTACTATTACACAGAAATGTTGCGATTAGCCGAGGAAACTGACAAGTCGCAAAAGAGTGCAGCTTTGGTAAGCTTAGCGCAAACACTGAAAGACTTGGGCCGTCATACTGAGGCAGTTGTACATGCACGCGATGAATTGAAACTATGTACAGATCCACGAGATATATGTAGATCCGCTCTTTTCTTAGCCGATCTTTTATCAGACACCACAGCACCCGAATCCGAGATCCGAGATATGTATGATTTAGCGACGGTCAATGCTAAACTATCAGGAGATGCCGCTTTGGAGAAGCAAGTTCTTAACGACCTCAGTTATTATCTCGAAAGCATTGGGAATACGAATGAAGTAAAATCCTTACGTCAATCTTTTGAACTATCAAACACTCAAGTTGCAGATGATGATAAACTTAGTACAGATACTGGTGCAGAAGCCAGTGACGATGATGATGAGTTACTAAGTGCCGAAATCGGTGCTGATATATGTCTTGATGCTCTGTCAGACGTGGAATGTGAGCTAGAGAGGAACGGTTTGGCAAAGAAAGGCACCAGACGAAGGCCAAAACGAGTTATATTTAAAAAAAATGAGAAAGGTGAAACTCGTCTACACGTTGCATGTATCTCCGGAAACGCGGATGAAGTTGATGAATTGTTGCGGCAAGGACATCCTATAGATGTAAGGGATAATTTCGGTTGGACACCGCTTCATGAAGCAGCGAATCATGGATTCGTTGACATTGCGAAACTGTTATTAGACAATGGAGCCAAAGTAAACGATAGAGGAGGTCCTCTTTGCCAGGGTGTTACACCTCTGCATGATGCTGCATCATGCGGTAATATTGATATGGTGCTTTTCTTATTAAAATCTGGTGCTGATATGACTCTTCGAACTAGTGACGGTGACACTGCTGGCGATTGCTTAAAACAATGGAAAAATCGGGTTGGTCAGCTGTCGCCAGAAGATCTCACTGATTATTTAAATGCTTATCGAAAATTGACCCCGGATGGTGGTAAAGAACGTAACATTTCGGAAGTTGATAATGAAACGAACTTAAAAACCGAATGTAGATTTACTGAGAGGGATGAGGATGTGCGGGAAACGTCGGAAAAAATATCGGCGAGTGAGGTTTATAAGAGAACAATAGCAAGTTTGAGACACAGAAATGACCCAATAGGTAGACCATGCAGAGGTCTTACGATATCAAAGTGTGCCAAACCGCTTGTAGATTCACAAGAACAAGTAGATGACTGGCTTGAAGATGATCTAAAATACAGTACGATGAAAACAAATTCCGAAGGAAGTAGTTCGTACGAAAGGCATAAAAGGAAATCTCATACGATAGAGACAGTATCCGAAGAATCGATGAAACGTCAAAAAGTCAACTTTTGTACTGAGGATGATACTACTACTTACGCGAGCGATGCAGATCTTGATATGAACTTGTATAACGTAGACGATGTAATATATGATAGCACATCTGAGGACAGTAACTTTACTGCGGACAAAGTAGATGAAACAATAGAAAAACAAAAAAACCAAGCCAAGAAACGACAAGTATCCTTATTTTCGGCAGGTTTCACTACACAGGTCACACCTGGTATTGCCTCAATTGAGGTAACGCCTGCAAAAATTGTAAATAATTCGCAGAACATGGAAACAATCTCGTTCGCAGCTTTAGTTGATGAAAAATTGTTTAAAATCGAGATGGAGTCACTGAACGGGGATAGTAATATATTGTTTAATATGTCATCAAAGATTCAAGACAAGTTTTTTCAAGAGACCGGTTGCGAAACGACTCTGAATATCAAATCAATTAATGGGATAGCTTTCGCAATAAAAGATATGACCGAAGTAGCAGCATCGGGGAATGTTGAGAGTGTACTGTGCGAAATAGTAAAATCAACTGTACCTCCCCTTAGTCAAAGATATGAAACTATATGTCGGAGTCACAACGTAGGTAAAGTATTATATTGTCATTGTTATCGTATTGTCATTGTATGTATACTTTCCTGCTGCTTGCATTCGGTGTTTCATCTCATGCTAAACTTTTTTTATTTTTCAGTCGTTCGTGAGGCAGTTTTACAGCTTTTGAAGTCCTGCGAAACAAACTTCATCCTGCGGATGGAACAGGATATCTTGAGCGTAGAAGAATTAGAATATTTATTGCGAGCCTTGGAGTACCAAAAAACCATACAAATTATACAGGTATCAAGTTATGATCTTTCCCACGCTAGTTCGTATTTGAAAAACTGCTGCGTTAAATTTTTAAGTTTGCGCGAATTATATTTAGATCGTTGCGGTTTGAATAAGATTTGCTTGAGAGACATTGAACGTTTTCCAAAATGCCTTAAGCTTCTTGATTTAAGCTACAATCCTCTAGGCGTCGAGAGTCAGTGTTTTCTTGAGATGCTTTTATTGCCCTTGCAAGACTTGCAAACATTATCTCTTCGATATTGCGAGCTGGAAGACTTTCGGATTCCGTTGGGGATGACCAATTTGGTAAATGTCGATCTTTCGTGGAATACTTTCTCTATTAAGGGCTTCGAAAGCCTTATGCAGAAACATTTATTGAGATTGAATTTGACAGGAACGATTCCTAAAAGTGCAAGTATGGATATAGCGGGGATTTCAAATCTGCCGGCTAGTAAATCTTGTTTACTAAATTTAGAATACCTAGAAATGGCGTATTGCAACATAACCGACACACAAATACAGATTTTATTATCTCAAGCAAAAAGTCTTAGGAAGATAGTACTTACCGGTAACTATAGAATTACTGCAAAGACAGCGAACTTACTATTAAATCAACAATCCACTCTAACGCACATAAATCTTGCCGAATGTGCTGTTATCAGCAGTCATCCAAATGTAGATGTGTTCTTAACAAACCCTGAAACGTGTACATTCATTGCAAATATTATGCCTGAAGTACAGCACTATTGGTTAAAATTGTGGAGGGAGAATTGTGTTATGCACAATTTAACTGACAATCTTGTACTATTCAAACCTCTAAATGAATCCAAATCAAACATTCATGATTTAAGTAATGGGATTTAATTTCAACTTTTCTCTATAGTCAGACATCCTTCCGCACTTTGCGGGTACCCAAAGTGTATTAGTTACCGTAATTCCGATATAGCTCCGCGTAAGTGAAAGTATCGGCGCACTATCCGCGTGAGTCAGAAACCTGAATGTATTGATGAATTATTAATATGTATTATGTTCATCTTAAGCAAGGCATACAAATTGTGGAATTACTCCACCAACATGGTCTCGCTGTATGTATGTGATTTCACTCGCCAAAACCTTCTATTTTTTCATCTTTCACGCAAAGCGATCTTGATTCAAATAATTTGTATCCATATTATCATTAAATAGATCTATTTTTCGAAAGATCCATTGTTCATGCGCACGCAACACTCATTTTTATAACTGCTCCATTCTCTATTCTGGACGCGAGTACTGTTAATCTTGTTGTAATATAGATGTTGAAATTGTTACATTTGCAGGGCTCAAAGTCCGCCGATGGTCCTTCTTCTTTGACTATGGTACTTATTATGTGAAACTTGGACCAGGATCACACATTGCGGTTCGGCCGGAACGATTTATGAAACTGAAGTAGAATAAAGTAGAATAGAAGATTGGCTTATACTACTTCACCTTACTTTAGTCTTTTAAACCCGAGCGGCGGAAACGCAATGTGTGATTCAAGTGCTAAGGTCCGAGAAAACAAGGACATCGGATGTAACTAGGTGCTTTGTACTTGATTTGTAATAAAGAACTGTTTTTATAACAATCGTTTCACTATATTTGAACCCCTTATAGACCTACTTTTCTTGTTGCGTTGTGCCCCGCAACTCTACGCATCAAAGAACTGAGCTAGCCGTAGCATTTGCTATCGAGGCAAGCTGCACTGTTGTATCTCTGCCCTCAAAAAACCTCATTGTTCTCACTTTACGGTCCACCTGTGAAAAACTTATTGTAACATGAGTTGTAACATGCACACTGGCCCGGTATAGTATATATAACTATGATACATTGTTACGTGTTGCGGTCACATAATGCGTTTTAAGGGTCATTAAAAAGACGAATTATAAAAATGAATGAGACGCGTATTGGGAATGATACAGGGAGTGTCTATAAAGGACGGGATCCGGCACTAGACTATTTGTCAGTAGAACGACGGGGTTCTCAAGGACGCCCTTCATAGCTTCAGGCCAAGGATGTTGAATGTTTGGTGTACTCGGGTAGTAAGGGTGCCAGGGCCGTAACGTCTTTATTGCGCCGTTTGCCGTTACATGCCTACTTTACTCTTTGAGTATCATTTCACTTAAATTCGGATGTATTCCGGCATGTTATCCAGTTTTCCAAATTTCCAGAAAAATGAAGCACGAACTCTCTGGAAAGAAATTTCGCCCCGTTAATTGATATATCGTAAGAAGGGAAAGACACAGCAAAAATGCCAGACCCGGGTTGAGATGTCTCTGCTTCTCTGGTCAAGATCGTGCTCGGGTTCCAGGCAAAAGAATTGTGATTATTTAAATTTCCAAATATGAGTTTTTTGAATTTGAGATCATTTGAGTATCTCCAAATATGTTCGGGCTCCGATTTGTGAGTATCTCCTTGCTAATACCAAAATTCGAAGTTATCCATCACGCATGAATGACAATTCTGTTCAAGAACTACGTTTTTAACTTCGTTGTTTACTATTTGTTCGTCAATTGTCTATAGTTACTTTTAAATATATGTATTGAACGCAGAGATTTCCAAACAATATTGTATGTGTGATGTTTGGACGCGCGGGTGTGTATTCAAGAATATATTTTGGCTTTCATAAAACTTAAAGATAGATCGTTTATCGCGTTTCGGAATATCCATAGCTTTTTATTCCAATTTGTACGAACTGATCAAAGAAAAGCGACCAGTACTGATAAATACTAAAAAGGGAAAAAGAGGGCAAAAGTGGCAGGAGTCGGGTTGAGGTATTATCCTCCCTCAGTTTCCATACTCCCGACCGTTGTTCCCGTAAAATTACTATCTATTATACTACCTGGAGAATTCCTTCAATGAACAGAATTTCAATTTCATGAAGGTCAATAAACGGTACTTGCGTTAATTATTTGCGCAGAAAAGACGGGATTTTCATTTACGTGGGTTGCCAAAGTTATTGAAAAAATAGGAAAAGGTCGCAACCCAAAACCGGACAAACATTATTCAATAAAAATATTGTCTTCCATAAAAAGAACTGCTTTCTATTTTCATGTTATAAACCACTCGAACTTTTTATCCAACTCAATACAATAAGTAATTTAAGTGTAAATGATTACACTAAGAAATGTTCCACGGTAAAACTTCATGCTGTAATAGACTCTCTTAGAATAGGTACATTCTGCGATGTAGTGTGTGCACAAAGGATAAATAAGAAGCGTGACGTCGGTGTTATATTTATATTTATAAAATTATTCATCATTATAAAGCACATATGATTTATACGCTGTAATTCACTACGTACACGCATTCAAGCATGGATACGTCGGACGTTCACACCCCAAAAGAATGGTCTCAAGCACACGGTAACCATGTGTTCAGTTTTTATATCGGTGAAGTATACGACGCACATGTACAGAGTGATGGGGATCCATACAAGTCACCTATGTCGATCGCTACTCTTTGCGCGCGTAATTCTTTACGCAACATACCAATATCATCTAACATCACGTATATGCAGAGGGTGAAATCGACACATCTGACTCAATTATAACCGAATCACAATCTACATGCACACGTGCATGCACACATATACATCCATACGCACATACACGCAAGCAAACACGCATACACACGCGCGCCCATACAGACAAACATGCACCCACACACACCCACACGAATGCATACACACGCAAACGCGCGCGCGCGCGCGACTGGCCGCTTTTGTTCAAGCCGTGAGTTTACATGCACCTATTTGTTTTCTCTTATTCTGCATCTACCATTTTTATGCTCCATGCTTTTTTTTCTCTTCTCAAATGCATTTTGCTGTACAAGATTTTCATGATTATACTCTATCAATTATCATATTATGAATTTCTCGCCGACTATCTCTCTCTCTCTCTCTTTCTCTCTTGCTCCCTCTCTCTCTCTCCCTCTCCCTCTCTTAAGATTTTTCGTAATTTTTTTCATTTTAAGAATGTTTAAAACAAATCGTGCGTGCGAACGCGCACAAGTAAATGTCTAGTGTACCACACGAATATATGTTCTGCAGAATCACGATAAATTTTTCTAATCACCGACACTGAAAAAACTGCAATGGAGAGAAGCAGGTCAGTCGTGAACATAGCTGCACAACAAGTTCCCCTCGCGAGAAAATATTTTTCTTCATCTTGTTGTTAAAAATATTATCTTTCTTGTTGCTCTCGTTATCATGATCACAGTTTCTTATCCCTTTTATTTCCCCTTACACAATATTTGTCTGTTTCATTGTAAACGATAATCTTGATCTCTTGCAGTCTAAATATTAAATTGAGTACATCCCGTAATAACATCACTTCGGACTTACAACCGTCGTACTAGAATCAAGCGAAACACTTATTGTGCAATTGCTACTTTATAAAAAGAAGCGAAACAGAATTCACGAACTAGTTGGATATTGCGAAATATTTTAGACGTCTCAAAGGTTTATGTACATTTAACACCTTATGGCTTGCACAAACGCATGTAAGAACCAAACGCAATTTGCCTCATGTATGTGCGTATACTTAAAGAAAAAAAAATCGTCTTGTCTTCCCGCATCGTTCGCGGCGAACACACAGACTATCCTATGCGTTAGATTGCAGTACGAAGATGGTAACCACCAGGGTAGCCAATACCGCGATAGCTCCTTCCACCGGGAGAATCACTAACAAACAATCTCGTGTACCACCACCTAACACATATACATCGACGCGACTCAGAGTTTCCTAATACAGAAAGAAAAACTTGTATACTGGGATGCACAGTGTAACGGTTGAAAGAGAAAACTATACGCGTATACAACATACGTCGTTGTGTCTCTCCTGGTCTAGTTGATCCAAACGTACTCTTTCGAATTTTAAATAACAAAGGAACAAACTGGAAAAAGAAGACCCATGCATGAGACTTTGTTTTTTTTAGTATGCGAACGCGCACAGGCATGCAGTTACACGTACCACATATACTCATACCCACAGACACACGCAAACACGCGCGCGCGGGCACGCATGCACGCACGCGCTTCCTTTTGGCTCTGCCTACATAGGTACAGATATATAATTACAAGTTTCCTTCTTTCGCTTTATGTTGTAACAACGGATGATCATTTAGAGGTATTATACTGTGCATCTATAAGACCCAAACGACAATTACAGAACTATGCAAAATAGAAGATAGATCTTTCTCCACACGTATACGTATATAAATATACATACATTTATATATTGATTATATATAAACAATTATCTAATTAGTTATATATAACCCGTTATATAAAGCACTATTATTAGACGTGTGTGTATTTGTGTGGTGTGTGTACGCGCTTGTGTGTCGGTGTGCACCTGTGTATTTGTGTATGTGTGAGTGTGTGCAGAGGTACTCTTACTATTCAATCCAAATATTATATTTTTAAAGTACTCAATAATATCAATATCTAATAATAATATAATATTAATAATAATCCTTACCAATACAATAATATAGTAATTGCAACAAGAATATTTCAATAGCGATGACATCAATAAAATAATAATAATAATAATAATAATAATAATAATAATAATAATAATAATAATAATAAAATAATAGTAATAATAATATAATTGTAATATAAGCATTATAATCATATTAACAACAACAAGTATTCTTTGTCACATTTTGGTTGCAGAATCTTACAATCACAAATATATTATTTATAAGATAATAGTCAAAAGGATTGTTAAATTAAAAGAATACATTATAGTGTTCTATTTTTCTGTATACAATAATTAATCCTATCTATAATTCTATATTCAACAGCCAGTGGTATAGTGAAGTATACCTTTGAGGTACCTATGTAGTTTTTTGCCTTCAATCGTACCAAATACAATATTTTGCGGACAAAACCATCTACAGCCGCCATTATCGCCGATATACGTATCACGCGGACGTACTGGTACATGTTCGTGTGCACCATTTCTTTTTCAAACAGATGCATGAAAGTACCGGTGCAAATTTGGAGGCGCGTGTGCACCTGTATTTACAGTACTTCTGCTACTGAGTAATATCAAATGGTGGGGTAATGCCGCATCGACGTCATTTCGGTAGCCTAACGTGTGCCGCGCGGCCTTAACAACGCACTCAAATAATATTACAAAGTTTTGGTCTCCCAGGCTCTAAAATGAGATAAGCTAAGGAAACAGTTGATGATACCAATAATATAATTAACCAAGTCGTCCCTTATAACCAATCGTGCCAGATCTGCACGGGATTCCTCCGTGCATGATGCACGCATTTCTCTATCTCGCAATATCCGCGCCATTGCCAATCTGGCAAGAGTGCTCATAACTTCAACAACAGAGTCTAGTTTAATGCGCACCTGCTATTTCTGTGGAAAGACACTTGGGTCGCTTGTATCGACATCCTTGTACTTCCCACAGAACGGCATTTACTATTTAGTGCATCCAATTGAACGTAACGATCTTTGACGAATTTCTACATTCGTTTTCTTTGCCGGAAAGCGCGAGAATTTATCAACCCCGGAAATCCACCGCATTTTCTATTTGGCCTATAGATTTTTAATGTCCTCCTTATATATTATATAACATCTCACTTCTGGTTTTTCCTGTTTCTTATATATCTGCATCTGTGGTTCCATATACAGCGCGTTAATTCCGCATACCTACTCGTACGACACGCTACTCATATTGTATATTGGTTTCTCTCGTTTCGATCTTATGTCTGGTCAAGTATGTACTAACAAGATCTCCTTAATGTGCAAGCTCTTGTTAATTGGAGTCATTCTGACAGTAGCTTCTGTAACAGGGACGATTTTGGATCACCGCGTGCCGCTTCCTCCATAGTAGTCTGAAAACAGAACATTTTATTAATTCCGTGACTTTCAACTCTCGCTGAAGCAATTCTTCTTATTATGGGTTGCAAAAAGAAGTTAACAGAAGTGGAGCAACGTCACTTGCTGTTTCACCTTGCCATCTTACAGAAAACATTTTATTGCTAAGTCTTTGCTCGAAAATGTAGCGCGTAAGAAAGCCCTTGTTAAAATTGTGTTCAGGCGTTGTACGGTTAAAGAAGTTTATGTAATGTAAGTAATATGTTTTAAAATGCTTTAAACTTTTTAAAACATAGTCCATTTGGCCCATATTTATACACCTTAACACATTGCTTTCGGGATGCACGTTTGTGTGTAATTGTATGTTTTATAAATATTTTACCCTTTTGCAAAACACGCGTCAACATAACTGCGATAGAGAAACATAGAGTAACTTCTATATTTTGGATTAAAAGAATTTGTCAGATAGTTTCAATTCTATCCTGAGCACAAAGCAATTTTTTCAAGGAACAATTCCGGATCGTAATGTGTTAATGCGCTAAGTATGCAATTACAAGAGATTCAGATGAATTTTAACGGAACTGCAACTATACTGTTATTGCAAACAATCACCAATAGAATATGAATCAAATCAAAAGGAATATTACACTTTTAACTGCTTTACAATGTCATGACAGAAAGATTTGTATAGTTGCACCTCGTTATAATAATTTAAACATCGATGAAAGCAAACCTCTTATTTTGTCGTTGCATGTTGCTAATCATTGAGTATACCCCTTTATAATTTGAAAAGAGTAATACCATATTTTTTGTAAAAATAAAGCATAAGAATTATTCGAGCAATGATAGAAAATCTGTATTTTGATGCGATGTTTCTATTGAGTCAATTACAAGAAAATTGATATAGATAAACATTTTTAAAAATCTGTTGATAACTAATAAGTTTCAACCGGTTATAATTTGATAATAAATGGGTTTATAAATGAAAGTCCTTCTTAAAATATTGAGTATTTCGATATTATAAAAATGTTGAACACTATTTAAAAAAAGTGATTACAAGCTCCAGCTGGTCATATTCAGCAATAAATATAACTTTTGCTTTTCCTAACAAAAGTTATAGATTTTCTGTGTATTGTAATTATTTTAAGCAGTATTTTTAATGTACTCAAACATAAAAATCGACAGTGAAAGAAATCCTATAAATTATCTAACTTGCTTTTTATGTCTTTATGTTTGCCTCTATCAATTATCACCAAAAATGAAGGTGTTACAAGGAAAAAAGTCTTAGTGCTAAAAATTGTCTGCCACCAGCATAAAATCAGTGTGAAAAAGTCGCGTACAGAGTTTTCAGAGGTTTCGACTGCAGCTCCGAAATCGTACTTCCAAGTGGACTACAGTCTAAACTCCATTCACAGTAAGAGCATTCCTGCGATGAAACTGCTGTGTGTGATTCATTGTAACATTTGCCTCGCTTCATATATTTATTCGGTTTCAATGAATATTTAAAATTGACTTTCTACTTTATTTAGTAAAGTGAAAGTATATTTTATCCACGCCAATCAAATTCATTACGAGGAGTGACAAAATGTTGCTCTTACCGTGGACGAGGTTTAGTAGGTGTTTAGTTTCTAATATCCTTAACGTGTGTACGCGTCATCGCATATTAATATTTTAACTTATAAGCTTTCGAATTCCGCAAAAGTGTTAAATAAATGTTATTGCGTTCTTCTAACACGTAACTCATATACAATGGGTTTCTTTGGTTCTACATTTGTAAGTGATATTAAGGAAATATTGTATAAAATATTATTAAACTTTCAAGAAAGTATACGTAATGCTTGACGTTAGTTTGAAGTTATAGCTTAATCTTTAATTGCTCACGTGTGGTGGTATAGGAATTAATCTGTGTGATTATGAATTGAACATACCGGTCCACAGACTGTGTTAGTATTACAGAAGTCTAAATGAAAGTTGACTATCTAATTAATATTTCAGTTTTATTTCTAATTGTTCTTTCTTCTATTCTATTCTAAGACTAACAAAAGATCCACGTGTGTAGTCAAAGGTTAATAAATTTGCATGTCTGACACTACGAGTAGAGTTGGAATTGGACAATTCAGATTCAGATCAAACATAGAACAAACACAGTGGTCATTTATGCGGTTTCATTAATAAGACTGTGAATCGAAGCATCATTGAACCGAGTTTCAAAGTGTGTGATGTTTCCCCGAAAATGTTAAAAATGACATTTTGATTTTAGTGATAAGCTCTCTGACCAAGGTCATATTCGGATTCCAGACAAAAGAATTGTGACTGTTTAACTTCTCAATATAAGTTCTCTGGATTTGAGATAATCTGAGTATCTCCAAATACATTCACGCTCCGATTTTTGAATATCGTCTTGCTAATGCTAAAATCTTAAATCATCCATCACGCAGGAATGACAACTATGTTCAAAAGCTACGTTTGTATCCTGCACCCCAAGTTCCAAGCTCTGGAATTCCAAGTTCAACCTCATTGTTTACCATTTGTTTCTCAATAGTCCAGTTTGTTTTAAATATATTAAACGCGTAGATTTCAAAACAATAATTGTATGTGTGTGTTGATGCATTGGTGTGTATGCAAGAATATATTTAAGCTTACACAAAACTTGGGCATAATCTCGTTTTCGAATTTCTTGCTTTCTATTTCAGTTTCAGTTTACTATGAGTATATTCAGTGCACAGATACTAGACCCACGTTTAGAGTTCGAGGTGCTCAATCAATTGTCAGTAGTAGTAGTTTTTCTAGTAGTTTCACTTAGACAACATCCAACATTGCAATATGAATGATATACGGTTTAGTTTTACGGTTTGAGTTTTCGATTGATTGAAAACCCAAGAAAACTTTTGGAAGCATCAGCAAGTAACAAAGATGGCTGACTTCACAGGTGTTGCTGTCGTGTATTTGTTAATGCAAATATTGAAATAAAACTGGTAGAATATTTACCCAAAATTATGCACTTAAATAAGTATATGATAAGTTGTGATTAAAAGGTTGTCTATGTAAAGAAAAACTAATAAATTTTCTTTTTTTGCAATTTTGCGTGAGAGGAGCTTGCTGATTCGTTTGCTTCTTCGTTTTCTCCCCCCAAGAAACTACTTTTATTATTACTATTTATCACTGCTGTTACTATTTTCCTGTGTCTTTTTCTTGCTGCATTTATAACTGCCTACTTTTTGATGTCTCCTGATCCAAATCCGGCTTTGGTTAACAGTGAAATAATTATCTATTTGCTAACGATTAATGACTACTAATTGTGCCCGACAAATTACGGTTTGAGAAGAAATTTACACCTTTCTTTTCGCTCTAACTAAAGTAAACTTATTCATGAAGAAGTTGCGCCTGTTTTACCTCAGCTATAACTTCCGATTACTCTACTTCCTGTGAAATATGATAAAATCCATCAATACAGAAACCCCATGCGAGATTTACCGCACCCCACATGACTTTTGCTCACTTGGCCCCGACCCTGATACTTTATAAGCTGCGGCAAGACTTTTGTATTGATTGCAAAGCTTGTACGGTATTTCAAATCAACCTAAATTTTGCTTAAAAATATATAACCCTTCCAGTCCCTTTTAAAAGCTGCAAACATTATTTTTATTTTAAACAAAGAGAGGGAGAAATAACAGGAATCTTAAACCCCACTTCTGCTTATTTCTTTTCCTGGATTCTTTCATTTTGTTACTTCTTATTTTGCACATATTTGGGTTAAATTAGAAGTTTTTAAAAGCTAAACTTCATCCGTGGTAAGAGCATAAGTGTTTTGCGCGTCGTAATGAAGTTGAAAAACGTGGCAAACTCAACTCTATCCCGTAAAGTGTAAAGTCTTATCGCAAAATACATGGTGATTTAAACAATTGATTCTCAAAACTATGATATTTATATAGAATAACATATAGATAATAATAAAGAAATTATATATTTTCATTTTTATTTGTAACCAGAGCGCGAAAAACAAGGACATAGTTGATTCGAATTTTAAAAGCGGTTGTTTGACCGGATTTGAAAGTGCAGTATTAACACTAAAGTAGAAGTGACTTTCCGAGACTGAAAAGCTTAATTTCATGAAGAATCACAACTAAATGCTTTTGCAGCATGAGAATACGAATATACGTGGACGCTGAGCAACTGCTATTTTCTTACATTCCTTCAATTTCCGGTTTTTATTTCCGGATATCCTTACAATTATGATCTTTCCTTCATTGATACATTATTGACCGGGGACGTATTCAGACATTTTTGGAGAGCAGTAGAATGAAAATTATTATGTTTCAAACGAGAATTTCATATGAAATTAAATAAAACCAAGTGAAAAACGCCAGTAATTTAATATTGACTTGTATGAAAAATAACCAACTACAACAACAATATGTCACCAATGTGTTAAGGTTGCTCCACTCTTCAACAGATTGTTACGAAACAATATTTCCTGTTGCCTCGCTTTAAATTTGTTTGTTTTTGCATTGCTAATATCTAATATCTTCAGTGTTGTGTTTTTGTTGGATTTGTTGGCAAAGCATCAGCGTTGCTGATGATTTCTTCACGCTCATACATGAGAAATTGAATACTTGTGTTCAACGATTTTTGTTACTACTTCACGAACACCGTGTTGTGTTTTCCATGCCAGACAGCTATGCCACTGAACGGTAATCTACTACGAAGACAAATTCTCATCCAAACATATATTTGTAGTAGTTTATTATTTAAATAACTGCCAAAAGCTTGTTTGCTGTCGCCTACTAAATAACAAATATATGTCAATGTGGTCACCGGCGAACAAATTAGACTTCTTTTTATCTTCGTGTTCTACGCAAGTTATATGGATCATCAACAGAAAGTAACACTTTATCTTAATTTTAAGTTAAAAAAACATTTAGTTTTCGAAATAAAAAAGTATGTACTTGTTTTTACTTCGCTGATAAATCTGCTTGAAAACCAAAAGATGCCGTAAAATTTAAATAAAAAAAAACTAGCGCAAGCTTACATGAAGGAAAGTGTTTGAGTACACAGATATTTACATTTTCAATTTAATGCTACCTCCCTACGAAAGTTCTGTCATAGTTTACATGGAACGTTTTGGCACCACACGCCCGGGATTTGAATACAAAGTGGAGTGCACCGAATATGTTACCGCAATTCCCATCTCAATTATTGTTAAACAATATTTAACTTGGATGGCGGGTGTATTTCCATACTTATTTAAAATAATTATACAAAGATAATCAACCATATTAGTCGAGAGTTTTCATGCAAGACATTTCTGGAGAATCCATTAGAAAAGATTATCGATTATTATCGACTATTAAAAGAATGATTGGGAGAAAGAAAGAAGCTTTGACGAGTCATTCAAATTGTTTAACATTTTACGCTGTGATATTTGTGAATTTTCCGTCGCGAATAAGCTAACAAAAATACAAAGAAATAATGTAATATTGATAAAAATGAAATGGTATACGATACATGAATATTAAATCAAAAATGCAAAAAATCTCAAAAAAGATTACAGCATTTTTGCCACGATATTGAAGACCTTCTAACAATTATTAAGTTGAAGAAATTATGCGACAATAAATAAATAAGTTGCAAAAAAAAGTTTACCATACATAGTAGTTTTGATTTTGAATCTAAAACACTAAAAATTCTAATATATTCTTGGTGCCACCAATAAAGAAGAACGTCTTCCCCTGAAATTAATCGGGAAAGAAAGATGAATTATACAAAAAAAAATGCTAGCTCAGTGACATATCTGTGCACCCCATTTAACAAATGGGGTTCTTCACCATTTCGGTGTCAGACCAATGGGTAACATTTCTCACAGGAAATATATAATTTTAGAACTTCTGGTACTTTTCGTAGACACGTATCGTATCAATTAATATGATAAAAGTTGCTTAATGACGTAGGCCTGCAAACTAAATAATGCTGGACGTTCGTAAATGTAAATCCGATTGTCCGAGATTGCTTAAATTGACTGCTAATTGTAATTCTGTCTTATGCATGTGTGACTTGACTCCATGTAAACTTACAAAGATCGATTTACGGACAGGTGTTTAACGTATCGGCAAAATGAGAAAGTGTAACGAATCAATCAGTCAATTGTCCTGCGCAAGTTTATTATGTGAGTAACCACTTCTGTTTATTATGTAAACGTTATCTCGAAAAAGATTTATTTTCAATTACGAAATATTATCATGTTCAGTAAAACGAGTATCAGTATTAAATTAGTGAGTTTGTAGTGTATAAGAAGCCAGTCTAGCGAACGGAAGTAATGGCGATACAGTGGTGAGCATATAAATAGGTACAAGTATTTCTAACAATTGATTAGAAATGATTTTTTGTTTCTACATTATAGGTATACTTTTGTATTATAAAATTGAAATTATAAAATTGAACGTTGTGTATTCTTTGCATTTGTGCGAATATTTCTCCAGACAAGACAGTAATATTAATATAGAAATAAATGGTACATATTTAAATGCTCATCCAAAATCAACAAGTTATAAATGACAAGACTTGTTAGAAATGTTAGCCAGGGTTTCTTCTCTCCAGCAATAATGCCAACTTAGAACTAACAGGCGAAAGACTGCAAGGGAGCTTCGTTCGATCAGACTTTCTTTAATACGAAGACAGCATATATTCCTATTGATATGCTCGCCACTGTACGTCCTAGTAGATAGTTGGGTCTCTGGCTTCAGAAACCGAGCTATTTGCAAGTAACTCAGAAATTCGTGGGAATTACTCGTCCCAATAAAAACACTCCCAATAAAAGTTCGTACACAATTCTACAGCAAGCGTTATACTTTGAGCCGAAGAGTGAAAAATATTCCATTCAGATGTCGTGCAGAATAACAACCGTTCAAAGCCAAGCAAAGAGGAAAGGCATAGCATACAAAACCAAAGAAGTGTATATATTTGTAAGTAAAAGTAATTGTCGCAAAAGGGTCTTACCCTGGAGGTCGAGGGGGCACTTCCGGCGCTCCCAATGGCCCAGCTCTTGGCAGGGCCATCGCTAACCACAGCCTCACCTAGTTAGGACATCGTAACAATCGGCGTTACCACCAGTTTTTTCTGTACATTTGCCTTTCCTTACAAGAAGCGTAAAGTGAAACCCTCAACGACATTTAATCGTTTCGAAATTGTGAAGGTATTATATCCAATGTATCATTTCCAATTAATTCTTATGAGGCACGTGAATTATATGACGTGAAATTATGGCACACATCTTGATATACAATGAATAAATTACCCAATATAAGATTTGTACACATAAGGCAGATTTTTCATACCACCAAATTTTGGAAAGAGTACAGGAAAACCCTGAACGATGTTTAATCATTTTGAGAATTGCGATTGTATTATCCAATGTATCATTTCCAATGAATTCTTATGAGGCAGGTGAATTATATAACGTGAATTATGGCACATAAATTGATATACAATGAATAAGTGTGAACAATATAAGATTTGTACGCACAACGCAGAATTTTCATGCCACCAGGTTTGGTTTTTATACCACCAATTTTTTGTGCACATTTGCCGTTTTTTTTTTTACAAGAAGTGTAAAGTGAAACCCATAATGATATTTAATTAATTCCAAAATTTGCGATGTTATTAGCCACATAAATTACTATACAACGTGAATTGTTGCATATAAGTTGATATGTGATGGAGAAGTGTAAACAATACAAGATTTGTGTACATAGGACAGATTTTTGATGCAGTGTTAGTGATATTTCGAGTCAACCCGATATTCGCTCTGCCACTCGGCTTTTCTCGATTCTCGCTATGTTATATTATATACATCCGTTATAGTATATTATAAAAATAGATATATTATTTTTTTAAATATTTTAATAATAAATTTTAAGTATCCAATTATATATATTTAATATACTATACGTATAAAGTCAATAATATATACATTCCATGAAGAATATAATCAAAGATGAGAAAAAAATATATATAAAACTTATTTTATGTTACTTAATATGTATATCATTCTGCATGTTGTAATTAATTAAGTTTTGTCCAACCAAACAGATTCTGCATAATTTTTGTTTCATCAATAGAAATATAGCGACACTATGATTTGAAATGCAAGTCAAAAGGAAACGTAAACGAACGGTATGGTAATGAAGGTATTAAACAATTTTTTATACAATGGTCTCTTGCAAGGTCTGTTAAAAAAAATAAAACAGGATGCTGCATACATCATGTCTATGTATTCTCATTCATTAGTCTTATATAATTGTCGTATTGAAGAGTGTAAGTTGGCAATAAGTAAACTTTAACGATGACGCGCAGTTTGCGGTGCCATACGTGTTTGTTTAACGAATTGTCAATGAATTTGTTTAAGAGGAAGACCGAATGAAATTATCCTTATTTCTATAGAAAAGTAGCGGTCGCACAAATACGCTTTTTAAATGAATTGTCCGAAGTTGTCTTACGTGTAAAGGAGATCAGTACCGAACCATTCTTCCATTTTCCTGTGAACTCGATCAACCAACCAAGAAAATGAATTTCGGATAAAAATAGCACCTTTTGTACGCGTTCTATACACGTGGCAAGTGCAAATGGCACACTTTTAATTTTAGCATTAAAATGGATATTATGGAGTCAAGTAAAAACTATAGTTATCAAAAGGCATGATACGAATTTTCGATAAAATGTTCAAAGATTTTTACCGTCTGTTTAATATAAAGTTTAATCTGTACAAATGTTAAGCTATTATTCTTTGAAGTAAATTTGTTGACATTCGCATGAAATGTTACCCAGGAGAAGTCGACTAGAATTGCTCATTTTCTCACAAAACACAATATTTCCACGATTTTAGAGCCACTTTAGCTATATTCTATAGGCGTTTCCATATATGTATGTAAACTTCTATGTGTAAAGGGTTGACAGTGTACAAACCTACACAAAAACTTCGATCAAAGGGCTTGGGAGAGGCAGGACTTTCTTATACACGATCTTCAGATAATTTGTAGTACGACAACTATCTAAACCAGATATGACCACCACGAAGTTATATTCAGTATTTACTACTCTGTATTATTTGAAATGACGCAGGCTTTGGACTTGAAATTTTACGCCGACTACCAAACAACATCGATTTTAAAAGGAACGCTTTAGGCAGCGAGGTAAATACTCTTACTGCGAAATCGCGAGTATGGAGAGGTTTGAAGAAGTTTGCTACTGAAAACTTTGTGCTAACAGTCTTTCATTTTAATTAGCAGTAAACTGCCATCCACTGTGATCTGCCTTTAAATTCTATTTGGGCGAAGATCGCTTTAAGCAGCGAGATAAATACTCTTACTGCGAAATCGCGAGTATGGAGAGGTTTGAAGAAGTTTGCTACTGAAAACTTTGTGCTAACAGTCTTTCATTTTAATTAGCAGTAAACTGCCATCCACTGTGATCTGCCTTTAAATTCTATTTGGGTGAAGATCGCTTTAAGCAGCGAGATAAATACTCTTACTGAGAAATCGTAAGTGTGAATTGGTTTGAAGAAGATTGAAGAAGTTGGCTAGTCAAAAATTTGGGATGACACCCTTTCACTTTAATGAGCAGTAAATTGCGCTTCACTGTGATCTTTTGAACTGTATTTGGATGAAGATCGCTTTCCATTTCAGTAAACATACAGTGGTGAGGATATAAATAGGAACATTCTGTCTTGATATGTCAAACAATGGCACTGGCTTAAAACTGATAGCTAGCGAAGTTACACTATCAACGTAATAACGGCCGTCAGTGTTAACATATTCACATCACTTACACCAGAAATAGAGGAAATAGAAATATTTAATCAAAATTGTTTAATTAGCACTTTAAGCTTGGTGTTAATCTTAACTTTAAGACGGGGTTTCGAGCTTGTTTAAAAAATGTTTGAAGTATAACTCCATTGAAAAATCACGAATGCTGTTTTATTCAATATTTATGACAAATATCATAATATAGGCGAATTTAATTCAATGCAAAATCATTCTTATGTTTCTCGATTGAGGCTAAACTATAATAGTTTATAGCAGTCAAAAGGTTAAGAATGTGTAGGGAATAAGACTTGTAGGCATTTGTGAACAAACAGGATATTTGAGATTCGAATCCAGTGGGTAAAAAACGTATTTGCACACCCACTATTTTTACAATAAAATTCCTTTAAAAAAATGTTTTCTCTAAGAAATTTTATTTTCTCTTAGACAGCTTCTTATTTTCTTCTGTAAGAAAATGTTTTCAAAATCACCGAGTGTGCGAGTACTTTTTTTATTTACTGTAAGTATCGCAATGGAAATTTGAGCATGTTTTTAATTGTCTCGGTATCGACGCATCAGTAGTTCGTATAGTCGTTTATATGAGCATCGTGAAACTTCGAAAGCTCGCGCTTGTAACTCATACGAATATATACGAATATCTACATGTTGTTGCGTGTGTCTCCTTGATTCTAGTTTTGCACTACCAAATTACACTAGTCTACTTAATTCATTGAAATTTACTAGTTCCACTGTTTTTATTTCAGTAGAGCGTTTTGAATTAAACTGATGTCTCCCTATGTCGTTTCAATATATATGTGATGTTTGATATTTCACGCAAACTTCAGAGTCAAGTACCGTGATTTTCATCGATACATGTATCGACACAAATCCCAACATAAATGGAGCCTTTAAAACGCAAAGATGAATGTGATCAAATTGTATTCGATATTATGTGTATTTCTTTGTTTAATAAAGCAAGGTTTTAAAAACACGAATAATGACGTACTGCATCTTCCTTGCTTACAGGATGTAAACTTTCAAAAATCATTCATTTAAATCACCGATACCTGAAGCTAAGATACGTATTTGTGCCATTGGATTTTGCACTCCCCATTGTCATTCGTTAGTTTTAATAAGTTAACAATTAGAGCACAATCTAACTGTAAAGGAACATCTTGCGATACGTGAAAGTACTTACTCATTCCTTTCAACCAGGTGTTAGTCAGCAAAGACAAATTTAATGGAAGGATATTTTCTTACTATTATTCCCAAATATACAGAGAATATTTAAACCGTTATTATAATTAATAAGGGAAGATGCACATTGCAGATGTAGCTATCTTAGCTCCAATAATCGATTGTTCAATATAATGACACATGACGATTTACAACCTGTCTAATTGATTCATTTTAATGCAGTTATTTTAATGTGTAGCGTAATTCTCGGTGAAGATTTTAGACTACTTTATCGTTTTACCAGTGAAAGCGATCCTAGCTTTGAATACTACTTTGACCCAGAACAGAGTCTTTTGCCTGTCACCAATAGAAGATTTGCGTTTCTTTCGCAGCGCGACACAAGCATCTCGCAGACAAAACTGCTGTTGATTTAAGCGAGAATTGTTTCTCTTCGGTGTTAGTTCCAATGCTGATCATCAACCAGATGCCGATACAACTAATATCTTCTATAGAGTATGAGGTATACCATTGTGCTAAGAAAAAATAAAGGAATAAATTAACGATATTAGGGATTTATCAACTGTGAAACAATTAAAGAGTGAATATTTGGTGTTTGGATGCGCGATGCAGATCCAGTTGTTTAAACCCTCAATTCAAGGCTATGTTGCTACTCGTCTATCCGCATTATATTATAAAGTGTTATTATGTACACGTCGACAGTTTCTTTCTAACGCAAAGAGACCCGCGCGAAAGCGGGTAATTCAGCTAGAGTGTTTAATTAAACTTTTGCAGGCTGTTTATGTTAGTAACTACTGCTATATTCGTACTAGCAGTACAATAAACTAATAAGTCGAAAACTCGTGGAGAATTGTAGACGATTGAGCGGAGCTTTCGCGGTATAAAAGATGTCAAAAGTTAATTAAGCTAGTGCTTTTTCATTGGTTGCGACGACGTATTCAATATTACTTTGGATCTATGAAACAACCACTCCATATATATCATACAGTGGCGAGCATATAAACAAACACATTCTGTAGTTATAGCTCGAACAATATTTTACTGTTAAAGAAGAAAAAATCGACCAATACTGTCTTACAATGTTTTATCTTGCAATTTTAATTTAGCATTATTGCTACAATAAAGAAGCCATGATCAATATTTCTAATAAATCTCAAGTCATCTACAACTACCTGATTTCAATCATTAAAATATGTACGATTTGTTTCCAAATTAACATTATAATGTTATATAAGAATATATCTAAACGTTAGAACGAGAAAATAACTTCGATCAAATTTTCTCAGATACTTCTTCCTATTTATATGCACACCACTGTATATTTGAAAACTGAACTGTGCGTAACAGCATTGCAATATTTTAATGGAGAGGAAGTTGCTCAAGCAGGACGAAGGATTCTCTACAAAGAATTCGGACAGTATTTACAGTACAAACTGTAAGTTTACGGCTTTGCTAAGTTAAGTTTTTACGCCTTTAGATATAATATATCTATGTATATATAAAATGTGTATATATACTACTGTCAGCGTTCATTAAGTATTTATCCATATAGTAATAATTGTCATGAATTGAAGAGTTAACTATTAAAAAAAATTTCTTTGTATTCATTATTCATGTGTGTATAGTAATACTTAAAAACCTGACGTTGTTTTGAATGTAACGGGCAATCTCTAAAAGTATCATACCGATTTTAATGAAACTTTCAGTCCTGTATTCTTTGAAGTTTTGAGAGTGTCAATTGCTATATAATAATATATAAATATAAGAAATATAGATTAACTATTCTACTCTAAACTTTCAAGGTATTTTCGGATTCACGACAGTTTTACATGAACGATGATATCAATAGAATAAAGTTTAACGAAATTTCTCGGTGGCGGTGCAATAACACATATTCTTTAAAGTAAATTATTGTTAGCGTGTTATATATATGTGTACATGTATCATAGCGAAAGCAAAATGTACGTAATGATACGGCTTGGTAACTAAAGAAATGGTTTTTAACAATCGCTTTTAAATTCGCAACAACTTGTTACTATATGAATAAACACTTTATTCATGCTGATGGTTACTAATTTAGAAAAACCAATCCCTCCATTGGAAAATTCAAAACTCCCTTATATATAAGATTTATGTTGCTGATAATATATGTATTATCAATAGCAAACTCGTAAGTTTAGGAATTATATTGGGCTAAAGTAGTGACAAAATCGCGGAAATCGTACATTCAATCTTCAGTGGCGAGCATATAAATAGGTACTTGATTAGTACAAGTACTGGTATGAGTTTAACTGAAATTATTTGGTTTCTGTATATTTCAGATATATTTTTACACATCATTATACGTATAATTTGAATATCTATTACTGTTTTGCGAATACTTCCATCGACAACATGATAATGTTAATTTATAAACAAATAGTACATATTTAAATGCTCGGCCGCAATCAGTGTTAAACGACTTAAGATTTTTAGAAATATTATTCCAGGCTTCCGTGCGTCAACAAAAATGTCATCTTACAAGTAAAAGATAAGACATTGCAAGGCTGGATTGTTCGATGGCACTTTGCTTTGTTTTTAACAGTATAACATTGTTTGAGTTATGAAAACAGAATATTCTTATTTATATGCGAATCCAAAGAACCGACCATTTATCATATTGCATTAAATGGTACAGTTTCCATGTTTTTATGTAAGAAATACTTGGTTGTTTGTTGAGTTTGGACAAACAAGATTCTACTTGTTGAGAGTTCAGTGTGTAGGAGGCACAATTTGTATCGCTCGATCGGACACTTTTTGTTTCCAACAGTATAAAAACTATTAGAGTGGTAAAAATAGAATGTTTCTCTTTATATGCTCGCCACTGGCTATTGATTTTCATTAGACAAAGGTTTCATTTGGTTGCACCGGGGGAATCAACATACCTGCAGGAGACATTTCGAACGTGAGCCCGAGCGCCTCGAGGTCATCCTGAGAAACTTGCCCAGATAAGTTATTCTGGATGTTATTTGGTACTCTCTGCTGTTGCTGCTGCTGTTGCGTCCGTGCTCCAACAATCGCGCGCAATTCTTGCCTCACGAATTCCGAGGTCATGCTGCCAGTGCTGCTTGCATTGCCTGTGACAGTACGAAACAGAAAGTATTACTTCAACGAACGCTTTCTGGATAGTGATTTTGACCTTGCAGGTAAAGGCAGTCAGTGCGATTGGAAAAGATGGATGATGATTTCTCATTGGGTTCATGGATTGCAAAACTTTACACACAACACGAAGGAGAGATTAGGATAGTCCTGTTCAGAGAGTATTACAATATCAGTCTAGTAGTAAATATACACATATTATATATACACATTTATATACACATACAAATTCGAGACACAAAAATAGCAATTGTATTTGTTGGGTAATGAGAGATTGCGGTTAATTGGGAGTTTATGCTTGTGACATCGAGTTAGGAAATTTCGAGGATGTTTGTATGTACAATAGGAGTTCGTCCCTACTCCTTCTCCCACAACCGCTCACTTAGAAACATTATGATTGCACAGGGTGGGGCGGAAGCTATTATATGACCTAAATTCGCTGTTACTAGAACGGTGGTAGATGGCAGGATTAATCGTGGAGGAAATTTCTAGGGGGCTTCAAAGCGTCAGGCCGCCATGTCGTGTTCGTCGAAAGAACACTGTTTGGTGTAGAAGAATTTTTTTAAATTATAGTTCGCATACTGTTACATATCCTGTGTTTAAGTGATAGTTTAAATGACGAAAGTGAGCTAAAGAGTTCATAGCTATTTCATCCGTTGCCGATAAGAAGTCTCACCGGTTGACTTCAAACAGTACAAACACGAGGCAATATGGGACGAATGTTAAAATATTAAAATTAAACTGCGGTTTATTAAATTCCTGGTGTGTACAATCCACATTAACGATTCATTTTGTAACGTTCCACTACAGTTGTATTTGTAGCTTTTATTTCGATATCTTGCAGACTGTTTATGATGGCATTTTAAGATCAACGTTTGTGACTCAAAATACACATATTTACTCGGTTACCGTGAAGAATTAGAGTTAAGACTGTTTATTTTACGATGTAAAGTAAAGATTATGCTATTAGCGAGAATGATGTTTAGAATGCTGGTTATGATTGTAGCACTAGAACCTTTCTATGCAACACTTTTTACGATTTATAAATGCATATGTCAATATGAGCCGCAATTATATTTCGTAATTAATTACCCCAATTATTTTCGAAAAGTGATAATTATATGTGAAAGGCATTCTTGGATCTTTCATTCTTATTAGGATATTTATTATATCTATATTCTATTTTACTAGATTTTATATAGATTACATACGTTTCGTTATTTATTGATACTGCATTACTTTACTTCCACTTTTGCACATTTGTTTGAGATTGAAAAATTCAAGTGTCACATTGTTAAGGTCAAAAGACTATTTTGGCAAATGTGTTAAGAAAATTGTAACGGTTTCTTAGGTTTACGAGAAAAGTATTAGGTGAATTTACAGGGTATTTATTACGCTTTTGCATTTGTTCATAGCTGTGAACTATGTTTAGCATTAAAAAAATTCATTACTTATTGGTACTCTTAATAAAAACGTTAAACGTTTAAAGGCACACAACTATTTGTTTACTTAATATCGGAAAAGCCAGTCAATGACCCAATGATTCATTTTCAAATATGGTAGCTACTTCCCATTTGAATTCGCCTCAAACTAGAGAGTCGAGGCTGCATTTAGTGTAGATATACAGTGGTCAAAAAAAGTATTGACGCACCCAACATTTTAAGATTCAATTTTCTTGAAAAAGATAATTGTCCCCTCTAATGAAATTCATTTTTCTTAAAGACACTTTTTTGTTCAAAAATATGTATTTCTATTGAGAGAGAAGAGTTTTCTCTGTAAGAAAGTGTTTTCCAGAAAATGAACTGGGTATCCGAGTACTGTTTTTTATCCACTGTACATAAAATATTAACATCCGTGACGGACGCTGCAAAAAGTATTCATACAACGATCAATTTTAACTAATACGTAAAACTGTGATATTTATAAACAATGACTGTATAACACAAAAGTTGTACGTGTCCTCAGATGCCTCTAGAACAAATATCATTATTTTCCTATCCTTTAGTTAAAATTGACCGCTGTACAAAAATATTTCACACCGGCTGTAACTCATTCAGGCAGAACTTCGGAGTATTTCAACGTGTTATCGACACTGTACAAGATGACGAAATTCCATCCCCTATAGACAAAATCCAGACACCTCCCAGTTTCCTCTAGGAAATTGAGAAAATCAATTTCAATGCATGAAGGAATTCATTTTTTGAAAATTGGAAGTTCATATAAATCGCGAATCAGCGTATTTAATTCTCCAAAACATTCATTTTTAACACATATAATTGATGTCATAGTGATGAGATTATCTAAAGCTCGTATGTTGATCTGTACGATCATTTCTAATGTCGCACTCCAAAGTCTAAAACTGTAGGACATTTTTTATTTAACAACTATATATTTATTTTGTTTCTGGCCGATTTTGTAAACTTTGATCCTTGACAAAGATACGACTGTCTGAATTTTTAGATCGTTTGTTTTTTAATAAACCTGAGGAATATTTATTTATATAACAAGAAACTAAAAAGTATATCCAACAAACTTTACGATAATCACTAGATAGCCCTATTAAGAGAATCTCATGAAAAATTCAACCACGGTGGTTCATTGATTAACAAGTCACGGTGTACACCGTTTCAATGATGATGATTTCGCGGATGTTGCTATGTGTGTCGATTATTACAAGTATCGAATTAAAATTTGCACAATAATGAGTTTAAAATATGTTCTTGAATAAGAATATGATAAAGTCTAACTAAACAAATTTTTATGTAAAAAAACCTACATTTTGCCGTTACTTGTGCAACTCTACATGTATGATATGCCTTAAATTCGATTATACTCAAAAAGTTGTTACTTCAGTCATTGTGCCAAATAAAAATCGTTGCAATAAAGTAAATGCTAACATAATACATGTCCACGAAAAAACATAAAAAACCTGGCGCATCATATTGCAAAGATTTAATGTGCTACCTCAGATGTATGCTAATTCTAACGTTGAATAAAAAAGAATGAAGAAATTCACATTGAATTAAAAAAGGCATATTCGACGCTAATTAGCATATGAATTTTAAATATCATATACAATCTCAAATACAGTTAAAAAAAAGTTAATAATAAAGAATTATTATTAGACTGTTGAAAAACAATTTCAGATTCCACGTATCCAATGAGATTATATGTATATTCCTATCTCCCACACAGGTACAAGGAACAGTAGAAAAACATGAACACCCACAATGATGATTGATATGGACACATACATTCAATAACGATACGATAAAGCACAAATTGAAGAACTGAGGATGAACCCCATGAGAAAAGCTAATGAATGATGATCAAAGGTAATGGTGGCACTTGGAAAACGATTGTAGAAATACAAATCCTCATTTACAATTAGTAGCTATATATGCAGGGTGCAAACTTTCATTTCTTATTAATTTAATCCAACGATCCTTGAGACTAGCATGTATTATATTTTGCAACTCATACGTCCTTTTGTCTGATATGATAAGCTATAAATGCGACTGCAACTGTCGCCTGTGACATACACATCTCTATGTTCATTGTTAGCGTCAAGTAATTCACGTGCCCTACGCTTTTTTGTACTTTTGATCATGTCACTACTGACAGCTCTCAAAGCCAATCACAAGAAAAAAACACAGATTTTTATGGGTAGTTTCCTCTATCGTAACTAAATCTTGTTTTTCCGCTCGCTACTAATAATTTAAGAAAATAGAAGGGAACCAATGAAAAGATCAATTTAATTTTCTTTTTACTGGCCGACTGTTGATCGAAAAGTACCTGATTTCTCGAAAGCGTGATATGCGACAAGTTACTCGACTAATGCCGCATTTGCTTCGATTTTTGAACTTGTCATAAACATGTTTACTCACTGGAGAAACCGTGTGTTACGTGTGTTACTCATACGTTGGTTGTTAGTATAGATAAAATATCAATGCGGATACCAGTAAAATCGAGCGACAGAGAGCAACAAAAAGTTCCTCAATGTTCTTCCACTGAGAACACAATAAATAAATAGTGGCATCAATTGCAAAATCCGTGAACGTGGAACTCAAGAATCGCTCGTTCAAATGAATGACCCATGAAACTTTACAGACCTGTATACTATAGCACAGCGCTGTCCACAGTATACTCCAGAGCAAATCATCAATCGGATTAAATATTTCATTCTTTTGAATCGGGATTTTTGATTAGGTGATGCTCCGGAGTAGGACTTGGGCAGTCTTGATATAGAGATTGTCATTAGTGGAGAGATGGTGAAGTATGCAGTGAACGAGAGCTGTCCAAGGCCCGCTAGCGAGGGTAGCATCAGCCATCAAAAGTCCCGAATCAAAAGAATGGAACATCTGAGGTTGCATGATGATTTGCTCGCGTGCAGACCTTGGAGAACCCGGCCATGAACCAAATTTGACCATCGGCATTGCAATGTACAAGATAATATAGAGCGTGGGCTAGAACGAACATGAAGGATGTCGTGATGATAATGAAGTGCTGGTCACATGACATTAAGAGGTCACATGACTTACCACCCAATTGGTGATTCGCAGAGTTACCCGGAGCCAGAGATCTGGCGTCCTGCGCGTCTCCATGTCCCGAAGAATAGAGTGGAACTGATGCCCGATCGTAACAGAACTGATTGCTCTGTACATCTGCTGTGTTGATACTATTGGCTGTGGTCTGATATATCATAGAAGAATGTTGTTGGTTGGAAAAGTGTTGGGTATTCGTTACGGTGTGTTGGTTGTGAGTCGGCGTTGCTGGGCAACTTGAATGTGGATGACTAGGTGAAAGAAGCGGTTGCTCCTTATTCACGCCGCCATAGTGCCGGGGTGAAGTGACCCCACCTGCAACATCAACGGTGTCTATTTCTTTGCTCATTACCGTCTTTGATGGTATTAAGTACTTTTTACATAGTAGCTTCTTCTTAATGATTATTAGTGAGTCACCATTAGCATTGTAAGATGAATATCTATTATCGCGATCTTTAATATGTTAAATAATATAACACACACGTTTTTACTTCTGATTACACTGCGCGATTGTGTCCACAACCTCGCTACTTTACTCACAACGTTGAAATGCAGAAAGAATATATTGTTCCTGTATCTTACGAAAATCGGTTAATAATATTGAATGCACGGTAACAGCATTTCTGCGATCAAACCGATTTTTGGCCAGTCCCAGCCAATGCAATACCATCTACCCATCCGACGCGTGTTGTAACTTGGTACGATTGATTGTAGCGGTTCCCAAATATCCTAAAACTGACAGTCACCAGCGTCTATATGTTTACTGGGTCACCGAAAATATTTAAAGTTAAGTCTCACCACTGTTCGTCTTTTTCTAAACACCTTTACTTTCCCAGCTGAACCCTATGTATTTACTCTCATAGCAACTAAAAACTACGTTATTGAATGCAGCTGATATTTCCCATCAACAGATTTTATTTATTAAATGTTTACTTCATTTATAAAATGAGACATTGCATTTACATTACATGCTAGCACGAGGTATATCCATAAGTGGCCCATTTGTATCAGCATCAGTCTGTTCAGTTTATTTTTAGATTCTGATTAGATTACTAGAAGTCGAGCAATAACTGGAATATTTATGACAAGTGGAGAAATTCTAAGTTCGAGACCGAAGAGATAAAAGGGAACGATTAACGGGTTACGACCACCAATCTGTAAGTTACTGTTGTAAAACAAAATCTGCAAAATAGACCTCGAAAAGCAGTACAATCCCGTAAGGATTTCACGGGACTTACTACCCTCCGACGGTCTAGATCAGAGTTGTCCAACGTCTGATCCAAAGAACAGCATCATCCAATCAAGAGTCCCAAATCAACAGAACAGAATATCACATTGAACGATGGTCAATTTAAGAACTGTTCGTGAATATTCCTGGTCTAGATAAAACCGGGGGAGAGAGTGAACGATGTAAAAGCTTTCGCAACAACTACAAAAGCGCGATAAGTCGTGGCAAAAGATTCCGTTTTCGTACAAACGTTCAAAGACTTCTCAGCCGGTCATTTTCCGGCGATGACAAAATTCACAAACTTCGTATCGGATGGAAATCATTGCACTTTCTGTCCTCTTTGTTGGTGCAAATCTTATGTAATATGATCTGATATTAATGAAAAGGAGGATTTTCAAATATGGGAATTGTGCAGGCACTCTTTGGAGGAGCTTCTACGGTCTGTTTACTATTGTGGTCACCCTAACTCTACAAGCCCTTGACGAAATAACGCTAAATAATTAAATCACTGCAATAATCCACGAGGATGTCATAGTCGTAGTTATATTACGTCACGATCATCATGTGCATGAATTAATTCCAAAAATCCCTGAGCAACCAACCCTTTGCTAGGTTAAAGTAATGGTAGCATCCCTAGATGCGACTAGACGTCGCAAACGTGTTAATGGTCGTCTTCGTGCAAGGCTCCGAATAAGCTCACAGACGACCGCGAGGATTTAAGAACTTTTGTAAAATCAAAAATTCCAGAACATCTGAATCTGGACCCTGTAAAATATTGTATGGAGTAAGACTTTCGATGGCAAGCTTCTTTTATTCGTTTCTTTCTTTACCTTTATTTTTTCTTTCTACTCCCCACCCCAACACATCCCTCCTTCTTTCTCGGCTTAAATTTGTTTAACTCTTTTTTCCGATGAATGCTATTAATAATACAAAGTTCATATTTAAACAAATCATAATCCTGAGTCTCTTGAATCCTGTGGAGTGCTATTAAATTGTCGATAGATGAATCGTGTCTTGAACTTTGTGCGGTATTTATCAATTAAAGATGTGAATTAAGCTAAATGTAAATAATGTTGTCGATCAGAATGGGCATTACTTACCCATTTTCAACTGAAACTTCAACAAATACAAAATACATACTTTAACCACCTTCATGGATCAACTATTAATTTATGACCATTATATCGTGAAAGACATTCTGAGTAAACTTCAAGCGACAGTAGTGAAGTATCGCAGATAAGGGATAAGCTTCGTACCCAACTAGTAATTATTTCTCTTATTTGATCATGCCATTTGAATGCACATTGAACAGAATATCAACCAATTAAGAGTTCCAAATCAAGGGAATGGAACGTTTAATTAGTTGACAGTATACTCGCAAGAAGACCTTGAATAGTCCAAATACAAAGAAAAGAAAATATAAACAGACAATCTGTCTTCGAAACTTACCAAGCACAATTTGGAGAATAAAGTGTTGAAGAATTTTTACATGCTAATAAGCGAACCATTGCATAAATTCTCAATAGTCCTGAATGAAAATAAGTAAAATCACAGACTCGTGTTGAACAAGAAACCACAGGAAATAGTTAGTGCTAAGTATGTCATAGATAAAGTCACACTGATAAAATAAAGTGACTTTTAAAATTGCGTTAACATAATCTTATACAGTACATTTAAAATGGTGATTTATATGTAAAAAAGTCAATGGCATGTGAAAGGGAACACAAGCTAACTGGAAGTTACTCCAATTTTCAGGATCAAAACAGACCAATTATGGAATAAATGGACAAAATCGAATATAACGATAACTTACCCGGTAATTGGGTTGTAGCGGAGGGTGTCGAGGTAGCTCGTTGCAATCGGTATTGTGTTGAATTGGGTGCAGCAAGATTTGCGTTTGGTGGGAATTGACTGGTTGTCGGTGACGTAGGCGGTGGAAAAGTTTCCGCAGGAAACGGGGAGTGCCGAGCTGACGCAGGCGTTCCGGGAGACGGCATTGATCTTTGCTGCTGTTGCTGTGCACCCGATGGCGGTTGCTGTTGCTGCTGCTGCTGCGACCTCATGTGGTTCACATTAAACAATCGTGGCGCACTCCCGTAGTTACCCTAAGCACAAAGAAATACATTACGATTTGTACGAAGAAGAGAATCAAAACTCAATTGCAGGCAATGCAAAACAATGTTTAAAAAATTTAATAGTGCGTTTATAGCGTTGCAGACACTATCATTCTGTTAGTAGTAACATAGTAAAAGGAAGAATAATACGTACTTGCGTAACTCGTGGTGATAGTGACTGAGGATGAGAGAATGACAGTATCCCGGCCGGTGAATGTGGTGATAGCCTCGCGGCTGCAGATACTTGTTGATTATTACTAAAGTTGTTATTTACGATGGGGCTACAAAGAAACGTCATAAACTGTAACCTATTGCTACTATGATCACATCTCGGTTCTTAGTAAATATAATCCCTGTCAATCACTCACTGTGTAGAAGGGTGGGAATACGAATGAGCAAGCCGATGTCCCGAAGGTATTTGGACGGATCCTCCATAACCTGGAGAAACTTGCGAATCCGGGACGCTAGATCGCTAAAGGAAAAGTATGGATAAATATATACAGTAACAAATGTGTGTTTGTTGGTCGAGCAGCGTATAAACATTTGCTTACTTGTAACGAAACATTTGGTGCGACTGTGTTGTTGAGTAGGTTATCAATATTATGAATACCGGTACTAATTTGATCAGTTGCTGTAGCATTTGATGGGATAAGTAACTGCTGTTGCTGTTGCTGCTGCAAAAGCCTCTGTTTCAATTGTTGTTGTTGCTGCTGCTGTTGCTGTATTAACTTCGTTCGTTGCTGTTGTAATTGCAATTGCTGTTGTTGCGTGAATTGTGCGGTATTCTGCCTTACTCCCGTTGGAGCGTTAAACCTCATCCTCGGTTGAGGCTGATACGTTGGAGGGGATTGGTAACTATGGCTAGTCGTTACGGACGTGTTTCCCAACTGAAAGAACATTTTTCGAAATAAGTAAATATACGCTACAAAGTATGGGAAACTAACAAATTCTGTAATAAGTACGACTGTAGAGCTAAAAGTGCATTAAATGCTTGTCATTGCTTACCGCAGTCGAACATACCGCAGTTGCACCGGAGATCGTGATTGCGGAAGACGTTGGATTCACAGCTGTCTCACATAGCATTAGTGATTTTTGTATTGCATTTATTGCCATTTTTTCATTCATGGCATTATTTTGCGGAGCTTCAATTACATCTAGGAGGTTCGCTATCGCAGACGTATCTGTTAAAGAAAAGAAATACATACATGTTATTCCACGTAATTACAAACATACGTGCTCTATGTTACGAATCATGTTTATCACATTTTCAAATACAACCAGAGAGCGGACTTTAACAAATTTTAAAACTCGTATATTTATTATATCTAATTTACAAGATATTCAACTTATGACTCACTGAATGGATATAATTAAAAAGCATTATGAAATAAATATGCTTCACATAGTCTATACAAATATGATTTACCTTCATCAGGAACGAATTCGATAACTTGATCCAATATATCTGAGAGATCAGGATCCGATGACTGATTATCCCAGGAGCCTGGATCAGTATTAGGTTGGCGGTATTCTCCACTCGAACCAAATTCTGAGTCCGCTTGACTCGATGTAGGTCTCTGTTGCTAAGGGAAAAACAGTATATAAGTTTTTAAAAACCCAACAAATAATTACAGCCCTTATCGCCAGTTGAATTTCAAGCAATCTTGGGTGATTATAATGACTAGGAAGTAATTACCTGACTTAGCATATGATTGAGGTAGGTACTCGTTGCTTGGCGAGGTAGTTGTCTTGACTGACTTGACAGAGGCGTACGCGCGGATGACGCTGTTGTAGTTATTGTATTACTATTACCAACAGACTGCATACTACTCCCTGCCCACGTTTGCTGCTGCTGCGTTTGTTGTTGGGCTTGCGACTGCTGATGTTGAGATTGTGACTTCAAACCAACTCGAGGAAGTTTATCCTATGCGATAAATGCCGAATTCGTGTTAGACATGAAAAGCAAGCAAATTACTGAGGATAAGTGCATACAGTTCTGAGAATACCTGTGGCGTTGCCGATATCACAGATGCAGGTATTGGAGGGATTGTTGTTGGTTGTGGAGGTTGTTTGGCTAACAAAGATGCCAACATTTTGTTTTTCTCCCACAACTTGCTAGTCGAGTTGGTCGATGAATTAGTGCCCGAAGATGATACTTGATGCGAGGTGTCCATTGGCCTCTTAACACTGGTATTTAAATCTCCGTCCTCACCCGGTCGTTTCTGACCAACTTGCGTACCCCCGCCCCCTCCTGTGTTATCAATTGACTGAGATGGGGATGGGGTGGTATTGCGAAACCCAAGACTCCGCAGCAAAGGGTCGTCATCTCGACTCTGAAGACAAAGTAAGTACAAAGTTATTTTTCAATGAAATATTATAGATAAGCTGTAATCTCGCCTGAGAATGGAAAGTAGACTCACCTGTTGCTCTTGCGATTTTCGTTCTTCATCTTGGTCTTTCAGCAACTGTTGTAAAAGCTCGTTCCGTTTCTTCAAACCTGCTCGAGCTTCCTCATCCTCATCGTCATTCTTCTCGTTTAACAACTTAAACCATAAAAACTTTAATGCATACCATGTATACCGACTTGTAATAGAATAATAAGATCAGCAATTGAAACAATATTTGTATTAAAGTTCCATATAAGGTTTCGTTTTCTTCAGATTGTGTTGTATGAACTATACGGCCGCTTGTACAAGAGAGCAAACCAAACTTTTGTATGAAGGAAAGAAAATAGGCCCATCAAAATGAGTTAAAATAATGGATGGCATCAAGGCGATGCAAGAATAAATTTCAAGTAAAAGGTGCTTCAAAAGGACGTATAAGTAAAAAAAAAACCTACGTAATTTGATAATGGCATAAAAGAAATATTAACAAACCTGCAGTAGCATATTATTCCCGAGCGATGATTTCGAATGATCCATGTTTGTCTTCGGTATGTGAACTGGACTCGTGCGTACTTTATTGTTATGCTCCGCATGATAATCGTCTTCATCTTGTTGATTTAACAATATTTTTAATATCCGATGTTTATTCTGATTATCAGAGTCACTACTCGCATTGTCTTGGACATCCTCGCTAGTATTGACTCTCTTTGTTAATAAGTTTCTAAGTCTGCCAGATTCAGTCGACACCACACTATTCTTATTCTCGGCAATAGATCCAGGTACACTCGCAGATAACGATGCTGATCCTCCGGGCGTAACAGATGCAGATGTTGATGCTATCGAGGTGATAGAACCGGAAAGAGTTCCCGAGATAGAAACGGATACCGGAGTAGAAACCGTCAAAGGGGCAGACACCACACTTGAGGCAGCGACTGATGCTGAGACCGAAGTAGGTGTTCCTCCTGCTGTAGGCACCGAAGAACCACTAGCAACTGCTCCCAAAGGCGTATTATTGGATGAATTTCTTGAAGGCGTGACACCACCCGTTACATCCATCGCAATTTGACTACCAGCTGGACAGCCGGCCTTTTGATCTTCTGGTCTCTTACCGGGTACTGATGATGAAGCATGCGGTCCATTCGTCGGTGCAGTAGTAGGCGAACAGTTTGTCAACGGCGTGTTCTGCGATTCCTGAAGCGGACTGAAGGAGAACGAATTACTGAAGGCGTGAGTTGCGTTCGCCGAATTTGGACTGAACACGCGCAAGGGACTGCAGTGAGGTGGCACGGTTGAGTTAGACGAAAAGGCGCCCTGGGAACTCGGAGATGTTGGAGCTGGCTGCGAGGGCGGCCGTGAATTTGGTGGCCCGCTCGTTCTCGACTCGGGCCGATCTGGCCAACCACTGCTACTATCCATATCCCACGGGGAATTCGGGAAGAATAAGTCCATATTTCCCGAGAATTGGTTGAATGGGTTATTGGGAGTTAACGACGTCAGGGAGTTGCACGTATCGGTCATACTAAAGTTACTTGAGTTCGCTGGTACAGAAGATGCACCGTGTGGGGATGAACCCGCTACCCCCCGACCACTGATACCACTCACTTGACCGTTCAAATGCGTCGCTGATAACAGCGGGCCACCCGCATTGTTGTTATTATTATTGTTATTATTATTACTATTAGTCGCACAACGATTACTAGAATGTCCCGCGCACACTTTGTTGTTGGGAAGCTGACCACCTTCAATAGATGCTAAGTCATTGTCCCTATTACGGGCAAGAAAGAAAAGATATACATATATATGCATACTTATCCACTAATCATCGTAGTGTAATTACAATAGTATAACTACTAAAAGTTATCTGTTGATACTTCGTGTAACGTAAAATCAAACTGAGAAATCTCATGTAAAATTGAAAACCATCATTAGGACCTACATAAAGCAGAGATTAGAATCACAACAATATTGTGCAGGTCAGTATTGCACCGACTGTTTATCGTATTTTAAGCTTGATTTTAAATGCATACAATGTAAACAGGAACCTTTATATTGTATATAAAGGATAAATATTGTAATTTCTTCGACTTTCTCCCTTTTATTCACGGCAATTATACTGTGCCTAATGTTTTACTCCGTAAAAATATCTAATCTCATGTCGAATAACGAATTACTTGCGGTTCTTATTAATGCTTTAAAAAAGAAATATTATTCATTTCACGACGACTGCAATTCTTGCTTTAACATTTTCATTTAACATTTGTGCTGCGACATTCGACTAAAGCCGAATATTCCAGTTATGAGTGAGTTAACGAAAGTGCAAAGGAACTCGAAATAGTAATGCAATATTTATAGATATGGAGTTGTATGTTACGATATACGTGCCAGCAGTATGGGAAATGCAAACAAATGTTTAAGGTTAAAGCATTTCTTTCTCTCTATAATTAAAACTTTTTAAGAATTTTAAGTTGGATAAATTAATTACGCGCCGCAAAGCTTAACGTGGGAAGGAACAATCGTAAATAAGGTCTACAGAGTAGATATTATAATTGTAGAACGGTATTGTTCTTACACTGAAGCACGACTATTTTATATTAATACACTGACGACTGCCAAGTGCTGCAATACTGAAAGAAATAGAATAAAAAAGAAATCTACTTACCCTAAAATGGAATTAGTAGTCATTATGAAGTCAGAATCGTGTGCATTCATCACATTCATCTTGAAGAGCTTCGACTTAGTTTGAATGTTAAAGAATCTATCAGGGCTGACACGCAGACGATATACAGCGCTGATACTTTCTCCAAGTTGAAGGGTATCATTCAAGTGTGCAGTTAACTTATTGAGATCATGAGGGTGGCACAAGTCTTTTATTGTACTGCCAACCAGATCCTAAAAAAGAAAAAAAGACAGCATTGGTAAGCAATTTGCATATAAACATTAAATAACATAAACAGTGTAGTGATTTCTATGCGTAGCTGATTTTTCCTTTCATCATTTTAACTCATTCGCTGACAAGTTCCTATAATAGACTCTCAGAAGAGACAATACACGATTCAATCAGAGAAAAAATGATATCCTATACTATTGTTGTGCCTCTGCTACGTCACGTAATGACATGCATCACGTGACCTGAACTAATAGGTACAAATGAATTTAGGTTTTTTATAATTAAGGAGACGCTCCAATGATGCAGGTGTAACACAATGAGTTTCCAGTTCAAGAATACAGGCGCAAATCTTAGTCTGTCATGTTGTTTTCATCCCTTGCCTTTTCTATTATTGCTAAATTAGAATTGGTACTGTATAAATCTACAAACGTATTAGACGCGGACATTGCATTTCTATCACAAACATGACTTGCCTACTCTTAAAATTGACTCGCACTTTTTCCATTAGGAATATAGCGCAAGCTCTATCGAATATAAACGTATATCAATGACTACTACATCTGGAGTGTGAAAGGCCTACGTAATCTTATGCATCATCCTATTTATTTGTACATAACTAAATAACCCGTGCTGGCAACCCGAAGTGTCCGAAATCGTACTTTCTCCTCTTTAGCCGTAAACACGTAAACAGCGATAGCCAAACGCTCACCCCTTTGCGAAGTAAGAAAACAGTTAGTCACCACATTCAAACCGATATTGTAAGAGTCCTGCAGGAAGAGCAGTAGGAAACTCCAATTTCAATCAGACGATGCTGTTTGTAAACCTTGTACATTACGACTAAGCATAATTAGTGTAAAAGGAAGACTTGAAAAGTTACTCCGAGAACTTGCAAAATTTGAATTCGATAAGCACAAAGTGTCCAAATTTACTTCAATTGTCTTCTTAACAATTTAGTGAATGGATACAAGCGAACCAAATTTTATAACTTGAAGTACGTGAAGTTTATAGAATACTAACTTTTTTGTTATCCGGAAAGTATATCACTTACATTTAGTAATAGAGTGTAATTATTGTGTTATTAAGTTATATCGAGTATTTAAAGGTTCAATCTTTGATATTCAATCGAATATCACAACTCATCAACTTAGCGATGAAGTTTTCTGTTGCAAGTAACAGTGTGCGCAATCGAAGTCTTTGTGTCAAATTTATGAAACATGCCGTGTTGGTACAACAACAAATGAATATTGATGGTGATGGCGAATACGTATCGTTGTCAACTATTACTCGACATTTATTTCACACGCGAAAAGGTGTATGATGTAACAAAAGGTGCGAATTATGATCTTCGAAACATGTATCCAACCATTTGAAAGTATTCTAGATTAGGATTGTTCATAATCTGCTCTTGGCAGAAGCTATGACCAATCAAAAGAATGGAATATCTGATTGGACAGCTCTATGCTGCCGAGCAGACCTTGGACAGGCCTGGTCTAGATATACATGAAAGCCACGAATGATTCTGATCAGTTCAATAATTTAATTAGAAAAGAGGATGACAAAAAGAGTATATTGACCAGTATCGTATTCTTACCTTACTTAAGTAACCGGAGTACGCCGGGGATAACCAGCTGACATCGACCGCGATAATTTTGCCAGTTGTATCCAATTTAACAGCAAATTGTTCGCGTGGCGTACCAAGCGGCGTCTCATTCGGAGGTATCCTATGGGCTACACACATTACACAAGGACCTATGTCCGAAGACTCGGAGGACACGTCACCACTTTCAAGACGATCACTGTTACTTGGCAAAAGGGTTGAACAGACTTGCATAGATTCATATTTCGAAACACGCTGTTGCTTCTCTTCCATAGTCTCCTCCTGATCATCGGGTGGCTTCACCAAGAATCGGCAATTGAAAGTGCGATTTCTTGTCTGAGACTGCGGCTCGCTCGTCCAGCCTAATTATCATAAATATAATATGCAATAATAATATCGTCACTCCAGATGCAGGAAACTGACTGTTATACAAGTATTCTAACGCGCGCCTCGCTATAAAACAGCGATGTTTACAACGACTACAATTTAGAGTGATCAATACATCGTCCGTCAAGCTAGGAAATTTAATGAAGCATCAGCGATATGTTCATCTCAGTCACAAGCTACCGCATCCTTCGCAATTGGAATTTCAAAGAAATAAACTTGTACTATATGCAGTTGTATCCCTGGGTGGATAAAGTATAACAATCACTCGTTGGAAATACTATCGTAAGGTTTGTTTATCTTCAAAAAAGTAATTTAGATCAGATGTGTTTTTTCTCCTAACCCTTTCAACAATTTTTATATGACGCAAAGTATAATGCGATACATTAAGCTTAATCACGCAGCAGATAGTTTATTAAGATGTGAAATAATAAACACACTTCATTGCATTTTAAGCATTCTTCAATACGTCGTGGTAAATACGTAAGATAGCGAAAATATTCTACGAAGAAAGTTCTTTCGATAATGAATATGAAAGAACATAAAAACAAAGACAAAATGTAATGTTGTGAAAGTAATGTTGTGTAGTACTACGTAGAAATTTAAACAACTATCCTCACGAGTGAGACAGAAAATACGGTCGATAATTGTGAAAGTTTTAAAGGCAATTATCATATTTAAATTTTTGTAGTTTGACTGTGTTTAATTCCTTGCTAATTATTTTTCATACTGTCTACTAGCTTCTACAGTGTTATAAATCGGAATTAATACATGCTACAATTTGCTCATTGATAATAACTTCGAAAAAACAGGAATTTTCTAATTGACATATGGTAGCAGCTTTTACATATTACCAAGATGTTATTAAAGAAAATACAAATGAGAAATCGGGCAACCCGTGTTGAAAAAATTACTAGGTACAGCAGGCTTAACTGCTTCCACTTTTCGCTATTTGGTACAAAGGTTAAGACGGACAGAAAACGTCACGTCGTTTGGGATGAAACGAAAATTAATTTTGTTTTCCTACATACCATGCAAGACTAAAGTTTTATCTACGATACTCTAATGAACATATATCAAGAAAAGGTACAGCAATTGTTCATAATACGACAACATAAGCAGGCTGCAATGCTTTTTTTAAACGACTTCGAAAAAGCGGAAGGTCTCAACTTGTAATGTATACTACACTACGCCAATATCTTATCACGCGTATTAATTGAGTATTCATAAACCAATAATAAAATTAAATTATTATTAAAATACTATTTTTTGCAAGCCAATATAGATTATTATTATATAATATAGACAATTTCTAGACAGATACGACTGTTATACCTTTTAAAATATTGTGTAGATAGAAAAAAGGAAATGTTGTATGCATTAGTTACTGTTTTTCCCTTACCCGATGCAAGAACTTTTGATATGCAATACATGTTTAGAAAACGTTATTTAACAAATACTATATTTTCAAAATTTGATTATTCATTTTCTTATTATACTGTTCTGAATGAAATTTAGCACTTGCGCTATGCACGCTAAATACTGTTTGCTGTTTTCTGTGCATTGTTACGCCATTCTCGAATACACAACTTTTGTATCTGTTTTCCGTGTCAGACAAACAATTACACGATTCAAATTTACCGATACAGAAACATTGTGATAGATGACGAAACGAACAATAAATCAATTTGTAGAGGGCTTCAAAGCCTTCGGTGGTCATTACGCTCTGGGCAAAAGAATAAAGAACGTTTGCTATTGTCGTATTTTTAACTTCGAAAAAAAGGAGGTACTCAATTCGCCCGGTACATTGTTTTGTTATTTTTTAGATACGACTCGCCTAATATAACACAAGGAGTGTTTAGGCGACTCAATTAGTTCAACTCGTCAATACAACTCGCACTTGATTTTTATGCTATTTTTAGACAATTTCCTTATAACAATGGAGCATTAAATTAAACAATCAGTTCCCCCTGATAACTTTCTAAATACGACAACATCGTGTTTTTCATTTTCTCAGTGTGCTTCACTTAGTAGTAAGCAGATAATTACTTTCAAAAACGAGCAGGAAACTTCGATAATAAGCACTATTAGAAAGGAATTGTGTCAATCCATTTGGTTTTCATACAGATATTGCAAGATGTTTGGGAAACAATAAACAAGATATGTGTGGTGATAAATAATTATACCCAGAAAAAATAGTGATTGAATTATGGCATCCTTTTACACGTTACAACTATTATCTTTTAATAAGGTATCATAAAGTAGTTTGCTAATATCACAATTTCATCATTCTTTCCCCATTTGATGATTGATGATTTGATTCCCCAATTGATTTGCAAATAATTGTCAGGTAAGATAGTAATATAACTTCACCATTCTCCTTGCACTCAACTTTAATTTATAGTCTGTTTAATCTTTAACTGTTGAGGTGCGTTCTATAACAGAACCCTTAGAATTAACTTCTAAAAGTATTATTGAAATCTACACAAAAGTGGAGTATCAAATTCTTGTTCTGTTTTTATTCCTAAGCCCTCTCCTACCCATATCTACCATAAGTAAGAATTCAAGTTACTATGTTTCTCTAGAATAATTGAATAAATATACCAGTTTCTCAGACCGCACATCAGCAGATACTACGGGACAAAGAATCCACTTCAGTAGTCAAAAGGTTAAAGGATTGTGTACCAACCTAATGATATGGGCAGTAAGCTTGGCATGAAGACATTGTGATCCCCGTGGTGAATAATGTTGTAGATATCCTTGCCAAGAACTTCATCCTTCGTATAACTTATATATTCAGATATATTATCAGTCACGTATTCCACGCGCCCCTCTGCATTCACGATGAAGAGAAACCCATCTAATGCCTGTAACAAAAAGCTTGTATGACTAAATATTGTTCATAACAAGTATATTCCACACTTTATTTACGATAAGAGCATAACTGTTTTACGCATCGCAATGAACTTGACAGGCAGAGACCGAGTAAACATATCGACGCTGCTCACTGCCAAGAGCTGGCGCGTGGGGGAAATGCTACAACGAATCACACGCGCCGGATGAATAGGTGGCAGTGGGAGCGATACAGACCAACCGGAAATTGGTTTGGTCGCAGGAATGCGCTCACCGTGCATGAAATTTAGATATATGTTATCTATACTAATATATAAAGACAAAAGGTGTTTATTTGTATGTAAGACGTAATCTCGGAAATTGCTGGAGATTTGAAAAATTCTTTCACTATCTAGAAGCTTACTTCTTCCTGAGTAACTTGGCTATGCAGTACGTCGTTATATATTAGTAAAGTTTACAGTATGGCATACATAGAGATATATATAGCATAGATTAGCATTGATTAGTATAGATTGACTGTTTTACACTACATTTTCATTCAAGATATTTTCACGGTCAAGATATCTTTTGCACAAATGACAATATCAGTAATAACGTTTGACAAAGCTTCTAAATGACGAAATTATTAACGAAATCGGGTAGAGCATCTAGTATGGTATATTTTGTTTGGTACTCGGTTGTTATGTATTTATTCATTAGCATTTTCCCAGGTGAATCGGACCCTGGTACTCGGTTGTCTATCTGCTCCAATGCTACAACTTTTCGATAAAGAAATGTCTATAAATTCAATACTTCAGCATAAAGATTTAACTGCCGTTTAAATTATGATAATTCGCGCATACACCACTGCAAACAATTCTAGAACACCGCTGCAGATAGTTTTGCACATTTTTTTCAATCCCAACTTGTATAGGGTGATGAAAAAAATCGCATGATTAATATTACCACACGCTTGCGTTTTCATATTCATTTCTTGTGAAAATAGTGGACCACTTCATTGAGATTTGCATGGGAAGTATGCCGTTCTTCAAATAGAAGAACTTACTCGTTCGAGTTCTAGAATCTATCAGGATGGCAAAATGCAATCAGTCTTAGAACTTCTAAGTTAGAAATTGCTACCATTGATACGCATTCGATTTATAAGGGTAATGACATTGCGATATGCAGATTGATTTCCATCCAACATTGGAATAAGAATACACTGGTAATTATGATCGATTTGAAAAATGCAATGGTAGAGTTCCTCTGCTCTTGCTAATAGGAAAAATAGTTATACAATATTGAACACAAACATATTTCGCGTCACTTTTCTATCGAAGCACTTTTACGATTGGCTTATAATCGAATTGATTTGAGTAATCTATGATCCAGTTTAATTAGATTAGCAAGATTTACCTCGAGTAAAATACAAGCAATTTGGTCGTTGGATAGTATCTTCGGGTTGGAAGAAGATACCTCACCCTGTTGCACAGCATGGCTGTTCCACCCTTCCTCCTGTCTAATACGCTCAAGCTATAACAGAGAACAAGAATAAATTACTTTCTGTATCGTGCGCAAAGTAGTACTTCTTTGAAAAGTGCAACAAATTCTAGCTATCCGAACCTCTATAGAGTTATATAAAGAAATTGGGTAAGTGTAGTAAATGAAGCTTAGTTGAGCTTGCGAAAACTGGCGCATCTCGCCAAAAACTACTCCGACCCAACCGACTCCAGTAGGCTGTGGCCGGATCACAAAGATTCGTGTGATTGGCTGTTACCCGTTCCATGCAGTAAAACTTACACGACAAATAGCATACGCTCTACCTGCGAAACCAGCATGCGAGCCAGTTTAATTCCCAGCATAGAATATTGAGAGAGAAAACATAATGCCAAAATTTTCTTAAGATCTGATTGTAAGAAGGTATAGGAAATAGGTGTTCGATTTGGCATGGTGAAATCTGAGTATGTGACCAAAACTTCATCCACGGTAAGAGTGTAACGTGGAGTAATCTAATTAGGCTTCTCGACGAGTAGTACATTCTATATCTTTCAAATGTACTAAGAGTCGTAGGTCTAATTAAAAGTTTCCGCACTACACCCATAATCAAACCAATTTTCTGTCGGTCTGTGTCGATCTCACTGCCACCTACCCATCCGTCGCATGCGATTCTTTGTAGCGTTTCCTCCACTTGTAACATTTAGAGCGAATAGCATTCATATGTTAGCTCGGTCACCGTGAATATTAAGGAGGAAGGACCTTTTACTTTCCGAGGTAGTGTAGAAGTTCGCATGTTGCAACACTTCCCAAGTTCATTGCGATCTGTGAAACGCTTATGCTCTTACCGTGGATGAAGTTTACTTCCATTTCGAAATCGAAAGTGCATGCTTGGCGGGACAACGCTTCAACCGAGTACCAATGATGATAATCTAAAGCAAAATCTAACACGGGTATTTTTGCACGAAATCATCTTCTCAAATTCTACTAATGTACAGTGATTCCCAAACATATTCGGAGACTAGTCTACGGCTAATGTTATGGTTCAATATTTCAGATGTTTATAAACCAACCACCTTGGTTATTTTGTCTAACTTCTTCTTAAAACAAAACAGTTTAGGAACTGTGTATTAAAATAATATACGAATATTATTATGGGTCGAAAATCAGGCTTTACTTCCTTTATTAATTGTTACTATATAATTGGAAGTGAGATGAGCCCGAAAGAGAAAATCCGACAGCAACCTTATAAGTGACCGAATCACCTGAACGGTCATAACCGAAGTGATGACCGTTAATTTACCTACTAAAGCTCCTCTTCGAGTGCAACTGCCGTTTTATTTTCGTAGTATCGGAAGTCAAGTCTAGAAACTCAATTTTTTTATCTTTCATCGGCTTCAATCATAGCTCCCACAATTAATAACTGCGTAATTAAGCTATCGATTATTCAATAAATCAATTATTGTCGAAAAACATAACCAAGAAAATCAGTTTACAAACAAATGGAAAATCGACTCATAACGTTAGCCATGCATTAGTGTCGGAATATTTTTGAGAGTCACTGTATATATCAATGCTATCTATAAACTACTAATACAGTTTGTTTTCCTATCTAGGGGTTTGCTTATAGACAGAATCGCCGAACAGATAGGATTCTTACTTACCTCGTCAACAGTACGCTGAAATATCTGTCGTTTATCAGCCTTCCCAGAACTCATGTCCGAGGCATTTATCAGCTGGAGGATTTCATCGATATATACACTCTCCAGGTGACGCCGTCTCTTTTCGGTATAGCATTTGAGACTGTAAATAACCAACACAAATCATTGTTCGCAGTCGGTCATATTAACTACACTGCTTTACATTTTCGTACAAATCGACTCTAAGCAATAGATTCTATGGAACTGCATCAAGTTCTTATTGCCTTCCATTAAAATATAAGTAGTAATAAGCATTTAAAATTGTAACCTGGTAGCCGCGTCCAAAACATTTTGCAATTTCCGATTTGTGTGAAAATTTTCAAGTATTTTAAATACACCTAATTGTAAGTTATTCTAACGAAGACTTGTTCGATCCACGAAGAATCACACTGTCCTACTTAGCGAGACATTTACGAAAATCGTCCGTCGGTATTTTGCCGGTACAACAGTTAGCAACCTGATCCGAGCAGTGCCGGCTAAATTCGATTGGTTCCAAGCACAGTTTTATTGTGGTATTAACAAAGTAAGCAGTAAAAGTATTTTTTCATAAAACACATCAAAGCTAGTTTTCCTTACGGAGATGATCTTTGTTTATGTGACCATTTTCAACACAAAATCAACGCAAAATCAACGCCAACGCTGGTCGAAGTAACGTCAAAGCTGTTCTAGTTTTGCCCAGGCAGAGCAATAGTCAATCAAAAGCCCGGATCAATATAATAGAACTGATTGGATTTTGACTCGACGGTTGAGCCTCGACTAGTTTAATATAGATTACATTATTTGTTGTTTTATTTTAGGTTTTAAAGCGGTAGTAATTTTACAGAGTATACTTTAAAAGATCTATCGGGAAAAAGAATGATAAGAACCTTTGTGTATATCCATTAACAGCTGCAAGTATTTTGTTCGACTTTAATAGGTCTGCTACTTGTAATTAGCACTTGTATCGTTTATCTCCTCATTTAGACAACAGTCTAAATTCATTAAGAAGTATTGAAGATAATAGAATATTTATGCGGAACGTGAAAACATACACGGGCAGCATGTGTATTAAAAGAAACGATCGGTAATATGCTACGAGAATTATCAGCGCCACCGTCAGTCAAAATATATCGATAATATTGCAACGTAAAATTCATTTCGAGAAACTGTTCTGTATTAAAAACTGTTGGAAATGCAATCTTTGGAACTATCTCTCTATTACATAAAGTAGATTTGGGGCCCTTTAAGGTCTGAAATGCCGAAAATCAAGAGATTTTCCGGAGTCCTTTACAGAAAGCCTAACAACGCTGCCCAATTGTTATACAAACCATGTAGTTTTGGATGCCGTCACTTATCGCGTAATTTAAAAGTAATCAAGTCAAACATAACAATTTAGTGAGTCGACACACCATGCTTTCGAAAAAAAGTGAGAATTAAAACTTCCATGATAAAATACCGAACTAATCACCAGAACCTTGTACTGTGAAACAACCGAAACCGAAAGCCAACATCATGCAAATGAATGTAGTAAGTGGCTAAAATATACTTACTCCTTATCCGATTTCTTTCTCCTCTTAGAGGTGTTACTGCCAATAATGGCACTCATTTTGATCCACAATGGGTGCTGTAATTCATATGGGCTAGGCCTGCAACAAAACACAAAAATTTAAATTTGATCATTCATTTTAAATAGACATAAAGATTCCTGTATCATGGATACAGTTAAGGAGGTTGGTGCAGGGGTAAGAGGGGAACATGTGAGCGCTGACACAGAATTCTAAGGCCTTTTCAAACTACAATAAAACCAATTTTTGAGTAGGAAGTATCAATTTGCAATAAAGCTTACGCTATGACCCACATCCTAGCCCGATTGTTCGTAAATATCTCATTTATCACATGAAGTGTTTTTTATGCACGTGTCATTATTATATTACATATTTTTAAGCCATAAACGGTAATCTCTGCTCTTGTCGCCATAAGAGCCCATGCATAAGAATAGATCTTTGGACATTGTTTATTCGAAAACTATACAGATAAATAAGTTGAAATTTTGAAAAGTGGAGCAGTGACTATTGACTACCATTCTCTGGAAATTTCAGACCGATTTCATTATTTTCATTTTCGGCGCCAACCTACTTAATAACTAGCTGTATAAATTCGTCCCATCATTTTTTTATGATGTCGGCACGGCAAATACCTAAATTTAAGTGGTAATTATGTTGAAAAATAGCATAGGTTGATATATAAATTTTCTATGTAATGCAATTTTCTCCTCAGTTTTATGCTTTTCTTACGAACTAAAAGTAAGTTGATTTGGAATTACAATCGTCCAAATATAGCAGAATATATGAATTATACGGGGTGGGGTGGAAACAAGTGCACGATTTCAATTGGAATTGGCCGTTATTGGAATATGGCGACAGGTGACACGCTGAATCATCGAGGAATTTGTAGAAGGGAGCCTTTGGTTACCATGACGCATTAGACAAAAGAACATCGAGCACTTGCTGTAGAAGTATTTGTTAAAAATAATTATTCGCCCACTGTAACAACATCTGTTTAAGCAACATTCAAATCGAACGACAAATGCCTATATATTCTGGGTTGACAGTTGTTTTGGACTTATTCGGGATTCAGAAACTCAAAATAATCGCCTATCTGTAATCATCATCACTAAGACATAAAGTTTCTTTTCGCATCTTCAACATTTCTCTAATTATTTGTCTTTTAATTTAAAAATTCTGCCGGCTTTGAAACGATCACTAGCGGTCATCATAAAGATGAAACTATTGTATTAACATTTTGTTTTAGAATAAAAAAATGTCTTTTGCTATATCACAGTCTGCTATAATTCTTGCGCAAACATTCAACTCAACACGACAGTTGCATCTTCCAAACAGTTTTGACTTTCTTTCGTTTGTTCGATAACTTTCTTTTAGATGTTAATAACTTTCTTGATCCTAAACAATAGTAAGTGATTCCCTCCGAAGAGGAAATTGACACATTGAAAGTGCTGTGTCTAACGAAGAACTCTTAGAACGAAAAGAGCATACAGAACGAAACCAGTAGAAACGTCGCTGAGTGTCGTTTTATGTTTACCAATAAGCGCTATCCCAATGATAAGGTAGAGGCACTCGGCCCAGTCGGTAACGAACATCGGTAACTAAGCATACAATGCAAGGCTTACTACCTGTTACCATCAAACGTGTACTCCACTCCGCAACAAAACCGGACACTGTTACTAATAACTGCTTATTTTACTAATTGGTTTTGGGAATCAATTACTGGTTAATCTCAGGGTCCAGTTTGGACTGGATGTATGCCAGCACAACATGATGACGGCATATCTGAACGCACCGTTGCAGGAAGTGCTCACAAGGGTCTTCGAGATGATCGTGATGCTGTGCAGAATGTTGCCCAGATCAGGGAGGGGAGACCTTGAAGATTGGTGCTCGAGCGAAAAGAAGCGAAGGATCTACGTGATGGAGAAAACGTATGCAGCAGGTTGACGAAAGCTCCCTTTGGATTGCGACAAGCCGGTTCTCAGTAGTATAGGTTGTCAGTAGTATTAGTTGTCACTAGTATCGGTTGTCAGTAGTACAGGCGGTCAGTAGTATATATTGTTAGTCGTAAGACTCGGTGAAACTCTCCCAATCTTTGGAATTAAAATCACATAGAATGCAATTTCAGTAAACTTTAAAATTTGTGTCTTTTAAGACGGCGACTGTTTAAGAGTTTTAAAATTACGAATCTCCTTGGTATTGACTTGGTCCAGTGATCGTTCGATGTGACGGTCCAGTGGACAGATGGACAAGGAATGATCAAATGGAATTCTCCTAGAAAGGCTAAGAGTTCTTTGATTGCTCGATCCATACAGAATGGACAATTGGAATGGAATTGCAATGCCGTCGGAAGTGAACTTGTGTATGTGTCAACGTGCCAAAATATTGCTAATTCTATATCGATATTGAAGTTGGTTGCAATCAAACCGCGGAAGAGTTATTAGCTTGCACAGAGAGTTTTGAGATATCTCGCTGAAAATACGGTTATTGGACTTGTGTGTACAATGATTGTCGAACCGTTAATTGGATACACGGATGGCTGCGATGCGGAGGCAGCGAAGGAAATAGCTTTACAACCAATCCATATTCAACATTTAGCTAAGTAATATGATACAGAAAACTGCCTTATATATGAAAGTCGGCTATTTACTAGGGAACTTTTGATAATTAAAATGGAATAACTTTATCGTGCAGTCTTCTGTATGAATGCATGGCGAAGACGATAAACATTCAAACTTCGAAGAAGATAACATATCTTGAAAATGATAAATATTTATATTTTGAAGAGAATTGCGATTCAGTAACGTTGAGAGTAAAACTTAGTTTCGTAAAGTAGAAATAAGCAATTTACTGTGTTGTTATGCTGTAAAAATTCTATACTTTGCAGAAGATTTAATTCTTCACCGACTCAATATTTTGTAGAGTTTTATTGTTTTAAAGATTTCAAACTTTGTAGACTATAATTATTGCTGTAAAAATATAAATTAAATATTTTATATTTTTAATATCTTTTCGTTGGATGCAGTATACATAAGCGTGCAATTTTCTCAACTATATTCTTGCTTCCTATGCAACTACGAGTATTTTATTGACGAACTCCAAAAAAAATCATATATGAAATTTCAGACTTAGATATAAACAGGACATTGTATGTTGATTAAAGGAGTTTCCTGAAGTGAATAAAATTTATTTAAAAATACTAACAACTTCTGAGATGAGAATGATGGAATTTAATAAATAAATGAGAGATGACTTTCCTTCTCTTTAACTTCACGCAGAGAAGATAATATCATAGTTATGGAAAAAGAATGATCCACTTGACATGGAATCAGCCTTACTGAACCGAAATGATATACCTCGAATCGTCCTATGATCGCCGATAAGTAGTTTTAATAATTTGCTTTGCTTTTAACAGTATAGCATTCCTTGAGTTATGAAAATAGAATATTCTTATCTATATGCAAATCCAAACGACCGACCATTTATCATGTTGCATTAAATGATAAAGTTTGCATGTTTTTATAGAGGAAATACTTGGTTATTTGTTGAGTTTAGACAAACGAGATTCTACTTATTGAGAGTTCAGCGCGTAGGAGGCGCTATTTGCAGGTAAAACCGGAAATCAATTGGTCTTAGTCTCTTCCCGGTAGGTTTCTATAAACCACCCGGTTATCAAATCAAATGGTATTGGTGTGGTGATTGGTCTAGGGTTTTTTAATAACCGCCGGACTAGTCCAACGTTATTCCGTTACATACAGGCTGATTCAGGCAAAGTGTGACAAAATGGTGAGATCCTAATGCATTTCTAAATCGTTGCGGCGGGTGATTAGTTCATTTTAAATTTATTTGAAAATTGTCAATTATAGAGGGAACAAAATGATGTAATTTTAAACCTTCTTTGCATTTGTCATGTCACTAGAGTACATACTCTAATATGCAACTTTATATTTGCAATATTCCATTATTATTTTGAGATTCTTTGCATTTTATTAATTTATTCATAATTCGAAAATTCGACACCTATTGGGAATCGCAGCATAAAGATTAAAGGTTAAATTGGTAAAATTATTATTTTCAAATTGACGAGTTTTCATTGCAAATTTTCAGCAACTTCGAACGAAATATTTTAATTTAACATTAAATAATGCATTAGAACGATGTAATTATACATAGCTCACTTATTTTGATACATTTTATTTGATATTCTGATATTGATATCGTGCAACTGTAATACGTGCAATCTGATCTTAAATAGTAAGGTAGCCTACCATTCTGATCGGAAATTGTTATTACACTACTATTCCCCCTACGTTTGATTTTAAGAATTCTTGTTACAAACCACACTTATATAAGTTAGAAGAATTTTGTTCTATGTGTATTGTTTAATTGTTGTATATGAAGTGTAGCATATGTAGTAATATTTATGCTTGAATTTTAGTAATGATAGATTGTATCGAAGTTACACTTCGCATAGAGCCTTCCATCGAGATGATATGATATAATTAATATAATTGATATAATTGAATTGATATAATTAACTTTAGAGAAAGCACATCTGCAACAGTATACAATAACCACATCAAATTTATACGAAGTTGCAAGTCAGGTGTGAAAAAGTAGTTTGTGTGAACAGTAATTTTCATTTACTGGTTTTTTCTTATTTTATGCTGTACTTTATAAAAATGATTGCCGAACATAGTATTAATTACTGTCAGCAACCTTCACCGCTACCGAATGAAAGGACCGTATCGATCGCAGACTGGTAGACTGGACGACGGTCGGTCCACACTGACAAGGACTTACAAGGAATTTGACCCAACCCAGACATAGCGATTTTTATAAAACTTCCGTTTAACGCAGTTTAGAAATAAACATTCGGTACGTGTCTCTAATTAAATGATATTCAAAGGGGCTAAGTTAATGGTGCAAACAGATGAACCTTTTACATCTTAGAAGTTATTCAAGACTATTGTTGAAACTTGGAAACCAGCAACTCTATTGACATGGGCAACTTCACTTAAACCTTCATACGTGATTTTTTATAAATCCTTTATAAAAAAAGTTACGTTCATAAAATTGGTCAATAATTATTGTCCTTCTGCAAATCTGGGCATTATTTTGTAAATGAAATGGATATAATGCTAATATGAAACACTGAAACACACATTACAGGATTTGTGCTATTTTAGTGCATTAAGCATGCAACGTTTAATTAATGTATGCGAATTTATAAACTTTACTTTTGTTACTTTCGCGTTAATCAATATGCGGAAAGCTAAACCAATAATTTGTCCACTACCTCTAATGACGCACACTCTACTGTGTTCATGATACCCAGAATAAGAATCAGATTTTTTCAATATTTTTGTGCTATAGAAAGCGACAACAACACGCCACAATACAATAAGACCATTGTTATCAATACACTTATATTATTTTTTAGAGGCGTATGAAAGATTCACAAAAATACTGGAAAATTTGCAAAAATTACATACAGCACCTTGCATATAAATAGCAACATTCTGTCTCTGTCAGTCAAACAATGTTGTACTGTTAAAAACAAAAGAAAATACGATCGAACGATGCTCCCTCGCAATGTTTTCTCTGTTAGTTGTAAGCTGGCGTTGTTGTCATAGTGAACACGTCTTCGTTAATATTTCCAAGATTTTGAGAAGACATTTAAATTTGTGCTATTTATTTATGAATTAATGTTATTATATTGTGGAAGGTCGCAAAAAATGGGTCTCTAATGGGTGTTTAAAGGTCACAAGTGTATTGGGTAATCTAATGTTGTCTTTTAGAATTAGCCCGTATCCACTTTTCCAGGATTTTCCTAAAACATCTTCTTAATCTTTGACTACTAACGCGAAGTTTTTACCACGTAACTACTCCCATGCGGACTGGGAAACCACTGTATTTAAACAATTATTGTAAAGAAACAAAGTAACTTGTATAACTTATGTTCTTGATTATGGCGAACATGTATAAGAGTAACGTTAAAAATAAAACCAAAATAATACTTGAATAGTAAATTTTTGTTTGGACTTTTCCAACACTATCAATCCTCTATAATTAAATTTTTGCACAGGAGAACAAGATTATGCAACATAAAACTAGCAAAGCACAAACCTGCGGATATGAATTAATGATCAATTTACAATTTTCAAACATTCCGAAGTAGAAGATAATTAGTTACGAAGAAGAAGTTAAGAAAGAAAATGTGTACGCAACATTGTGGTCTGAGAATGAACTGAGATTAAAGAATAGCGATATATCGGTATGTGACTTCAAAGCCACATGACGCCATAGAGGGTTAAGGTCCATTTATATTTACAGATATTGAACGTACCGTGGCAGACACGATAAATATTCTCGAATACATAGTACATGATCGTATTCGTAATTTAGCGTGAGGTAGTCGCACCAGCACGTACAGACACGTCCATATACTATGCATTAAGGAATATTTCTCGTATCTGCTACGCTGCGTTCAATGTCTGTCAATATAAACAGAACTTTAAAAGCCTCACAGCTAATGAGCCGATCTGCAAACTCTGAGGCATCTATCAAACTGCGCGTCAGTAATTAAAGCTTAATATTTAAATGAGAGTAAGAAGAGCAACTTACCCTGCATTTTTAGCAGCAGCAATAGACATGTGCCTCCTCTCATCGAGGATGGCTGTTAGTTGGATTTCCTGAAGTAGATCCGTGACAATTCCGGTTTCCAAAAATCTTGGCCTCTCGCTCGCCTTACGTTACTCGTGTGAAAGACGCAAAACACTCATCATCACTAGCAATGCACAGCAAACTATAGAACAGAATAACAACACCTCGATTTCTTTCTAAAACACTGCATCTGGAGCATTTCACACTGTACAGTTTCTCTCCCAGCACGACTGTTTTTTATATACAAAAATCTATTGAAGGAGAAAAAGATTTTGCAGGTTCACAATGGCAACTCGGACTTTAACATCTCAAGTGTCGGCGGTTTCTCCTTACAATTTGTACACACCTAGTTCTCCACATTGCCAACTTTATCCAATTCGGTCTGTGCCCGTAAAACTCTCTTCGTTCACTGAGAAACACCTTGTATCACACTTTCAGTTTCCACTTTATGCGTACGAATCTTTCTGCTGTGTCTTGATCCTGTTTCTTTTTTCTTGAAAGGCAGACTCTATACTTTCTAACTGTTACATTAGAAATAGCCTCTTGTTCACCAACTGAACTTATTCGAGGAGAGAATATTTTTCTAGAAAGTCCTACTAAGGATCACGTAAAGATGATTCCACAATATGCCTGGCACGCTGTGTTTCAACTCTTCCGACAGCAAGCCGTGATTTTGTTCTTCTTGATCTGTAATAAAAAAAGTAATCTAAATAAGTTAGAGTTTTTACAAACCATTACAGTATTATACAAGGAAACTACTGCAATTAACAACTAACTAAAAACCCTTAACACCTCACGAATGATAATTAACATTTTCAACGATATAAACGCCTTAAACATTGTTAATAATATATAAATCATTAGTCGGAGTGATAGTCTTCAGTAAATTGTTAATTAACAGGGCAATAAATAAATAATTGTAGTCACAAATTCTGTATATTTTGGATAAATTTACAATAAATCAAGAATTAATTATACTGTCTTATAATATACATTTTACATAGTAAATACAAAATGAAACTTTTTCAGTTTTACCTACGATTGCTTATATAATAGAATAAGGACCCAGGGAGAATAGGGTTTTAATGCCACAAAAAGATTCGGTCATTATACAAACTAAGTGTAAGAAAAAAAATAACACAAAACGAGAACAAAGTAATTATTATTGAAGAAAAGTGTAACAATTGGTTCGATATAATAACATGCGTTAAACGGTGTGACATATTAAAAATAATTTATTTTAAATAAGTCACGCAAATTTCTTTCCTCTCTTTTTCAGATTTCTTTTAGTTATTGTGTGATCTCTGTAAGTCAACCGTATGCTGGTGCCCGAATGCTTTTATGACCAACAGTACGAACGAGTACATGAGAAAATTTAAGTCAGATTATTGTTGTTTGTAAATTACAGATACATTTTTCATAACATTGTGCAGTTCAACGCTAAGTAACGCCAAGTTTCATCAAATTATCGTCATTTTATTGTATAGTTTAGTAGAAGTTCATACAATTTTGCACAATTGTTCCTAAAAGCTCCAGCCTTGCACTTAAAAAATGTAAAATACTTGGCACCATTTTCTCGATATTTTTAACGTGGCACAATCTACATAGTAACGGGTTCCATAAGAGCATGTGTAAAATTAGCTGAAATTTAACTTGCAATAACCTTCAAACGAGTTAGTGAATTAAAATGTTCTCAGTAGCTTTAGTAAGGTAGTAGAAATAATATACAGCGATGATTATAGAAATAGATCCACACACTTCAAACAATTTAATTGCAATTATTTGTTGGTTGTAAGTTTTAGATATATTTTTACAATAATATTACAACATTCAACGTAATGTTTTGCGAATATTTCCTTGCACAACATAATAATAGTAATATAGAAATAAATAGCACATATTGAAATGCTTGCCCAAAATTATAAGTCAGTTGAATTTGTTTAACAATATTAATCGAGGCTTCTTCACTGTAGCAATAGTACCAGCTTACAATTAATACATAGTACATTCCAAGAGAACATCGTTAGATCAGACTTTCTTTTGTTTTTAATAGTATAGCCATTGTTCAAGTTACGAAGGCAGAATTTTCTTATTTATTTTCTCGCGATTGTATATTCGTTCGCAGCTTACGTAACGCGCCCAGAAGAAAAAGTAAAAAAGATTGCGCTGATGCATGAGTGTGCGCGTTATCATTCCTGATTATCCTCCTGCTTGTTTACCGATACTGATTGGATATAATTGATACTGGGCTTTTCATACGAATCTTCGTGTTTTAAGGTCTGTACTTGAGATCGGCTGAATAAATTATTGTTTATTTTATATTTACAGTAACATCACGCAAACGATAGTGTTCGCTACAAAAAAACTGTTTAGGAAAAGTATCAGCCAAACTATTCCGAGTCAGTTTCTTTATTTAAAGGTTAGGCTACGAACACAAACAAAAATACTAGAAACCTACTTTTCCCCAAAATTATTCTAAACGAACAATATATTTCGAAAGATTAATCCACTGAAAGTAATGGTTTGTAAAAAACGTGATAAAATAAATGCATAATTTCTCAAAATTGCATGTATTTTTCTAATTATGGAAATAAAACTTGAATGTAACTTTCCTTTAAATCTCTGTACTGTGTAACTGTTCTAAAATACCAAAGCCGTTTACGTAATTATATACACCCAGTGTCTATTATACTTAATTGTAAATCTGTTCACAACGGGACTTTGTTTACTGTTGCGAGTATATAAATAGAAACATTCTGCCTTCCAAACTCAAACAATATTGTATTGTTGAAAACTAAAGAAAACTGGATCGAAGGATGCTTCAGTGCAATATTTTATCTGTGCGTTATAAGTTGGCATTGTTAGAATAAAGAAACCTTGGTTATTATTTATAAAAAAAATGTGTTTTTATCTAACTTATTTTCGACGAGCATTTATATAACTGTAATCTATTATTTCAAACTTAATATTATTATATTGTGGAAGAAAATATTGGAAAAATTGTAAGGAGTGTTCACAGAATAGGTAACGACCAACTATAGAATGTTAAGTAAAATGTAACTATATATCAAATTTACGAACGAAAAACAATTTTGGTTAAATTTTCCTAAGTACTTGTTTCCGCGTTGGTTATTAACATTTAAATGCAGCTAAACTTCAATTGCCCCATAAGATTAACCTTGACTGTTACATTTCAAACGATTAGAATTTTAGTTTATCAACGACTATTTTTCCAAGTAAATTAATTAAATAAGCATTCACAAATATTGTACTCGAAAAGTACGAAATATCCTTGAAAACCAATTACTCCAGAATTTACATGCAGAACCTCAGAAAAACTTTCAAGCATCGAAGTGTTCACTTGACAAAGGCTTGCAAATGCTTCTACGAATTCTTATCAGTTTCAAATTACGCAGCAGATAGTTTTGCAATTTTTGCAAACTCCGCGCCATTGCTGTTGCAACCCGCTTGATCTTCCACGTCTCAACTTCGTCTGACAAATACTTCATTAATTACAAACGCCCTTCGCAAAAGTTAAACTATAGCAATATCGTCATACTGTTGCAATGAACATATTGTAAAATATTGTAAAGCTAAAATAGAAATATTATTTGTGGACACTGACTTATTTATTTAAAAATATTCAGCATTCTTAGACTGGTTTCATTACTTTTATAAAAATGGCTGACCACCTAGTTAATATTTTACACTTTCGTTATATTCATTATTATATTATACTACACGTTCGCACGTTGAGTAGTATTTTGTACAATATGCACATGACGCATTCATAATTTTCCCTTGTCAATCTCGTTAACAATAAAACACCGAATGACCAAATTAGTCAGTATTATACACACACACATATATATATACACTGCTTACGTGCAGAGTAGTGAAAATAACAAAATGAAGAGCTTAACCTACGGTTGAAATTTCAACACAACGAATTCTGTTTTTGCGATTTGCTTGACAAAAATGTCGCAACCTGTGACGAATTCCAATAACAAGGAAGTACATACGTATTCTGCGAATTTTGTAAGTTTTCCTAAGTTTTAAACATAATGAAAAAAGAACACTAACGCTTTACAATTGAAATTACAATTGAATTTGTGATTGCTAGTTTCTTTGACACCTTTTCTTTGTTTCAATTTATATACTGTTAATTTGGAAAAAACATCTCTATTAAGAAGACTTTTGAATTTGGAGGATCCCAATAAATCGATTCCTTCATTATTACACTTCTCGAAAGTTTTGATATCACGTCAACACGCATGCCTGTTGTGCCACTTCAACTATATTGATTACGCTTTCGCCAATTAATGGCAGACGATTTACTAGAGCAATGCTTCTAATCAGATTCCCAAAATGGTAATGAGACCCTAACCAAGCTTTAGCAGAAATTCTGCATAAATCTTTCCTCTGAAACAATTTTACTCCTGAAGACATATAATCGATATAACAGTTTTTTGTCTGACAGTATTTCAAATGAAGATTACCTTTTTTTATCTATCAAAACTTATGGGAATCATAATGGCTATAACTCAATGTTATACTGTTAAGAATAACCGAGAAATCAAGCAATGCACTCTTGGAATAACAAACTGATTTCGATCGAACATTTAAATATATGCTATTTAATATGATGTGGGAAGAAATGTTCGCACAACTGTAATTGGTTTTAAACGAATTATTCAAAGCTTCTTCACTTTAAGAATGCCAACTTACAACTAACAGATAAAATATTCGAAGGGAGCATTGTTCGATTTTGTTTTGTTTTTAATAATATAACATTGTTTAACTTATGAAGAGAAAATATTTCAATTTATATGTCCATCCCTATAAATATATTCCTAAACACTGGAACTTGGCTTATATGCAATGCTAAGTAATTTTAAGTTCCACGAAAAGTTATATCAAGTGCTGTTAAACATACAGAATTCTTTTGGTTGTATCGGCATGTGTCTCCTTCAGGGAAGAAATTTTGTAACAAGGTTTTATTACTTTAGTTATGCCTTTTGTGATACATCATAATATATGTGTCATTTATTTTGCTGCTCTGAATTTAAAGTAGTAATTTTACGCAATCTTTGGATTGCCACTTTGGCATCTATAATGTACTTTCTCCAGGCAAATGCAACAAAGACGTTACTACTTATTTTTCAACAAGAAGAAAAACAATAAATATAATATGAATAACAACCATGAATACATAATTCGAATAAGATAGGTTTACACAACCTGCAACACAATAATACTGTCCAATGTACTTTAGATAGATAACTTTAGCCTATCTAATAATACATTGTATTTAAATCACCAGTGCACAGCAGTTTCAACCACTCCTTATGCAGGCAAAAACTACTATTGTTTCTGTTTGATAGATTCAAATATTAATAGAAACATCTATTACTTTACCGGTCTAAAGCTTCTGTCACATCCACAATAGAGGCACAACAAGAAATTTTCTGTTAATATTAAAATTCCTTAATGCTTCACTTTCAAGTAGCAAAAGTTGCTGTGTGATCCACATATAGTGACAGTAGTGTACCTAAAATAGCAATCCAGATAATACCCAAACATTTAACAAGAATAAGTAATAAAATATTCTTTTGTGTTCTTCCAATGAGGACACGACTTAACATTGTTTCTGATACCTTATATACAAAGCGTCTCCAAACACACAGACGCATTGGAAGCAATGTAACTGCTTTCTGAAGATTTATCAAAGTGAAAGATGACAGGTGAAAGCAAAGCTTGGAAAATAATTAGTAATACACATAGATAATAAATGACATTTCAAAGTATTACAGTCTTAATGGTAGATATTTGAACAATATTTTAATAACAATTATAAATAATTTAGAAAACTACTGAACTCCTTTAGCTTGAAGTTAATTTACTATGAAATGTGAATAAGGATTTGTCCAAGGAAATCAAGTACGCACAAATTTGTTCACATTCTTCTAACTAAATTTTAAAAATATTGAAGCTATCTTTGTCTGCTTTGAAGTTAAAGAGCCATATTCACACTTATATGTTTACATGTTTACATGTTACTGTATTGTCTAAGGCTTCCGCTTTGCATAGCACTAATTTCTATGATTCATATGATTCAGTCATGTTAAACTGCAAGCTGGTAACTTGAACAAGCTTATGAATCACTGTATAAATGCTGATACGTTGCGGCACAAAATAGCAATAATATGTTATACATGCGAATCTACAACTGCATCCAGAATTATAATTATTCTCAAACTGCTACGCAAAGAACTATTTGTGATGCACCAAAAGAACACTAAAGAACTTGTGATTGCTAATTGTTCCTGAATATTTGGGGATTTCTTGTGATGCGCAGCAATTTATGTTGCCGGCAACAGAAACATTGAAGATATCTTAAGAGATTTTGGATACGAACCGACTTTTCCAAGAAATAGAAAATGTCAACAAAAGATCCCTTGCTATAATATTGCTAATTCTTTGAAAACAATTGACTATAATCAGATCTTCTTAAGAACAATCAAATATATCATATACCTAAAACACGAAATTAATAATTTAGAATCAAGAATTTTCCTATAGTTGACACTTGCTACCAAGGATTAAGCTATTCATGTTTCTAACCACACAGACAATGAGTCATTTTTTGTTTCACAGTTTTGATGTTAATGAATCCAACTCTAACTTTTTAATGACCAACACGAGATAGCAACGATAATATTTTAGTTCGATTAGTGTAATTAATAGGACATATTTGACGACAATTGCGAATTAATAAACAATATTTAAGATACATAATTGATTAACAATTTCTGAACTAATAAATGAAATAGTATCCTTAATAGATAGAGAAACACGACTTACAAAGGAATATAACCCCAAAATACTCTACGATTATATGTGTTGTTTGATAGAAAAAAATGGCTGACAAGTACCAAACGATTGATAGCTAGATATTACTATTGAAAATAACACAAACCAAACCAAAACAAAAAACCCATAACAATAGTTGCATATGCAAAAATGAATTGCAGATTAAGTGATTAAGATAGACAAGAGTTATGTTGTAAGAGGAGCCACTAAAATTAATTGTTCTAAATAATATTACTTTCTCTAATCCCTAAGATCTTCTATTTAACATAACACTGACAACACTAATTGGATACAATATTCACATGTAAACATTTACAATAAATTAAATAGTGTAAATTACAGCACAATATAGTTTGAGCATCCACTTTTGTTCTTGGACTGGACAGCAAACATACCCTTCTTTTAATATCTGTACTTTCTAAACCCTTATTGTAGTAGTATGGATGAAGCTGATATCGGATAGAAGAACAACAGAGAAAATGTGCAATATGTATTACAGAAACAAAATATCTGAAATATTATTTGGTAAACTGGAGAACTGTAAAAGTAAAAAAGTTGAGTTTAGAAAAGGTAGTAAAGAGTAAACAAAATGACAAAGTAGAGATATAGAAAGATAAGATATAGAAGAAGAGTCTAATAGTAAGATAGGAGTAAACAAGCAATTTATTATACCAATGGAATAGTGCAAAAAGTAAAATAAGATAAGCTATTACATTTACTGTCCTTTAGTTCAGCTATAAAGCAAAGTGAGTGGATAATACTTTGTAAGCCGTGTCACATTTTGTAGCCAGCACGCAGGAAATTGATAAATGATTGTGTGCAGGAGAATCTTGATTATCCAAACTAATCAGAAGACATCTTTGTCTTCATAATGGAATTTTTAGATAATAGAACAGTAAGTTCCTTGACATTAATCTCCATGTGTTTAAAAAAAGAATCTAAGTATTAATAACAGCAATTACAAATATTGAAATTACATACAATTTGGTTAAAGATTTGTGGGTCCTAAATCTTTCTTGCTACTAAAGCTGTGTCATGACTGATTATACTACTAGATATATACTGAACTAAGCACATACAACACGTTCAGATAACAGAGTGTACAAATAGCACAGATTAAGGATAATGGGGATTCGGATAAAACAGATTCTACTGTACTTTCTACATTATACTTTTCTTTAAGATAGTTTCCATTACCCATAAGATGATTTAGCATTTACATCTGTTTCGTATAGAAAAGTAATAAGAATCATTGGGTTTATGCTTTCAATCCAGGTGCAAGTCATTTGAATTTAAGTGAGTTGATCCGCTCCCATGACTAATCTAAACCCAGCTTAGTAACAGATTGAATCATTAAAGTAGAAATATGTCTGTAATGGAAAGGAATAATCTGCAATTCATCTTTGCCAGAATGACATTGATAAGAATTGCTTCTACATAGCTTAATAAACTTGATATACAATGAATAAATATTCACTAGAGTAAAGAGTTTGCGTCATTGATAGTTCTAGTTGCGCGTAACATTGATATTGCATTATCAAAAGAAATAATAAGTCTGAATGCATCTCACAAAACCTTAAAACATAAACATAAAGTAAGCAGCTTTAACATTGTAAAAAATGAGATCAAGGACAAACTAAAAAAAGTTTTCCATTTGGCTCAAATATATTCTCTTACAAATTGCTTTAGGTTATGTTACATACTAATGAATAAGGTAAATGTTTCATTTGTGACCACTGTTACATTTATTTTGAAAAATCAAACGTCCTTAGATTGGTTTCATTACTTGTAATACACAATGGTGCAAACATAACCAATATTTAGACAGGTTCATTCATTATAATGAAAGTAACCTAAGAATATTTGATATATCAGAGTAAATAAGACAGTACCCACAAATGGAACATCCCTTTTAATTAAGATTCACTATTTACCACTATTACCTTCATGTACCATTAGTGTAAACAAACAATTCTTGAAATTACGATAAACAAAACCAGTTAAAAATTACAGTACAATGAAACAGTAATGCAGTAACTTGTCGTATATACAAGAGCATTGACTGATTCCTTTCGATGAGTCACCTGACAGCAATCATAAAGCAAGCATGTTTTTTCCATATTGGTATTCTGTGTCCACTACCATCCACATATGAGCAGTATGAAGCAACTTTTGTTGCAGGCAGTAGAAACATTAAGGAACTTTGATAAATGTTAGTAGGATTTAGGACTTATTTTAAGAATTATGAATATCAATAAAAAGTTCTTTGTTATTCCTTTTGTAAAAACAAAGTATGATATAGGTTGTCATTGTTATTACTCATTTACAAGAATAGCATAAAATCAATGACAAGTTCAGTTTCAGTGCATTTTGTCTTTTCCATTCTTGTTCGAAAGGAACCACTTAAAAATTCAGTATATAACAAATTATTTGGTTACAGTTAAATTTTTCTCAAATTTGAATTTGTTATAATTAAGAGACACAGGTCTAAGATTATATACAATACAATGTTTCAGGTCTGAACCTTGATGTATCAATTTTGTATTATCCGACAACTGTGTTATATCATTTTTATTCTTTTTCCTGAAATACACAAAGACTACTATTAAGAAAAACCATAAAAATGTACCAGTGTTTGAGTAGTAAACAATTTAGATAAGAGAGATTCTGCTACACTTTTTTAATACATCTACAGTATGATGCATTTGCTTTGAATGACCAAATATTTTCACCCATATGCAATTTTATGTAATAAAACAGTTTTATCATCCCAAACACTATCCAAAGGTTTTATTATCCATAGACTCGGCTCTACTATGTTTATGATCTTTTCTTATGCTAATCTTCATGTATTTAAGGGAAAAAATAGTAAAAATCACATAACATTATTTAGATAGTAAAAACTTCAAGTAGGAGAGGTTCTACTCCATATTACAACTACACACTGAATAACATTGACATTCTAGAGTCCGAGGCAAAAACATTCATATACCTATCTTAGACTGAAGAATTACAGATTTAAATTATCGATGCATGAATATGTACATTCAATAGGGTAAAAAGTGAATTAAGTAAAATGCAGAATGGCATATGACTAGGAAAAAACAAATAACCAGGGATCGTATGAATGATTAGATAACCAGCAAATGCGCTTTTAAAAACATTCACAGCATCTTTCAAACTTAACTTTGTATACCAATGTGTGCTAATTCATGTTAACTAAGTACACAGGTTCCATTTCTTGTTTTTACAATTGCGATGTATGCAACAGATAAAGTTATTAAGTATTCTACATGAATCTTAGCTTATATTACTCCTTGTTACAAAATGTTTTAGTATTATATGGACTGATACTTTGTCTAAACTACCATGCAGTAAGTTTTGTGGTTGGTAGCAGAAATATGAAGGAGCTCAAAGACATTTTTGGTAAGAGCCAACAACTTTTCCAAGAAACATGAAAGATCAACAAAAAGTTCTTTGTCATGCCTCCAGAGGACACAGTTTAATAATTTACTTAATGCAGCACTGTACGCAATAAGCAGTGTACGCAAAGTATTAAATATTTGATACAACTTTAGAACATTGAATCTCACTCTGTTTCATTTAAAAGACAACATTGACAGGATGCAAATGTATCCACATTGCCCAATTCCTATAGTGTAAACATATTGAAAGTCTAATTTAAATGTTAATATGAAGAAGAATTCACTTTCTTAAATGAAGTAAAGCCATGTTGCTCCCATTTTTAAAGAGGTTGGCCACGCGAAGCTGTGATTCCATTACAGGAACACCAAGGAAATTTTTACTGTTTATTATTGTTAAACATTTTGGTATTTGTTCTGTACTACCATCACACATGACTAACTTCAATCACTGCAAATGCAAGCACTAAGGAACTTTAACACAAAGTGGCATCTTTTTAAAGCTTCGCATTGTTGCTTCAATGATGACACAGTTTCAATTTTGTCATGGCCAGATAGTGGAAACCAAAAGAATGCTGTATAATCATACACTGTCGAACAGTGGGCATATTTAGAACAAAAAAGCTGTCTTTCTTTTCCTGGAAAAGGAACAAATGTGGATCATCGTAGTCTTGATACACAATTCTTTCATAGCAACAAATCACTACAAAGTTTCCAAGCTAATGACACAAAATAAAGATGATTCAAAGGAAAAGGATCAACAAAAAACAAAGTTTAAAAGACACAAAATACCAGGACTACATGTGAAAGTTTAAGCCATGTCCTTTGAAGGGACGCAGAGCTTTTTGTTAACATTCTATTTTTATCGGTCAAAAGTTTCAACTTCTTACCAAAGATTTCTTAAAGCTCCGCAATGTTTTTGTTGCCACTGACATAAGTTGCTGCGTGTTGACCACATGTCTGACTGTGTCGACAAAGGTACCAATATGTACAATACCAAACCATCTCGCAACAACAAATTGCCCGGTGTTTCTTCACGGAGGATACAACTTGGCAGGTATGGAAACAACCTCTTTGGTTCAGATTCCATTCTTGATATTGCTTACCTCGGTGTACCAATCCTGGGTCTCCACACATTGTCATCCCATCTGTGATTGAGCTTGCTGATTGGCACCGACAAAGGTTAAGCCTCGAATTCTATGCGCCAGCTCCAATCCAGGCACGCATAAAGAAACAAGCCGCACTTGACCCTCCTCGCTCGCTCGCTCTTTCTCTTTCTCTTTCGCGTTCTCTCTCGCTTTCCCTCGGCTCAATGGAGTTTGTTACGAGCGATGCAGCCATCAAGCATAGTTCACTCTCTCGCGCGGCGAACTTGATGCGCCAACGCGCTAAGCGCAAACATCTCCCGCACGCAGTTTCGCGAGATCACAACAACCAAGTGCCAATAACTAGTAGCAGCTCGGCTCGGCACTGGTGAATGGCCGGCGGCGCGGCGACACACGCGTCGAACAGATTCGGTTGGCCATTAGCACTCGTCAGTCAAAGCTGCTGCGCCTTCATTCTCATTCCTCCCCGCATCGATCGCAATCTAAAACACGCAATTCTCTCTCGCACCACGCTACGGTAACGTCGTCGTCCTTCTTCTTCCCTTCGTCGCTCGATCGGGCGATCGAGCGCATCCTCCACTTCCACTTCTGCTGCTCCGCGCTCCTTTCCACACCAGATTCCCCGACGAGTGTAAATATCCAAAGGCAGTACTCTCCGCACAAAAACTTCACGTACCTTCCCACAGAGAGACACTCTCACACACAGAGAAGAAACAGAGGACAGCGACGACGACACGCGCGCGCCCGCGATACGCTCTCGCTGCTGCGTGCGTGCGCCTTCTTCTCCTCTCTGCCTTTAATCTTCAGCTGAAATGCGTGCAATCTTACGCGGCCTGCCTTCACCGAGAACGTACCAGCAGACTACGCTCTCCCTGGAGGGAGCAAAAGTGTGAGCGAGAGCGAACAAGAGAGAGAAAGAGAGAGTGCGTCAGATAGAGAGGGAGAAAAAAACAATGAAAACAGGGTAATGTAACTTCGAGAAGAGTCGACAATCTCGAGATCGCGCGCGGGCGGGCGGGGGAGTGGGAGGGGCGGGAGGGCAGGAGGAGGTGGTGGTGGCGGTGTCGGGGGTGGGGGGAGCGGGAGCTCAAGGGTCCGCGCGTTGCGCACTCGCTTTTTCTCTGCGTATCTCGTGCCCGATGTTTTATGAAGCGAAAGGCTGCGCGACGCGCGTACACATGCGTGTGCGAGTGTGAAATGTCCTCTCCCGACGTCTGCTGCCGCCGTGCCTCTCTCCTTTTCATGTGCACTGGCACACATATACACACACACACATACACACAGGCAGCCTGTTGTTGCGCACACACCTCTTATCGAGTGCTGTGCTGCTGCTGGTGCTCCAGGGTTTCGGCCGCTGGTAGTTTAAAGGATCCGTTGACAGTGTCCTGTTGAGTCTTGGCGGCGCTGGCTCGGCGACGTGTGCACGTCATGAACGCTGTGTGCATGGATTTGCCTGGCGGTGGTCGTTAAACGACGTCGCATGCACAGGTATAGAGAAAGAGAGAGAAAGAGAGGAGAGATACGTGTGGCAGGGGTGAGTGAATGTGTGTGAGCGAGAGTGTGTGATGCGTGTATGTGTCGTAGAGAAAGAGAGTAAGAGAGAGCGCGCGCGCGTCCACACGCTGCCGTGTTACGTTCGTGTGTGCACTTGATTAGCTCCGTGACGTCACAACACGGTTACATCGCTGACGATTGTCACTCGAGGGTACGAGCGAGGCCGTGCGCCGATTCTCAGAGTCGGTTGCGGGGCTGCGTCGGGAAAACGGGCGGTGCACGGGGCCGAGCGCAGGATCGGGAAGCCCTCGGACTGAAAGTGACACTGGCGAGTCTGTGCGCGAAAAGCCCGGACCACTCGTGAAATGACTGACTCCATGCAGCGACTGCAGTCCTACGGAAGACGGGAGATGTTCCGTTAGGTGGCAGCACGGTTTATCGCGGGGGCTCCAGCGGCCCCCGGAGTTAGGCCTGCCGCAACTCACCGAGCTCGCCCGAGCACTCGCGAGTCTTGCCGAGCCGATGCGAGCGCGCCCGAGTGATTCCGGTTCCCGACGACAATTCAATATCAAGTGCACGACCCTTTTCCGTGAATCGTAGACGGCAGACACGTGGAACGGCCTGAAGACGGGACTTGTTAACGACTGGAGACGGCTGACTTGTCCGGCCGCCGATCATTATAATCGCTTTAGACCCGCGTCGTTAATCACTAAAAATCATTATGCACGCTCTTAATCTATCGTCCTATTTCATAATGTTAATGAGTTGTAAAAAGAAATGTGGGATAGTAATACGCTGTTGCGTTGATATAGTCGGGTATTGTTACGGAGCAGAGTGGATTTTCTGTACGCCATATGTACGTTATTTGTATCTCAATAGCTGTCCAATCTAAATCACATGTTGTACGTATGCTAAGAATATCTTAATTTAAAGAATAATAGGTCCTCCATTCCTTTTAAGCCTGCATAAGTAATAAATACTGTAGTATTTTATATGATTTGCTTGTAGCATAACTCTATAGAAAAGGGAAAATCGTATTAATATCGGTTCGAGTATTTTCAAGTTTAACGCGAACAGACGGACTAACGTTGCCTTTTACATTAGTAGAGAAGGGATTTGTGGATCTCACCCATGATGCATATAGATAGTGCGATATAAGCGTATACTATATCTTAAATTTGCTCTTAGTCATGTCGTACCATATTATTCGCTACGATATGCTTGAAACCAGTTGAATTCATGCGCATTAAAGCATACTATTTTGTTTTCTTTTGACCGATTTCGCGCATAGAAGTCACGTCATGATTTATCGAGAAAATGTAACGTATACTGAATGTTAACAAGTATTTATGCTTGCAAAATTCCTCATAAACTACACCTACTACTACAATAAAATTCCAAATTAAAGCGGTTGATAAAAATTATTCTATACAGGGATGGAATACGGTGGAATTTTAGAGGTAAAAAACTTGTTCTGCCCGAGACTATGTTACGTAAAACTACTTCAAATATAAGAGTAAGAGCAAGCTCTGCAAAAGTGAATCGTTACTGATTTTCAAATTCTTTATCCGAATGAGTTAGAATTATTTAAAAACTGTTTAAAAGGCAGGGACATAATTATGAAATATAATTACTCTTACTATAATTGTCAACCAGATTTATGTATTTTTAAGGTATAGAAATAGTATGCTATGGAATAAATTAACAAGTTTAGATTTAACAAGTTAAATTTATAAACAAGTTTATAAATTTAATATTATTAATAGTAAATCTTTATTTACTTTTAATTGCAGTCCCTTAATGTTAGCAATTTTGTTAATTAAGGTATCTAATTAAGTATCAAATTTTTATTCATTCTTTTTATTCATAAGAATAATGTAGATTAAAATAAGAAAAATCTTTATCGTAAGAATTTTTCAAGCCAAGCTCGCAATGAAATTTCAATAAAAATTATAGTTCAATGCAGTATTTTACTATGTTTTTTCACAAATCGAATGTAGAACACGACCCGATAAAATAACTTATTTTTGCATCGCATCAATAACTCGTTTTCACCTTTTTAGTATAAAGTTGACATTGAAGTTTTTAGAGCTTCACACTTCTTTCTGTTTTTGATTCGTTATTTTATTTGCACTTTTTTAATATGTTAGATTGTTTGAAAACTGAATCGGTGTTAACGTTCAGAACAATGGTTGGTGAAACGCCTTGATACGTGTCCTTATTTTTGGCAGCAATATCTATAACGTGATTAAAATATTTGCGCTAATTGTTACTATGCTTACGATTAATACTGCAGTTATAATTAGAATGAAGATTTCTTGATATGTATTTTTTCATTCACCCGAACGTAATAACAAACTATCGTAATTTACTGAAATATAGAAACTAAATTTGGATTCTTTTCTGTCGCATGCATGTTACCGATGGCAGAATAAATGAAATTGCGGTTTTAGTTCCAAAATGGACACAAAAATGAGCAAAATTCCACGAATAATTGAACCGATTAAGTATTACTATTGATAAAGAATACTCAGGAAAATTATCGGTTCATATTTCTTTGAAAATATTTTTGCATACTTTGGTGTCCTAAATCCAGGCGGCAGTGTTTACACATGGTCGCTATAGATAATGCACACGTTTGTTTATGAATACTACGAACAACAATATCATACTGTGGTTGACAATTCAATATAACGTACTGCGCTTCTATATTTTATATCACAGTATAATATGATACTATGGTTTCAATTTCTTGCGCCAATAATGGCAATGCACTGTCGCGCGTTTCAGGACTTTGCATGGGGCGACATCACTACGGTCCGCGAACATGCTTATGATATTTGATTAATAAAAAATCACTTATTTGTATTCTTGACAAGCAGTCTATTAAATGAGCTAATATAAATGATGTGTATGTAATAAACATGGCGCTAGAAACTTTTCCCTTTCTGCTAACTAGTAAGTGGTAACTGAAAATCAGTCTCATTGTATGACTGTTCCCTAAATACAGTATTAGTAAATTTATGCAAGCTATTGTTAAAGAGTTCAATTATGATATAAACAGATTAAGATGTTGCATTCATTGTATGCTTGTTTTGGTGAACAAATCCATCTTTGTAATGTTAAGATACTTTCAGTTTTTATCTGGTTCTGTGGGTCATTCTTTGTTTACCACCCCATTGGAATTGGTGGCAGAACAACAATGTGAGATACTTGTGCTATTGAGTTGTAACTTAATGCCAACGGACTATTTGAGCACGTTGGTGTTAAAGCTTGCATCATTCTAAAACAACATTCAGTTGATGTATGTAAATATAATTATCACTGAAGACATTATTGTTTCCACTGATTCTTTCACTGATAGATTTTATTGAAAGAATAGATCTGGCTTCATACGAATAATATGTTCTTCATAAATTTATACAAATGTTGATGGTATTCATGTACTCTTGATTATCAGTGTGATTCTTCAGCTGTACCTGCAACAATTGGACTTTTGTCCTGATCATTCCCAATTTCATCATCATAAAAATAAACACAACTATATGAAAGCATCTCAAAAGTCTTGAAAGCATTTGTGTTACTTTGTATGCTTGCATTCACCTGATTTCGACAAACTCACTGTCACATTTACAAAGGTGAGTACATTTTCCACATTTCTCCACGCAGCCACACAGTTTCGTGGAATAATTACCTTTGCAACGGCAACATTTTATGCCTTTGTTTTACTCAATTAATCTAGTTTGCCCAAATGATCCCTTAATATTTCAATTTCAAGTCACAGGAGTTTTATTTGCTCCTGTGTGCCATACGTATAGGAAAGAATCATATTCAGTAATTTGTGTAGCTGCGTCTCTTCGTCTGAAAGAAAATGCGTAATAAGAAGTTTTTCCACTTGGAGAAGATAGAATATATCGATGAAGCCTAACAAAATTCGGAATTCCCGGGTTTGGCGGTAATTGTCGCAACCTAACCAGCCTGATTGGCTGCGAAAGAGAGGGTGGGAACAGGTGGAAGGAAACGAAGGTATCTGCGATGTGCGCAATGCAGATCAGTGGGATGGAAACGGTTGGAAGTGGGAACAAGTGCAGAATGCAAAGACGCGGACACAACATAAAAGTTTTACTAATTGGACTACAGCCAAATGGCCGATGTTGTCTTTTTCGTGAAATATGACAAACTTGCAACTCGTGCAGCATTCTATATAGTTGCATGATGCTTTATGTTGCGCGAAAAGATCGGAGCATCGTTTGAACGCACCAAAAACTCTTAAAATAAGTTAGGAATATAATACGTGCCATTAAAGAATAGTGTGTCACGGAAAAATGTCGAACAATATGCAGATTTTAAATGTAAGAGCGATTCTAGTTCTTCGCAGAGTTTATGTAAAAAATCTAATAATTACGCATCATGATACGAAACTCGGATTTTTGTTGTTCCTCGGAAAGAATTTATTTTATCAATTAGGAGAAATAGTCTTGAACACCAATACAACTGTCTCAAACTTCAGGTTCGAAGGTCTAAACACTCCACGCCACTCCAAACATCCGGAAAGTGAAACCTCGTCGATTTCATCAGTTGACCGTTGGGCACAGGACAGTACTGCATTTAAATTTCCTAATTTCTGTCAGTGCCGTCAATGCCGCCAGGCAGGCAATGGACTGTTGCGCAGTTCAGGATTTTGCATAGTGCGACATCTTACAATTTTCGAACGTGCTGTAATCTTTTATGAATCACTGTTCAGATACTTGGCGGGCAATCAATTCTAGTTTCTATTAATATAATAAAAATACTGCAACATATCTCTCCAGTTTTTGGAATTCCCACTTCTTTTTGCATAATCCGGATGGTAAGACCTTCAACAAAGTTTTTATGTTTTGGTTAATAATAAGATGAAAGTATATATATAATTTTGTGTATTTTTTTATGTTAGAAAAACGTGGAATGCATTTTATCAAGAGTCACATCTAGCAATTAAATAATGTAAAACAACATTAAGTAAAATAAAAAGTAATCAAATGGTTTCATTTTTATAAGATTATTTTTGGGAATAATATATACGTGCATAAAAAATATGTAAATTCGCGCAGTATGTGCCTTTTGCAACGCAGCACTTTCTTATAAACTTAAATGGATGAATTTCGACGATTCCGATCACCGACCAGAAACACAATATATATATTTTTGTTGCGTAACGCAGCAAAACGATTCGATTGGAATCGGCAATTGTCGATTCCTCATCGCAACAAAAAGTTGCGAGACAGAATATCTTGCATCGATTGCATTCGGTATGCAGTCGGCATAACAAAATATATAGATACTATAAAGCTGTGTCCTCACTGAACGAACAACGATCAACATATGCTCGACAAAAAGCTACTTTTATTTCCGCGTTGTTATCTTACTGAAAATTTTTTAAGACCCTTTTCTATACAATAATATTTCTGTTGGTAGAAGCAAAAAGTTATTATGTGTTATTCACATGTCTACGCTAGACAAAATAGCAATAACGCAAGTCGGGCATTCAACAACAATAATACGAGCAACAAAAAAGTTCCGCTTTTGTTCCCTCTAGTGTGAACGCAACTTAAGACGGAGCCAGGCTTCTTAATATTGGTTTATTGAATTTGCCGCGATTGGACTCGCGACGCAATACAAGAGTATTGTCCGCAGCATAAGCACACAGATAAATCAAATTTGTATCATCAATGACGTAGGTATAGATTTGAGGGTGCAAGCGTTGCGCATTTGCAACGAAACGAAACACAGGGACCATGGACCTATGGACTGCAGCCTATCGCCGCCATCATGGATGAATGATCCATCGCAGAGTGTGTTGCTACGAAATTTCACGTAAAGATTTATGCTCTTTCAAGCATAGGTTTTTCGCAATTGCCGAATATGAGAGGCTATTGATCGGAGCATATTAATCAGTTCAGTGAGTCTTATCGGGTTATCGAGTCGGACATTTTCCACTAGCAGTGACAGGTGGTTTGACGTTTATTCACCGCCATCGTTATTAGCGACAGTGACCTGCCATCACCTGCCATATTGCGCGTAATATAAAGAACTGTTGTGTATTCGCATCGATAGGATTGATACACTTGTCCACACAGTCTGCGAAGACATTTTTTATGCGGCAACGTCTATTCAATCATCAATTCTTCAGGCGTCTTTTTACTAATCCTTAACATCACTTTGCCGTGAAAGGGCGAGTATAATTTATATTGTTGTCGCACGAGTCCTTTCTATCCCATTCACTTCTGATTGTCGGGCTAATCTTTTCCGCTACTGCCGTTTTTGCGTCGAAACCTTGGTATAATCTCATAGAGAATCACTCACTTTGTCTAACCTACTTGGACGAGAAAAGTGCAGCTTCAAACAGCCATTGTGTTCGATTAGTCTCTATGCAAACTTCTTACATTTTTCGACAATAATATTTGTTATAAATCTTAAGGTTATGCCAGACAACAAAAGTTAATGCATTTCCCATAAGTTTCTACTACCAATGTACTGTCCTTTGATACGCCCCCTAAATTTCATACACTCCTATTTAAAGTTACACTTTCTTTTCACTTGTAATAGAATGCATTGTTTATTATAGTAACAACAATGAATGTATATAATAATCGATTTGCCATAAGTTTATATTACAAATTTATTATTCTTTGATGCATTCCCTAAATTTCATGCATTCATTTTTGACGTTACAGCATCTTTTTACGTGTATTAAAATGCATTCTTTAGTTCAATAACAATGAGAGTATATGATAACAATGTGTAACATAATGTTGTAGGTTCAAGATGTCATCAGGGCCATATAATTACTCTTATATCTTTAAGTACATTATCATAGGTGACATGGGAGTAGGGAAGTCATGTTTACTCCATCAGTTCACCGAAAAGAAATGTAAGTAGGCAATTTTAATATAATCGCATTTATCGGCAGATAACAAACAAGAAATAACATGGCTTGTGTGTGTTTGGAAGATTTAGGAAGCGTGACCGTTCTAGTGTTTCATTGAGTATAAACATTACGGGAAACTCTTGTTTTAGTTAGCTGATTACTATTTGTAAAGTGTAAAAAGTTATTTTCGCAATGTGTCCTGATTATTGTATGACTGCTAAGGTATATATCGCATATACTTTCTATACGCGGAATGTGTTATAATCGGTGGGACTTTCAGTTATGGCAGATTGTCCACACACCATAGGAGTTGAGTTCGGAACGCGTATTATCGAAGTCGCTGGACAGAAAATCAAATTACAAATATGGGACACTGCGGGGCAAGAGCGTTTTAGAGCTGTTACGAGGTAAAGAACAATTTAATGGTATTGCTTTGTAAAATAATGTTGCAGACATTCCTCGACTTATGCAAATTACTTTTACATCCGTAAACGCTTATGAAATTCAAAGTTTCCGTACAACAGATTTCCCTTTCCTTCCCAACAGTATGGTTTTTAATATAAACATTTTTTGCAAGCATATTTAAGCAATTACACCATACGTACACAGAGATTCGCATATTCATTCATTTACTTCTAAATTTTAAGAATAGCGCAGCTGTCTTTTTCTGTTTCGAAGTTTGAGATCCATTTTCGTATCATGTTTGTTCACATATTATTGTGTCACCTAAGGCTTCTGCTTCATATAGGACTAACTTCTATTACCCAATCATGCCAAACAGGAAGCTAATAACTTGAATGAATTTATGTGTCACTAGTAAATACAAAATACAGGGGAACTTCTTTTATCCCAATGACATTATTCAAATTAACTATCTTACCATTCCTTATATTATTTTTATAGTTTTTCTTGATTGCAGTCTTCATGTATTTCAAGAAAAACTATAAAAATAATATAACAGTACTTGGATAGTAGAAGAAATTAACATGATTCGGATATGAAAGGTTCTTCTGTATTATGAAATACTTTAATACAATAAATCATTTATGAAAGGTTGGTTTTATATAAGACCAGTTTACATAAGTGGAGGTTTGCTTGTGTATCACAATATAATGCAATAGTATAACATGGGAGTTTTCCATATTGTTTTCGTTTATTCGGTGTCATAATAAGTGCAGATATCCATTTCTTAACACAGATCGTACTATCGAGGTGCTGCCGGGGCCTTAATGGTGTACGATATTACAAGGCGTTCTACTTATAACCATCTGAGCAGTTGGCTTACCGATACAAGGAACCTAACAAATCCAAGCACTGTATGCACAATATCATATTATGCATAATGGTATTTATGTCTGTAAAGTCTAACTACAATGAGATGCCAGTTTCCAAAGGCGTTACTTTACTATAGCTTATAGCTTATTCATGATACTTACATATCATCTAATGCTAGTACAACAACTATTTGCTTTGTTGTGTACAGGTGATTTTCTTAATCGGCAACAAAAGTGATTTAGAAGGGCAGCGAGATGTCACTTACGAGGAGGCGAAGCAATTCGCCGACGAGAATGGATTAATGTTTGTAGAAGCTAGTGCAAAAACGTGAGCTATTGAATTTCTGTATTGAAGATTCCATATACACTGACGAGAATACTTATGCATATTATTTATATGTTGACTAGGGGCCATAATGTTGAGGAGGCCTTCTTGGAGACAGCGAAAAAGATATTCCAAAGCATACAGGATGGACGGTTCGTAATAAAAAATTTTACATTGTTCTCGTGCTCTTTTCTTCTTTTTATGTAAGACAAGACTAGATAGAAACATTCTATCTATTTTAGTCAAATAAGGTTATACTGTTAAAAACAGAAGATAGTTGCATCGAATAATACACAGTTGCACATTTTTTGTCCGTCAGTTGCAAGTTAGCATTATTGCTACAGTCTTGGTTAACATTTTTAAGAAGTCACTAGTTATTTAGAATTGGGTGATTTTGGCCTAACATTTAAATATGTACTATTTATTTCTAAATTGATAATACGTTGTGAAAGGAAATATTTAAAAATTTTGTATGGGTATTCAATTTTCAAAAGTACTTGCATTTATTAATATGATTCTCATTGCATGTACAATCTTATGAAGTAACGAACGGCAAAGCGATAAGTTTTGGACATATTGCAATACTGAGGAATATTAATCTTTTTTATTAAGTTATATGATATTTTCTTTTTATATTTTGGAACTTACTATATTTGTTCTTTAGCAGCCTATCTATTTCGAACACAGCATAAACACAAGTGTTCAGTAACAATCTATGAGGATATTGTCACTGTTGTGTTACAGATTGGATTTGAATGCAGCCGAATCTGGGGTGCAGCATAATCCAAGCCAACCTGGACGCACCAATCTTCAAGGTGTTTCCAATGAACAACAGGGTGGAAAAGATTCCTGTTCTTGTTAGGCCTTTTTTTGTTTGTACATAGATATATTAATTCCTTGGTACTTTAATGGATATATAATTTCTAATAAGTATAGCGCGAAGATGGTTTCCGATTATTGCTCTCTTCTAATCTTTAACGAGCTGATCTTAGAGGAAGATGGGATTTCTCCGAAACTTCGCGCGATCATGTTATATCATTGTATAACACAGTATAGATATATCTTTGCAAAAAGTACCGATCAAAATGTTTAAGACGTCTCACTTCCTGTGCTTCGTACACTCTTTGGCATAACATGTGATTACACCCTGGATGGGTTAGTGTATGTGAACGTATGAAAACTGGCAGATTAAACGTATAATTTTGGCATCAGAGTCGTAAGAATTCGATACGTGTAAGTGTTACTGATAGTATTGCCGATAAACAACACCCAACACACAGAGATTGCGTGGTATTGTGTATTGTAACACTGTTGATTATTCAATACAACCGTTTTCAATCGATCACTGGCTATTATGGTTTCGGTATCAAGTATTTCGATAGAGTTTAACGCCGGTTCAGATTATACGAGACGTCGTGAGACGGATTGGTAACCCTACATGAATTTAACGATCAATTCATATTAGAAATACTGCTACGTCACTACAATATTAGCTACCAGTTGTCTGTACGGGTGACATCCACGATGAGACTTGTATCGATACATATCGCAAATATGTACTTGGCTGCATTGGTATTGATGAATCAGTTCAGTTGGTTCCGTCGTTTCTGCGCACGTCGCCGTACTCCGAAACTTTGCGACTGGAACTCATATGAATCCCTACAAATTGCGTGTTGTTTCTTATATCTATTCTATTTCAGCATGTATACGACGTTTGTTATTTGACACAATTACTAGATTCGTGTGACGCGATTTGCATCGATACATGTGTCGATACAGATTTTAACGCGATTGGGGCCCTTTACATTCCCTTACGACGATAACCGGTATCTTCAACGAAGGAACAACGAGGAACTTTTCTTTTTTTATCTTTTGTTTCTTGAAAAAGTTGCCGGTTCCCATTTTTTTTTAAAATTCCTTAATATTTCGATTGCCCGCAGTAAAAGTTGCTGCGTGTTGTTCACATATCAACGGCAGTGTAGAGAGAACATTAATACGGATAACAGTAAAACATTCAGCAACAATGAGCAACAGAAAGTTTCTCGGTGTTCCCCCAGTAAGGATACGATTTTAAATTCACACTTGCAGGCAACTGCAGGTAGCTGCCCCGAATAGCACGTCAAAATATTGGTCGCGATACTTCCGATCGGGGCCGTTATTTTCATACCTGAACATTCCCATAGAAAATTACTTTTGCAATATTTTGACGTGCAGTTGCTGATCCGCTCCGCAACGTTAACTGTCTGTATAATATGAATAAGGCTTTCATTCTTTCTAGTATTCTTATTACTATTCAAATAACTATTCATTTGTTGAAGCGGGCGTACGCATTGACAGGAAACGATCTATGATATTTGTGCAAGAAGCCTCATGCATCTGCTATTCCTCTGTTCTGAAAAGCTTTTCAGTGCGACGATCGAAAATGAATTATATTTCACCCAAAAGGTTTTATCTAATTTATGCATGTACACGTTATTTAATACTTTGATGTTGTATGCTATAGTTATATTACAACTGCAAGAAGAGGACGCGGGTGCTGCTATTAGAATAACCGAATTTAAAAGTTCATCAGGACTAATCGTCTATTCTTTGTTTAACATACATGCATTTAATTACTTTGCTACCTGTCGAATTATGAAAAGATAACACTCACATAGTGTGCTAGCATTTTCTATGTCGTCTGATTTGAATTGAACTCGGGTTCAAATTCATATATTATAATCTTATAAATAGTGAGACTCATAATTTCGGGACAAAATTTTTTATATGAATATATGTCAAAGGAAATTAATTGTACAATTTTAGTGGTAGAATTACGTTACTTATAATATGTGTTAATATTATTACAAAATTCTTCTGTGATTTTCGTAGACCAAGGATTTCAATTAACGAGTCTCTCACTTTCTTTATCAAGTTCTTATCTTTTCAAGCATTTTATTTCCATTGGAATTGTTATTCACAAATTATTATATAGTAATATATACAACCATTTATACACCACATGAGAAACAGCGCTTTCCCCTCCTATTGATACTGATTAGTTGCTTAAATTCAGTTAACAGTTGATCGTAATGTTCGATTACAGTCGTATACTTCTTATGCAAAGAAATATCTCTGCTTAGTTACATTCCGATAGTCAAATATGGAATTGTAGGAAGATCTTTGCATTTTATAAACTGAAAATATATCGAATTAGTAAAACTTATAAACATTCGCTAACTGAAAGTTTTCTATTCTTGTAATAATACATCATTTTATGTGTTAACCAGTGACACAGATCACATATGGTTGTGCCGTTACAAAAAATCTTTTTTTTCGTATATATTGTACGAAAATTTCATATTTTTTCGGATCTTTTGTATTACAAACATGAGAAAAATGTTTGCAGGCAACCTGAATCCATTCTCATTGAAGGAACAACAAGGAACTTTTTCTCGATATTTTACGTTTCGTGAAAATTGCCAGTTATTATAGAAAATGTCTTAAAACTTCTGAACATTGTTGTTTATATGTCAATGATAGTGTAAAGAAGATACTAATACGGATAATATTCAGTATCAATGAGTAATAAAATGTTCCTCGGTGTTACTTTGGTGAGGACACAACCTACATATTTACGCCTTGTGTGTAGGTTGTATGCAGGGTTTCGACTAATCCTATTCAAAATGTTACACTCAATTTTAGGAGACGGGAAGCCAAACGTCATTATTCAGTATTTTTAAATTGTTGTAAAACATTCTTTATCGTTTATGTTACGTCTTTGATTCTCATATCATCCTGACGCAAAAGTGATGAAGGTGTATATAGGGAATATAAAAAAAAGTATCGGAAGACTACTTGGCAGAGTCTCGATGCTAAATAGTTGGAGGCGTGGCCAAACCTGGCAGTGAGACGGTCGAGTATCCTTTTTCCGAGTCATTGGGATTTGCGCCTTCTTTTTATTAACTTCTTTAATGTCGCATTTACAGCTTAGTTGAATTAATTTACAATCTTTCAGGTACTCCAATGTGGTTCTGCAGGATTTCATTCTGTTTAGATTATGTGCTAAATTTAACGAAAACTTCCATTTTATTGTAAATCTATTAAATTTAGAATATTCAGTGAAAAAAAACAGTTTTTGGAATTTTTGAAATATACACTGCATCAGAGTAGTTACTACCCGTGAAACCTGAAAGCATTGGCTCATCTCGAATCCCTATCACTATGTTATGCTTGTTAGATTTCAAAAACAATAGCAAAAAACGGTAGCAGCTGCGGAATACTACTTGGAATGAACAATTATCAACAAAAGTCCATACAATTCGCTCGTCTACATATTTGATAACCACACAATATCGAAAAGTGTGTTTAATACAAGTAGAATATGTCTCACAGATGAGCACATTCTACTTACGTGTCCGAAGCAGTACCAACCACAAAGTAATCACTACAAGATTTCTCCAGATCGTAAAAAAATACTAGAAAACAACAAGATTTGCCACGGAAGCTTGTTAAAATTTCCCAAAAATATATAGAAGTTTGTGTGATGGAATATAACTACATCAAACTAGGTCAAATTTAAATGAAACAACATGTACTAGTAAATATATAAAACTGTGATCACTAAATAACCGGAATGGTTCGTGTGATCTTAAATAAAATAAATAAAATAAAAGTAATTTCTTTTGGTTTTTTATTACTCTATAATCTTACAATAATTGTGTGAAGGAATCATTAATAAGCATATATGTATAACAAAAGTTCTTTAGCAATTGGAATTATTGATTTAATAGGCATTTGATATTAATATATAAAGATGTACGTATATAATAATAATTTCATCATTTGCGAACATTCCTCTTAACGACGATCCTTAATTTGTAATTCCTTTAGCATTATTCTATTCCATTTTTTGTAAGTTACTATAGTAAAAACGACAGGCCTTGTATCAACCAAAGCACAATTTTGAATAATCTATATTATATATGGTGAAATACATACAACTATATATTTTTCTGTATGTGCTGCCATGAGACTATGAGAGTACATAATACAGTAGTATATGTTGCACCGTGAGAGTTCAGTGTGCGCTGCACAGCATACTCTGTGCATCATATAACATGCGCATCCTGCATTCTTAAGCTGTGTCCCATTGTCCTCACCGGAGGAACACCGAGGAACTTTTTGTTCCCCATTGTTGGTGAATGTTTGGTGTTATCTGTATTGGTGTTTTACCTGCACTAACATCGGCCGAGCAACACGCACCAGCTTTTGCCGGCAACAGAAAGATTAGGTAGTTTGAAGAAATTTTTCGGAAAAACCCAGATGTTTTTTCAGGAAACACGATGTGTGAATAAAATGTTCTTTGTTGTTCCTGCAGAAGATATGGATTAAGTATTTACGAGGAGCCTTTAGATTTGTCTTTTAAATTTATATTTTAGTAGTTCATTTCTTTGAACCGCCTGTATTTTGTTTAAATAGTTTGGAAACTTTGTGGTGATACATTACTGGGAAAGAAGTGTGTATACAAATTTTATGATGATCGATGCCTTTCTTCCTTTCCTTCCGTTTCCTGGGGAAGGAAAGGCAGCTTTTTTGTAAATATTGCTCACTCTATGAAAAAATATAGTGAGCATACTAGTAAGCAGATAGTACTTTTTCGCGTTCCAGTATTTAGCCATGACGAAATTTCAAGCATTGGAAGAACAATGAGAAGCTTTACAAAAATGCCACAGGTCTAAACATACGTATATATAAACTTCTTATGCTTAATATATAAAATATATACAACATATCACGTGGTATACATATATAAAATATACTGCATACGAGATGCATCCTGTAGTACATGCGTGCCCAACCGCAAGTGTCTTTTTCCACTGTGAACGCCAGACATCAAATTTGACCTCAAATCCTCCATCAATCCTTTGATTTTTTAGTAAACACTTGTGAGCACATTGGCAGCCTTACTATGTAAGATTAATAAAGTGGAAAGCACGCAAAAGTACAAGTACTTCGGTACAAGTGACTCAAATTATTTGTTGTTCGCAGATTTTAGGTATATTTTTACACAACATTTTACGGTTTATGTATTCGTGGAACACCTGTTATAGTTTCATGAATATTTCCTTCCATAAAATAATAATAATTATTTATAAATAAATAATACATATTTAATTGTTTAGACCAAATCAGCGTGTGATAAATAACTTAAACTTGACAGAGTTTTGAAATATTAACCAAAGCTTCTCCACTGCAGCAATAATTCTAATTTATAACTAAAAACTAAACATTGCAAGGCGAAGCATGTCGATGCAACTTTCTTTTATTTGTACAGTATAACATTGTTTGAATGAATTATTAAGAGGGAACGTTCCTAAGTATATGCTCACCATTGTACACCATGCTGTATATGTAGTACATATATTAGAATTTGTAATCTTTACACCCGGAAATATCTAACATTACCGGCTGACAGGAGCGACGGCTATCGCTGAATGCAAAGGAGAAAGTGAAAACACTCCGACAGTCGCATCTCGCGAGCTAAAATTCTAGTTTAACAATGATCAGGAAAAAATTCGTAATGCGAAATCAGTAATTCTATGTTTAGATACATAAAAATTGTCCAATCCTAACAAGTTATAAAATCACGTGTAGCTCAACCATTTTGTATTTTAATTAAACTCAATTAGATTTACATTTATGTTTATGTTATACAGAATGTCAATGGAGGAAAATGATTACATGATTGAAAATGATTTGCACAAACATATACTAATATTTGTACGTTTACGGGTCAACTTTCTACAAAATTATCGTATATTTCCTATAAGAGATGCCATCTTTAGAGATCTGCCGTTTTTCTCGTTAGACATTTTCGCGTATCTTTTGGTCGTCTTATTATGCAGAGTGTTGCATAATCTACTGGGATAACCATAAGGATGCGCTCGGATACCCACGCATACAGTGGCGTGGATATAAATAGGAACATTCTGTATTCATAGCTCAAGTACTCTGTTAACAACAAAAGAAAGTTGGATTGAACGCTGCCTCGTTGCGGTGTTTTATCGTTTAGTTATGAGTTAGCATTATTGCCGAAGATAATTGTTCTACAGTTATTAGAACATATAAGAGTATTTATTATAGGATTTCTTTATATTTAGAGTTAGTAAAGTTAAAGAAGAGTGCTAATAAAATAGCAATTAAAATCTATAATAATTATCTGCATGTACAGCGACGTGCAAATAAATAGGAACATTTTGTTCCCATAATTCAAACAATGTTATAGTATCAACACGAAAACAAGTTGGCAAATGCTGCTCACCTACAATATTTTTTGCCTATTTTTTGTAAATTAGTATTATTCGTACAGTGAAAAAGACTTGGTTAATATTTCTAAAAAATCTAAAAAATAAATTGTCGAAAGTAGTTATACCTATTTGTATGCTCGCCACTGCACTACTGGTACAGTGGCGAGCCAGTAGGAACATTCTCTTTTAATAACTCGAACAATGTTATACTGCAAAAATAAAAGCAAGACGGATCGAAAAATACTTCGTTCCAATGTTTATCTTTTAGTTATAAATTGCCGTTATTGCTGTTGTGGAAAAGCCGCGGTTAATATTTCGAAACCGGAAACAAGTTTAAGTTATACATCACAACCTGATTTTGACTAAACAATTAAATACGTACTATTTAAATATAAATATACATTCTTAAGTTATGGGAGAAAAAATTCACAAAACTGTAATGGGTATTTAAAGAATACGTGGTGTTAAACTGTACAATGTTCTACGAAAGTATATATGAAATTTACGAAGAAGAATGTTAATTAAATTGTCGAAAGTACTTGTACCTATTTCTATGCTCGCCACTGTACCTCATAACGCTCGCCGTAATTATAAAGTGGTTCGATGCGACGGTGATACAGTAAATCCATGGCGCAATCTTGCACAATATATCCCTATCTTAACCAACATCCCACATTGCCATCACCTGTGTTCAACACGAGCTGCTATGGTTGCACAAACTCTCCCTGCATTCAGGATATAAACGTACCCGCCGACAGACGAACTTGTGTTTGTTTGCGTGACCTACTAACTTCAAGATGGGACTGTCACGCGTCGAGGATGTTAGTCAAATAATATGCCAATTGATTCCTAGGGAAATTTAAGCAACACGTTTGATTATGCGCAATATGCACTGGGAATCAATTCTGATAAATTAAACTTTCCCGATCAAACTGTATTACACATTTACGTTTTTGTCGCTCTTATGAATTGTGCACTGATAGATGTTGTTGCGTATTAACTATAGTAGCGAGCGACTAGGCACATTCTGTTTTCATAAATCAAATATTGTTAGACTGTTGAAAGCAAACGAGAGTTAGATCGAACGATGTTCCCTTCGAATGTTTTACTTGCGAGTTATGGGTTGGCATTGCTAGAATGAAGAAGCCTTGGTTGATATTCTTAAAAAGTTGTAAGTTGTTTATTACTTGCCGATTGTGGTCGAGTGTTTTAATATGTATTGTTTAGTCCTAAATTGATATTATTATGTTGTAGAAAGAAATATTCAAGAAACTGTGATGGGTATTTAAAGAATACATAGGTTTGAACAATGTAATGTTATGAAAAAATATAACTAATATTTAAAAACAATACATGTACTTATACATTTCATGCCGGACACGTAAAAATACAATTCATAAGTGCGAAACGTTTTATATGCTACAAATTATGAAGTTATTAAATAGTATATGAACAATTACGACAGTCAATTTTTTGCAGATCATCAAACTTTAATCCGTCACCGTAGATGGTAGATCAAGTTAGTTTTCGCCAAAACGAAGATGACCCGGTTCTGTTCTCTTGATGAGTTCGATCTATACTTTCACTTCCAATTTTTTGCATGAGCATGCAAGTACGCAACGGAAGCACTTAGAGAATACTCGATGCTCTCCGCTCCAGATTGGTAAAGATCAGTAGCTATTTTCGAATCATTGAGATTTCGCGATGATTGTTTAACCTCCCCCGACCTTGCTTTTTGGATTGACATCTAAAAGCCTGACTGATTTAAAATAGCATAACGTCAGCGTAGGAATTATTGGGGAATTGCGTTACTATAATTAATAACGTAAGTCTTACGTTGTATGCCAATTTTGAAAGTATCAATTTTAGCATTGAAGACTTTTTTTATAATATTTCTTCATGTGACTGGTATATATGTTGCACGCAACTCTACATTTATTAATTTTGTATTGGTTTACAATCGCTGTCTTTCACTTATTTCGAAACAATTGAATTTGAAAGGAAGTAATACAAAGAAATTTCAAGTTATTGGAAAAATCGGCAATACTCAAATGTCGCAGCTAACGATTAATAATCGGTTTGGAAACCTCTTTTTTGGTTCAGAGCAATGGCGAACACAGCTTTAATAAGTGTAACGACAACAAATGATACTTACGACACGAGTTAATTTGTTCTAATTATATAAGCTATTATAATTAAACCTCCAGTTTTATTGTTTGTTAAATAATTCTTAGCAGTATAGGCTAAGTTAATTGTTTATTTAAAGCTTAGCGTTCATTACTGCTCGAAGTACTTGTTATATGTCACAAACTTTAAGGGCCAAAGTTTTTAAATTTAAGAGAAAGTTATAACTTTGAAAGGAAATTTTAAAGTCACCTTTTCTGTCTTAATTCTATAAATATAGTGAATATTAAAACTGTCCAGACAATGATTAATAATGAACAACATATGAACAAAAAACTCAGAAAAATTTGAAATAATTTTCTAATTACCAATTTCAGATATCTATTTTTACATAACATTACACAATTCAAGTCTATGTATTCATTGAATACCCAAAAACATTTTTGCAAATATTTTCTTTCAGAACACAATAATATTAACTTAAGTTATTCACACCCGGTAATAAATAACCAGATTTTTTAGAAATATTAACCAAGGCTTCTTCACTATAGCAATAATACCAACTTATAACATTGTTTAAATTATAAAGACGGGGTACACTATTCATACGGTCGCCATCCTACATATTGTTCTGTGCAACATGATATCAATATGAAGTCGTATAGTAAATAAGTTTAAGAAATGAGAATGTTTCAAAGAATGACATGTAATATGTAACATATGTACTTGTAACTATAATATTAAACAATATTAGTTGCTTGTGTAAAACCATATTGTGCTAGAACATCAGTACAGTTAGGATAAAATAATAACAGTGATAATCGAACTTATGTAACAATAACGAAAATGTATCAGCTAATTTAAATAGAGTAATGGTGCAACAAAACCAATGAAAATACGATTTTTTCAATCTTGGACTTTTGGTATTGAGACTTGTGCATGATATTTTATATCTTGAGCTGAATTTGAGTACTTAATTCTTTATATTGATGAAAATATAGATTTAAAGTAGAATCTTTACATCAATTCATTCGATGAATATTCCTGTGCCCATTATAAAATCTGATTGTTTAGATTGCAATTTAGTTTTTATTTTTCTGTTGACTTTTGGAGTTAAAGTTTAAAATATTCTTACGAAACCTGTTTTAAATCTAATGTTCTTTGTCCGAAAAATAATATGGAAAATAATGATTGTAAAATGACAATTGCAGTTTCAGTATATAATCTTTTGAACATTTTCAGTTATAGTTTTTAACATTCTATATATCATTGCATCTTACTTTGCAAATTGCAAATTTACTTTGACAATAAAATACTTTATTACAGCCGCTATTGGTCAAAGAAACTGAATGTCTTCGAACTTTGCAATTACGTACTGAATTCAAATAAGTTTAACGTTCATTCTTACATGGGCCATTTTTATAAATTACTTCCATTATTTATGATTGTTTACTAAACATCGCTCCATTTTTTTACACACAGTGATTTTCGCGAATACGTCATGCGCGGTAAAAAAGATTTCGACAAATATCAATGATTTGGTAAAAAGAATAATGTTAACAACATTCATTCAATATTACCGAAATATTTCATATTGTTATGTGTATAAAACAAAAGAAAATCGGACGGAATGCTGCTCTCTTGTAATGTTGTACGTATAATGTAAAAGCTTAGGCCAATATTTCTAAATTAATATTACTACGTTATGCAATACGATATTCGCTAAATTGTTATGTGTATTCAAAGAATGCATAGCGTTGAAATCTACAATGTTATGTAAAAATATATCTGAAAATTACAAACATAAAACAATTTTGGTTAAAAATTACAAAATAAATCTACCTATTTATATGCTCACTATTAGATTCGCAGAAATTTTAAATCTAAAAGAGCACGTAACTTTAGAAATAATTTGGATATATACATTAACTGATACATATTGCGTTGCAAATAATCTTCCAAACAATCGTAATCTGGATATCAAATACGAAGAGGCGCCTTGAATATTTTGCTTCCAAATTACAAGTGTTCCGAAAATAGATGCTCCCTTGCAGTGTTTCCTTTGTTGGTTGCAAGCTAGCATTATTGTTGAAGTAAAAAAGCCCTTGTTAATGGTTTCAATTTAAAGTTATTTGAAAATGGTTGGTTTCGACCGACCATTCCAATGTACTATTTATTTCTAGATTAATGTTATTTTATTGTAGAAGAATACATGTCGTTGAACTGTATAATAAAAATATCTAAAATGTATAATTTGTATTTATTTTCTCATAATTGTATATTCACTAATTTTAATGAAAATCAGAACTAGGACATTTCTTTGAGCTAATTAATAGATATTCATTAAGCGAACGACGATGGTTTTAAAATAATAATTTATTAAACACTCGTCATTTGAACATCGTGAGCATTATATTCATATAATTAAATTAAAAAACAAAACTGTAACATTTTCTTTTAAAATGAAACCTTTCTTTAAGTAGAAAAGAGCTTATATCTATTTATATGCTCATCACTGCACACAAAGGCATCGACAGAAAAATCGGTGCTCGTGTGCGCTTATTACGTTGCTCTCCAGGATTCATAAGACGCGATATATAGAACGGTTTAAGGAGAGCGAGTATTGCGACCCCACTTCTCTCCTTCACAATCGCAACTATCACCATCACCCACTGATTCAACACCACCGTAGCGCACCGGTTGCGCGGCGGTTCGCTGTAAATCTTCGAGCGTTGCATTAAACCGTGATCCAGAAAGACGGCTGACTCCTCCGATATATAAAGCGGATTAGGAGTCAGCTTTGTCATTCCCTCGATCCTCTTCCGACGAAAGGTGTGTGCTACCAGAGTAAGTCCGACAGAGGGGCAACTTTTCGAACGAGACACAAAACCCCAGGGCATTCTGATTCTTGTCGGATATACACCCCAACTCGCTGCTATGTTTAAGGTGAGATTTTTCGGTGTAATTAAGCTTATTAATGATCCGTAGTTCGTTAGATATTCACTTTGATTCTTGTCATTCTTTTGTTTAAAAAATTTTCATTATTCCTGCAAATACTGTTTCATTAACACTATAACAGTTACTGCGAAATAATTTGTTTTAAAGAAAAGTAAGAAAAACGGGTTTTAATTTGACGAAGTTCTACTTCTCATATTTTTGACGCAATTCCAATGAAAATGTTAGTATTTTTGCGCAAACTATCTTAATGAGTGGCCCGACACTCACTTGATTGCTTTTTGAAGAGGGTGATACGTTTACTTTAGAATATCACCCCTCTCACGTATAGGATACTTGGAACAATATGTTGTGATTATAATAATACAGAAATATTCTCCAACTTTTACTTACGTCTCTTATATCATACATACATCATACATACATATCATACATATTATAGCATAATATTGTATGTACAGCGTATATATGTTTGGTAAAATGTGGAATAGAACAATTCGGAGACAATTGAAGCACCCTGTATAGTGATGGGAATATAAATTTATCGGAAATGGCATTATAATATTTATCGGAATATCGGAAATGATTATTAGTGCTGATTTTGATTACTTTTGACCTGTTACATACACTGTTTATAGTTTAAATTCTGTTTTTATCTATAAACAGAATTCGTGAAACAGTAATGCTTTTTGAGTAATCTGAACTAATTCAATTCTTACATTGGAGAAGTCTAGTCTTCCTCTGTTAATTGTTAGTTGGCATTATTACTGCAATAAAAAAGTCCTGGTTAATGTCTCCAAAAAATCTCAAATTGTTTATAACTGATTCGTTTTTGACTGAGCATTTCAGTGTGTACTATTTATTTCTAAATTAATGCTATTGTGCTGTAGAAGAATACGTAGCATTAAAGTGAATAACGTTATGTAAAACACTTGAAATTTACGGGCAAAAAGTAATTTAAGTAAAACTTTTCAAAGTACTTGCACCTATCCATATGTTCAACATATGTATGTTCGTCGTTTACAGGTAAACATAGTGATAATTGCGTTAATCGCAACATTCGTCAATGCGGAGCCACCAGTGAATTCCTATTTACCACCGGGTCAAGGAGGATTTGGGAAGAATGGTGGATCTGATCAAGGAAGAAACGGCGGGTCTCCCCGGGACACTTACGGTCCGCCTGGATTCAGCAATCAAAACGAACCCAGTGGCAACGGTGGCAATGGTGGAGATGGAAACCTACTAAATTCGTACGGCGCACCTTCTCAGGGCAATGATTTTGGTGGCGGTCGAACGACTGACTCAAATGGAGCCGGTCCATCCAGCTCGTATGGTCCCCCAAGAAATGGTGGAGGTGGACAATCACCAGGCAGACCCAGCAGCAGTTATGGTAGCCCGAGTGGAGGCAATGGGTTTGGTAATGGCAATGGAGCATCCCGCTTTAGTGGAGCTGGATCCAGCAGTTACAGTGGTAATGGTGGTAACGGTGGTAACGGTGGTAACGGCGGGAATGGTGGGAACGGTGGTAGATTGACACCACCATCGTCCTCGTACGGGGTACCCGGAAAGAATGGTAATGGATTTGGTGATAGTAACGGTAACCGGGGTAATGGCAGACCATCCAGCAGCTATGGAGCACCTGATGCTTCCAACGGTGGTGGGGCACCATCCAGCTCATACGGTGCGCCAAGAGGAAATGGCAGAGGGAATGGTCGATCCAACGGCAACAATGGGTACTCGTCTGGTGAAGGCGGTCAAGGCAATGGGGGATATCCAAGTGGAGGACCCGGCAATGGTAATGGTGGTCAAGGCAACGGAGGATATCCAAGTGGAGGACCCGGTAACGGTAATGGTGGTCAAGGCAACGGAGGATATCCAAGTGGAGGACCCGGTAATGGTAATGGTGGCCAAGGCAATGGAGGATATCCAAGTGGTGGACCCGGTAATGGTAATGGCAATGGTGGTTATCCATCTGGACCGGGAGGAAGTAATGGGGGTAGCAACGGATATCCGTCTGGAGGGCCTGGAGAATCTAATGGTGGATATGGTTCCGGAGGTCCCGGGCAAACAAATGGAAATGGAAATGGAAACGGAAACGGAAACGGAGATGACGGTAATACTGTAAGTAATATTCGCAATTTAAGTTCTTACTGGAACCAAGACTGAATAATTTGTTCTGCTAACCCAATTTAATTTTTTTACGATTTCATCCGTGCAATTTGCAGAAATGGATAAAATTTATATTAATTATAAGGTGTTTCTTTCAAATGTAATAATAATTAAGCATAATTACATTTTACCTTCAGGAACCAGCGAAGTATGAATTTTCTTACGAAGTGAAAGACGAGCAGTCGGGTGCTGAATTCTCCCACATGGAAACTCGAGATGGTGATCGCGCGCAGGGTGAATTCAACGTATTATTACCTGATGGGAGGAAGCAAATTGTTCAGTACGAAGCGGATGAAGAAGGATTTAGACCAATGATCCGTTATGAAGGAGAGGCGAATTCGGAAGGATATCCATCTGGTAACCAGAATGGCAACGGCAATGGCAATGGCAATGGGAATGGCAATGGCAATGGCAATGGCAATGGCAATGGCGGATATCCCTCGGGTGGACCTGAAAGCAATAATGGAAATGGTGGTTATCCTAGTGGAGGCCCCAGCGATGGAGGTAATGGTCGTAAATTAATTAACCACCTTGTATTAAAACGTCTCAGGCCGGGTGTTAGCTAGCTGTGTAGAATTACTTAATAGCTGACGACTAATCTGCCGCCTGGTGTCCTCTACCGAAAGATCACGTTTCAGGACTCGCATTAATATTCTAGCATTTGTCCTCGTGTTCGAGAGATTATTGGCATCGACATTTCTTTGCAATAGTGATTATATTTCATTGAGTTCAGATACATGTTGTTGTTTCCGGAGACATATTATTTATTTAATGTCCATTGATTTTTACGTTACTTACTATAAACTAAAGTATGCTCAAAATTTATGTCGCAAACGTATTCGGACATATGCTGAGTTTAACGTGTATTTTAACGGAATGAAAAGAACAAGAGCAGCTGTCCCTCCTGTGTGGAACAGCTTAATACATTGATGGAGGAAGAAAGTGCGATCACTTGAATGGACCGCTCTATCCAAGGGCTGTTCTCGGGACCAAGCCTTGAGCTATCGTTGATAATCCTGTCTAAAATTATCGTTAGATATGAATTACTTTTTCAATATTTATCCTTAATGATTGCACCGATTCTCGTTACTTTGCTTTCGAGCATTCCACACTTGCCTTTTTTAAGCCATAACAACTTACAAGTTATTAAAGAATTAGGACATTATGAAATCTATTAACTTACATCATCCGACATTAAAAAGTTTTTAAACTATTACAGACTCTTATTTTACGAAAGAAATAAAGTAATAGATGAATATTCATTAAAGACATCAATTTGTTTTAGGATTCTCGTCAGGAAGACCAGGTAATGATGGCAATGGCTTCAGGAATGGAGGCTCCGGCAATAATGGTTATGATGGTGACGCAAAAGGTAATGGGGGCTATCAATATTAGAGCTCCTATTATAATGAGTGATGTGTGACATCGTAATAAGATTGCTGGGTAATAACTTACGACATATTTATGTAAAGAATGAAACGAATGTGTAACACAACGGAACAGTGAGTGGAGAAGTGGTGAATTTAATGTGTTTCCTGAAAGATAGAGATCTGGTCCCGTAATTTTATGGTAGATTGGCCGAAATCGTATCCAAACTTAAATTTATTACATTGAATTTATGATACAGTGTTTAAAAATATGTTCTAATGCACAGATGGACTTTTAGTGCGTCAATTTATATTACACGAGGTTGAAATTATTTTTTTTTTATCAAACTTTCTTAGAAAAAATCCGTTGGGTGGGGATGCAAATCCGAGCGATTTACTATAATTTGGCACAACCAGAATTCACTTCAAATCTTACGCTGCGTAATTAATCTTCCCTATTCTTGGGACAACTTTAGAGCTAAAAATCACTCTTAAATTCTACATGTGTCTCACAAATAATATATTGTGCTCTCCGAATAATTGTTTACATGACATTTATTTGTGTGACACTTGTAATTTACTAACAAAAAAATCAGAAATCAAGAAAATTATTCTTCTAAAACGGAATATTTAATAATAATAACACAGCAACCATCTTCGCTGACCATTATGGGTATAACCGGCATATTCCGTAGCCACTTAATACTGCGAAATGTGGATTAGTTCTTAAAAATTGTTTACATTTACATTAAAATGGTCGTACAAGGTCAGTAATCACTACACCCCTCTTGCAGAAAACTGTACTATATCACAACAAAATATTATTGAAAATTATTTAGCAATATTCGATTTTCAGTTTGTATTCTTTGATTTCGAATGCTGTATATTCTTATGCGTTTTAATCTGTCCATTATTATATCCCACTAAACTAAGATAGGCATGGTAATTATACTTTTGTAAGTTTATTATCCTGTATTTATTGCTATTTATCGTCTTATGTATATTCTAGGTTGTAGTTTCAGTATGATTTATATGCCTCATACATATGTAAATAGATGCAAATGCTGTAAACATGCTGAGTTTTCAATTATCCCCTCCTTCAACATTACGACAAAATCTGTAAAAAATATGTAACATACTTTATTCCGGTGAAACGAGTCCCACGGTGTCCACCCAATTGGGTGCGCAGATATTCGTCAGATATTTTTTGTTGACGTTAACTCGATTTAAGGTGGCAGTATTTCCGCATGCTTAACACTAGGTTTACAGACATTTTTGTATACCTATCTTTACGGACACCCGTAAAATAGACGGGTAAAGGAAACCATCGCGTATTTTCTTTTAAAAAAATGATTAATTTAATTTGAAAACAATTAAAATCTTAACAGATATAATATAAGTTAATTAAATCTGTTAGAATTGAATAAATAATCACAAACTTTTATTGTTCATAGATTTATTCCGACATGTAATTTCAGAATTCTATATGATGTATACCTATCTCTACGGATACCCGTCGAAATGACGGGCAAGCTAATTCCATAGTTAATCGTAATAAACCGTTTTTTTTTCATGAAATTATTTTTCTGGTGACACTATTACATTTGTCCGTAGAGATAGGCATACATCATACAGAATTTTGAAATTACATGGCTGAGGGGGAAATAAATTTAGGTATATATACGTTATTCGTTTCATTACACCAATAATTGTCAGCATAAATTGGACAAAAATTAATAGTAATTGTTTTTGTAATTTTGCTCATGAAGTTCGAAATCCGCCAAAATAATGGCTCCCGTAAACCTAGTATTAAATAATTATTAATTGTAAAACTACATAGCAGTTGGAGGTAAACTTGCCAGATTCGTAAAATGTTTTCCTTAGACTTCCTATAAGCTTTGCATTGCCTCATCTAATCTGGCAACCCTGATTGGAAGTATTGTGTGGTATCAAAAATATTACTTGACTCTGCAAAATTTAAGATTGCTGTTGTCTGTTGAGAATTAGTACAACAGCCTCTTTCAGATCCTTTCGTCCTCCACGCGGTTGCAATCCGTCAGCAAGGAACACGTAAAACATTGGATAGGGCATGCAACTATTATTTTCTAGAGAGGGGGGATTAAACGACCAATGAGAATCCACGGATTTCGAAAGAAGACAAATCACCAACTGGATTGGTCCTCGAGAAATTCGAAGAACTCTGGAAGGGAATCAGAGAAATCGGAACAAGGGCAAAATCATCATAAGAAGAAAATAGCAACTCTGGTGAACCATTAAATTGACACTGTCGGAGCAAATAAGCAGCTGGTTTAGAACAAGATAATTATATTCAGCAAAATATGCTACGAGCATTTCATCCATTACGAAACCTCACTCCTCGCGACACATTAGTGTTCTGTAGGCATGAATCCATCAACCCTTATACATATACATTCCCCACTGACTGCTGCATCATTCCTGAAACGCTCGACGACGCTAATTACGACAGTCTACCCTCAATATGGCTAGAAATATAAATTTAATCATACTTTTGCGTCGAACTATGAATTTATTGAAGTTTTATTATTAAAACTGGCTTTTTTACGTGATATAAAATATATTGCCGGACTCGAAAAACTTAAACTTTCGATCTGTTGAGTAATTGACGTGAAAACGGTCTTTGATCGATTATGTTGCAATTATTCCACCTACCAACACGCACTTTCAAATACGCATGAAATTTCTCAATTTTCTGAGTATGTCAAGCATAACAAAATTGAAATCCGAAACCCCTAACATCATTAACCTTTTGCGGTCCATTTAGTTCCAAGGAAAATGTATGAGAATAATTATTAGAATGTTGGAGCTGACCCAATAGTGGACCGGACCTAAATTATTAGAAAGTCGGTTTTGACCCGAAAGACCGCAAAAGATTACCATTTTTCATCTTAACTGACCTTATAATTAAGAAGTCATAAAAATTGTACATATAGGGATAGGTAGTACCATTTGCATCCTGCAGTGCGAGATCACGAAACCACGAAGTATTCATCGCAACTTTCTTGATAAAAATAGAAAAAGTCTGCAATGGAGGAACTATGTGGTAATGGAGGAAGTTAGCCGGACAATAATACACAAAAATACCATTTTGAATAGTTTGTTACAAACAATTGGTGCTTTATGATCATTATCACTTTATTCCACAATCTGGCAATACATATAAAGACTCGACCTGAAAATCGTGTCATCTGTAGCAGATTCGTTTTAAAGGTGACTCCAGTTCATTCTAACACTTCCACTGCCCTATCTTAAACGGAACCATAACTCGGATGTTTCAAACACCATGAACCTACTTTCTAGGGGCATGAAGTTATAGCAGTTCTATGAGATGCGATATTTAACTTAATCCAAGGCTGCGGCACCAGAAATAATTTCAATCAATTCTCTAGTAATCACAGCTTGTCGAGTACGATTGAATGTGAGTGTTAGTTTGTCAATCATTTCTCCAGCGTTTTTGCTGGCATTGTCCATAGCCGTCATACGACTGGACTGCTCACTGCAAGCGCCTTCCTTCATCGCGTAAAACAATAAAGACGACAAAGAGAATTCCAAGTAGCTCTGAATTACTTCTTCGTCCAAGGAATCGTATGTTGATATTTTCGGTGCTCCACTCACAGCACCCTTGTCGTAGAGTGGCAGTTGGTCAACTCCGTACGAGACAACCGACTTGAAGCGGTTATAAACGATGCGACCCGAGCCGAATACGTAACTGTAAATTAATTCGTACAATTCTATAGTATAAAACAGTATCACTTATTAGATATTAATAGTCCCGCGATTTCTGGGATCTTTCAATAGGGCTTTGCGATTTATGATCAGACATTTACTTTTAAGAATGTATGCAGTTGTACTTAGTTTTGAAAGTTACTTTTTAATTCCACAAGTCATATTTAGCTCAACTGGCTTTTAATCTCTGAAGTTTTGTATGTCCGAGTAAATTCCAGAAACCAAGGATTGACTTTTGATTTTCTTTTAAAATTTGGTATTCTACAGAGTCAGTAGAATGTAAGAGTTCTACGTACCCACAGCTCATAATTTCAGCTGCTATTTTAGCAGCATCGGTAAAGGTAGGTGGTAGACGTCCAACTTCAGACGCCACGAAAAGTAAATTAGGTCCAAACATACGCGATAGGATTGAGCGGGACTTCTCTCCGATGCAAACGATCTTTGTATTCTCACGCTCATTCGCATCAGCTAGGAGAGAATCACGAATGTTACGAGCAACACCAGTATGAACGGCGCCGCACAAGCCACGGTCGCTTGTTACTGCAACGACCAGTTTCTTTGGCTCTTCCGTCGATGGAGTAACTTCTGCTTGTTCGTAAAAGGTTTTTGCACCGATTCCCATTGGCCGTGCTTGCCTCAAATCACGCTCTGCCCGATTGTACTTGGCGGCTGAAACCATCTTCATTGATTGGGTAATCTTTTGGATGTTCTTGACTGATTTCAATCTAATTGAGATGGCTTTTAATGTTGCCATGCCACGTTGCTGCTGTTGCTGCTGCGCAGCAAGGCGCGCAACGGGCAAAATTGAATTGTTAAACATTTCTGCCACTGAACTTGTACCTGTAATGATACGGAAATCAATTATAAAAATTATTAGGGAAAATAATTAAAATTATTAGGCTACATATAATTTTGTAAGCAAATATCATGGAAGAAATGTAAAATCATTGAATGGAAACTTCAAAATTTTTCTTTGAGCGAAGCATCGTGAAAGGAAAATGCTACTATCCAAAAATCTATTAAAGTATTCTGAATTGAAGTATGTGGTTGTATAATGTCTGCCTATATATGAACATATATTTATAAGCATTATAAATAAAACTTGAATATATTGCGATTTAACTTTTCCTTTTCACAATAGATACTTCAAATTACATTAATTCAATAAAATAACATTTAATCATTCAAATTCATGACTGTAATAACAATATGCATATTGATTCTCAAAAATGCAGCAATTTCATAGTAGATTTTTTACTCCAAAATATTTTTAGATTTTCATGAAGAACATTTGTTCATTCAGATAGAAGTAAATAGCTATTATGTTTCAGGTGTATTTTAATTGGAGATTAATTTGAATTCCAATATAAGTGCACTAGTCAACAATAAATAATTCTTTGAAGTACAAACTCATGTTCACATAATTAAAGTAAGAAATCAGCTGTTAACTTAAATTGACTAGATTGTGACAGTAATCAGGATTTAATCATTCTAGGTCTCTAAAAAATATCACTGGATCTTACCGCGACGAGAATCATGCAATATATAATATATATGAACATATAATGTTCTTGACTAGCCGCACGTAACAATAAAATTCAGTCTAATCTACATCGAACTGAAACAACGTTCTTTGGTTCGAACCACTTGTTTCCATGTTACACATTTAAACACTGCCGTTCCGACACTGATTCTCGAAAGCACAGATCGAAAAATATTGTGCAACAATACAAGCCTCGTACAAGAACTTGGAGACAATCAAAAGCGAATTATTAGTCCGATTTTCGTGGACGATTATGCGGTTTATGTAATCGCAGTATGTGGGAGTGTGTGCTCAAGAACGGTCGCTTTTGTTATCTGTTTGTCGGCCGGGGATTTCAACGATGTGTTAAACGAACGAAACGGATGACAAATCTACTGGCAGATTCGACGGGTTAACTGAACTCACCAAACGTATTTGACAGAAGTCGAATGAAATTCGGAAGGTTTCAGCCAAAATCGACTAGTACTGCTCGCAGTACCCGGAGCCCCTCTAAGAGACTGCGCTAAACCATAGCTACCAGATCCTTGTGAGATCGAACTGTCGCATCTTCCTTTTTGGACCATGCCGCTGCACTGCCATCTGGTTGCCGGTAACACGTGCTAATGCGAAATGATAGACGGTACTTTCAATAGTTTACGGAACACCAACTTTTGTATACTTTTGCATCGGGTTGTTTTGTTATGGTGTTCAGCGTTGTTCAGAAATGTTCAAACATTTGTTATGATATCAAGAGAAGTCTGCAAATAAGGTTATAATAAGCCATAATAAGTAAAAATTGTGCGATATGGTGTGAGAAATATGGCTCGATACTCCAGTGACTCGGACTCCGATTACAGCAGACACAGAAGAAAACATAGTAGAAGATCAAGGTGAGTGCAGAAAATATCAATTTTTGATATTAATTTTGTAAACACACAAGAGTTATTATTAACAATTGCTCTTTTCCGAAGGAAAACAATGCCACACATGTTTTTGTTCTAATTGTATACATTATGTAGTATTATGCAAGATAATAATATTTTTGTTGCATCGTTACAAATGCATTTTTTGTACTACTAGCTTTAACTTTATCACATCGCCGGTCTAGTGGAAGTATTTTAAGTTGTGGCGCTGGATGAATAACAAGGAACTTTTTGTTGATATTTTGTGTTTTTGACAAAGTTGCTTCTTACATGAAATTTCTCAAAAGCCCTCAATGTTTCTTACTGGCTTTTAATGTTTCTGTTGTCAATGACAATAATTGGTGCGTATTGCTCATATGTTCATGGTTATATGAGTAAAATACAGAAATATTCAACATAATTATAATTATAAATGTACTTCTTGAGTGTTTATATAAATGTATTTGTCAATTGATCAATCCAGTCAAAATGTATTGCAATGTCACTGAAAATCTGAAGCCAGTGTAATTGAAGTATTGTCATATTTGTACTTTGAAACTTTTGCCAAAAACAGTTCTTTGAATAACATAGATCTGACCTCGTCTATGTTTATCTGCTATCACTTTTAGGACGCAGGTTTTAGATCAGTATGTTACACACCAAGAGGGATTGCGTAATTTTACTAACAAAAGGATTATATTTAAGAGTTTACAGCTACTCATAGAGATAAGAGCTGCGCAAGGGCGATGAATCATGACAGTATAATGAAATATAGTTATTACGTTGCAAAGATAGTGGACAAGTCCTCAAACTTTTCTTCCTTTGCGTACAACTAGATTTGTTGAAATTCTGTACGATAATATTAACTTGAATTAAAGGCTACCTTGCTTGGTTGAAATATTAATTCTTAAGAATTCAGGCGGTTCTACAGGAGTGTAATTCAAACAAAGAGTGGGTTCTATTACGTGCCAGGATCCATCTTATTGTCTAAGATTGACAGTAAGATGAAAAAATCGTTTAAGTAGTTTGAAACACAAAGAAACGGTAATTGTCATTTAAATTTTGTCTGAAATATAACACGTGACTACTTATAACTACTTATTTTATAGTAACCGTTATAATTTTACCTCTCAAGTACTCACTAAACACTATTTTCACAAATTATTCCAGATTTTTAAACAAAAGCATTACGAAATTAGAGGAGGGGGGTGTTAATTAGAGTTCCATTATTCATTAAGAATCCAAATTAACATTTGGCCGCATGAACCTTTAAATAGGCTGAGTATACATAATTCTGAGTCATTGTAGTATAACGAACGTGCGGAGAGTTGAGTTCATCCAATTGGTAGCGTAAAATTGCTTAAGAATTATTTTATTTGAGGAGCTTCGAAGTCATCATGATAAGTTACAGGACATATAAATCCTGTCGGCATTTACTATTAATCGTGACAGTGTTTGCGCATTTATAACACTAAGCAATACTACGCGAATCATTTTCCTAATTTCTTAATCTACGACGGATCCATCATTTCACAGGGATCATCGTATCATGCAAGTCAAAATGCTCGACTGACTGGGGCTCGAAGTGATTTTTTATGAAGCGCACGAGGAGGATTGCATTTGCACGTAGACGTTGTAGCTGTTTTGTCATTGGAAAGTTTCCAGCTGATGCAAGTTCAAAGTCGCTCAGGAATCACGTTATTGTCTACGACAGCTTTTACTGAAAATGTCGAAATTGGTGCGTGATGAGAATCAACCATGCATGGCCAACGTTAGAGGTCGCGGAGTTACTTTCATGTTTTCACGTTTAAACATTTCGGATCCAATCAGGTACTTATTTTTCTATAGAACATGTACAGAAGGGTTGTCCAAGAGCTGTTCTCGGACAGATCATCATTTAATTAGATGTTCCATTCTCTTGATTGAGGATTTTTGATTGGATGATGTTCTCCGGAACAGGCTTTGGTCAGCCCCGATGTACAGGACAGCCAGGCACGTAGGTGAAGTCCGGGCGAAGTGAATAAAGGATAATTCTAAGACTCAAGATTAAATAACACGAGATTAATACGAGATTAAATACTAGTATTTTAAAGATATAGTGTTTTCGACCTGATGTCATGTCATCTTTATCCGTGTATTTGTAGCAAAAACTTAATCATAGCCTTGGTTATCAAATTCGACATTTTCAGTCTTTTACTGTTGTTCCTACAAGCTGTATGTCTCAATTTATATTTAGTTGATTTTCATTAATCCCAAATTACATAATTTCACATGATAATATTATTGTATCCGCTATTAGCTTCTTGTATTTGTATTAGCTAATTGAATGCAAGAAAGTATTGAACTCTGTCAATGATGAGTGTGATGATTAAGCAGTTTATAGCATTATTCACTTTACCTGGAAAGTCCGCCAAAGCAAAGAACAAATATTGCCTTGGTTTTTTGCGTAAATCTTATCATTTCTGTTTCTATATTTCGTATTCTTTTACTAGTTCATCGTTAGTTAAGAAACAAAAAGAAAAAAGTGAATTATGATTTTAATAGTTATTTTCATTCGTGTAGCCGCTTTGCTCGAGCTTTTCCTATTTGTGGGAAGCAGCTGTAAAAAAATTCCAAGTTAGACATTGGTTTGGGGTAGTGTATATGAGTTATGAGTCCTGCTAATGAATTTATAAACGGTTCAAAACAAACACACCTCTTCTTTTCCCGATGTCTTTGCCAATAATTTTTCGTCTTTATTTTGGTAATGTCTATTTGCATCTTTCGATCTCAGGACTAGGCCGAGACGTTACTTTCTATGAACAGTGCTACATAGCGGAGAAAGTTTTAGTTAGATGTTCTGATTTTAAATGAATTTCGTTTTTTTCACATAGGACATGATATATGTAACATGATGTTAATTTCGCAACACTGTGCTTGACGTTCAAATCAGAAGGAAGTTACGCGAAGCAGATATCTTTCAATCTTAATATTCTGCATTCCGCCGGAGAAATAATGGCTCCGTCCTGGTCATCGTATATGAAAAATTATCCTTTAGTCAACATTCCCATAAGAAATATACAGATGGAATATACCTGTTATGCGATACAGATGAACCTTTCCATTTTTACAAGTGTTGATTCTGGAAGCACAGGGGTTTTGTTATGCACTCTTCTTTGCTATTTGCCGCATGTGAAGTGGTAGCATGGAGGTGGAAAGAAGCGCATAAGGCTCCGCTAGATAGCTCTGCAGTAGAAAGTTTCTTCGATTCTGATCGGCGTACTGGATTTTCACCAGGGCTACAGTTCCAAGTTCACGTATCGTTGATTTTAGAGCGTTGTTCTTTCGAAACTGAAGTTTCCAATTTAAACTATAGCATTTTTACAGCTTTGAGACTAGTGTGAGAGTGCTATAGTTCGGTATTATAAAAAATGCTTTGACCTTTGTATGGAAAGGTACTTTATTATTTTCCTTCGGTACGATAAAGGGATGATCGCGATGGCTCATTAACATAACACGCAAAATAAAACGGGAGATCTAGTTTGGCTAAATTTTGAGCCTTTGTCCGACAACTAAGCTGTGACGCAGTTACAAAGGCATAACATCGCTAGAATAGGTGCAGGAATTTTCAAAAGTGTATCAGTCCGTATTACGCTATATCAAGTCTCTCCTACCCTACTTCGCCCGGGTGACATTTCGTGCGCACACTAATAATGTCTTAATTTAAAGAATAATAGGTTGCTGTACCATCACTGAGGAGTTTTGCTAAACTCTTTCACTGATATTGCCACTGCGAAAAATATCTTGAATGTTTAAGGAGGCACAGTTAATATCCTTATTACCTGCTTATATCACTGTCTTAATTATACCAATCTATACTTCTGTATCAATATCTATACTTCTTATACTTGTACATCATTATATATTTTTGATCACTGATGAATAACTTCGAAGAACATAGCAATGAAAACTTCACCAAAATCGGTTCCGTTTCAGATATTATTCATTACAAAATAACATGTTTTATAACTTTGCACAAACACGGAATTCTAGCAAATGAAACAAAGTAAACTGGTGCTTAAACAGAATGATAGTTCTTTAAAAGGACAAATAATCTGCATTAAGTATGTTTGTTACATTATCTGAAATCTTTATAGATCTTCCAGCTCTCAATCAAGCGACTCGTCGTCGTACAGAAAGCGTTCTGCGAAGTACTCGAAACGAAAAAAGAGGTACCGCTCTCGATCTGGAAGCAGAAGTCGAGATAGAGAAAAGAGCCAGAAGAGTCACAAATCTTCAAGGAGTAGTCAATCAAGGGACAGAGACAAATATAGAAATCGATATGATAAACGCAGGTCATATTCATCTGATCACACAAGAAGGAAAAATGTATCAACTTCTAGAGAAAGCTCTAGAAGCCGATCGAGCAGCTCTCATTCCAATGCTAAAGTGACGGCAGGAGAAAGACCTCAAACATCATTAAAAGGTATAAAAGGAATAATGATATGTAAATTACCATACGTTTGTGTTTATGATTAAGCGACTTTGTAATATTTTTTTTTTGTTAAGAGAAACTTTTCTTTCTGTTTTATTCTTTCTATTTTAAATTACTATTAACAAAGTACTGTCCTTCATTAACCCTGATTTTAATTTTTCTGAAATATGTTTGTAGATGATTTTACCATCGAAGCCCGATTCAAAGAAGGCGTTCTTGATGAGATCAACTCGGAAGGATTCGCCCCCAAACAGTTTTCATCCTCCACGGCGAAGGAAAAGCCGCTGAAAAATATTGTTATCGATATTAGCGCGAACACAATTCAATTGCCCGCTGTTGCCCACGTCCCCACTGGAACTGAAACCATTTTCCATTCATCGGTATTGACTATTGATTCTTATCATACAAAATTAGTTTGCGATATTTTGTATAAGTTATGTTATGCTCAAAGTTTGTGATCTTTTACAGATAACGGTTGACCCGGAACGACGATTCGACAGGTGGATAAAGAAACTTTATACCCTCAGGCAAAAAGCTATTGCAGATTTAATCCATCCCACTACAGTGTAAGGTTCAACGGGAAACTTTAAAGACAGGGAGCATACAAAGAGTTACCGTGTACCATGATTATTCCGGCGTGCCAATAAAGTTAGTGAGCGATGTAAAATTGAGAAAAAGCATTGAATATTTTGAATTTATATGAAAAAGAAGATTTTTCTGTATCAGACTTGGTAGAGTCTCGAATCAAGTCATAGTAACGCGTGGTAGCGAGACACAAAACTTTCACTTCAATGCTTGAAAAAGTTGCAGCTCTACGGCTCATTTATAAACACTGTGTTTTTTTTCTAAATCCATTGAGCCAAACAGTACGAAATGATTGATTTCACTCGTTTTTATTCAACAATGTAATTTATTGTCGACATTTATGACACGAGTTTTGCTCTAGATACAGGTTCAGCTATCTTTTGCTGATTAAATCTCTTCAATACCTCCTTGTAATATGTTTTCCATTGCTCCTGGGCATCAATGGTATTATGCTGTGACATAAAATTTGAGTCATTCAATTACAAAATCTTGTGTGCGTGGACAAAAATATTGACTCTTCTCTGTATATTGTTTAAACATTAAATGTTTCTTACCATAAAGGTAAGAACTGATTTCCCATCAAATAGAAAGTATAATAAGACAAAGTAAGAAATGGCGTATTTAAAGTACAAAATAATATTTTTTGCAACCATCTATTCAACATCGATAATAAATTATATCAAAGACTTCATTCTTGAACACTAGATAAATATAGTTTTCACCGTGTTTAAATGGTGCAATAATATGATAGCCTGATCCGACATATCATGTGTATTCTTTGGTAATGCATTATCAATAAAAAAGCGATAAAAACCTGCAATATATGTACACCACGTTGTGTGAGAACAACCAACTCCTTCATTCCGTCGTTCGTTATATCAATATAACACATAGAATGCACTGGTGCATCAAACAATTTCTTAGTCATCAGTTCCCAGCTATCATTCCCTCGCGAGTACACCAAAACTTCTTGTCCGTATGTACCCAACAATACTTCATTTTGACCATCCATATTAATATCAGCAATGCACGAGCATAAAATGCAGTCAGATGTTTCATTACAAGTGACTGTTAAACCCTTTTCCATTCCATTACGGAGGACATCTCTAGACATATGATTACACTATAATTCTTTTAAAATTCATACATTTTCTTACCATAAGAAATAATGATATATTCTTACGAAAATATGATGGCACTGTTAGTAGTTACGACAAGAATATTCAGTTTTACGTCCACACTTTTACCAGTGTTACGTACACCTGAAGAATTATTAAGTCGTGTTGAGCCACATTAAAAATTGGCAATCATTGAACTAATTACATAGAAACTATGAAGTCAGTTACATCTTTGGTCAATGAACGAAGGCCTGCCAATCAGATTTTCTTGCGGAAATACGCAAACGCTTGACACCGGTTTATCGTATCGCAGCACCCAAGACTGTGTGATATTTAAATCCGTAACATTCACGACTGCCACTTTCACTAAACCGCATTCACAGCCAATTGCAGTTATTCGCCTAAATAAATCAAATATATATTACGTACTTTACTTTCTTTTTGAAAGAACTATCATTATCATTTATCAATGGTACCATTTATAGTCGTGATAATAATAAATATTAATCCACAGAGCAATTGCTTGTACATCATGTAACTCTGGGAAGTATTTTTCAATCGGAGACTCGCTATAACCATGGCACAGTTTCTCTTCCCTTATCATATGGATTTTGTAATCACTGCCGGATATTAACCATATTACCTGTAATTTGTGACAATCACTTGTTACTTCGCATGAATTCTTTGAATCACACAACAACCAATAATTAATAACAATGAAATATGTAATTCAATACTACTATTGTAATAGTAGATTAACACAAATTCATTCAACAAGGAGGATAAAATAAATCATAATTGGAACATGTTGAATCACCAATCTCTTATATTCAAAAAGATTGGATTAAGAATTCTGGAATGCTCAGGGAACTTTCCAAATCTTTCAAATTTAATACAAAATCGATATGATATATCGATGATGATATATCTATAACACTGAGTAAAACGAGTCATACTCACTTTAAAATTACCACTACTAAAATAACAAATCTTTTTTCATACAGAAGGATGCTAAGTATACTTTTGATACTATTTATAAATAATCTTTACCTCGTGGCAAGACTTTTCTTGTGGCAGTATTGTATGGTACAGATGATACGGCGTATACGATAATTCAACCATTAGACAATTTTGCGCTATAGCCTCGATTGAACTTCCTTCATCTCCTTCACCATCGGTAGCACCTTCCGTGTATATATTTAAATATCTCTCTACCGTTGTATCATTGCTGGTTTTCGTTATGGTTATTCCTATCACAAAACTATCACCGGTGTCGGATTTGTTATACGCGTCAATGGAAATAATCTCCGCACCATCTGTTGAATGTGAATAAATTTCAGGGATTATACTTTCCTTACTGCGAGCAGGTATCGGTTAAATAGTAAAATATAGGTGTAGTATACATATAATTATATCTAAATACCAAATAAAAAGTTATAGTTAAATATAGAAAAACCGTTCAAATACTGGTAAATCTAATTATGTCTTTGAGAATTGTATAAATAGTTTTGAGTAGCGATACTTTCATTTTACAAGTTTTATTGATCAGTCTTTAATATTTACAGTGGACATGAAACTTGAATTATAGTATCACAAAAATTCTGTTATTATTGATGATGAATTTTTTATATTATATTTCAAGAGACACTGTTGCAAGGTAACTTTGGTTTTATCATTCAACATGTTCAATGAATTACTAGACAGATGTAAAACTGTGTGTACGCTATTGGATAAACATTATCCGTTACTAATTGGATAGTTTTTGTCTGTCTGTTTGAATTGGACCAATAAATGGTCAATCACTTCTTACAAATAGTTATCGCAAAAAGACAATAAACAAATAAACAATATACAAATCACTAATAATGTAAATTACAAATAGAAACTTTTCCTCCTTTTCAATGACATTGGATTTAAAAAAAACCTTTGAAAGCAGCAAGTAAACATAGTTTAGCAACACAATCCTTCATGATACAAGTAAAAGAATAATAAGACATACTAACTAGGAATATATGTAAAGAGAAGTTCTTTAACCAACGGTCTCAAATACAAGTTCGGCGTCTGATGATATTCACAAGAATAAATCTTTCTTTTTAAGGAAGCGACCAATACCTTATTACAACCATTAGTTGAACAAAGCTTTGTCATTGAATAAATGTTGCCTTGCGACACAAGGGGAAACCAATGAGCATCTGTAAATCCACCCATGATCTAAATTTTGATTTCAAATAATAGAGATTTGTTTGCGATAACATATATGCACGCGCACGTTCGATCGCTGCACACAATAGATTATTTTGTTATATACAGTATTATCACAGCGCACTGTTACGCGATACTTTTGAGGCTTTTGAGCGTAAATAAACAATAAACCTAATCGTTCCACATGAAGATAGTCGCGTGAGCATTGTTGCGTATTGCATATGCGCAACGCATACATCTTGAACATGCTTTACTATCGATATGGATATGAATTCAATCGTGGTAATTCCAAAGGTTAACACTAAATGGCAATAAAAGTTGTAACAACAGAAAACGGAACTGCAAATGAACCAAAACGAACACCTGCAGAATTGAGTTTTTGATATTCAGCACGAACATAATATGCTACGCTTATATCATACATCAGTAAAATGCTTTATAAATTATAGCCAGTAAAAAAGGGGTCCAAAAAACAACTTTCGTTCTATTAATTGATGCGCTACGAGTCGGACTTTACGCAAGGTATTAATAAAAAATAAATAGATTAAATAAGAATATCCCACATCAGAGAGTTGCTGGCGAAGGTGATTTCAAACGAACGTCTCTGTTGAATGATTGGTTCACGAGTGAGTGCTCTGTTTATGGCGTACCATTGGTTGATACGGGTTGAGAAGTAGGACCGTGGGGGATAGCCTGCGTCAATGAGGTCTTTTGGCTACGAGTCATAGGTTTCAGCACGGTTTCAGGAAGGAGTCATACACACTAATATAGTAGGTTTACGAGTTAGCAAAAACTAAACGCCATTCATTATCCAAGCTATAACGTTGACGAATTGGTCCCTTCTTAAAATCAATGCAAGTATTATGATTCTGACGATCAGAATTATCTTGTGTAGATTCAAAGTGATTCACTTGTCCTTGAAACTCCATTGACGGATACAGACTGCTATATATAGATTAATTATAAATTATGCATATACAAATGTGTCTCTAAGTCTCCTCTAGACCCTATTTATATGCATAATGCATATAATACAATACAAATCCACACCTAACAATAAGTGAGACTGTGATGCAAAGGTGAGTGAATCATTGTCGTGATGTACATCATTTGCACATCAATGAAAGGGCAGTTATGGAAATCCCAAACTGAAGTTAGTTTGGTAGAGCTCTACATTTATTAGTAACGTATAAATATATCAATTAGTAACAGATAAATTTTACATTTGATGCATTGTTCATATATTGTGATATAGAAAATAGGAATTATGCCCTGAAACGTTCGTACGTAAATAATATATAACATTTAAAAAAATAGTTAATACCACTTCACACGATATATCCATCACAAAGGCAGTGTGTTATCACAACACCATAGTAACATCTAAGCTGTATAAACGATGTAAAAGTATTCATAGTCTTTATATATAACAAGTGAGATTGGTGCCCGTAAAATAGTTTGTACATTAGAAAGCTTCGTCGCATGCAATGTGCTAAACTGGATGCCGAGAGTTTTCTATGCTTGTCAATTATGTGGAAACTAAAGACAGGAGAGCTTTCTTATAATCTCCCGATGTGTCACCCTGGAAGAAATTGAATTATGTTTGAAATCTCAGCTTAAATCTGATAGCGTTCATTAATTTATATTGATGAAAGACGTTAAAAGTTATACATACGGCAATCCAACTTTCCAACGATTTCCCAAATCGCTCCTCGAAAGCCTTTTTAATGTCTCCCAAATCAATTTCACTTCGTGACACTATAATGCGAATTAAAGTACGATCCCTTGTGCCTATGCCATGCATACTAGCGTACAGCCTTTCCGCGAAAAAGCCGACCTTCGATTTAACACATTTCACTGAAAAAATGAAAATTCATGATTTACATAAATTTGCTTTTGCTTGGTAAGTAACTGTGATTTTATGGAAAACTTTGCTAACAATGCACAATTTCTGTCTTATTTTCTCAAATGCTTGTACAGTAAAACCTCTTTTATCCGAACGTATATGTGCATAATTGAATGTATCTAATAATGTAGCTTTAGAACACAGTTGTAACAACTAAAAAAATTCAAAATTGCAGTATTTGTAATTGATATTATTAATATTTACGTTATTTTGAAATACATGGAGTTCAAAATCAAAGAAGTAGCTGTCCTATTATCCGAAAATTTCGTTATTCGAACACACACGTTCCACGATTAGATCGGTTAATCGAGGTTGTACAGTACCTATTTATATGCTCACGAGCGTTTGTGGAAGCTCCCCTTTCTGTTTATTTGGGTATCAAATTTTTTGCATTCCAATTGAAATCGTATTATAGTATTCTTAAATTTAATCAGATATTTACCTATGTTAATTACAACAACGCAACAACGTTGCTGCAATTGTCGATATGATTGATTGCATAAAGATTTATTGGATTGAAAATAGGCAGAATAAATTTCACTCACCTATTCCAAGCAGTCCTTTCTCAATGCTTCCAGAAAACTCCTTCTTTATGGCAATCTCAATGTCATGACCAGACACCTTCTCGTATTCAATAAAAGTCTGTCGCAACTGCTGATAGCTACGCGAGACCAAAATAGAATTGAATTGAGATTCATCGGTACCCCACTGTTTTTCACCTGCAAGTATGATAAGAAGAATAATACAAAGTACCAGGAATAAATACAAGTAAAGTAAAGGAGTTCCTACAAAATGCGAATAGTGATCGCAGCAAGCGTATTGCTTGGAACAAGATATGTTCCCAGCATGCAATTGCTTCAAAAGTAGACAAACGGTAGCAAAATTTTATTCGCTACGAGTACTTCACTTGCATCTTGTAGGAACTTTTTAATTTTGTAATCTGTACCAGCTTCATAGAGAGATTTAGCATCCGCGGCAGCTTGAACATGGTCGATGCCTTGATTTTCATCTCTGTTTGCTTGAACCAGAGAAATTAATAAGCGTTTGAAGTGCCCCGAAGTGTCACCTTTCAAGTCGCTCTCGAGAGTCTTGCCGTACACTACGCAAATTATAAGCATCAATAATTAATTTCACAAGGGAACATTAAGAATCACAGAAATCCTTTGCGATACTTACAATTCTCATAAAATTCGGCAATCGTTCTTATGCCGTAGTTACTAAGCGTACATAGAATTTCAACAATAGCTTCTTCGTCCGTGCCGATTCCGCTAACGGCATCGTGCAGCTCTTTCGCATAAAAATGCGGCAATGGGGTCATAAGAGCAATTATCACATCCTCCAATTTCCCTGTTAGTTCGCTTTTCAGGTCTCCAATGAGATCCTTTCCGTAAAGGGTTTTGTAGGCCTCTGCTATTTCCAATCTTTGAATAACTCCTCTTCTAGTCAAGACATCTATGATGCTTCTCTCGTCGGTGCCAAATCCTTTCATAGCCTTTCGCAATATTGCTGCATCTGTGTTGGCATCAAACGGTTCCGCAGGATACACCGTCGGAGTACACTGAAATACATAATACGCTTAATAACAATCCATGTACAATTACAGATAATCAAGGTATGCACAGAATTATAAACAGGTGTTTCCAAGCCGAATTATAGTTGTATTATAAATTTCCTTTAAGATATAATGTTTCTTTATTGGTTAACAACTGCATTTCAATAGAAAGCCATGTTAAACAGATTTACACTAGAATTTAATTTGTTTGAATCACTATAAAATAAATTTTGCATTATCTCAACACATTGTTATATTTTTTTTATGATTTTCTAGATGCCAGCCTTCATGCATTTCATGAACAATACATAAGAATAACAGAACAGAGTGTTCACATAATAGATAATTTGTTTTTCTTTTGTACTAAATACCTGTTACACAAAATTTTAACAGTACAGTACAATCAACATAATCTAAAATTTAAAGATAATCAAGGTATGTTTTAAATTACAAGTAAATATTGTCAAGATGAATTTAAACCCTTGTTCTTCTGGTAATAATCTCAACTAATTCTTACGCATTATTATAATAATGAATTAGGAAAATGTATTGCTTCTGGAGCTTTTTTAAAGACGTGTTGGGTTATCTTTTACGATTTATATTTTGATATACACATTTCACTATATATTTTACCAAGGAAATAAATATATGCAAAACCTATGCAATCTATGTTTCTATAAACATATAGTAAAATGAATATAACTTTTATGTTATGTTCGCTTGTGTTTTTACAAGAACATTGACGTAAAATACACAGTAACTTAGTTGTAAAGCAGAAAATATAATTGAGCTCTGTTTTCTACCACAACATCTTTAAGTTGTCAATTAATCTTATAATGCCACATTCTACTTGTACCAATCAATTATATACAAATTAGAATTTGCACAAAGTCACTGACTGATTACAAGGGAAAAGTGGTATATTTATACTTTCATAAGAATACATTTCAGAAAAAATGCTTGAGAAACTATTAATAAACTGATATACTTAACGGTATAAACACTCCCGAAACATACTCATTTCCATACTGATTCACTCACCTTAAATGGATAGTACTGCTGTTGCGACATTTTTTATTAACGGGATGATTGCCTGTGAAGAAAAAAGTTTATAAGAATTGAGCAACTTTTCGACCGGTTCCCGAGAATTCATCAAAATTCTTAAATAATATTAGAAAAACGAAAGTTTCATGTGTATTTCGGAGACTTTTCCAGGTCTACGTAGTATAAATAATGGATTTTACTAACTAGTTAAAGATACGTATATACCGCAAAAAGTTTCGAAAATTTGACGTTGGGCAATTTTTCAACCGGTTCCCCGAAAGTGCATTGACGTTCTCAAATAATATTATGAAAAGGAGAATTTTACGTATTTCGAAGTCGACGTGTTATAAATAATGATTTATGTTGAATACTCACTGATTTGTAAATAAAAAAGGTGATTCGTTAATCTAGTGAATAAGTCAAGCCTCGAAAAGTAGAGCGAGCAGCCTCGCAAACGTACTACTGAGCGCTCAATACCAGTGGACACTGGGCAACACCCATTCGAGCATCACGATCACGTCATCCGTCAGTTTCGTAAGCAACACACAGCTATTCTTTGTATGACTACACAATCAATAGATGACTGATCTTCGTGGAAAACGGTTCGTTCATGCTTAAATTAAATAAATCCCCAAATAAACAAAGAGTGCCGAAAGACAATAGCTGTAAACATATGAGCTTTCAAAATGGTCTATTATTTATTTATATATATATTATTATTAGTAATTAAGTGTGAAAAATGATAAATAATAACATATCGTGATATATAAGCGGAAGTTTTATAATTTTTTGAAATAGTGAAATTATTTGTAATCATTTAATTAATTTTACTTTTTTATTTATCGTGGGAATTTATCTGCTTTTATTATTATTATTATTATGATAAAATATATATATATATATATGTACATATTATTTTGATAGCGTTTTTTCATATACGTGTCCGATGAGATCAGAGATATTACTTTTGCTCGAACAGTATACCGTCATCTTCCAAAAGTTTTTAAATCGACCTTCCGCATTTTCTACTCCCACCTGCAATTACGATTGATTTTTATGGAAGTGCGGTATGCTTGCGACAAAACATTCGCAATTATCTCTGTGCCTTTCAGTCTCACAGAAATGCAATTGCGATTATTCAGTCTCTGACGTAGAATGTGTTCCATTCTCCGATAATATAATCCGCAAGAAAAAGTAATGCAAGCGGATAAGTTTTTTTTTCTAGGCTGGTAATACAGATTCCGTCTGATATACTACGATATTCGTCTATTTGGACCAGCCTTTTCTAGTTTCACAATGTCTCTCGTAAACTGTGCAACAATAGGACACATTAGTTGGGTTGAAAGGAATATAGTATTTAAATCGAAAAAATGATATTTGAAACTTTTGTTTTTATCACCGTCAAAACCGTCAAATGTTGGGCGATCATTCAATAGATTGATGGAAAATTCCTGATTAGTAGATTACGTCTGCGCCCGTCGAACACTGAAGTATTCTTACCGCGAAGAGGAAGAAGTTATTCCTGTTTTTACAAAGTATTCGCTGAATGTTTGCTAGAGTTCTGATCTAAAGATTGTATTTGCGATTTAGAGTTCCTCAAGATCCTATTCTACTTTTCCTTTTTCAGCATCCTTCAATTTTCTATTGCATTAACACTTTTGCTACGACAGAGTTGACAACAGTAGAGTGACGAGTTTGCAATTTGCAATTGATTGGATGTAACACAGCAGTAGACGAAAAGTACAACAGTTTTAACTTAAATCTGCAACTATTAACAAAAGTGTGATACTTTAACATAGAATAGAAGAAAACTTATAATCGAAATAAAATGGAGTCACGGAACATTATTAGAAGAAAATTGTAATGGTATAACATCGATACATGACCGCTAAAGTAGCCATTCGTAGTTGAATTAGCACGATGAATAATGCAAGAGCAGGAGAAAGTCTGAGAGGCTTGGATGTAACTAGGATGTATCTATTTCAGACTTCGAATTTCAGACTATAGAATAATGGCATGTATTAATTATACTCTTTTACATTCCTTTAAAAACAGTTCCTACATTTAACTGTGTATTTTTATTTACAGAATCTATCATATATCTGTTGGATGTCGCTATGTACATCTGTGCCCTTAATCGCTTTATGTAAAATGGTATTTATAGTCATAGTTTTGTAAAACTATTGCGAGAATCTTGCAAAGCTTCAGTTGTCATTAAGTTTAACTAGTGGTTCTTTTGGCTAAGATAAGTACAAGATGATATGGATTTGAGTCAGCAGCATCACAGAAAAAGACACCCATGTATCAGATTAAAAGTGATCGCTTTTGCTTTGTGCTTTTGTTTTGGGACACATTAAGTCGAAAGCAAGGGCCCGACTTTGAAACTTCATCATGATACGATATGTTTCATTCAAATGCTTAAAAAGGATGAATCAAATGACCATTTTACCTTCTCATAAATGACATATGGATGCGTTGATTGCAAAATCCTTTGGCGGGCGTACTTATCTTATTCTCATCCGTTTATAATTAATGACATACGATGCTTTACACGATGGGCCTTGTATATTCGTATCTGACTTATGACTCGCCGTCCAGAACAATAATTAGAGTATTACAGATATTTTCAACTAAATATCGTGTAAAATCCGTTATTATTTCCTTACTGTTAATATTTTAATTGTGCGTGGCTCTTTTACCATTCATGTAACCTATCCATCTTTCCGCTGTGGTAATAAAGAGCGGATCGCTATCAATTGAATTTAATAGAAGCAGTTGATTAATATGTGTCGAATGATAATCCCACCTAGCAATATTTGGCGCGGTCTTTAAAGTAAAATGTCGCAAATCATACGTAGTCCCTGAACCATTATCATACAAGGTCAACATACTTTTCAAGGATGCCATGCCTTGGTTAAAAAGGCGCGAGGCTTCTTCTGTATCTTTGCCACTCGCAATACTTGTTATGTCGTATAAGCCAATTAATGAGTAGATAAATCCGTTAAGTATAAACGAAGCAGGTGTTGTAGGGTATTCCTCGTACCAAACATATTTATCTAAGAACATTGCTACTACGCCGCCTTTATTTGATGGAATCCGGAATGGTCGCAGGCCTCTGAGAGCAGCGCGCAGATACTTCTCTTGCCCCGAGTGGTAGAAGGCTCGTGCAAGAACAGATATGGCATGCCCTTGACCCATACTAGAATACCTGAAATATACGAAGGCACATTTACATAAATACATACCTTTGAGATCAGTAAAGTGGTACATTTAAAAGGAACAAAAGATCTATGATCTCAGTTAGTAAAATATCGCTTCTATAAATCTTGCGATTCTCGAGTTACTAAAGCTTTACGGTAAAACATGCAGACATTGGGGACCGCTGATACAAGTCAATTCCGGAAAATCTATAAGTCTCTTTAGGGAGACAATAGTGTAGTTCCGCGATTTCTGTCGCTTTGACATCTTCGATCTTTGATCTAACTTTATCCCTACCATTTAGACATTTAGACCAAAAATACACAAAAACCTGCAGAAGCGCTCCCTCAAAATTGCCCTACATATTGATGCAGTATTTGAAATATGCTAATCAGTAATATATCAAGTAAGATTATTTAACTCACCATCCTGGTTCCAAAGTAGCCATTCCAGCAGCTACTTTTCTTCTCACAGGATTTGGCCATCCACCAGTAGTAACGTTCTGATTCGCTACAAACCATCTTGCTGCGTCATAAAATTGTTCCATATGTTCACTGGTTGACAAAGTGATATTATCAATCATTCCAGATCCGTACAAAGTTATTTTTAATACCTGCAAATGAGTTATATGCAAGAGCTTCGAATTTACATATAAATTTCAACAGACGTATCGGAAATATCATACCCTCAACTTGGAACGCGGTATTTTCTTCTTGTTCTTGTCGTTTATGTACAGGCCTTTTTGCAGATCGACTACTAAATCCCTAGTTATTCGTCTCCACTCGGGTGTTACGTGGCCAATCCCGTAATACACGTGATTGTTGTAAGTACGTAAAACTGTATTACTGGATATGTAGTGAAGGTAGTACGTTTCCTTCTTTTCTCTAGATTGTAGCATTACAGTAATACTTCCGTTATCTTTTATAATGAGATCCCATTTTAGTACAAAATCTAGCACATGATCCAAGTTTAAACTTATTCCGGACGTGCTAGTTTCCGGTGTCGCGAATTTTATTACATGTGTGTTTTGATGCTTGTCGAATATCCTGGATAAAACGCATCCCTGAGGGACAATCCATTTTTGGATAGCTCGGTCGGAGTCCTCGATAACTTTCCTCCGCGGTTCGGGTTCGGTTAAATTTTTACTGTAATGGGATAGTGCAAATTGAGCAATTTGAGTCGGATAATAATATCCTTGGCTTTCCCACTGTGTCGATATCGGAACGCCGCTGTTTCCACTGATGCATTTGACTCGTTCCCTCACTTCGACGTTATAGTTTTCAAAAGTCATAAATACTCCCCGGGAATCATATTTTCCTTTGGGGCTAATAATTCTCGAGTAACTGTGCAGCCACTCGAATCTTTCTAAACCATCGTATGTCGCTAATTTTCCATAAATCTGTTGAATTATAACGCCTGCATTACGTATTTTTCACTTCGCATAAAATGGAAAAGGTCTTCGTGCAAAATGCAAAAATAAAAACTCACTTCGAAATATTTATGAATGAATGAAAACGGTATGTACACTTCATCGCCCTCCTTGCGGCACCCAATCGAATAGTCGCCATTTATGTGGCAATCTATCTCCTGGTACCCTGATTCTGAATTTGATCGATCCTTGATGAAAGAAAGATGAAAATCAATGTAACATTGGAGAAACGGACACATTTTCTGTTTACAAGAAATATTGCCAAAACTAAATATTCAAAACTACTTGCTTTATGAAATTTTCTTTTCCAGTCTGATGTTCTGAGAAAGGATAAGCTTCCACAATTGTTCCATGATGTCAATAACGAGCTTATTGTTGCGACTATTAGTACGAGCAAAATAATCTTGAAGTTTAATCGCATCATTCTACGGAACCTGCTTTGCAATAAACAAAGTGCATTAGCATGGGTGTAATACGCTTTCTATTTGTGTTAGAAGCAATTTATGTGTTTTTGCTGTCAAATTATATTCTGCTAAGACAAACTTTTATATTGAGCACTTCTTAAGTACTCAGTTTTTATGAAATTAGAATATGTTGTTCATAAAATTAACTTCTCTGCAAAATGCAAAAGATTTAATCCTGATGGGTACATTAATTTGAAAACTATGTCCGGACAAATATAGAAGAAGTTTTCAAACAATAAATTTTATGGAATAACAATGAGTCAGACAAAACAAAATATCCAACTTTTGCAAACTGGACCACTATGATTTTAGTTATTTCAAGTATTTGCTTGTCCTTAATGTTCATTGAAATCATTGTGGAATTTGCATGTTTAATCAATGAAGTTCGACTCACTTTCTTCGTAAATCCAGCCTTGATGCCCTGTGGTAAAATAGGACGCCAACAGAGAAATGATTAACCAGTAATGTGTATAAGTATTATGTATCAATTTCTCCTTGAAAGTGTAGTCCATTGAAACTTTGCGTTCATCTCGATTTTCTTGCCCAGACATCGCACATTGCCTTCTAATCAGGGCTGATTTTCTCCTCGAGTATAGTTCTTTTCCTTTGGACATCTACAATACCATTACAGGATAAATAATAAGATCCTGTGCGATAATTGTAGCTAAATTATTACTGATTCCATGTAACAAAGGTTTCATAAAAGTCTTATGAATAACAGTATAATGACCAATCTACCGATCCGCTAAAATCTAAAAATTCTACCAGCTGGAAACTTTTTCCAAAAACACAAAATATAATCAAAAAGTTAGTCGTTGTTTCTCCAGTGGAATTTTAAAATATTAAAAATTATTAAAAGTTATTAAAGTTCTTGAATCATCAAAGGGCAAAAATAATATTACCAGCACAACATCTGTACATCTGTTTCTCTTCCGAATATTGACAATTCGAAGTATAAAAGATACGATAGAATCTGCAATGATTCTTAAATGTTGCAAAATTGAAATATCGTGTCACAACATGTTTTCATATAATCTATGATGTTGATCTCGTTGTCGACCAATGACAAAACAGCTGTTGATTACTTACAAGTCAGAATTGCTTGTGTCACATCGTCGGCCACATATTTCCAGAGAGGTTAGGATGTCCACTATGCATGTTCGAAGTTGAAATATCTTATAAAATTGATATGTACTTATTGAAAGATCATTCTAAAATTGCTGCAGTTTTCGAAACACATTATTGTTCTGTGGGACTGTTGTCATCTTCCAATGATGTCGAACTTTTTACATTATCATTGCAGCGGATTTCTGTGGTTTCCGACCACCTCCGACACAGTGTCAGCCAGTGTCAGTGGCGTTATACATATATGTATGCGATGCATGCATAACTTGTACATACATGTACAGGGTGATGAGTTTGCTTGGAAACACCGCGTATGCTATTGTGTATATGGGATAATTGCAAATTATCTAGTAATTATAATTATGATAAAATGATCCCAAACTCTTATTTATATCCTGCATTTGCTATATAATACGATACTATATGTATTAGTGTATGTAATTCTATACGGAACACAGCATATGATTTGACTGGCGAGAATCAATGGCAATTGAAACGCCCTGTACCAGTGACTCATAAATTCATACACATATTTCTAAATCCTTATAGTGTAGTGTAGTTTTATTTCGTAACTTTCCATAAATTTCGAAGTTGTAATATTCGCGTATTAGGTACTAAAATATTACTTTACGAATGAATTCTTGAATATTTGAGTCTCAAATGGATCGTGCTACACGTACGGAAATATGACGGTGATGCGTTGCAAGAAAAAAATAATACATAATATTTAAGCGTGTTTATATTTTAATATATTTGCAAATTCTCGGTCTTAAAGGCATATTCATTGCCATATATATATATTAACATTTTTTCACGCGGTTGGTTGGATAACTGATCTTTTATATATATTTTGGCGAAATCCTTCAAATCAAATTGGACGCCGAGTCTATCACGCGCAAGCGCCATATGCTGCGTTCGTTTTGTTTTGCTATAAGCTTCACTATAAATCAGGTTCAACAATTCACACCAGAGCTAAACAAAGATTAACAGAGTTTAAGATAATGTAATTATAATTGCATTACTGTATGCTATCTTAAATTGGAAGTGTCAAATCCCGCATTCTTTTAAGTGATAGATATTATATTTATTTAGTGAGTATTAGGTATTGCTGTACTTTGTTTCAGTAATAAAGATATGGGTAGGGAAATACAAAATCTCACAAGTCCGAATTACAAAATCCGGTATGTTTGTCGCTTATTTAAGTATTCTCAGTAAAGTAATAGTTTTTTCCTGAAGTTTATAGAGGACTGTGTTTCTTAGTGGGAAAAGACTAACTTGTATATGGACAGTGCGTGGCAGTCAGTGGTTTATAAACTTTTCCATCATAAAAAGATACTTATATTCAGATTATTAACCAGATTTAGCATTTTAATAAATTTTAACAGTAGTACATATTTGTCAATACCGTATCAGGATGATACCATCAATATTAAGTTTACAGATAAATTCTTGAATGTTCGCGTCTGAAATATTACGGGGTTGTAAGTGAACAAATAATACATATTTAGGCGTGTTTGTACTTTAATATATTTGCGAAGGTTTCATCTTCACGCCATATTCATTTCCATATGTTACATTTTTTCTCAGGGTTCATTGGACTGCCGGTTGGGCAGTTGAATGCTTTGGCGAAGTCCTCTGAATTGGACACCGAGCCTATCACGCGCAAGCGTCCTGTGCTGTGTGAGTCGAATGAGGCTGACTTTTTACTATCTTCCGGATTCATCGACTGGCACAAGAGCTAAACAAAGAATAATAGAGTTTAAGTTACTTGTTGTATTCTTGTGTGCTATATGAGACCGAAAGTGCCGCATCCCACATTCGCCAGTGGCGATGAGAAATACATTCGGCGATGCAGCTGATTGCGTATCCGATGACGGATGGCGCGCAACTAAACTACAAAATACTGCTGGTGCCATTTGTTCATACAGTGGATAAAAAGAGTTCTCGCACACCGAGTTTTTTTTGGAAAAAATGTTGTTTAAGATGAAAACTCTTCTCTCTAAATAGAGAACATTTTCTTCAAAACGAAAAGTGTTCTTCTTAAGAAAGTACATTCCCTTAGAGGAGACAGTTTACTGGTTTTTGGAAAATGTATTCTGGCAATACTTAGAACGCCAATACTTGTTTAGCTACTAAATATGAGAAAGCAAAGGACGTTGCAATTATTTTATTAAAATATTAAACGGGGCTAATGTATATATATATTTTTTAATAATAATGTTGTACCTGCATACGTCCTGTTTATAACAATGCGATACAATATTATCAGAAACAAGTTTAATGAAAGCACTGCTTAGTGTTTATATATCTATTTATGTATTACATATTAATGAATAATACTGCAAGCTGACTTACATTGCCGAAAGAGAGGAAGAACATCTGATCGTTTGTGATATGCTCAAGTCCTGGTAAAGCTGGATCTGACTTGCCACATTTTCTTTCCCTACGCTTATAAGCTCTGTAAACTGCTTGCAAGCCCATCGTGTCTGCTATGTTCTCTCCCGCAGTTTGGCTTCCGTAATCCTAAAATATGGCAGTTAGTGGATTAAATAAAATATTATTATTGAAATGCAATTGCGTTGTTTGTAATTAGAATACAGCGTAACTGTATGGTATGAACGAAGTGGAAAACGTTATGAATTTAGGGACATTACAGAACATACTAATCTAGAGATTAAAACAAGTTAGAAGAAAGAAACATTCTTGGTGTTTGGCTCTATATAGAGCTCTAATAGAGTAGTAGAGAAGGTTGTCAAAATCGCAAATTTCAGACATTGCACATTATGATTGCAAATTTCTCTAACATGAAAACACCAATTAATTTTTTTGTTTTCGGTGCATTTTTTCTGCTGCTTATTTTTTAGTTTCAGGGCTCTGTGACGCTGTCAGGTTTTCGAGGTCGATCACATTTGTTATAAATAGTAGATTGTGATACAAGTGCGAAAAGTGGCTAATTTCCAGACACGTGAAGTTGCTGCACGAGCCGAAGGCGAGTGCGATAATCACACGAGTCCTCCTGTCAATGTCGCGTACGCTAAGGCGAATGATGTAAATTCTTGCGTCTGGAGGTTGGCTACTTTACGCACTAGTAGGACACTATATTTTATGCAATGAATGATGCGAAAGTTTACTTTGAGTGAATTCACAAAGAACGAACTTCCTAACAGATTATCAAGGCAGAAATCTATAGTAAACATTTTATTTACCTAAAAAAATACTCGAGAAATTATAACATTTATTGCTGCTGTTTAGATCGGCGGATTGACATATGTCTCTGAATTTGGCAGAAAATGTAATATAATACCGTTAATCGTTTGTTTCTCATTACCGCACTAGTGCGGTAATCATTTACTTTCCGCACTAGTGCGGTAAAGCGATCGATAAAATGAAATAAAATGCTACTTTCAGCACGCATGCAATAACAGAGTGAATATAGATTAGAGTGCGGAAATCAGCCACTTTCTGCACAATACGCAGGCCTCGAAAAGTGAACTTTCGCACCATGCGTTGCATAAATATAATACCGTTAATCGTTTGTTTCTCATTACCGCACTAGTGCGGTAAAGCGATCGATAAAATGAAATAAAATGCTACTTTCAGCACGCATGTAATAACAGAGTGAATATAGATTAGAGTGCGGAAATCAGCCACTTTCTGCACAATACGCAGGCCTCGAAAAGTGAACTTTCGCACCATGCGTTGCATAAAATATTTTTTTCCTCATATAAAATTAGAACATCAGAATAAAAGGCAGAGCAGCTAGTATAAATATAACAGCATAATTCAACGGCAAGTGAATCACTCTGTGCACGGAATAAATTACCTCGATTGTGACGTTCCTGCCTTTGACGACGCTATATCCATTAAACTGATCAACAAAACATTCTGCTCTTTGGTTGTACGCGTCTGCCATAGTAGTTAGCCACTCCACAATATTTCCATTTTTATCGTAAAGATGACCTAATAACCAAACGCCATAAATGAATTACGATGGCATATCGCCAAGGTAAGTATCCTCTATTCGTACTAATTACTTACCTGAATTATCAATTCCATGGTTTACTTCATGTGCCATAACAACTCCAATTATTCCGAAATTGATGCCCCTAAAATGAGAGTTTCAAATATAAAAGCACGTAAAATTAAAAAGTTTATTTTTTACTAAGCGCTATTCATACTAACTGTGGCCGGTCGAAACTGAATAACGGGAATTGAAAATCTGCCGCTGTTAGAGCTGTAATGAAGAAAAGTATATTGTAATAAAGTAAATCGAAATTAAGATGGGTAGTTCATTTAGTCCTTTTAAAGTTCAATTTGTTCTTTCATAAGAAATTATCTTATAAAATCATAATCGCAACAGATGTTTTTTTAGATGTAATTATTGAAGCATTACGCCTTATTATGATTATGATTATGATTATGATTATGATTATGATTATGATAAAATGAATAATAGATTGTGTATGTGCAATAGCGAGTATACAAATAGGAAGATTTTGCCTTTGTAACCCAACAGAGTTATACTTTAATAATTAAAAAGACCGATCAAAAAGATTGATTATTGAGCCCTTTCAATACTACGTGTGTTACTTATAAGTTGGTATTATTGCTATAGTGGAGGAACTTTGATCAACAAGTAAAAAATTTCTTAAGTCATTTATAATGCCTACTATGCCTGATACTATTCATTTCTACAGTAGTATTGCTATGATGCAAAAAGTGTAATAGCTACTCAACGATAGACAATGTTATGCAAAAATATAGCCGAAGTTTACATACAATAAACAATTTAAATTACAGTTTCCCAAAACTTTGCACCTATTTGTATGCTCACGATTTCATACTAAAATAAGTAGAATCAGTTTAGATTAAAAATTAATTCGATACACATACTTATTGAATTCTCAGTTGGCATGAAGAATGCATTCAATGTGACAGGATCGATAAACCATCTACAAAAATATCACCATCAGGTGACTGTATTACGCGACGTAAATGTTATGCGAGAGTAGAACACAGAAAAAGTAAACAGAAAATAATGTATTCGGAAATTTTCAACCATCAATAAGTCAACAAAAATGCAAAGAAAGTCGAAATAATAAAGCGATATTGATAAAGATTGCGTTGAGCTTTCTAAAATATTGAAATTAATAAAATATAATCGGGAAGAAAATAACCAGTGAATAATGCTAACATATAAATATGTTTCTTGTCGGCTTTTAAGAATTCTTCTAATACAATTCCCAAATGTTTCCATAAATTATCGCTATCGACTTCCTTATCGACTAGTCAATGCATTATTGGAACAACGTATTGCAAATGTTATATAAAAATATATAAGCAAACAAAATTAAAAAATAAGTGAAAAATAATGCATAGTTTTTATTTATATTTTTTTATTGAAACTGTTCATTCAATCGGATTTGGTACCGTTCAGTCTTAATAACCGAATATTTATCGAATATTGAAGTTAGGAAATACATTTAGGCTTGTGTTCTTTATTATTTGCATTATACTGTTCAGTAAAATGATGGAAACTTTTTAAACCTTGATAAATTGATTGCTACTTACTCATCATAGGTATCGTGCTCTATCAGTAAGCGCATCTTCTTCCATTTGGAATATCTCTTGTAATTTACCATATTCTCAATATACGAATTGCCGACGACAAGCTTTTGAAAGAATATTTCAGTTTGAAAAGTGATCCAGTCGCACTTTAAGGGTGCAATGTCGTGAACGGCAGAAGCATAATGACTCACCCCTCGATAATATTTTTTCACGATCGTTTCATTGCGATACCAATTCGGATATCCTATCAGTTTTTTCATGTTCACGAGTTTGTCAAAGATGAAGTCCTTAGTGTCCTCATCGATCCATGTTGATTCTTTGACTTGATATTCGACTTCCTTCTCAATGTCGTCTATCATATCAATAGCCTTTCGTTTATATAAAATAGAACAATTACTCATTAATCTACCAATCGACTAATTCATTAACATACTTGTAGCCGTTAACTAATTCTACGCAATTTTTACATGTAGTATAATTTTACATATAATATAATATAATATAATATAATTATAGATATACAGGCTCTTTCACACCAAATGTACAAAACTTAACCTTTGATCGTTCTTTGCGAAACTGAATCGCAAATGATAAGGACATTTTGCAAAATTCTCCTTTAATTGTTACTTATGGGCGTAACACGTCATAAGTAATGATGTGAATGGGCATAATCACATTACATAACGTGTTATACAATTATTTTATACGATATACGTATATATATTTTTGTATATAAAGAGCACTTGATTTGATTCTCACCGCTTTTAAAATGTCATCCGAGAAGTACTGTCTAACATATTCGTATCCAACTATATCACTCATTTGAATCTGTTCAATGCACATAGTCTCCCTGTAGCAGAAATAATGATTTATTATTTATTCATTAATTACGTGCGAATATTTAATATTTCGGTCACTAATCGTTAGTTTCGTATCACACAGCGAAATTAAACTGCTACTCAATACCTTCCATTAATAAGAAACTGATATTAACCTTAAATTTGCAAAACAGTTCAAATAACTGGAAAGATACTTTTTTGCACCTATTAAACTTTTGGAAATTTTACTTTCCAAAATTTTCGCTGTCTATCTTTCGAAATCTATTCTCCTCTTTCTAATTCTAAAATGTCAGTTTCTCTGATATAAGTACATTGACGTTTATCCTTGGCAGTTTAAGAGTTAAAATATTATCTTGTCGAAAGTCCAGGAACCAGGATTTAAACACGAGCGATAATCGAAAGAGTACTAAAATATAAAAATGTTCCTTTGTTTTAAACAAGCATTTGCTTCGCAGTAAATGCTAACGATTAATCATGTGTATATTGCAATGGAAGACAGGAAGAATTTTAGAAAATACAATCTTTGACAAGGGTGTTCTGCAACAAAATTTAGACTGTTCCTTTGCCCAACGGCTCATACCAGCCTAAGCCCCTCAACAAATTGCTCTATAATCCGACGCGCCACCAAGTACCATATGTTCGAGTAACGCAAAATTTCAATCATATAATTGTTTTCGCACCAATTTATACTATACATCCAATCTCATAAGTATACACAATAATGGAAGAGAAGCTTTTGATATTGATATGCATGCTTGTATTATAATAGTCTTCTAATAAATACCATTCGGACTGACTGTCCCAGGAATTCTCTGTCCAGTTAGAAGTCAATTCCCTTAATTCCTCGGTTGTTCCACGTATCAATTCACTCACAATGTTCCAATGTATGTAGTTCACTGTAATAATTCTTATTTATTACAAATATAATATATTGATTGTAATTGCATCTGGAAAGTAATATGAGGTATTTTTCGTATAAAATTTTCTTGCTGTCTTTTATCATTGTCCGAATTGTAACTGTGTTCAACGACAATATTGTTTAAGCTCTCTATATGATATAAAATTTACCGATTGTTTCGGTTGGTGTTTTATCCAACAAAGCGCGCAAGCGTTTCAAATAATTGGGTATTGTTATTATCAGTTCCGTATCCGGGTCCAGTACAACGCCTGATTCCATAAAACGCCGTTGTATTTTTTCCATCCAATTCACCTAGAAAAAACCATTTTGATTTATGTGTGAACTCGATGATTTCACTAGTTAGGGACTCTCATACTAAAATAAAATAGCGTATTATACTTGTCCATTGGCAGTCTGCGGTTTATACGAATCGTATAACTCTTGTATCTCCCGTAGCGTAGAATTTTCGTAGTCATCGTCCGCAAAAGTTAACTGCATGAAAACAAAAAGCAATGTATTATATTCCGGTAATATAATTCTATCAATAATATGCCGTTGGTGATACTTCTAAAAAAATGTCAAGTTGTGTATAACCAACGGATTCTAACCGAACATTTAAATAGGTATTATTTGTTCCTAAATTAACACAAATATATAGAAGGGAAAATGGCTGTGAAACTGTAATAGAGCTTTAAGGAACAGTGTTGAATCGTATAACGTTATGTGAAAATATGTTTAAAATGTATAAACAACAAGTAATGTCAGTTTTATTTTCCAAATCAGTTGTACCTATTTCTGTGGTTCTATTGAGGCACTATATTGCATTGTGCCAAATTGTAAACAACTTTAAACATTGTAATATTTGCATACAATACATGCAGTATAAATGCATATGGTTTATGCGTACCCGGTACAGGTTTACTTGGAATTCAATCATAGCTTCAATATCTTGTACCAATTTCTCCCTTGGAATAACACTTCCTTTTGCTTCCGCCAAAATTTCAGCAACTTTTAATACATATTCGGCATATTTTTCTCTTGGCTTTTTGACAGGCACTTTGTCGCTGTCAACTTCGTCGGAATCGCTATCATCGGCATCACTGCTTTCCGTGGTGTTCTCATTCTCGTCGTCATTCTTGCTATCGTTCTTCTCTTCCCCATCATCGTCTTCATCTTCCGTAGTGCCTTCTTCCGTGTTCTCAGCAGTTTTCGGTTTCTTATGCGCTTCTTTAGCATGCATACTTGCGTGTTGCTTCTTCCAAGCGTTTGTTAACATTTTGTTCATATTGTTTTGATGTGGATTATAGAGTGTTCCTGGGTGACGCTTTCTGTTAACTAAGCGATAAATGTGCGATTTGATTCCTCTTTTTGTTCGCTTATGCGTAGAATGATGCCTGTTTCGCTTATTTTTCACACCGTCCGGATGATCTGCGTTTTTCCTGTGCACTTCATGTTTGCGCATCTTTCCGTTTTTCATTACTTTGTTTCCGACTGGTTTTGTTAATCTTGAAACTGGCTTCCTCTTGTGCATCTCTTTGCTGTCATCCTCCTTACTTGAACTTCCTTTCTCTTGAGAATTATCGTCGCCGTTGTCGGTGTCTTCGTTACTTTTATCATCTTCATCGTAAGGCATCTTGCCGTTAAACAATTTATACGTGCGAGGAGGAAAATGCGGTGTATGGATCTAATATGCCAACATATACGGTGCAATATTAGCGATATGTTATATTTATCATATTTAATATTAAATAAATGTATGCCTCGATGAAAACAAGTTGTACGAGCCTCCAGAATACAATGTTCAAAACCAAGATTGCTATCTAGTACGCGTCTTTACATTTCCTTCCTCTAACTCACATAGAATATTGTGGACTTATGTTTATGTAAAATGTAATAAAAAAATAGAGTTTCAATGTATTTACAGAGAAAAAATGGAAGAAAAATTTGGCGGTTCAATGCAACATTGTCAAACATATCGGGTGAGCCAGAATAAACATGAAGTTATTGCATCATGGATTGTGCTTATGCCGGACCGAATTGAAAGGGATAAGATTATTCTATAAAAATAATCCACGGTTGCATTATTTTATACTCGATCTTTCTCGTCCTGTATATGATAATTACATAAAAAATTAACACTTTCAAATTTCACACAAGAATAGGGGAAATTAAATACTGCTCTTAATGTACTATCGAATTGCACCATTGTACGCCACAAGCAATCTAGATATCACAGTTGGAAAAACTATTGGCATCAAACCGGATTTACTTTGCGCAACTTACGACTGTTAGGGGTTCCATTTCTTCATCTGACATATCTATGACGAGTATATCGAAGAATGTACTTTGGGCAGTTAAGAGTGCGTAGTTATCATCAATTAATTGCCACCTGTATAATTCTTCGGCCCACTCACCCTCGTCCATGATCAGCGGCCACCCGCCATTTCTGGACAGGGTGAGCAGTACTGAATCCAAGCCCCTTTTATTCATAGCATCTGTAGAAAACGACAATGATTTGAGATTTTCTTGTTGGGATTAGAACATGAGTTTTCGATTAAGAAATAGTCAGTCATTGTTGGGACGATTCTGGGTTTATAGGATTGGGTTATATGCGTTGTATGTCACTCGCAGACATGCAGTTGATGTGACAATAAATAAATGAATGGAATGTGTATGAGAAAACTATTCTCGGTTGGAACTGTTTCGTACAAAATAAATTAGGTGCATTTCCTATTATACATTGATAATTTCTCTCTTTTTTATTTTCTTTCTTAAGCTTAATGCTGTTCTATGCGTGGACAGTTTGAAAGTACAGTAGAGTTTGGTGTTAGTTAATAAGGAGAGTTTTGCAAAATACGAAGCCCAAATTTATCAGATAGAAACATTTATTACGGTAAAAAAAAAATCTCTACTGTTCATATTCGCAAAGATGAAGTAAATATTTCTACGCTAGTTAAAATGAAGTTTAGTAATAAAGCAGAATAACTTTTGTTATATTTCAAACTTACCTTTATCCATGCAAACTTTAAACCATTTCTTCGCAAGTTTAACAGGTATCAAATCAGTCTTGTGAATGTCCCCATCCAAGGTATCTGTAAGAACATAAATATAAAGTAACAGATTTCTATCCAGCTTTCAGACAGCTAGTCATCTGTCAAAAGATATTTGCAACAAAAATAGACGCTGCAATCTATAATTCTCTCAATTAAGTTACTGTTAACGATCACACTGTAAATGATCGTGAAGAAGATAAGCGTGATATTTCATTTTTGGAAAGCATTGTAATTAAAAAAACGTAGATTATTGATCAGCAAGAAATAGGAGCAGACAAAGGACTAAATATGCAGAATAAAAGCATAAATAACAACTTTTAAAATAATGCAAACCTTTTATCTGCTTATATACGTTTCTTTCCACCGACTCCCATAAGCTCCAAGAATTATGGCCTTTTGGGATGGGATGATTCTTTGGGAAATTTCCGCATGCATATTCGTAAAAATCGTCACAAGGGTCTGCCCTGTCGTCCATGGACTCCTTGATCACTTGAGCTGTGTAATAACAAAACGCAAAATATTCAAACAGATTGAAACAGAACTTTGGCTTTTAAACCGCAAATTTGAATCGAATAATTCTTCGATCATTTTTTGGCATATTCTTTATGAGTGTACAGTTTGTGATTCTTTCAAAATATCATTTATAATGAAGCGGTTGAGATAGATATCGATAGAATAGCAAGAAATGTTTATACTATACAAATAAATACAGTGATTAAAAAATGTCCTTACACACCTAATGATGTTAGAACAAAAGTTGTTAATGAAGAACACACTGCCTTCTAAATAAAAATACACTTTCTTGAGGAAGAAAGTATTCTTTCTAAGGAAATGTATTCTAGAAAAACTGGATGTGCTACTGGTGTGCTTTTTTGAAATTTCACCGGATGATCCGAAGTTGACATACTCCAAATAATGACAGAGACAATAATGCATAATGCATGTTACGATATATTTCATACTTTAAATGAGTAACAATTTTTACATACCCATCGACTTGCACTGTTTCGAATGACATACAGTTGTTTCATTTTTAGTCGAAGTGAGGGACTTATGATTTAAACCCAAAAGCCATCCTAGATGCTTGGCACTACCCAATGGCGATGCAAAACCACCGATTGCTGCACAGAAACATGCACTAAAAAAGGAAATAATGCGCTATGATTAATATAATTAATCGTCATAGAAAATATCCCAGAAAGGTACAAATTTCAGCATAGTGTAATAACAAAAATATACTTAAGAAATATTGTTAACATAGGTACAAAATCTTGGGAAAATTAAACTCATATTACTTTAAATTCCTACAATAAGGACACAACTTAATAAAGGGATTTCCAATAACAGGTTCTAATAATGTTTTTCTAATAATTTAAATTGGAATCTCTTATTGGAAAAGCTTTTGCAATAAAATATATTGGTATAAGTGAAACATGAATCACAAAGAATGTTCAACTATCGTTGTAACCAATCAATGTGGGTCGCAGAAATTAAACTTACTATGGCAGTGTTTAGTGAAACGGAATCTTTATAAGTTGCAGCGCAATATTAAAGTGACAGTGAATGAACGGCAAAAATCAGCATAATAAGTAAATTAAATGTTTTTTGAAATATTAGTCAATACTTCTCAACTGTAGTAATTTACTAACTAGCAACTAAGTTTAAATGATAAAAACAGGAAAATCTTTCTGTTAATATATATTTTCTATATCTGAGCTAACAATTAATAGAGAAAACATTACAAGGAAGAATCGGTCTGACAATCATTGCGGCCGAGTTTCAAACGGAAATACGTCGCACGAAAAGCGGATGGATGTAACAGATATGCGATTTTTATGGAGATATTACATATTCATCCTTATCAGACTACTTTTCTCCTTTTGTTAACGCGTAGATCCAGTAATTTTAGCACGTTCGTTTTCTAATACAGAATTTTCTTGCGTATTTTTCGAGTCTTAAAATTGTGACTTTTAATTTTCCGGTACATATTGTCTCACGTAGTTAACCGAATTTCTAGTAGGAGTGTGTCATGCAGCTGCGTACCGGGTGATTCCCTTGCCTTTGAATCGCCAATGATGGATATAGGCCGTTGAAAATAGTATAATTATACGGTCTTGAGTAATTTTAATATAAAGGAGTATTTACCGAGTCTTTTCCACGCACTGACATTTATTTATAATATCGAATTGTACCAATAATGAAAATAATTGGAACTCGAGTGTGAAGGGGTTGATTAAAAGGTAAGTGACTTACCCTGTACACTTGACCCTTAAAAATTAAAGGTACTGTGGGATTGGATGATGGAATAGGCAAAAATTTCGTGAAAAACGCTTTATTCTCTTAAGACTCCGAAACACTCTGCTTCCACTCTGACTCCACTGTGACTCTACTCTCTGACTTTGGAGCAAATTCTCTGTCCTCCTCGCAGGCTTGCCAGATTAGGTGGGGGTTTTGGTGGTGGGGCAATGCTAGGCTTATGGGAAGTGGAAGGAATTCCTTCCAAATCTGGCAAGCTTGCCTCCTCGCCAGAAGCACATCTTATATTAACACTCATACATACGTTACATTCGTACAGACACACACACACATTTCCTTACACTCGGACATCTCATAATATACACTGTCCACGCGACAGGTCAGTCGTGCTACATCTATACCCTTTCCACAATCACTCCTGTTCGAACACTCCGGTCATCGCATTCGTACCCCATTCCACTCGCTCGCCTAACGCTACCCACTTGACAGTTCAGCCATTCGACACTCTTTACGATCTCATGCACCCTTCCTACTTTCATACTCATCCCCAAAGTTACTCCTGATCATCTTTCGCACTGCTCCTCATTCCACTTGCTCGTCTCTCACACCACTCTTCGTTACACTCTCCATCCATGCCCGTCGTTTCGATCTTTCTTCTCACACACATTGCCCAATCCGCTTACATTCCGAACTTCCAAACGTTGCCTTAAATTCATACCCACAGTACTAACAAGCATATTCAAATCGTTGGCGTCCATAGTCCCACTATATTCCCTTTTCACTGTTCTTTTCGGGTATATAGCCCCTAAAATCTAGTGGAGAGTGAGGGAATCAGTTCGGAAGTATCTTCGACGGGGAAGCTATATCTTTAGGATCAACGAAGATTATCGTAGTAGATCGAGCACTACTCTCCTTTGAAGCAGTTACAATTACCGTACGTACATCGTGAAATAACCGCGATCCTTACGCAAATCACAGTTTATTTTTCTCCTCCATTTAGTTTGTAACGTTAAAGGAACCCGCAACACGATTTTCTAACAATATTTCCAATCTCCTGAAACTCTCATTATATTTTGTTATATAATTATCTACAATATATACAACTTATTTTAGTTTTCAATAAGGAGACCAAGAGTTTAATCATTTTTTGACTCCCGTTTAATACAATCATAGTTCAAGTATTCACAATTAAGGAAAAGAGTAATAAAAAATCCCACGAGGACACATTTTTACAGCGCGAGGTGGATCCAGCGAGTTATAGTAAGGCTTAAGTTTAGTTTAGGGCAGTCTTTCATAAACGTGGGACAGTCTTGAATCTGGCTAAGGTAAAACAGCCCTCAGCACAATTTCGCAGCATATTTAGGAGTCGCGAAGGTGGTCCACCCGTGAGGTGGAGGATTTGTTATTATTTTCTAGATTCTCTTTATTGTTAGTATAGAAAATCTCAGACAAAAACAAAAACTTCGCTATCGTTACAACAAGTGTGCCTGATATTGGTATCAGATATAATGATATTTTTTAATCCATGTCAATTTTCGTATTCTATTCTTTTTTGAAAGGATGTGGTTAATTTTAATACTTTTAAATATATAACGATATATAAATATAAGAACTATATAAATACCCTTAGAAGTGTAGATTTTATTGTTTAAAACATGTTTGCAGTGTAATCTATCGTTAATTTATTGCACAAACGATGATATCAGTGGAAAAGTTTAATGAATTGTTGTCAGTGACGAGACAACAACCCATTATTCTTTAACTAAGTGTCAAACTGGTCAGGATCGTTAATATTATATTACAAATATTTTGCAATACAATCATTTACAGGGCGATGCAACTATGCTAGAGCCAGTAATTGCTTTCACGCACTGTTAATATTGAAAAATAAAACAGGTTTATTAGATTTACTGCTGCCTATTAGTTGTGTTATTATAAGTATTGGTAACAAATCTTAGTAAACATTAATACAAAAAATGAATACTTACAAAAGCAATAGCCGAATCATGGCGATTTAAGTATTCTACTCAATCGTGCCGAAACATGGAACTTCGCGAATGTAAAGTATAAACGATCGTAGAGCATCCAGTTGATTTACACTAACTAGAATGTCAGATTCTCAGGGCGGTAATTTATAGCATTTAAAACGGAAATGTTTTAACGCCGATAAGAATATACACAAGTGTGATACGATATGTTCTGTCCTCCAGATACCATTAATTATAGAACTGTGTGCATCCTTTATCCTTGGGATGCACAAATATCTTGTAGGGGACTGCATTCCGAGTAACTTTTCACTATATGAGTATCCATCGCTCGGCAATAGTTTTCGAGTTATACACAAAAATGAGTTTTGTACTTCTGACTGGGCTTTCGTGTGATTAGAATGCGGTTTGGGCTCTTAGTATTACGTAGTATATAACATTAGGGTGACACTTATTTTGATGATTTTTGAATTTTTATGAGTGCACCCCCTAAATTGGTTCCAAATAATTAAAAAAAATACTCCCAAAGTTTTAATGCTCTATCTCAATATTAACACGTGCCACAAACCACCTATTGTTTCCCATTTGATGAACATGAAGTTTTTATCGACATTTGGTTCATAATTCTGTAACACAAGTAATACCTAAGCGAAAAACATGATTCTTGCACCATTTTCTTATGAAATCTATACGCTTTTTTTTAACAAATTTATATTTTTCAAAAATTCAAACTGGTGGACCCAATATTTGATGCAATATTGTCGAAATTTGATAAATTTCGGTTTTTTGATCCGCCGTAGTGGGTCCGTCATTTTGAATTTTTGAAAAATAAAAATTTGCTAAAAAAAGTATATAGATTCCATAAGAAAATTGTACAAGAATCATATTTTTCGCGTGGGTATTACTTATGTTACAGAATTATGAACTAAAGTCGATAAAAACTCCATGCTCATCAAATGGGAAACAATAGATGGCTTGTGGCACGTGTTAATATTGAGATGGATCATTGAAACTTTCGGAGTATTTTTTTTTAATCATTTGGAACAAATCTAGGGGGTGCACTCATCAAAATTCAAAAATCATCTAAATAAGTGTCACCCTAATATACATATTATAGAAATGGTACATGTCTTCTTAATATTTGGGTTCAATCTATATTTACAGACAATTATAAACAGTAAATAATACCACTTAAGCAACTCTAAAGTTGTTAATATTTAAGCCACTGAATTCTACTTCAGACCTATCTTCTAAGACGCTAACAGTCGATCAGAAAAGATCCGAAGAAAGTTCCGGAAAGATTGTCAAAGTTTTCTTCTTTACCTAACTAACTTCCAGTGTTTACAAGCAAATATATATATATGCAGTATATATATATGCATGAACAAAATCTCATTAAAACAGAGGTAAGAAACACCTAATCTATATGTATGAATATCTTGAAAACTAAAGCCGAGTGATGGATACTTGTATAGGGAAAAGTTACTCAGAATGAAGTCCCCAATAACATATCTCAAGGGCATTGAAGGGATTATCACTTCTTCGCTAATTTACAGAAATTTCTTTTTCGCTACATCAATGCATATCAGGAAAAAAAATTGGCTCGATTCGACAATGCTGGAATTTGAATGTTATAACAATTTTATATTCTATACTTTTCTTCCACTTATCAATACCTAAATTTCGACACAGGTCCTGTTGAAAATGTGCTCGTTCAGGTGGCGACTCCTTCCTGTAAGGGTACTTTCAGGTGGAATATACATATACATATATAATGTATAAAATACAGAGAAAAGTGGCGAAATATTCCTATGAAATGAAAATAACTAGATAATTTATAATTATCCTGTATCTATCAATCTATATCCTATCTAGTGGTGATTGGAAGCCAAATGAATCACCCTGTACATGCAAAACGAATTCGAATAATTGAGTGTTCAAATAACAGTGTTTGATAGTAGAAGTTTAGACGAAACTGTATTACTGAATATGTAGTGAAGGAAATACGTTTCCTTCTTTTCTCTAAATTATAGCATCATTGTAATACTTCCTAGTTGTCTTTTATAATGAGATACCATTCTAGTACAAATTCTAGCACATTAACGAAGTTTAAACTTATTCCGGACGTGCTAGTTTCCGACGTCACGAATTTTATTACATGCGTGTTTGATGCTTGACAAATATTCTGGATAAAACGCACCCCTGCGGTACAATACAATTTTGGATAACTCTGTCGGAGTTTTCGATAGCTTTCCTCCGCAGTTCGAGTTTGGTTAAACTTTTACTGTAATGGAATAGTGCAAATTGAGCAATTTGAGTTGGATAATAATATCCTTGGCTTTCCCACTGTGTCGATATCGGAACGCCGCTGTTTCCACTGATGCATTTCACTCGTTCCCTCACTTCGACGTTATAGTTTTCAAAAGTCATAAATACTCCCCGGGAATCATATTTTCCTTTGGGGCTAATAATTCTCGAGTAACTATGCAGCCACTCGACTCTTTTTAAACTACTGTATGTGGCTAATTTTCCATAAATCTGTTAAATTATAACGCCTGCATCACATATTTTTCACTTCGCATAAAATAGAAAAGGTCTTCGTGCAAAATGCAAAAATAAACACTCACTTCGAAATATTTATGAGTGAATGTAAACGGTATACACAGTATGGTTAAATTTTATATTTACTGTAATAGGATAGTGCAAATTGAGCAATTTGAGTTGGATCAGTAGAATTGGTAGAGTCTCGCGCCAAGTAGTAGATACTAACTGCTGGGTCACTCCACTGAAATCCGTGTGGCATAATGCATGTTCAGAGTTAAAATTGTTACATATTCATCCCCATCGGACTACTTTTCTTAGCCTTATTTCACACGTAGATTCAATAATTTTAACTCGCTAGTCTCGCACATAGTTTTCCCATGCGTATTTTTCGAGCCTTAAAACTGTGACTTCGACTCTTTCGTTCCGTCTTATCTCAAGCCCTTAAAACGCATTCCTATAAGTCGGGCCGTTGAGAGAATGAATCCGGTGAGGGAGGGTAGCCAGGCGGACTCGGCCGAAATTTTACCCTCTCCAGTTACGTTTCGGGAGTTCCGTAGCCTGGCTTCCCCTCACGCGCTTTCTACTCACACATACTAAGCACATTGTAGCCACGCTATGCGTCTGTATTTGAGATTTGAAGTGAGACGGGGACCTGCCTCCGTTCACTTTCTTAACATAGAGAGTGAGTCTAATTCTCATTATACATATTTTGCCACCCTCAACGAAACAGTATTCGGTAATGGAAAGTCCACGTTATATTTTGAAATCAGTCTTAGAGTGGCCAATCTATCCCAACATTACTTTATTCACAAACTAAAAGTTTATTTAAATACCTTATACTAAATGGAAAATCTACGGGTCCTGAAAAAATAATAGCTATAAAGTTTGTTTCTGCCCAAACAAAACAAGAAAAGAACAACGTCGATTCGACCAGCGGTTTTCGCAACAAAAATTCTTCCGTAATAGTCGCATTTAACGAAAAGGATAAAATACCCTACTTTGACAGTCTCTATTTCTTACACAATTACGAATCACGGAAAATGAGAATATGACCTATATCTATTTTCTTATGGGGAACAACGTGTGAATTTCAGGAAAATCTGAAATGCCAGTTAGATTTCTCAGCGATCAGTTAATCCTGATCGCTGAGAAATCATAATGTTAAATCACGGTAATCTCGTGTACTGAATATAGTATCTCATGTTAGTCTAAATTGGTGTTTTGATGCAAAAGAACTGATCCGTTTTAAGAAAAATGGCACCTAACCCTGGCTTGCGAGTCGCTCAATGTGTGAAACGGAGACAGGCGCAGCTTGTCTTTATCTAAGTTAGGCTGACCCTATTGGGTCGGGCAACCAATACCGAGGTCCTGTAGATGCATAGCGCTAGGACCGCGACGCACCCACGTGTCAAGGGAAGTGGCAGTGACTGCACTTGGGTGAGGGAAATCTCACGTTCATTCTCTCAGCGGCCCGACTTTAGTAAGGGATCATCGCAGCGTGCCCTTAGTGAACTCTGGAGCGGTGCACTTCTGCTTCCCCTATAAGTGTTTAGACCTCAAGCGTAGTCAGACCCTTGGCGCCTATACTCCAACCATACCCCCTTTTCACTGTGTTTTTCGGGTATTTAACCCCTAAATTCTAGTGGAAAGCGGGGGAATCAGTTCCGAACTCTCAACGACGGCGAAGCTCTGTCAATCGGACCAGCGAAGAACGCCGTAGTAGATCGAGCACTAGTCTCCTTCGAAGCAGTTACAATTACCGTACGTACATCGTGTCTCATCACGATCGTTAGGCAAGTCACAGTTCTTTCGTTAGTTTCTCCCCCGTTCAAATCGTAACGTAAAACGAACTCATATTATTTTGTAACAACATCTCAAAACCACAGAAACTCTCATTGTATATTTTTATGTTTGTATTATTTGTTCATTCAGAATATATTGAACATTATTCTAGTTTTCATTAAGAAATCAATTGTGTCATCATTACTAAATTCCTGTTTAGTCAACCTTGTTTCAATTAATCACAATAAGGAAAAGAATAATAAAAGATCCCACGAGGATACATCTTTACCGCTCGAGGTGTATTCGGCGAGCCATAGTAAGGTTTAACTTTAGCTTAGGGCATTCTTTCATGATCAATGAACAGTCTTGAGTCTGGTTAAGGTGAAATAGCCCTTAGCACGATCCCAAATCTCTGTTCTGAGCTACTGGAAGTAACTAGCCATTCTTTTATTTAACAAGGTCCAGTCTTGAGTCTGGTTAAGGTGAAATAGCCCTTAGCACGATCCCAAGTTCTGTTCCGAGTTATTGAAAGTAACTAGTATAAAGGGGTTAAAAGGAGTTTAGGGACCTGAGTGCGGTTGAGTTGAAATAGCACTCAGCAACATCCCAGGATTGACGTAGGGCCGATTGGGAACTAGAAGACTCGAGTCTGGCTAAGGTGAAATAGCCCTTAGCGCGATCTTAGAGCATATTTTAGGACTCGCGAAGCCTGGCTCGTAACAGAATATCTTATAAAATTAATTTGTACTTATCGAAAGATTATTTCGAAGTTGCTACAGTTTTGAAAATACATTATTGTTCTACAATAAAATCTGTTGTCATCTTCCAATGATGTCAGAGTTTACAGATCATCATTATCGCGGATTTCAGTGGTTTCCGACGACCATCGACCAATTGTCGAGTTTGCCTTGAAAACACCACTGTTGTGTATGGAATCATTGCAAATTATCTAGTAATTATAATTATGCAAAAATATTTGCAAACTCTTGCTTATATTCTCTGCATTTAATATATAATATGATATTCTATGTATTAGTATATGTAATTCTACGATACATATGCACGATAAAAGTAGTAAGATTTGACAGTCTGGATTGAAAGAAAGGTAACTGAAATACCTTGTAAAGTGACTCATAAATTCATGCTCATTTTAGTGCAGCTATTTCTTAAATTTTCATAATTTTCAAAGTTGTAATATTATTAAGTCCGGATCAGCATGGTACCGATATTATTTTACGGATAAGTTCTTGAATTTTCGAATATCAAGTGGATCAGGCTACACATAGGAAAAATTACAGGGTTGTAAGTGAACAAATAATGCATATAGAAGCGTATTTATACTTTGATATATTTGCGAAAGTTTCATTTTCACGGTATATTCATTTCCATATGTTACACTTTTTCTCGGGGTTCATTGGACTGCCAGTTGGGCAGTTGTATGCTTTGGCGAAGTCCTCTGAATTGGACACCGAGCCTATTACGCGCAAACGTCCTGTACTGTGTTCGTCGAATGAAGCTGACTCTTTAATATCTTCCGGGTACCTCGTCTCGCACCAAAGCTAAACAAAAAATAAGAGAGTTTAAGTTATTGGTTGCATTGTTGTGTATTATGTTAGACCGGAAGTGTCCCATCCCATATTCGCCATTGGCTGTGAGAAATACGTTCGGCGATGCAGTTGATTGTGTATCCGATGACGAATGGCGCGGAGGTATTAAAATACTGATGCCATTGATTCAGCGGGTAAAAAGAGTTCTCGCACACCGAGTGTTTTTAGAAAAATGTTATTTAGGATAAAATCTCTTCACTCCAAATAAAAGGACATTTTCTTGAACAAGAAAAGTGTTGTTCTTAAGAAAAAATACATTCCCTGCGGCAGGGCCTCGAGTCCCATCGTGCTACCCTGCCCTAAAGTGAAGAGTGGAATCCTCCGGACTGGTAATTCTTCTATCAGCCCTTAACACAAAAAATCTATTCTCTCAGCTAGTACAAAGATGTACCTCGCAAACGAAAGACAAAAAACGTCGGAAACCACCAGCACGTTGCTACTACAGTTCAGTACAGCTCAACGGCGAGGATAGAAAGATAACCAAGATAACCCAACACTACCAAGCGCATGAGGGGAAGTCAGGCTATGGAACAATGGAACTGCCAAAACGTAACTGGAGAGAGTAAAATCTCGGCCAGGTCCGTCAGGCTACCCTCCTTCACCATGTGCATCCTCTCAGCGGCTCAACCGCTAAGTTATTTATTTAGATTATTTAGAAAGACGGCTTATCACCGACTTCAATGATTTTTATATATGTTATAGAGCGATTTAAGCTGATCATTTTCATATACATATATATGTGAAAGAAGCGTATAGAAAAGAAGTTAAACACATTTAAAGGGGGATCTTATATGTATATCAATACATGTAATAGTCGGACATCAACACAAATCGTAACGTAAACATAGCTGTGGTCTTGTGATATCATTCCAAATACCTGTAGAGCCCTAATGCAGATGTAACACAGACTTAAAACCCAGACCTGACCAACCCAGATTACGGCAAATATATAGAATTTCTTCTAATTTCATTCTTAGATCGCCTTATTTGAAATGCTGTCACAAAACCACTATACTGAACTGAGTATACCAAGCTGTTGACAGCATGAAGACTGAGCCATACTGACATGAGTGTGTGTTGGTTAGGTCTGCGTTTTAAGGCTGTGTTACATCTATATTAGGTCTCTATAGATATTTGAAATGATGTCTAGAGGCCTGCGAATTGTGTAGAAAGTGACTGCTTCCCGGACTCTGATCTATATTCACTCTATAACTGCACGAGTGCAGAATTAGTAGATTGTGATACAAGTGCGAAAAGTGGCTAATTTCCAGACGCGTGAAGTTGCTGCATGAGCCGAAGGCGTAGCGGCATTGACAGGAGGACGGTGTGGAAGTTGTCGATAATCACACGAGTCCTCCTGTCAATGCCGCGTACGCTAAGGTCGCTAAGGCGAATGATGTAAATTCTTGCGTCTGGAGGTTGGCTACTTTACGCACTAGTAGGACACTATATTTTATGCAATGAATGGTGCGAAAGTTTACTTTGAGTGAATTCACAAAGAACGAACTTCCTAACAGATTATCAAGACAGAAATCTATAGTAAACATTTTATTTACCTAAAAAAATACTCGAGAAATTATAACATTTATTGCTGCTGTTTAGATCGGCGGATTGACATATGTCTCTGAATTTGGCAGAAAATGTAATATAATACCGTTAATCGTTTGTTTCTCATTACCGCACTAGTACGGTAATAATTTACTTTCCGCACTAGTGCGGTAAAGCGATCGATAAAATGAAATAAAATGCTACTTTCAGCACGCATGCAGTATCAGAGCGAATATAGATTAGAGTGCGGGAATCAGCAGTTTTCTGCACAATACACAGGCCTCGAAAAGTAAACTTTCGCATCATGCGTTGCATAAAATATATATAGTGTTCTACTAGTGTGTAAGGCGGCCAACCTCCAGACGCGTGAATTTACATCATTTGCCTTAGCGTACGCGACATTCACAGAAGGACCTGAGAAATTATCGCACTCGCCTTCCACTCGTGCGACAATCTGCATATTCATGGAGTTCTCATTCTCTTGTGGCAACTTCATGCGTTTGGAAATTGGGCAGTTTCCGTACTTGTATCACAATCTAATACTTTCTATAAGTTTCCCCCACACATGTATCTGTGTCAAAATGATCAGGAGAGCGTACTCTATAACATACTATATCAAAATCATTGAGATCGATAACGTATCGACGTGCAGCTGCTACCAAAGTTGCTGGTTGTTAGTTATACCGTGTAAGGCGTAACTGTAACTGACCCAGTATTATATTTTACCACCAAAAGATGACGCCAGGCACCCCATCCCATCGCGTGCTCAAGCGAGTCTACGAATCGCTTTTCCATACTTCCAGTTCCGAAAGTGTAGAACGTGTAATACGCGTATTATTATAACGTGCAAAAAACTGTAACGTCACATTGCGTGTATCCTGCTTATTAAGTTATTTATATATTACATATTAATGATTACATATTATTGATTAATAATACTGCAAGGTGACTTACGTTGGCGAAAGAGAGGAAGAATATCTGATCGTTCGTGAGGTGCTCAAATCCTGGTAAAACTGGATCAGGCTTGCCACACTCTCTTTCCCTACGCTTATAAGCTCTGTAAACTGCTTGCAAGCCCATCGTGTCTGCTATGTTCTCTCCCGCAGTTTGGTTTCCGTAATCCTAAAACATGGCAGTTAGTGGATTAAATAAAATATTGTTATTGAAATGCAATTGCGTGGTTTGTAATTAGCATAAAGCGTAACTGTGTAGTATGCACGAAGTGGAAAACGTTAGGAATTTAGGAAGACCAGAGAACATACTAATCTAGAGATTAAAACAGGTGAGAAGAAAGAAATACAATGAGATTTTAGGAATGAAAAAATCGCTTTGTGTTCCTAATTTCTCTCATTTTTATCAAAAACATTTCCAAATCAATATAAACTTGTCTTCTAGACATTTACAACAACTGGTTCAATTTTGGCGGCAAACCGATCACGTTTCGTCAGTAACTACGTTACAAGAGTGAAGGTTTTTGTCTTATACTACTCACTCGTTGTCCAGATAAAAATAAAACAATTAAAAACAATTATTATTCGAGTAACTTAAATATAACAAACTAAAATCTTATAAATGTTGCTATTTATAAAAGGTGGATCTGTGCGAGAATACAGCTTTCTTTTAATTATGCTCTCCTACTTTTATCTAACATAAAATCTTGTATGTAGCATAGAGTAGTATAGACACCAGTATAAACACAACAGGGTGATTCAACGACAAGTCAATCACCCATATGTACACGAAATAATTACCTTGATTGTTGCGTTCTCGCCCTTGACGACACTATATCCATTAAACTGATCAACAAAACATTCCGCCCTTTGATTGTATGCATCTGCCATAGTTGTTAGCCACTCCATTACATCTCCATTTTTATCGTAAAGATGACCTAATAACCAAAGACCGAAAATAAATGAGGATAGTATATAGCCAAAATAAGTATCCTCTATTCGTACTGATTACTACCTGAATTATCAATTCCATGGTTTACTTCATGAGCCATAATGAATCCAATTATTCCGAAATTGATGCCCCTAAAATAAGAGTTTCAAAAGTAAAGCCAGTACATTTAAAAAGTTTATTTTTGACTAAGTACAAATCATACTAACTGTGGACGGTCGAAACTGAATAACGGGAATTGAAAATCTGCCGCTGTTACAGCTGTAATAAAGAAAAATATCTTGTAATAAAGTAAATCGGAATTAAGATGACTGAAGTTCATTTACTTCCTTTTACAATTCACTTTGTTCTTTCACAAGAAATTCTCGTGTAAAGTGACAAACGTAACGGATGTTTTTTTAGACGTAATTGTTGAAGCGCTACGCTTCATTATTGCGTATGTGCAGAGCGAGTATACAAATATGAAGATTTTGCCTTTGTAACCCAACAGTATTACACTTTAATAATTAATAGCTAATAGCTATTAATAATTGATAGCTACTCAACGATACACAATGTTATGCAAACATATATGCGAAGTTTACAAACAATAAACAATTTTAATTACAGTTTTCCAAGAATTTGCACCTATTTGTATGCTCACGATTTCATACTAAAATAAGTAGAGTCAGTTTAGATTAAAAATTAATTCGATACACATACTTATTGAATTCTTGGTTGGCATGAAGAAGGCATTCAGTGTGATAGGATCGATAAACCATCTATAAAAGTATCACCATCAGGTAACTGTATTACGCGACATAAATGTTAGATGAGAATGGAACACAGCAAAAATTAACAGAAAATATAGTTTTCTAGAAATTCTTGCTATAATCCTTTACGCTTGGAGAATCTTAAAGTTCAATAAAGAGAATCGTTATAGTTCACATTTTCAATCATCAATAAGTCCTTTCAAGAGCTTTCCAAAATATTGAAATTAATAGAATACAATCGGGGAGAAAATGAACAGGAAATAGTGCTAACACATAAATGTATTTCTGATCTCCTTTCAAAAAATCTGGTAAAACAGTTCTCAAATGCTTTCGCAAATCATCGCTATCAATTTCAGTATCCACTAGTCCTCAATGCATTATTGGAACAACGTATTACAATAGTTCCATACAAATAAACAATCAAACAAAAATAAAAAATAAATGTAAATTGTGCATAGTTTTTATTTACGCTTTTTATTAAAATTGGTCATTCGACCGGATTTGGTACCGTTCAGTCTTAATAACCGAATATTTATCGAATATTTATGTTGAGAAATACTTTTAGCATTGTGTTCTTTATTATTTGCATTATACTGTTCAGGAAAATGAAAGAAACTTTTTAAAACTTGATAAATTTATTGCTACTTACTCATTATAGTTATCTTCCTCTATCAGCTGCCGTATCTGCTTCCACTTGGTGTATCTCTTGTAATTTACCAGATTCTCAATATACGAATTGCCGACGACAAGCTTGAAAGAATATGTTAGTTTGAAAAGTGATCCAGTCGCACTTTAAGGGTGAAATGCCGAAAATGGTAGAAGCATAATGACTCACCCCTCGATAATATTGTTTTACGATGGTCTCATTGCGATACCAATTCGGATATCCTACCAGTTTTTTCATGTTCACGAGTTTGTCAAAGATGAAGTCCTTAGTGTCCTCATCGATCCATGTTGATTCTTTGACTTGATATTCGACTTCCTTCTGAATTTCGTCTATCATATCGATAGCCTTTCGTGCAGATAAAAAATAATCATTACTCATTAATCTACCAATCGATTAATTTATTAAGATACTCGCAGCCGCTAACTAATTCTACGTAATTTATGCATGTAATATGCATGTAATTTATGCACACCAAATGTACAAAATTTAACCATTGCTTGTTCTTTGCGAAACCGAATCGAAAATAATAAGGGCATTTTGAAAAATTCTGCTTCCATTGTTAGTTATGGCCGTTTCACATTATATAACATATTATAATATTATTTTATACGATATATGTATATATATTTTTGTATATAAAGAGCACTTGATTTGATTCTCACCGCTTTTAAAATGTCATCCGAGAAGTACTGTCTAACATATTCGTATCCAACTATATCACTCATTTCGATCTGTCGAATGCACATAGTCTCCCTGTAGCAGATACAATTATTTATTAGTTATTTATTAATTACGTGCGAATAGTTAATATTTCAGTCACCAATCTTTAGTTTCGAATCAAATAGCGAAATTAAACTACTACTCAATACGTTCCATTAATCAGGGAATGATATTAACATTAAATTTTAGAGATTCTATTTTCCAAAATTTGCCTTAGCTCGCATTGTAGTGTCTACAAGTCTACATGATTATCCATATAAAGTAGTTTTTTATTCTCCTCTTTCTTGTTCTAAAATTTCTGTCCTTTTGACACAAGTACGTTGATGTTTGTCTTTAGCAGTTTTAGAGTTAAAGTTAAAAACAAAGTTAAAGTTAAAAATATTGTCTTGTCAAAAGTGCATGAATCAGGATTTAAGCACGGGAGGTAATCGAAAGAGTACTAAAATATAAAAATGTCGTTTTGTTTTTAAAAAATGCTTCGCAGCTAATGCTGACGATTAATCATGTATATATTGTAATGGAAACCAGGAAGAATTCTAGAAAATAAAATCTTTGAAAAAGGTGTTCTGCAACAAACTATCATTCGAGTTATTTTGACTGTTCCTGTGCCCAACGGGTCATGCTAGTCAAAGCCCTTCGACGAATTGCTCTACCATTCGACGCGCCATCAAGTTCGAGTAACGCAAAATTTGAATCATATAATTGTTTTTGCACCAATTTATACTATATATCTAATGCCATAAGTATAAATAATAATATAAGAGAAGCTTTTGATATTGATATGCATGCTTGCACTATAATAGGCTTGTAATAAATACCATTCGGACTGACTGTCCCAGGAATTCCCTGTCCATTTAGAAGTCAATTCCCTTAATTCCTCGGTTGTTCCAGGTATCAATTCACTCACCATGTTCCAATGTATGTAGTTCACTACAATAATTCTAAGTTATTAGAAGTATAATATATTGATTGTAATTGCATCTGGAAACTAATATAAGATATTTTTTATATAAAACTTTCCTGCTGTGTTTTATCATTCTCCGAATTGTAACTGTGTTCGACGACAATACTGTTTAAGCTCTCTATATGATATAAAATTTACCAATTGTTTCAGTCGGTGTTTTGTCCAACAAAGCGCGTAAGCCTTTCAAATAATTGGGTATTGATACTATCAGTTCCATATCCGGGTCCAGTGCAACACCTGAATCCATGAAGCGGCGTTGTATTTTTTCCATCCAATCCACCTAGAAAAAACCATTTTAATTTATGTGTAAACTCTATGATTTCGTTAGTTGAGGATTCTCATAATAAAATAAAATAGTATATTATACTTGTCCATTGGGAGTCTGCGGTTCATACGAATCGTATAACTCTTTTACCTCCCGTAGCGTGAAATTTTCGTAATCGTCGTCCGCAAAAGTTAACTGCATGAAAAGAAGCAGCAACGTATTATATTCTGCTTATATAATTCTATCAATAATATGCCCTTGGTAGTATTTCTAACAAAATTTCAAGTTATTTAAAACGAAGAAATTCTGATCGGGCATTTAAATAGGTATTATTTGTTCGTAAATTAATACTATTATGTAGTAGCGAAAATAGTTGCGAAACTGTAATGGATCTTTAAAGGATAGCGTTGAACTATATAATTTTATGTGAAAATATGTTTGGGATATACATATAAATAAGAAGTAATGTCAGTTTTATTTTCCGAAGCACTTGTACCTATTTTTGTGATTGTCACTATTGAGACACTATATTGCATTGTGTATAATATGGCTAAATTGCAAATCGATTTCAAACATTGTAATTTTTGTATACATTACATACAGTATAAATAAATATAATTTATGCATACCTTGTATAGGCTTACTTGGAATTCAATCATAGCTTCAATATCTTGTACCAATTTCTCCCTTGGAATAACACTTCCTTTTGCTTCCGCCAAAATTTCAGCAATTTTTAATACATATTCGGCATATTTTTCTCTTTGCTCTTTGGCAGCCACTTCGTTGCTGTCAACTTCATCAGAATCACTATCATCGGCATCACTGCTTTCCGTGGTGTTCTCATTATCGTCATCATTCTCGCTATCGTTCTTCTCTTCTCCATCATTGTCTTCATCTTCAGCAGTGCCCTCCTCCGTGTTTTCAGCACTCTTCGGTTTCTTATGCGTTTTTTTAGTATGCACACTTGCGTGTTGCTTCTTCCAAGCGTTTGTTAATATTTTGTTCATATTGTTAACTTGATGTGGATTATAAATTGTTCCTGGGTGACGCTTTCTGTTAATTGCGCGATGAATGTGCGATGTTACTCCTCTCTTTGGTCGCTTGTGCGTAGAATGATGCCTGTTTCTCTTATTTTTCACACCGTCCGGATGATCCGCGTTTTTCCTGTGCACTTCATGTTTGCGCATCTTTCCATTTTTCATTACTTTCTTTCCTGCTGGTTTTGTTAATCTTGAAACTGGCTTCCTCTTGTGCATCTCTTTGCTGTCATTCTCCTTACTTGAACTTCCTTTCTCTTGAGAATCATCGTCGTCGTTGTCGTTGTCTTCGTTGCTTTCATCATCTTCGTCGTGAGGTATCTTGCCATTAAACAATTTATACGTGCGAGGAGGAAAATGCGGTTCGTGGATCTAATATTTTAACATATAAGGTGCACTATTAGCAATACGTAATATTTATCATAGTTAATATTAAATAAATGAGTGCCACGACGGAAAGAAGTTGCATAAGCTTCCTACATTGAAGTGTTTGTACGTTTCCTTCGCACATATCACACAAAATATTCTAGACTTATGTTTATGGAAAATGTAGTAAAATGAACGGAGTTTCAAGGTATTTGCAGAGAAAAAAATGGACGAAAAATTCAGGGGCTCAATGCAACATCGTCAAACATATAAGGTGAGCCAGAATAGATATGAAGTTATTGCATGATGGATTGCTTATGCAGGACCGAATTGAAAGAGATCAAATTATTTTGTAAAATTTGGCTTCATTTGTTAGTTACAGCCGTTGGAAGAATCGTCATACGAGTCTTGTATATGCTAATTCCAAAAAAATGAGCAGTTTCAAATTTCATAGTAGATTTATGGAAATTAATTAAGAATAGGGGAAATTAATTATTCTTATTAGTGTACTATTGAATTGTACCATTGTACTGCACAAGTAATCTAAATACGATATACAACGAACTGTTCACTGCAGATCTGGGCGGGTATAGTTGAAAAAACTATTGGCATCAATCCGGATTTACATTGAGCAACTTACGACTGTTATGGTTTCCATTTCTTTACGTGGCAGCTCTATGACGAGTATATCGAAGAATGTACTTTGGGCAGTTAAGAGTGCGTAGTTATCATCAATTAATTGCCACCTGTATAATTCTTCGGCCCACTCACCCTCGTCCATGATCAGCGGCCACCCGCCATTTCTGGACAGGGTAAGCAGTACTGAATCCAAGCCCCTTTTATTCATATCATCTGTAGAAAACGACAATGAATTGAGATTTACGTGTTGGGGTACTCTGTCTGCTGGGATTAAAACATAAATTTTGGATTAAGAAATAGTCAGTGATCGTTGAGACGATTCTGGGTTTTTAGGATTAGATTATATGTGTTGTATATCACTCACAGTCATGCAATTGTTGCGACAATAAAAAAAAATGAATAGTATGTAGATGAGAAAAATATTCTCGGTTAGAACTATCGTACAAAGTAAATTAGGTGCATTTTCTATTATACATTGACAATTTCTCTCTTTCTTTATTTTCTTTCTTAAGCTTAATGCTGTTGTATACGCGGACGGTTTAAAAGTACAGTAGAGTTTAGTGTTAGTTAATAAGGATACAGTTTCAAGTATCGTAATGAAAAGTTTGGCAAAATACGAAGCCCAACTTTATCACATAGAAAAATTTATTACGGTAAAGCAAAAAGTGTCAACTTTTCATATTTGCAAAGACCAAGTAAACGTTTCCACGTTAGTTAGAATGAAATTTAGTAAGAAAGCAGAATAACTTTCGTTATATTTCAAACTTACCTTTATTCATGCAAACTTTAAACCATTTCTTCGCAAGTTTAACAGGTAGCAAATCAGTCTTGTGAATGTCCGCATCCAAAGTATCTGCAAGAACATAAATATAAAGTAACAGATTTCTGTCCAGTTTTCAGACAGCTAGTCATCTGTCAAAAGATATTTGCAACAAAAATAGACGCGGCAATTTATAATTCTCTCAATTAAGTTACTGTTAACGATCACACTGTAAATGATCGTGAAGAAGATAAGCGGGATATTTCATTTTTGGAAAACATTTTTGAAACACGGGGAAGCATTGTATTTACAAAAACATAGATTAATGATCAGAAAGAAATAGGACAAGACAAAGGACTGTAAATATGCAGGATGTAATATGGCCAAGAATAAAAAGCATAAATAACAACTTTTAAAATAATGCAAACCTTTTATCTGCGTATATATATTTTTTTCCACCGAGTGCCATAAGCTCCAAGAGCGAAAGTGCTCTGGTATGGGATGATTATTTGGAAAATTTCCGCATGCATATTCGTAAAAATCGTCACAAGGGTCTGCCCTATCGTCCATAGACTCCTTAATCACTTGAGCTGTGTAATAACAAAACTCAAAATATTCAAACAAATTAAAAAAGAAATTTAGCTTTAAAACCCCAAATTTGAGTCGAATAATTATTCGATAATGTTTTGGCATATTTTTATGAATGTACAGTTCGTGACTCTTTTAAAATATCGTTTTTCATAAAGCGATTAAGATATATATCGATAAAATATTAAGAAATTCTTGTTCTTTACAAATAAATACAGTGAATAAAACAAAATTTCGCGCACCTAATGTTGTTGGAGCAAATGCTGTTAATGAAGAAAACACTTCCTTTTAAATACAAATACACTGTCTTAAGGAAGAAAGTATTCTTTCTAAGAAAATGTATTCTCGAAATACTGGATGTGCTACTTTTTTGCTACTTTACTCTAATATGTCCTTTAGTCACTGCCAATTATACAGCCAAACCATAGCCGAATTAGCATGGAATAGCATGTAAATTCACCGGATGATTGGAAGTTGACATACTCCAAATAATGACAGAGTCAATAATACATAATACGTGTTAGCATATATTTCATACTTTAAATGAGTAACAATTTTGACATACCCATCGACTTGCATTGTTTCGAGTGACATACACTTGTTTCATTTTGAGTCGAAGTGAGGGACTTATGATTTAAACCCAAAAGCCATTCTAGATGCCTGGCACTGCCCAATGGCGATGCAAACCCACCGATTGCTGCACAGAAACATGCACTAAAAAAGGAAATAATGCGCTATCATTAATATAATTAATCGTTATAGAGAATATCAGAAAAAAGTAAAAATTTCAGCATAGTGCAAGAACAAAAATATACTTAATAAATATTGTTAACATAGGTACAAAATCTTGGGAAAATTAAACTCAAATTACTTTGTGTTCCTTCAGAAAGGAAGATAATATTTTTCTAATAATTTAAAATAGAACCTCTCATTGGAAAAGCTTTTGCAATAAAATATATTGGTATAAGCGAAACACGAATTACAAAGAATGTTCAACTATCGCTGTAACCAATTAATATGGATTGCAGAATTTAAACTTACTATGGCAGTCTTTACTGAAACTGAATCTTTGCAAATTGCGATGCAATATTAAAGCGAAAGTGGTATACAAAAATAATCATGTAAAAAGGTTCAAAAACGTCCAGCTGGAAGGTTGCCGCATATAGCTATCCGTCCAAAAACATTAAACTGTAAAAAAATGCGCCAAGTAGGAGTTGGATTTCCCCCAAAATTGAAGTATAACAAAAAAGATAATAGATATCATACAAGAAAGCCAAGTTTTCATTCAAAGATACCTCGATTTAATTCGCATTAGCAATTAATAATAAATTAACAATAAATTAGCGATTAACAATAAAAAAAACTTGGCGTGTGCGCGCTTCATTACGAGGTAAAAAGACAATGGAAAACTGATTCAAACCCAAAACTGACTTTACTACAATTTAATTTCTTTAAAAGTTTTTTAGCAATATTACCAGAGCAAGTGCCTCGAATGAAGGGCGCACACGCCAAGTTTTTTAAATTGTTAATCGCTAATTTATTGTTAATTTATTATTAATTGCTAATGCGAATTAAATCGAGGTATCTTTGAATGAAAACTTGGCTTTCTTGTGTGATATCTATTATCTTTTTTGTTATACTTCAATTTTGGGGGAAATCCAACTCCTTCTTTGCGCATTTTTTTACAGTTTAATGTTTTTGGACGGATTTCATGCCTTTTTGTTAGTTAATACTTAACAATGAAGACAATAAAATTTCTAATTATTTATCAATAGTTTAATTAACAAATTTAAAACTAGAATTTTATTAAAATGTCACGTGCCATTTCTGTTCAAATCTGCACCATCACCTATCTGCATGTTTATGTTATAATGTAATTTTAATGTTACAATGTATTTATAACTTAATCATGCACATAGGAAGAGATCTAAGAAATTGAGCTGAATGTGAGAATATAGATTCCCTACATAATTATATAGCTTGCACTTAACAAATTCAATATTCCAAAATTAAACAGTATGGGATTTACAGCTTGCCTAATATAATTTACAATTTTAACTTTAGTCTATTGGAAGTTAGAAACATGCTAGTAATTGGTAATAATTACCACCTGTTTACTAATTCCCAATAGCTAGGATGCATTTAAATTGCAGATTAGATAAACTATACCCTCATACGCACTTTAACTTTGGTATATCTTGAGTGCCAAATGCATAGGTCACGGAGCATACAATCTAAAGTAGAGAAATTTGCTAAACAAGTACTGATTATCAATAGCTATTATATCCCTAAATGACATGTGATTGGTAATTAGTACTTGCTTACATCATTTTAGTTCTTTAGCAGAAGCGTTCCTTGAACAATAAACTTGACAGTCAAGATACAAATTAGACTGCATATGAGCATTTTGCTTGGTTTGTATATTATAATTGTAAAGTGTCAAATCAAACAATGATTCAGATTAGCAAAGGAGAGATTATCAATAGCCAGAATCTACTGAAATTGTAAATGATTTGACTTAATACTTTACAAGTTATATTTGATAAGCTATATATGCAAGCTCTCTCATTCTCAGTCTAGTTTTTTTTTATGTATCCTGATTATCAAGTGCCTAGCTGACAGAGTGCAAACCTAAAGTGCTGAAATTAGTCTACGTAAGCAAGTACTGATTGCCAACAGTTAGCATTCCTTTAAATTGTAAATAATTGCTAACTTATTATTGGTTAAAAGATTCATATGCTAGACACTTGAGAATTTTAGCTATTGATAATGAGCACTCGTTTACCAAATACAGTGAACAGTGATTTGTGAATTACGCACTTAACACTTTTCACATTTCATAATTCTCAATAGTCACAAGATCACAGGAACAGGGGCAAGGATAGTATGCTCTTTTATTAACTAAATAAAGAATTGAACCTGAAAAACAAATAATAAACATAAAATCGGAAAAATCGGAGTATGTCACATAACCAGCCAGGGCATAACCGGCTTAACCAATATGTCGGTAACGTAAACACAACACAGCCATATTATCTCCACAGACCGCAGCATTTCGGATTACTGCCATCTCGCATGAAAAAAGTGAAAGTTACATTTTTAGGAATTCTGCATGAATCTCATGACTCCACCTTTTGTTGCCTTTACCACGAGAAAAATAAGGAGGTGAAATTCATATCTTCTGAACGACTGAACCGATTCGTGTAATTCTTGGCTCATTCGATTCAGAAAAATCAACGAAAAAATACAAAATTCAGAAATAAATCCTTGGAGCTGTAACTTCCCCATAAATCGAGGTAAAAGTTTTATAGCAGACGATAACCGCTACACTTCGGGATAATAAGTACCGTATGTATATATAATTACTACTTGGCGCGAGAGTCTACCGAGTCTCCTGATACACTTCGGGATAATAAGTACCTGATATATCCTCGGTAGTCGCGCGCTGTATATATATATATAATAATAATAATAACTACTACTTGGTATCTATAACTACTACTTGGCGTGTCTTCCGTCTTCTACCGAGCCTTCTGATACGTAATTAATCACAGCCTTATCCAGCTCCGCGATAATTACGCTACAAAAAAGTTGTCAGCATTATTAACCATCGCCAGTTCACAACGCACATTGACAATTGGTTAAAATACCAGAGCGAATACAGTGTACCGTTCTTAGGAAATAAAGCTATTATAGTGGTGAAGAATTGTCCTAAAACGCCTATCCATCATCCGGTAGGAAGCATTCCTACGAATCAGTCGGACTTGAAAATAGGAACACGGCCACACAGATACGAAGGGCAAATAAGCATTTCCTGCTCTGCGGCTGGCGGTCACAGTGCAAGGAAAATAGAAAAAAATCAGATACTGCGTCGCATTTCCTCGGTGTACCGTCAGCAACCTATAAACTCGAGAGACGAGAGAACAGGGGGTTGCCCTTGCCATTCGGTAATTTTCGTTTAATTCGTAACGTTAAAGGAACCCGCAACACGATTGTCTAATACCATTTCCAATCTGTTGAAACTCTTATTGTATTTTGTTATATAGTTATCCAGAATATATACAACTTATTTTAGTTTCCAATAAGAAAGTCAAGTGTTTAATCAGTTTTTGACTTCCGTTTAACAAAACAGTAGTTCGAGTATTCACAATTAAGGAAAAGAGTAAACAAAAATCCCACGAGGACACAATTTTACAGCGCGAGGTGAATCCGGCGAGTTATAGTAAGGTTTAAGGCTTCAGTTTAGGGCATTCTTTCATAAACGAGGGACAGTCTTGAGTCTGGCTAAGGTGAAACAGTCCTTAGCACAATTTCGTAGCACATTGAGGACTCGCGCAGGTGGTCCACTCGTTAGGTGAAGGATTTGTCATTATTTTCTAGATTCTCATTATTGTTGGTATAGAAAATCTCAGACAAAAACAAAAACTTCGCTATCGTTACAAAAAGTACACCATAATATTTTTTAATACACGATAACTTTCTTACTCTATTCTTGTTTGAAATCACGTGTTGAATTTTAATACTTTAAAATATATAACGATATATAAATATAAAAACTACATAAATACACTTAGAAGCGTAGATTTTATTGTTTCAAAAATTTTTGATGTGTAATCTATCATTAATTTAAACTTTCAAGATTCCATAGTTATGAACTTTTTACACAAACAATGATATCAGTGAAGAAATTTAATGAAACATTATCAGTGACGATACAACAACCCATTATTTTTTAAGTAAGTGCTAAACTGGTCAGAACCGCTGATATTACATTCCAAATATTTTGCAATACAATCTTTTACAGGCCGATGCAACTATGCTAGCGCCAGTAATTACTTTCACGCACTTTTAATATTGAAAAATAAAACAGTTTTATTGCATTTACTGCTGCCTATCAGTTTTTTAATTATAAGTATTGGTAACAGATTTTAACTTAAACACTAATACAAAGAATGAATACTTACAAAAGCAATAGCCGAATCATGGCGATTTAAGTATTCTACTCAATCGTGCCGAAACATGGAATTTCGCGAATATAAAGTATAAACGACCGTGCAGCGTCCAATTGATTTACACTAACTAGGATGTCAGATTCTTACAGCGGCAATTTATAGCATTCAAAACGGAAATGTTTTAATGCCGATAAGAATACACATTGTGTGATACGATATGTCCTGTCCTCCAGATACCATCAATTATAGAACTCTGTGCATCCTTTATCCTTGAAATGCACAAGTATCAGAACTAGAACAGTAGCAAGCATGTTTTGGAATATTCTCTACGGTTGATATAATTGGGAATTGTTTTAAACATTGTACTTTTTCCTATATGAGTATCTGTCACAAAAATATGTTTCGTACTTTTGACTGTCTTTTCGTGAGATTAAAAATCAGTTCTTCGTCAATCCCCGACTGGCAGTTGGGACCGACAGAGCATCAGTTTTGCCGTCAGTTCACCCACAGGCTGGCCCTCACGATCGTCTGTTTCTCCAACCACCTCTACTTACTGGTCCTTGACCCATTACGGGAAGTCAAGATTTTCTTGCGCTAGGTGTCAGGCCTGTCGGGCCGCTGAGAGAATAAACCCGGAGAGGGAGGGTAGTCAGGCGAATCCGACCGGGATTTTACCCTCTCCAATTACGCTTTGGGAGTTCCGTAGCCTGGCTTACCCTCACGCGCTGTCTCCTCACCCATGCTAAGCGCATTGTAGCCACACTATGCGTCTGTACTTGAGATTTGAACGAAACAGTATTCGGTAATGGAAAGTCCACGTTATATTTTGAAATCACTCTTAAAGAGGCCAATCTATGCCAACATTACTTTATTCACAAACTAAAAGTTTATTTAAATACCTTATACTAAATAGAAAATCTACGGGTCCTGAAAAAATAATAGCTATAAAGTTTGTTCCTTCCCGAACAAAACAAGAAAAGAACAACGTCGATTCGACCAGCGGTTTTCGCAACAAAAATTCTTCCGTAATGGTAGCATTTAACGAAAAGGATAAAATACCCTACTTTGACGGTCTCTATTTCTTAAACAATTACGAATCACGGAAAACGAGAATATGACCTATATCTATTTTCTTATGGGGAACAACGTGTGAATTTCAGGAACATCTAAAATGCCAGTTAGATTTCTCAGCGGTCAGTTAATCCTGATCGCTAAGAAATCATAATGTTAAATCACGGTAATCTCGTCTATTGAATATAGTATCTCATGTTAGTCTAAATTGGTGTTTTGATGCAAAAGAACTGATCCGTTTTAAGAAAAATGGCACCTAACCCTGGCTTGCGGGTCGTTCAATCTGTCAAACGGTGACAGGCGCAGCTTGTCTTTATCAAAGTTAGGCTGACCCTGTTGGGTCGGGCAACCAATACCGAGGTCGTAGATGCATAGCGCTAGGACCGCGACGCTCCCAAGTGTCAAGGAAACTGGCAGTGTCTGCGCTTGGGTGAGGGAAATCTCGGGTTCATTCTCTCAACGGCCCAACTTACATAGTCACGGTACGTCTAAGATATTTTGTTTGAAGAGGTGTACTCATTAGGCGATTTTGGTAAATGAGGTTCAAGCATGGAGGATTTCGGGTGGCTGTAGGTGGAGTCAAGTGCTCAGGTGGGGTTAAATTCCTGGGGGTGGTAGGGTGCTGTTCAGGTGCGCAATTTCCCGATGGGCGCGTTCACTCTACCCTCAAGAAAGACGCATTCGCCTATTCAGCTGCACATCAGATGTTTTATTACACGTTAATTGGTATGGTCCTTCTTGGCGGCTACCTGGGTAACCCGCGGCGAAGAGGAATATTCAAATGCGATACCTAGACGTAAACTGCGGCCGATCACTTGTCCAAGTCGCGAATATTAATATCAATGGCATAGGATAAGCAAAGTTTATTTAAGACAGGATGAATGCACCACAGTATGCGATTTGTTAATCGAACGGCGCACAGTGGGGTATTTGACCCCGAAGCGTGATCAAAATTCAATTTATTAACATTTTTTCCCTGAAAATCGGCTATCAATATTTAATCTATATTATTTGCGGAACACTATGATGCAATTTTACGATTTTAGATTCAGCCAATGTGACGCTAATCTCATTAGAATATCACTAAAACTGATATTTCGCGTGTGGGGGTGTGGTCTATATTATAGACCACACTCTATATTATAAATACGTGTATAAATCTAGAGCTCCGAATGCGCAATCAAGATTTGACAATAAATTTATTACATTCACTGGTTCCTCCCAACATAGAAAGTTTCAGATTGTGCTTACAAGATCTTCTAAAACAGCGCACCCCAATTATGCCAATGTCCCGATAAGGTACAGGTACAAAATATCCAGCACGTTTGATCGGTCAGTCCCCGACTGAATTACCCTTCTGACGAGGGCATCAGTTAAGTTTTCTATCTAAGTACTTTGGCCAGTTTGGGATAAGTATATGCGGGATCATATGACACCTCGCTGAGACTCTAAATGAATGTGATCAACAGAATCAGCTAAAAATTCCCAACTAAAGAACCTTCAGTTTTCACTTTTCTGTCAGTTTTCAAAACTGTCAGTCCGGGCATGATGGAAAACAGACGAAAAACTGACCATGTATGGATAGTGAAAGTGGCGGAGAGAAAGGGCAAAGGAGTGGTAGGAGAAGGAGAATAAATGATAGGAGGACAGTAGGACGAGGAGGTGAGGGAGAACAAAGAGATATGAAGAAAGTGAGAGAAAGGCGGCAAAGCGGTGAAGGACAGGAGGAAGGCAAACAGAAGAAGGTAACGAATGTAGTGAGCCAGAAGTTTCGGACGCTTGAGAGGAGAGTATGTGTGTGTATGCGTGTGCGTTTGATTATATGTATGCGATGATCTGAGGTTTGCGACAAAAGACTGTCGGACGCGGGAAAGAGCCGGCAAGCGCGGGCAGGCAACGGCAGTCGCAGATAGAAATTGTCGCAGATCGGACGTTAAGTTGCCAAGCCGGGCAACGTCGGACAGCCATTAGAGAAACGTGGCAAAAGCCGTTGCCAATGTTAGATTGTACCAGATACGAAGCCGAATTATACACATATATATAGAATTCTTTCAAACCAATCCACAATTGACAAGTTGCATTGATCCCATCATAATCCTGATCCCACAAGAATCAAGGGGAAGAAAGAAAAGGGGAAAAAATACGCAAAGCAAAGCCAAGCTTGGATGATAACCTTCTGGTGTGTGGCAGTGCTAGTAAAAAAAGATGCAGAATTTTGAGAATTACTCAAGGAATAGGAAGTAACAATCCTAATAGAAACATGGATAGAGGTGAAGATATAGAGTAGAGTGAAAGATAAGCTGCCAAGGGACTACAAATGGAAGGTACAGTAGGCTAAAAGAAGCAACAAAAAAGGGAAGGGTATGGAAATAGAAAGAAGAGAACAGGGGAAAGGAGCGTAAGAGAGTGTTATAACAGGTGGAGTAAGAATGGGGAAAAAGAATTGGAAGATAGAGGGGATACGCATAAACGGAGATATAGAAAATAAGTCTAGGATAATGACAAAGTAGATGGACAGGTTGATGGGCAGATGGGAAATAATTATAGGAGGTCGCTTCAGTGCCAAGGCAGCACAAGATGAAGGAACAATGGAAGGAAACAGCCAGGAAAAAGGGGGAATCGGAAGAAAACCGAAAGATGACTTAAATTTTCCAATTGAGGTTTTTGGGATTTTTTAATAATAATTAAGGAACAGCTAATCTTTTCGAGTTGAAGAATAAACAATCAATTGTTGTTATTATACTCGACGCCATTTTGTCAAAAAAAATTGTAATTTTTGATCCGTTGTTCACGCGATAGCCACGTTCATATTAAACACTAATAATTTTGTTTTTTTAGTTTCCTATAACTTTAGTTGGAAGTTATCGTGCGCACCATGGGAAAAGAGGTATGAATGACTGTTTATGTCACTCCTGGACTACAACATGAAACGGCTTTAAAAAAATCATAAAAGTTTTATATGGATATGCAAATATACTAATGGTTTTTTTGAAAAATTAGTAGTTCCTTAATTATTATTAAAAAATCCCAAAAACCTCGATTGGAGAATGTGATCAAAGGGAAATACCCCCTTAAGATGACTTAAGATGACTTAAGACATAGCCGTTTCTTATTTTCTTATTGCAGTTCGGAATTTTTGAGAGCCGTAGGTTTCGACTCGCCAGGGCGAGGGTGGTCGGATCTGCTTGGTGAGTCAGATTTAATCGCAGGTTTAATCAGAGGTGTAATCGGATTGGTCGAACGTGAATTTCTTTAGGCCAAGTTCGTTATCAGTTGAAGATGCATTCTTCAGTATCAGTGCTGTCAGACCCGTCTGTATTGTTCAAACACATAGTATTGTATAAGTGATAAGTGTATTATATCATCACATAATGCGTGACTCAGCGTGATCAAAGCGACCTTCGGTGCTAAATGGCAGTGCGATGTATGTACTATGATGGGGCGTTACAAATGCAAAAATTTATCGAAAACCATCAAATCTGGTGCAGATCCAGGTACACCATGTCAATACAGGAGCCGGCGACGAGTGGGTCGAGATGTGATCAGGCAATCCTTGTCAACAATTAAAATGACCTGAAGTTCACATTGACCTCTTAGAAGGAGAATCGACTAGATCTAGAGGAATCTAGAAGATAACAATTCACCGCTAATTACCCCCACCAGCATCTCCGTGCAGGAGTGCCGTGTACCTCGGTACAGGATAGCAGTATTAGCTTGGTCTCGCGCTTTTGCAGGAGCTCCAATTCCGAAGGTAATTTGGGCAGATGTGCTTTACATCGGCAGTCCGGAGGTCGAACTTACAAGTACAAGAAGAAAAGATCCTGTAACGATAATGGTATTTTTAGTGCCACTTCAGCCGTCAATCCTCACCACCTTACATCCTCCGTCATTCGTCGTAGTGTCGGTGAGGCTCAATGTGATACAGTAATGATAAAACGTTAGATCAGTTACGTATTCATCCTCATCGGACTAGTGTTAGAAAATCAGAAATAGGCATGCGAATGCGCGTGTAGAACGGGCCTCGTGGAGGTTGTGCAGGGCACCTCTCCCCTTCAGGGAAAACCCAGGGTGTCATAAACCCCCAGACTTAGCCACGCTGACACAGGTAACCTGACGGCGAGCGATGTCCGACAGCATCACTCTTGGACTGACTTCAGCCTTGACACCACTGTATTACTGATCTTCGCATCAATATAATTGTACGCTACATTTGTTAATTGGATCCCTGACGAGTTACATTATTTACGAGTACCCATACCAACTTCAGACGCCGTGTAGTCTTACATTAGTTTTCTTAGCCTTATTTTACACATAGATTCAATAATTTTGATAAATATTTACAATCGCTACTCGTGTGAAGCATTGATTTTTTTATATTTTTTTGACGGAAATGCAAGTATTAACATACTATACATACATTGAAATTGGGGGAGCACCATAGAACCCCATAAGAACACTATAAAAACAACAAGACTTGGTAAATATTCAGAAGTGCTCCTTCTGTGAAATTGAAGAAAGCTGCTATGTGTCATAAAAGTCAGACCTAACTAACCCAGACTGCGGCAAATATATAGAATTTCTTCTAATTTCATATTTAGATCGCCTTGTTTGAAATGCTGTCATAAAAGCAATGTACTGTAGTATATTGAGCTGTTGACAGCATAAAGACTGAGCCATACTGAGTCTGGCTTGGTTAGGTCTGGGTTTTAAGTCTGTGTTACATCTGTATTAGGTCTGTACCAGGTATAAGGAAAAAAGGTCTTATTAATTTCATATGAATTTCATGGGGTTCCTATGCGGTTTTATGGTCTTCCCCCAATTTCAATGTATGTATAGTATGTTAATACTTGCATTTCCGTCAAAAAAATATACAAAAAACCAATGCTTCACGTGAGTAAATTTAACTCGCTATCTAGTCTCCCACATAGTTTTCCCATGTGTATTTTTCGAGCCTTAAAACTGTGACTTCGACTCTTTTGTTCTGTCTTATCTCAAGTCTTAAAACGCATTCCTATAAGTCGGCCCGCTGAGAGAATGAACGTGAGATTTCCCTCACCCAAGCGCAGTCACTGCCACTTCCCTTGACACTTGGGAGCGTCGCGGTCCTAGCGCTATGCATCTACGACCTCGGTATTGGTTGCCCGACCCAACAGGGTCAGCCTAACTTAGATAAAGACAAGCTGCGCCTGTCTCCGGTTGACAAATTGAGCGACCCGCAAGCCAGGGTTGGGTGCCATTTTTCTTAAAACAGATCAGTTCTTTTGCATCAAAACACCAATTTAGACTAACATGAGATACTATATTCAATAGACGAGATTAACGTGATTTAACATTATGATTTTTCAGCGATCAGGATTAACTGACCGCCGAGAAATCTAACTGGCATTTCAGATGTTCCTGAAATTCATACGTTGTTCCCCATAAGAAAATAGATATAGGTCTTATTCTCATTTTCCGTGATTCGTAATTGTTTAAGAAATAGAGACCGTCAAAGTAGGGTATCTTATCCTTTTCGTTAAATGCTACCATTACGGAAGAATTTTTGTTGCGAAAACCGCTGGTCCAGTCGACGTTGTTCTTTTCTTGTTTTGTTCAGAAAGGAACAAACTTTATAGCTATTATTTAGCCTATGTCGGGCCGCTGAGAGAAAGCAGCCGGTGAGGGAGGATAGTCAGGCGGACCCAGCCGAAATGTTACCCTCTCCAGTTACGTTTCGGGAGTCCCGTAGCCTGGCTTCCCCTCACGCGCTTTCTACCTATACATGCTGCGCGCCTTGTAGCCACGCTATGCGTCTGTATTTGAGATTTGAAGTGACACGGGGACCCTCCTCCGTTCACTTTCTTAACATAGAGAGTGAGTCTAATTCTCATTATATATATGTTTAATAACCCACACGCGATATATTGGGAAGATTTTTATTCTACTTTCATCCCCTTTCTATAGCTCCGTGGAATAGTATTCATAGTTGCACCTGTAAACAAAATCAGAGCAGTACTTGTTTCTCTCACTAATAACAAAAAGTTAGAAACATAAAAAAGGGACTGAAATTTACACATGATCTGCAAACTGTAGTAAAAACTTGTTTTTGCTTACGAATATTGAAAAATGTGGAGAAACAACAATGTATCAATTAATCCTGATCACTGAGAAATCATAATGTATACTCACAGTAATCTCGTATGATGAATGTAGTATCTCATTTTAGTCAAAATCGACGATTTGATGCAAAAGAACTGATCCGTCTTAAAAAATGGCAGCCAGCCCTGGCTTGCGGGCCGCTCAATGTGTCAAATGAAGACAAACGCAGCTTGTCTTTATCTAAGTTACGCTGATCCTATTGGGTCAGGCAACCAATACCGAGGCCGTAGATGCATAGTGCTAGGACCGCGACGCACCCAAGTGTCAACGGAAGTGGCAGTGACTGCGCTTGGGAGAGGGAAATCTCGCATGCTTTCTCTCAGCGGCCCAGTAAGGGATCATCGCAGCGTGCCCTTAGTGAACTATGCAGCGGTGCACTTTTGCTTCCCCCATAAGTGTGTAGACCTCAAGCGTAGTCAGACCCTTGGCGCCTATACTCCCACCATACCCCCTTTTCACTGGGTTTTTCGGGTATTTAAGCCCTAAATTCTAGTGGAAAGCGAGGGGAATCAGTTCCGAACTCTCGTCGACGGCGAAGCTCTGTCAATCGTACCAGCGAAGAACACCATAGTAGATCGAGCACTAGTCTCCTTCGAAGCATTTACAATTACTGTACGTACATTGTGTCCCATTGCGATCGTTAGGAAAGTCACAGTTCTTTCGTTAGTTTCCCCCCCGTTCAAATCGTAACGTAAAACGAACTCATATTATCTTGTAACAACATCTCAAAACCACAGAAACTCTCATTATATATTTTGTGTTTGTATTATTTGTTCATTCAGAATATATTGAACATTATTCTAGTTTTCATTAAGAAATCAATTGTGTCATCATTACTAAATTCCTGTTTAGTCAACCTTGTTTTAATTAATCACAATAAGGAGAAGAATAATAAAAGATCCCACGAGGATACATCTTTACCGCTCGAGGTGTATCCGGCGAGCCATAGTAAGGTTTAACTCTAGCTTAGGGCATACTTCCATGATCAATGAACAGTCTTGAGTCTGGTTAAGGTGAAATAGCCCTTAGCACGATCCCAAATCTCTGTTCTGAGCTACTGGAAGCAACTAGCCATTCTTCTATTTAACAAGGTCCAGTCTTGAGTCTGGTTAAGGTGAAATAGCCCTTAGCACGATCCCAAGTTCTGTTCTGAGTTATTAAAAGTAACTAGTATAAAGGGGTTAAAAGGAGATTAGGGACCTGAGTGCGGTTGAGTTGAAATAGCACTCAGCAACATCCCAGGATTGACGTAGGGCCGATTGGGAACTAGACTCGAGTCTGGCTAAGGTGAAATAGCCCTTAGCACGATCTTAGAGCATATTTTAGGACTCGCGAAGCCTGGCTCGTAACAAATTGGTGACAGCGGTGGGATACTCAGATTTTATCAGTTCACAAACTGTCGAGTAAAGTTATTTTTCTCCTTGCGCTTAATTGAATTACATTATTACAATGGCTAAACAGGAGTCTGATATTAATGTTCTTATGCAAGAGTTGAAACTCAAGTCAACTATTCATAAATTTGTTCAAGATATTCCTAATTTCGATGGAAGAAGAACTGAACTTAAATATTTTGTTCAATGTGTTGAGGACGGTGAAGATGGTTTGCCATCGGCTTTCGAAACAAAATATTTAAGCGCTGTAATTAAAAAGTTAAAAGGTACCGCTAGAGAGAGCGTGGATGGTGAGACGTTCACAAGCATGAATGCTTTGTTACACCATTTAAAGAAATGTTTTGCCCCGGGCAGAAGTCTGTGGTCTTTTCAAGACGAAATTACGCGATTACGGATCTACCGGGATGAAAGTGTACAAGATTACATAGACAGAACGCGTCACGTAACGCATAACGCTCGCGCGGCAGTGAATCAAGAGTATGAAGAGGAGCATAGATCAGCTGCATTAAAGTTTTTGGAACGCGGCGTAATTGATAAATTTATATACGGGTTACCGGAACGGTATTTGTCGCGAGTGAACCCGAAGAATTATAAGAAGATAGAAGAAGCGTTTGAAGAGGTTATGGAGATCACTCAAGGATGGAGTGAGCATAATCGGAGCTCGAACGGTTATCGTTATCGAAATAACGACGGGCCCCGACACTTTAACAACCAGCGACCATTCAATCCGAACTGGAGCCGACACCATGGATCCCAAACGGAGACTACATCTGGTGTGAAGGAAAACCCATGGGGTTACGGATACGGCAAACCGACCGCGGGTGTCATAAATTTCCCCCATCAGCAGTTTCAACAACAGCATCCAAGGCAACCAGAAAGTGTCGAAAGGTATCAGAACCACAAGAGCTGTAAGTGCTGGAATTGCATGCACAAAAGCTGCGATGGCAATTATCGTAAATTTAAGAATCAACCAAATTTTGCCCAGATGAGTAATAATTATGCTCAGCCGAGCAACGATATTAAGTCCAAAAATGCGCAGCATTTAAACTTCGATCGCGTTCACCGTGTTGGCGATCAGGTGAACCGAAGCGAACAAACTCGACAGCAACATGCCCCAAAGAAAGCAGTAATTACGGAAGCCCCGATTCCAAAAATTCGTGTAAAAGTACCGGAATTAAAAGGAGGGCTTGGAGAATTTTTAGTAGACGGAGGAGCATCCGTAAATTTGATAATGTTTGAAGCTTTGAATTTACAACAAGTAAGAATTCATAAAGAAGAAATTGAAGTAACCGGAGTTGCATCCATTCCAATTCTCACAACGGGAACTGTAACTCTTCACATCAATGAGACACCTTGTCTATTCTATGTGATAAAGAATCTTCAATTGCCAGCCAGTGGTTTACTCAATAGTGCTTATCTATTGCAAGAAGAGGCTGAAATCTCGTATTTCCATAAAACCCTCGTAATTAGAGATAGACCGACAAAACCCATAGGGTTCATAAACTATCGAAGCCCAGAAGAAGAAGAAAATCAATCGATGCAGAAGCAACATTTGATACCGGCACGAAGCAGTCAGTGCATCACGGTTCGGTTAGCGAATACAACTCTCCGCGACGGTTATTTACCTCGAATCAAAACTCAAGACAACGTTTATATCGGAGAAGCAGCAGTTTCCAACAACAATGGCACTTGTCACGTAATGGCAACTAACACAAGTGACCAAGATGTTCGATTTGAATTACCACGTCAAGAAATTTATCCATACGATATTATTAGTTCACCCGAAGAAGATTATTATATGAAGAATTCTGGAAATAAATTTATATCACCTCAAGAACGAATCATGGAAATTAAAAAGACCCTTGATATGGACCACATGAATAGTGAAGAAAGGCAACATGTGCTACAACTCGTGCAAGAATACTCAGATGTTCTTTCTACCTGGAGACAATTTGGGAAAGGCACCCAACTTTCAACACTCCATTCACACTACGGACAATATACTGTAGGGAAAAAGGGGTTTGGGATATATAAAAATTGACGGCATGCGAGGTGATCTTAGCAACAGATATTTATTCCCGATCTGATCCCTTTGACTCCTTGCGTCCGACTGGCGATTTTTTCGGCGGTCAGGGCCACGTCGGCGATGCCCCTTTGTTGCGTTCGTCTTCGATGTCGCACAACGCGACCGTTACACCGTCGTAGACATAACATTGCGGCGGCCGCTCGGACGCGCCGTCAAAGGCACATATATGCCGGCACAAAATTTGTTTTCTTTGTCGCATCGCCTTACAATACCCATAAATACTCGGTAGTACAGGTATCCGCCAGTGCAGCATAAAGAGATCGACGATCAGGTAAAGGCTTTGCTTAAAGGAGGAATAATTCAACCTTCCAGTTCTCCTTATAATTCACCTTTATGGATAGTACTAAAGAAACCAGATGCCCAAATGTAACAAGCGTTGACGTATGGTTATAAATTTCAGAGCTCTTAACAACAAAACAGTTAGCGATAAATTCCCGTTACCACAAATAAGCGAAATTTTAGATAGATTAGGAGGAGCTAAATATTTTTCAGTGTTTGACTTAACTAATGGTTTTCATCAAATAGAAATGAATCCGCAAGATCGTTCAAAAACAGCGTTTACTAGTCATTACGAATTTGCTCGCATGCCTTTTGGTTTGAAAAATGCACCACCTACTTTCCAACGTCTCATGAATCAAGTTTTAACCGGATAACAAGGAACTGAATTGTTTGTATACCTTGACGATATTGTTCTTTATTCTTCATCTTTGAGAGAACATGAAATTAAAATTCGAAAGTTAATGAATAGATTGCGTGAAAATGGCTTAACTTTACAAATCAGTAAATGTCAATTTCTCCGTAAGGAAGTATGTTATTTAGGACACATTATTTCTGAAAAAGGCGTTCGATCAGATCCAAAGAAATTAAAACCTGTTAAAGAATTTCCAGTACCCACAAATTCAAAATGTATTCGTCAATTTTTAGGCTTAGTTGGTTATTACCGTCGTTTCATCGACAATTTTTCTATCAAAGCTAAACCGTTAGTAGGTTTATTAGGAAAAGGCGTTAGATTTAATTGGAGTTAGGAACAACAGCAAAGTTTCGAAAAATTGAGAGATGAACTTTGTCAACAACCAATTTTAGAATATCCTGATTTTTCAAAACCTTTTATTATTACTACCGATGCGTCCGACTTCGCAGTAGGAGCAATTCTTAGTCAAGGCGAAATAGGACAGGATTTACCAATTGCATACGCCTCACAAACTTTAAATAAAGCAGAACTAAATTACTCCGCAACCGAAAAAGAATGTATATGGTATATGCGGTACAACATTTTCGACCTTATGTTTATGGCACTAAATTTACTTTTGTCACCGATCACAGACCGTTAGTTTGGTTACACTCAGTTAAAGATCTTACTTCTCGATTAATGAAATGGAAATTACGATTATTGGAATTTGAATACAACATTGTTTATAAAGCAGGAAAGATTAATAAGAATGCAGATGCTCTTTCACGAAATCCAATCGACTGTTTACCTTTAATACCTAAAGAATCGAATGATCCAGATTTTAAACACTATTTACCTAAAGCTTCAACAAACCCTGCGAGTATTGGTAGTCGTATCAAACAATTAACACGCGATAGGCAAAAGAGACCTGTAGTCCGACACTCTGAAAGTGAATCAGATGACAGCCATTCAGAAAATGAGCAACCTCGTAGATACCCTTTTAAACCGAGTTTTATACCTATAATAGTATGGAGAACTTTCTCCCAGATACACGTTCTACAAACCCTATACCACCACCTGGAAACAATACTTTGACCAACGATTTAACGTCCTTTAATGAGTCCTTGAGTAACTCTACCCTAGCTCTCACTGAAAGGCTAGAAGATTCAGAGATTTACAATCAGTCCTTTAGTACCATTCGATAGAATTCTTTACCCCTAGATAACATAGAAATAGACCAAACCCTTCCTTTACCTGAACCTTTGGTACCTACCCAAACTGTCCATATAATTTAAACTCTCAAACAGTCCTAATTCGAATTTCAAATACCCTTATTGACTTCCCAGAATACTCAATGTCAAGTGATAAAGATAGTGACAGTGACGACAAAAATACAACAAATAATTTTCATATAGCTTTCTCTACAAGCCCTCTTTTGTCTCGGAAGGCCCATTGCATTCATCTTATCTCAACCGACTGCAATTCAAATACTCCAATTACGAAATCTTTAGAAGAAATGGAATATATAGATAAAGAATGGATTAAAAATTAACACCCAAAGAAAGGTCAAGTTTTTATATCTACACATAGTAACAGAAAGATCTTTAGTATATTTGGCACTAAATATTTTTATGAACAATTAACCAAGGAAGATATTATCTCAGGTTTAGACGAATTGAAAATAGCATTACAATGATCAAAGATTTACTCTATTAAAATGTCCTCAGTTGGAGATGGACATGATCATTTCACTCATGCAGAATTTGGAGAAATAGTTAAACGAGTTTTCAAAAATTCAAATATTCATATTACTATTTGTACATCAAGTATTACAGTTACTTTACTAGAAATTAGACAACAGTTAATTCAAGAAGCTCATAGTAGTCTGATAGGAGGACACAAAGGTGTCACTAAAACTTATAATCGTTTGCGACCTTATTATTCCTGGCCTGAAATGAAAACTGATATACAAAATTTTATCCGTAAATGCACTAGTTGTCAAGAACAAAAGTTGGTCAGAATTAAAACTCGTCAAACTATGCTTATCACTGATACACCGTCCGAACCTTTTGAAAAGATATCTTTAGATACGGTTGGTCCTTTACCACTTTCTTTAAATGGAAATAAACATATTCTTACAATGCAAGATAACCTCACAAAATATTGTTTGGCCGTAGCAATTCGTGATATCCGTGTAATAACAATAGCTGATGCCTTTGCTCGTCATTTTATAGCAGTTTATGGTACTCCTAAAGCAATTCTTACTGATAGAGGAAGTAGTTTTATTGGAAAAATCCTTACTCAATTAGCAGAAATATTCAAAATTAAAAAGGTAACAACGTCAGGTTACAGACCACAAACTAATGGTTCACTAGAAAGAAGTCATACTGTCTTAACAGAATATTTAAAGCATTACATGGATTCGTACGAAGAATGGGAAAGTTTATTACCATTTGCAATGTTTTCATACAACACGTCAGTTCACGAAGCTACCGGTTTCACCCCATACGAGTTAATTTTTGGAAGATTACCAAGATTACCATCAGCATTTCCGAAAGGAGAGAGTTTACGAACATATGATTCCTATCTGATAGATTTGATTAAACGAATGGAAACTATGAGAAATGAAATTACAGATACTTTAATTAAAAACAAATCTCGTTCAAAACAATATTATGATAGATGTGCAAATCCTGTCAATTTCAAACCTGGAGATTTTGTTTATGCTCTGAAGGAACCTCGGATTAGCAAATTTGATCCTCATTACGTTGGCACATTCAAAATCATTAATGACAAGTTGAAATTGGGTCACGTGTAGAAAGAAAAGGATCACTCGTTTTAAACAAGTAACAATAATATACAGAAAATTGGATATTGATAGAAACTAAATAGCATCCTGCATTTTCCCTGCCACATTGATTAGATGATTATCTGCATAAACCATAGACAAGACAGCCGTAGATTTAAGTTTGCGAAAATGTATCCATCCGAACCATCATAATCTGTAAAACCATTGTAATATCGTGTACGAATCTTGTATTTTAGCAATTAAGTACACTTCACTACACACTACATTGCGTTTCAAACATGCACCACATATTCTCACCTACTTTTAAAAGAAAATTCATCCGATTTCTTTTATGAAGTATCATGATTTGCGCGATATTCAATCTAAGAGGGGAGGTGTTATATATTCATCCTCATCGGAACTCTCATCGACGGCATCGAAGCTCTGTCAATCGGACCAGCGAAGAACACCGTAGTAGATCGAACGCTAGTCTCCTTCGAAGCAGTTACAATTACCATACGTACATCGTGTCTCATCGCGATCGTTAGGCAAGTCACAGTTCTTTCGTTAGTTTCTCCCCCGTTCAAATCGTAACGTAAAACGAACTCATATTACTTTGTAACAACATCTCAAAACCACAGAAACTCTCATTGTATATTTTGTGTTTGTATTATTTGTTCATTCAGAATATATTGAACATTATTCTAATTTTCATTAAGAAATCAATTGTGTCATCATTACTAATTTCCTGTTTAGTCAACCTTGTTTCAATTAATCACAATAAGGAAAAGAATAATAAGAGATCCCACGAGGGATACATCTTTATCGCTCGAGGTGTATCCGGCGAGCCATAGTACGGTTTAACTCTAGCTTAGGGCATACTTCCATGATCAATGAGCAGTCTTGAGTCTGGTTAAGGTGAAATAGACTTTAACACGATCCCAAGTTCTGTTCTGAGTTATTGAAAGTATCTAGTATAAAGGGGTTAAAAGGAGATTAAGAACCCGAGTGCGGTTGAAATAGCACTTAGCAATATCCCAGGATTGACGTAGGGCCGATTGGGAACTAGAGGACTCGAGTCTGACTAAGGTGAAATAGCCCTTAGCACGATCTTAGAGCATATTTTAGGACTCGCGAAGCCTGGCTCGTAACAGATCGATAAGTATATTTTTATAGCATGATCTGTCAGATTAAATAGCACTGTTTTTGTTGCATAACATCACTCACGTACAAGTCTTATAACCTGTGCTGTGCCTTATAATAAAGTAATTTCCTTGAAATATAAATCATATGTTGGACGCGTGTCATTCGAAAGTACAATTAATTTTTTATTGTCGTCTATTCTTAGGTGGCTCGAGACTAATCTTCGTCTGGCCACAGAAGGCACCGATAAACTGACTGCTCAACATTATCAACTTTCTAGTAAGCACATGGGACTTTAATTGGACTACTACTGTCGCCGGTTAAATGTAACATAATCGACCCAAAAATGAAAAAAGACGCCAAGTAGTTCGTCCCCAGAACCCCCGACACACCAATCCCTCACCCCACAGTGAACCAAATAGCAATTCTAGCAAATAATAATTGAAAATTTTGATATTTTTAGTATCATAATATTTTCGTCTGAGCTAAGTGTCGAGTAGCCAATTACTCCGGGAATATCGTTTAAAAGCACCACAGTTTAGAGATCATCCTGAGAATCCATAACCAAGTCGAGAAAAATAGGTATTATTTGACAAGAACTAATGGTAATCACAATCTGAAACTTCAAACGTTCCGCATTTCCGGGATTTGAACGGATTTGCATTAGAATAATTTTTTTCTAGTTCTTTAGTTTACCCAAAGTTGTTGTACACTAAAATCAACTGCAAAGATCTGCAAACAAGAAATATAGACTACTCCACAGACTTAGCGGAGCACTGCATTTTTCAGAAAATTTTCAATATTTGAGCAGTTGTAACTTAGTAAAAAAGAGTCGTACAATACGTTTGCGTATGCTCGTTTTAAAAGGCCAAGCTTCTACTTTAAACCCCTTAGATTACAGTTTTTCCCACGATAATTTTTCCCTTATATAATCGCAAAACTTTCATGCTTGCCTTTTTCCCTTCGAAATTTTATAATTGCAAGACACTCTAGGAGGTTTCTATATTTTTTCTCGGATTTTCATTAATAACGCCTTGTAAAGCAAAGCTCCTTCTTTACAAAGAGCTATGATAAAGTTGATTTTCGATTTTATTTAGACCATTTTGTCCCAACTGAATTCAAAAGTGTGCTACTGTCATTAGTATTCAATTTGATTGTATATTCGCTAGATGTAGCATTTGGCTCACTGTGCGCCCCTTCGAGCCCCGTTGGTTCGAGGATGGACAATAAATTCACATAACCTTCATCCTTCAATCATTCCGAATGTCATTGACACAAATCTCTGCTAATCCGAACGCGCCAAATCGTATCTGCTCTTAGGTTTGGCTCAATCGAGATACGTTATGTCTGAAAGCAATTGATTATTTGATGCATTCGTCATAGAAGTAGTTTTATTGAAACGCATACAACATACTGATGTCTGCGGTCCCGATAGATATTTCCGAAGTGTTAGGTAACTACCCCCACCACCGCATGATTTGCCACCGCGGTTCGGGGCAGTGGGAAAACACCCGTTAATAAATAATAAATAATAATAATAATAATAATAATAAATACTTGTATCGATGCAACCTTTACCTACTGGAAAGGTTGGCGAATATTGGGTTCGTAGGCTGGAAATAGTTAGTCGTTAATCGCGTATAGCTAAAGAGGTCAGCTCTTACGGGTCAGAGATTAAACTTCAGCCATATCTCGGGCTTATTTCTCCCACATGCCAACAACACGCACTGTGCAGCATAGTATAATCATTCCAGCAACTGGTGCGCCTTGTTTGTTCATAAGATTTATAAGAAGCTGCTTGCCTGTCAATTGGTCGGAAGTGGATGATTAAGAATAACAAAGGCTCATGTATAAATATTCATCAAATATAGTAAAAATGACTCTGAGAAAAATAACTTTGTCCATCAGAAATAGTGAGTGTACAATAAATTTCAGGGCTAATTTTATTAAAGTCTTTAACAAATTATATTATTGGCCACCGAATAATTTGTTGTTCACCAAAAGCAGTTAATGTTCACCTAATTTGAGATTCCATTTAATCTTAACTGTTCGGTAAATATTTACTTCTGGTCACTAAATTAAATTCTGAATCTCCAGAAAAATATTGCTATCCACTAATTTTAGTAAATCTTCACCAAATTTACGAATTTATTTATTCTTAAAGAGTCCACCAAATATTAATTTTGTATCAGTAAATTGTATTATTTATCACCAAAAATATTAAATGTTCACCAAATTTGGGACTCCATTCAGACACTTGGACGCCGAAAACTGATATAAAACTATACTGCCGTTATATTAAATACTTTAAAATTACAACTTAACACAGTCTCAGTCCTAACTAATTTGAAATCGGTAAGCTCGCTTTGCTGTATTCATTATCTTGATAAGATGTTGCAAATGAACAGTCAGCAGTTTTTCTGCAGAGAGATCATCATCAGTATCGCAGAGCTTTGGATATAAATAAGTGATTAAAGTTTAACTAATATGAAGTACAGTGCATCCGACTTTCCTTAGAGTAGGAGTGCTTTGGAAAGAAGAGCGTATATTATTGCTAATGAAGTGATTGCAGACTCGATTTATACAGTAATTGACTGGGAAGCTCTCAAGATGGATCTCGTACCGCTTGCACTCATTTCAATCTGCCTCATCATCTTGCTGAACAAATTCGGAGGACTTTGGAAATTTATAAAGTTCACTTTCCAAGTTGATAGGATCCCTGGACCGGGGAGGTTCGGCTCGATTTGGATGTTCTTCAAGTTCTTGAAAATGACACCCGAAGGTAAAACCGGTTTTGCTAGTACACTGTGCGTGCTTTCATGTATGTTACAATTACTGCTATGGTTGGTGATGCTGCAGCTCGATTGACTTGGACGTCAGAATGGAACAAAGAATATAATGGGTTTTTTAAAATCTGGACTGGTATGGAAGCCGTGGTGTACATCCGTAATCCCAAGTTCCTTGAGGTACGAACCCTCTCCGTGCAGAAGAGTATCCAAGCAGGATGACATGAAAGTAATATGATCTATGTAACGAGATACTTTGGAGCTAATCCTACCGCTTGGTACTTGCAGATGATTTTGTCTAGTACAATGCATATTAAGAAGTCATTGGGCTATCAATATTTGAAACCCTGGCTCGGTCACGGACTCCTAACGTCCACAGGTAAATAATTTCGCTTGAGACTGAAAGGACTATTTTTTCGGGAATCTTTAGCATTCTTATGCGTTTCAGGTGACAAGTGGTTCCGTGATCGTCGACTTCTCACACCCGCTTTTCATTTCAACATCCTCGACCAGTTCGGCGTTGTGATAAACGAGAAGACACAGATATTTGTAAACTGCTTGGAGAATGAGATAAAAAAGAACAAGCCGGGCACTCCAATAGAGATATTCACCTTTGCAATTCATTGCACTTTGGATATAATATGTGGTATCTATCATCTTGGATTACGCCTTCATCCATCGATGCTTATTAAGAAATGCTATACGCGCGTGTTTAATGTTATCATGGGTCAGGATGATACAGCAATCGTGAGTGCGAGTCGTTTTAGGTGACATATTGTTTTATGAGATAATCAAACACTCCAACACTTGAGACAATTGCAATTAGAATCTCTCAAACTTACACACAAGCATTACATTTTTCATACTTTTATCATCATATTTGTCATACCTCTATGATATTTAATTCCTTCGCCAGAGACAGCAATGGGTTTAAACATTCACGCACAGGAGAACAATTGTGAATATGCGTGCAACGTGCACAAGTACGATTGGATTTTTCGTTTATCCTCCAAGTCGTCTAACATTCGGATGAAAAATTTAATATCTCATCAACCCATATAGGTTCTCCCGATTGCTGTTCAGTCGAATATTCACACCATGGAATAGAATCGATTTCTTTTACTATTTGACCAAAGAGGGCAAGGAATTCAAGAAAACAGTGGCGGAGTTGCACAAATTCACGGAAAATGTTATTCGGGCGAGAAAACTCTCTCGAATGCAGAAAAGTGACACGGACGAAGAGAATACCGACAATGACATTGGTATGCAAATAGACTACTTACGAAGGAATAAATATGATTACATAAGAATGCATAAAATTAGGTACCCGTAAGCGGAAGGCTTTCCTAGACTTGTTGCTGGACGTGAACGAGAATTCCGATAATCCAATGACCGACACGGAATTACGGGAACAAGTGGATACATTTATGTTTACAGTAATCTTCGAGGAAATCCATCTATATTATTAAGTACACATCGGACATAAATAAAAGTTATTTGATAATTGCTAGGGCCATGACACAACAGCTGCTGCCATCAGCTGGACCCTTTTCTGTCTTGGTAATGAACCGAAGGTCCAGGAAGAGCTGCACCAGGAACTCGACCGGGTGTTCGGCGATTCAAAGGAGGTTGCGACGGTTAAACAATTATCCGAACTGAAATACCTCGATCGGGTAATGAAGGAGGCCCTACGACTTTACCCAGTTGCTCCCGAATTCTTCAGAGAACTTCAGATCGATCTCGAAATAAGTCAGTATTTCCTCCAAGCCAGTCCAAACTTCAGTTATGATAATTTCACTTATGCGGGTACATACATTTGCATGGCAAAAACGAAGTGTTAATATAAACATTTTTAAAAAATATAATGAAAATTTTTGCCATAAGCGAAAAAAAATATATATAAGTGCGTGATTTAAAGAACATTGTAAATTAATTTCATTATTTTGTCTGTCATAGTTACAAAGTTGTGGCCATGAATGTATGGACGCTTTTTAAAAAACTCGGTTAGCGGTACCCATTGTACACCTGGCAATTTTTATCTGAAACGGATGAAATAATTTTCTTTAGAAATTGGACATTTACAGCTAGTGTGCAACGAAGACGATTTTGGAAATTTTAAGTTTTAACGAAACGGCGACATTTTAAACTCCAAATGGCTCAAATTTGAAAAGTTTTCATCCTCAAATAACTATACTTTTGTTCCCCCCAAAAAAGGTAAACGTCTTATCACAAAACGGCTTCATTGCGCACTAGCTGTAAGTGTCCAGTTTCTAAAAAAATTATCTCATCTGTCTCAGATAAAAATTGCCATGTACAATGGGTACCGCAAAACCAAGTTTTTTAAAAAGCGTTCATACATTCATGGCCACAACTTTATAACTATGACTGATAAAATAATGAAATTAATTTATAATGTTCTTTAAATCATGCAACTTATATATATATATTTTTCCGCTTATAACAAATGTAATGTATGTCCTTTGTATCGTTATCACTGGCTCGCCAACACACCCGTATGCAGGAGACGCACACACCCTCGCCCTCGGCTCTCGTGTGACTGTGCGTCACCCCAATACTTGTGTGCCCGAGACAGTGTCCCGTGCCCCTTCCTAAGTACAGGTACCAGGTACCCTAGTAGGTATACCTGGGTACCCTAGGTGCAGGTATACGCAAACACTACATCCCTTCCTTATTAATAATTTTTTTATTTTAATAATTTATATTTAATTATAACCACAACACGCCTGTGTAGTCTAGCGCCTTCCTTATTATGGCGACGGGAATTCTTCCGTTGTCCTTATTTGGGCGTCATCTTGTTCTACATTCTGATCTTGAAGGGCCCTCCATTCACCTTCTACTTTTTTTAGGTGTACCACATTTCTTCTATATGTTTGTCCTGTTTCTTCATTTCTTACTGTAATGTCTCCCCCTTGGGAGCTTTCCACAACATGGGGTGTTGGATTAAAGTTTGGACTTAATTTGTCCGTTCTTCCCATATCCTTTAGGTATACCTTATCACCTTCCACTATGTCCGGTTTCTTGGCCCTCCTTTTCCTGTTACTATGTTCCTTCCCTTTTTCTTTCTGTTCTGTATCTCTATCTCTAATTTCAGGGTCATTTATTTTTTCGTTTATTTCCTCTAATGCGGGTATTTTATCTCTGTTTTGTCTGCCGAAGAAAAGTTCTGCCGGCGTCCTTCCTGTTACGCAATGCGGAGTAGTATTATACATCATTAAATACTCCCACAAGCTTTCTTGTATATTTTTTTTCTCCAGTTGACTAATCCTTAGTCGTTTTAGTATGTCGCGATTTTGCCTCTCAACTTCACCGTTTTGCTGTGGCCAATATGGCACCGTATGGTAGAGCTTAATGCCACATTCTTCGCAAAATAACTTAAATTCTTCACTGATAAACTGCCTACCGTTGTCTACTGTGATTGAGAGGGGATAGCCCAGGCGGCTGAAGATTTCTTTCAGAATTTTGATAATCTTCTCACTAGTAATTACCTTGGTGACCTTAACCTCCTTGTATCGACTATAATAGTCTATGATGACCAACAAATAGTCGCTGTTAGGTAAAGGCCCAAGCAAATCCATTGCAACGTCCATCCAGGGTTTTGCTGGGAGTTCCCGCCGTTTCATAGGTGCTGGGGGATTCGGTAGTCCTACTAGAGTACAGCCCTTACAACTTTTTACAAAATTTTCGGCATCTTTGTCTATTCTTGGCCACCAGACCTTAGACCTCAAGCGTCCCTTCATGGCTACAATCCCTGGGTGGCCCTCGTGTGCTGCCTGTAATACGTCTTTCCTAAGTTTGCGAGGAATTACCAATTTGTTTCCTCGCAAGAGCACACTTTCATAGAAACAGAATTCGCTCTCGAAATATTTGTATCCTTTTACCGAGTCATCCCAATCGTTATTGTACATGCCCTTCTTGACGTTGCAAATTTCCGGATCGTTTTCTGAATTTTGAATAATAGCTTTCATAGATATTGCGCATGGTCTGGCCTGTTCCACTATTTGATGCACGTACTTATCTTCTCCCTTCGGGGGAACGTTCGTGCATTGGCATAATCGTGATAATGGATCAGCTATATTCGTTTTTCCCGGCTGGTATTTTACTTTGTATTGATACGCTTGTAGCCTCAGTACCCATCTTTCCACACGCGCACAAGGTTTCGATTTCGGTCCGAATAAAACCTCTAGAGGTTTGTGGTCGGTGATGAGATCGAATGTTTTCCCAAAAAGGAATATGTTGAAATGCTCTATGGCCCAAACCAATGCCAGAGCCTCTTTCTCGGTTTGGCTGTATCTACGCTCGCAATCTGTTAATGTTTTATTTCCGTAAGCAATGATTCTAGGACCTCTTTCACCAATCTGTACTAGTACAGCTCCAAGTCCTACCGGGCTTGCGTCTGCAATCACCTGTGTCTTATCTTGGACGTCGTAGTATCCTAGTGACTGTATCTTTGTTAATGTCTCCTTGAGCCGTTTGAATGCGTTTTCTTGATCTTTCGTCCAAGATTGTTCAATATTGGCATTCTTCCCCATTTTCTTCCGTAGTAGTTCTTTTAATGGTTCTGTCAACGTGGCGAGGTTGGGAATCCATTTATTTATATAGTTTGCCAATCCCAGAAAACTTTGTAGTTCTTCTATTGTTTTTGGCGCTCTGAATTCAGCAATACTTTTCACGTATTTGCTCAATGGTTTGATTCCTTCCGGTGTTAACTCGTGTCCCAGAAAGTTCACTCTTTGTACTTTGTATATGCATTTGGTTTGGTTTAGTAGAACGTTATTTTCCTTCAACCTTTGTAAGACTTTCTGTAGTCTTGAGTCGTGTTCCTCTTCGGTGCTCCCATAAGTCAGAATATCGTCTATGAAATTTATAACCCCATCGCATCGTATCAACATTCTTTCAAGTATCTTTTGGAAAAGTTCAGGCGCACAGGTGATACCGAACAATAACCGCTTGTAGCGATATAGTCCTTGTGAAGTTATAAATGTTGTCAGATGCCTGGAATCTGGGTGCAGTTCCACTTGGTGGAAGGCATTCTTGATGTCGAGTTTTGTAAAATACTTTGCTTTTCTTATCTTGGGTAGGAAATTGTCCATGGTTGGCAGTGGGTGATTTTCTCTCATGATAGCTGCGTTTGCGCGTCTCATATCTACGCATAAGCGGAATTCTCCATTTTCTTTTAGTATGGGCACAATGGGCGAGATCCATTTCGATGGTTTGTGCACCTCTTCGATTATATCGTTGTCCAGCAATTCTTGGATTGCCTGCTTTACCTTTTCTTCGATGGGAATCGGTATCCGTCGGTATGGTTGTGAAACAGGTTTTATTGAATCGTCAACGGGAATATCTATGAGCACATTTCTAAACTTTGGGAAAGGTTGATTTTCAACATGACATATTCCGATGCCCAGTCTCAAGACACCCAAACACATCGCTGTGTCTTTACCCAGCAAATCCCTTGTTCCTTTTGCAATTACATAAATGGTAGCACGTTTCATTCGTCCATTTAATTTGATTATGGCTTCAAATGATCCCCTGACGTCCAAGGGTGTATTGCTGCCATATGCTAATAAGGTTTTTGCTGGTTTTTCGATTTGTTTATAACATTCCACTCGTTTATTCTTCAGAAATTCCCACGTTTTATCCGTTATCAAATTTAGTTTACATCCTGAATCAATCAACATGTTTATTTTCACACCTCCCACGTCGCACTCTATTGTTGCCTCGTTATTCACATTGAAAACGTAATGGACTTCTTCATTTTCAACATAATCTACCGTGTTTCCTTCTCGAGACTTTCTGCTTCTTTTCCCGTTTCGTGAGTCACTTCCTTGTTTTTCTATTTCTTCTAATTTTCGTTTCTGTGGTCCTCGTGTCTTGCAATATTGACGAAAATGTCCTAGTTTTCCACAAGTATGACATTGCTTTCGTTTTGCTGGGCAACTGTCATCTTGTGAGTCGTGTTTAGAACTTTCACATCGCCCGCATTTTCTGTTCATTCCGTATCTTCTTCCATCCGACTTCAATGTTTCACCATTCTTGTTTAATATTACATTTATGTCTTGACTCTTGCTTTTGTTTTCATAGTCGTCCAATTGGTGATTTACAACCTCTAATGTATTTGCTTCTGTAATTATTTTATCTAATGTAATACTGTCCCCTATTGTCAAAATTTTTTTCCGTAATTCTATAGAAGTCATCGGCTTTGTCAAATCCGCATTTTTCCGCTTGGTTTCTCAGTTTTATTAGAAATTTTTCAAACTTTTCCCCTTCTTCCTGCTTTAGGAGCCGAAACATATGCCTCTCATAAACTTTGCTTTGTTTTGGCAGAAAATAATCATTTAGCTTTGTCACCGCTATTTCAAAGACGTCTGTTCCCTCAGTAGCTGCGACATTAGCACCAGGTAGATTGTAGAAAATCTCTTGTAGTCCTGGTCCGCCAAACAACAACAATGTTGCCCTTTTCTTGATTGAGCACGTTATATCCGTTGCTTCCAAGTAGATATTTAAGGATCTTTTCCATTTTTCCCATCTTAGGCCTACAGAGGTGTTGTCTCCCTCCAAGTCGAGTTTTTCAAGCGCCGGAAATGTGCTTGACATTTTTCTTTTCCTTTAATCAAATTTCTTTTTTTCAACTCTGAAAAGAAAGTCCTCCTCTTTGATTCCCACCGAGGCCAATTTAATGTCAGCCGGTGTATCAAAACCTTTCCGATTTAACGGAGGTAGTTTGTCTACCAGAACATTTCCAATTTAATGGGGGTAGTTTATCTACCAAATATTTCCAATTTAATGGAGGTAATTTCTTTACCAAACGTTTCCATATGAATTGAGACAGTTTGTTCATCAAAACCTTCCCAATCTAATGGATTACTATATTTTCTGTCTCTTTTCTTAGTATATACTTACTTTGCTGCTTCAGGAGATGTAAGGGATTCAGTAACTGCGATCTCCCCTCAATATTACCTACGGCAAGCAGAGAACGCAGAATGCCGAATGTCCCTTTTTCCATATATTCTGCACTGTCCTTTTTACTCGTCGCCACTTGTAATGTATGTACTTTGTATCGTTATCACTGGCTCGCCAACACACCCGTATGCAGGAGACGCACGCACCCTCGCCCTCGGCTCTCGTGTGACTGTGCGTCACCCCAATACTTGTGTGCCCGAGACAGTGTCCCGTGCCCCTTCCTAAGTACAGGTACCAGGTACCCTAGTAGGTATTCCTGGGTACCCTAGGTGCAGGTATACGCAAACACTACAACAAACATTTTCATTATATTTTTAAAAAAATTTTATATTAACACTTCGTTTTTGGGCTACAAATGTATGTACCCCCTTAACGTTCATTGTTTGTTTCGATTACAGATGGACACTTTATTCCAAAGGAAGCTAGTCTTGGCTGCTCTCCGTACGAAGTTCATCGCGATCCCGAATACTGGGTTGACCCTCTGAAATTCGATCCCGATCGCTTCTTACCTGAGAACATACTGAACAGACACCCCTACGCTTACATTCCATTCAGCGCTGGCCCTAGAAACTGTATTGGACAAAAGTTCGCGCAACTCGAAGAGAAGATTGTCCTGACGGCCGTCCTCAGGAAGTTCAGATTCAAATCCATGCAAACACATGACGAGATTAACTTGTATATGGGCCTAGTATTGAGACCGTCGCATGGAATTCATATGCAATTGACACCTAAATATTAACTGGAACGAGCAGCATTCTCACTCGAAGAGTAGAACTTGTTGTTTGCTGTACTTTTCTAACATTCATTGTTGTAACTTCAGTGTAATTGTTGGAATGTGCATTCGAGATGTTTATTTAAGAAATCATGGGAATACTTATATATGACTAATCGTGTAATATTACACAACACATTCTGTATGTACTTCCAAAACACTGCAAATGTAAATCGTAACTTTAATTGTTTTTGTACACACGCTCTATTAATTCTGATACAAACCTTATGTGTATATAGTTATTAAATAAAGCATGTTGGCATTAATTTTAAATCTTAAACATTAAAGCCATCTTCAAAGATTCGATATAGTGATAGAAGAAGATTGAGAAAAACGGAAGGTATTTATTTACAAAGACATACTCTCAACCGATCTCAATAATTTTGATATATGTTATAGAGTACGCTCTCCTGATCACTTTTATATCATATAATATGTGGGGGAAAGTTATAGGAAAAAAGTTAGACAGACTTAAAGGCGGATCTTATATATTGATATATAATAGTCGAACAATCAAGACAAATCGGAACGTAAACATAGCTGTGGTCTTGCGACATTATTCCAAATACCTGTAGAGACCTAATACAGATGTGTGAGAAAATCAGAAATAGGCATGCGAACGCGCGTATAGAGCGGGCCTCGTGGAGATTGTGCAGGGCACCTCTCCCCTTCAGGGAAAACCCAGGGTGTCATAAACCCCCAGACTTGGCCACGCTGACACAGCTAACCTGACGGCGAGCGATGTTCGAGGGCATCACTCTTGGACTGACTTCAGCCACGATACCTCTGTACAATTCGAGCCTCTAATACATTTGTATTCTGCATCTAATACCTTGAATCTCCGACTTGTCTCTCTTATTTCGCGCACCTACACCAACTCAAGGCCTATATTAGTCTTACAGATGTAACACAGACTGGAAACCCAGACCTAATCAACCGAGACTGCGGCAAATATATAGAATTTCTTCTAATTTCATTGTTAAATCGCCTTATTTGAAATGCTGTCACAAAACCACTGTACTATAGTATATTGAGTTGTTAACAGCATGAAGATTGAGCCATACTGACAATGAGTCTGGGTTGGTTAGGTCTGAGCTCTAAGTGTGTTTTCCATTTAGCCACAGAGAGACACTGTGTAACACTGTGTTCGAGACACAGTGTTCCATGTACCACACAACAGTGCACTGCGCGACACGGCGGGACACAAGAAAACGTTGTGTTCGAGCGAGTCGAAATACCAAACTACCAATATTTTAAATTTTATCCTTAATTTTGAACCGTATGGTTGATATCAGATGTTCTATTCCAAATTTCAGGTCTTTCACATGTTCGGTTGTTCCGTATAGTAACCGAGCAATGCTACAACAACCGCTTCCTTTGAACTGTGTAGTGTTCCATTTGACCCGAAACACAGTGCTCAGCTGTTAGGATGAACGCTTGTTAGTTTAAATTAATACAATTCGAAATTATACATTAATCTTGGGAAGTGTAGGGCAAAAGTGACCGATACAGCATGGAGTGACCCGTGTTCGGGGCAAGAATACGTCAACTCCTTTGAGGATGCTCCTTGCTGCTCCAGGCAGGATCCGACTTCAGTGGATCGGAAAATTCTCCTGGCGAACCCATCCTGAGCCTCTTTGCGCAAATATCGGTATTTCTGATAATTTGATGGTAAAAAGCTAATTCCACTATGAGCTCTACCTTCGTTGCCCCTGTATATTTCCTTCCACCCTCGACCCTCGTACCACTGCCTCCCCACACTATTCTTCCCCTACTTTTTTTCCCAAGCGGTTGTGTTTGGCTACCCGGTAGCATTACCGAAAGCTAGATGATCGTCTTCAAGGACCTACATGTGTTGAGGGATTCGACTTGAGGCTCGCGGGAGGATCTGCAGACGATCCAGAGGAACCTTTCTATTGTTCCGCTGACGAAAACTCTGGCCCGGCAAGCATTCGCCGAGCGTTCGCGCTCGTGCTCGCTTCGGCAGATGTATACCCACCTTAACACAGCGCCTCTCTATGTTTCTCTGTGTCTCTCTGTGTCTCTAAATGGAAAACCCACATTTTAGGCCTCTATAGGTATTTGGAATGCTGTCACAAGACCACAGCTATATTTATGTTAAGATTTGTGTTGATTGTTCGACTATTTGGTATGCTTACTGGTTACTCTACCCGGGTCATATAAGATCCGTTTTTAAATGTGTCTAACTTTGTTCCTACAAGTTTCCCCCACATATATATGTGTACGAAAATGATCAGGAGAGCGTACGCTATAACATATATCAAAATTATTAAAATCGCTTGTGAGTATGTCTTTGTAAATATTTACCAAACGGAAAAATAATGATTGCTGAAGGTTCCAGGTAAAACAGTTTGTTTCTATCCATATATTCCCACTCCAACAGAAACTGTTAGCGCCCGCTTCTGAAAAACTGAGAAGTAACTCTGGCATACCATATTTTATAAAAGACACATATGACTGGGAATGAAAAGTTATATACAAATCATGTTTCAAAACGATTCTTGTGGATAAGACTCCAATTATGTTGAATTCGGGTCTTGTATACATTCATGCACAATCGTTAGTTTAGTATAGCTATTTATTTAAATTCTCATCAATTTCAAAGTTGTAATATTACTAACTCCGCGTCAGGATGCTACCAATATTACTTAACGGATAAATTCTTGAATGTTCGAGTCTCAAGTGGATCATGCTACACAAAGGGAAATATTGGGGGGTTGTGAGTGAACAAATAATGCATATTGAAGCGTATTTATACTTTGATATATTTGCGAAAGTTCCATCTTCACGGCATATTCATTTCCATATGTTACACTTTTTCTCGGGGTTCATTGGACTGCCAATTGGGCAGTTGTATGCTTTGGCGAAGTCCTCCGAATTGGACACCGAACCTATTACGCGCAAACGTCCTGTGCTGTGTTCGTCGAATGAGGCATACTCTTTCATATCTTCCGGGTCCATCGTTTCGCACCAAAGCTAAACAAAAGATAATAGAGTTTAAGTTACTTGTTGCATTTTTGTGTATTATGTTAAGACCGGAAGTGTCACATCCCACATTCGCCAGTGGCTGTGAAAAAATACATTTGGCGATGCAACTGATTCAGCATCCGATGACGGATTACGCGAAGCTACTAAAATACTAATGCCATTTGTTAATCAAGCGGATAAAAAGAGTACTCGCACACCGAGTGTTTTTAAAAAAAATGTTCTTTAAGATGAAACCTCTTTTCTCTAAATATTTTCTTCAAGAACATTTTCTTGAACAAGCAAGCCTCCTTCTTAAGAAAAACATACATTCTCTTAGAGGAGACAGTTTGGTTTCTGGACAATGTATATTTACAATACTAAGTATGCCAGTGGCTAAAAAAGTGCTACTGTATATTACAAACCAAGGAACGCTCCAATCCCTTTGTTAAAATTTTAAACGGGGCTAATATATATGTTTTTTAATAACAATGTTGTACCTGCATATATTATAATTATAACAATGCGGTACGATATTATCAGAAATAAGTTTAATGGATGCATTACTTAATGTTTATATATCTATTTATGTATTACGTATTGGTGAATAATACTGCAAAGTGACTTACGTTGGCGAAAGAGAGAAAGAACACTTGATCGTTTGTGAGGAGCTCAAGTCCTGGTAAAGCTGGATCAGGCTTGCCACACTCTCTTTCCCTACGCTTATAAGCTCTGTAAACTGCTTGCAAGCCCATCGTGTCTGCTATGTTCTCACCCGCAGTTTGGTTTCCGTAATCCTAAAACATGGCAGTCATTAGATTAAATAAAATATTTTAATTAAAATACAATGAGTGCTGTGCAATTAAAATGTGCAAAACGCTATGAACTTTGGCAAATCAGAGGACATACTGATCTAGAGATTATAACAGGTGAGAAGAAAGAAATACAAAGAGATTTTAGGCATGAAAAAATCGTTTTGTGTTCCTAATTTCTCTAAATTTATTAAAAACATTTCCAAAGCAATATAAATTTGTCTTCTAGACGTTTGCAATAACTGGTTCAATTTTGGCGGGAAACCGAGCAGTGTTTTGTCAGTAATATCGTTTGCGGGAGTGAAGGTTTTTATCTTATATTGCTTGCTTGTTGTCCAGATAAAAATAAAACAATTAAAAAGAATTATTATTCGAGTAACTTGAAATATATGGAAGCAAATGAAAGTTTAATGAGTTCTGTGTTGCTGCTGTTATTATAATTCTATTGTACACGTGCGAAAGATGCTTTCAGTTTCCTAAAATCGTATCAGTGTTACTATTTATAAAAGGTGAAATTGGGTGAGTATATAGCTATTTCTTCAATTATGCTCTACTAGTTTTATCTAATATAAAATCTAGTATATAGCATAGAGCAACCAGTACAAACACAACAGGGTGATTCAAAGGCAAGTGAATTACCCTGTACACGAAATAATTTACCTCGATTGTTGCATTCTCGCCTTTGACGACGCTATATCCATTAAACTGATCAACAAAACATTCCGCTCTTTGATTATACGCATCTGCCATAGTGGTTAGCCATTCCATTACATCTCCATTTTTATCGTAAAGATGACCTAACAACCAAACACCATAAACGAATTAAGACAGTGCATCTCCAAGATAAATATTCTCTATTTGATACTGATTACATACCTGAATCATCAATTCCGTGGTTTATTTCATGAGCCATAACAAATCCAATTATTCCGAAATTGATGCCCCTAAAATAAGAGTTTCAAAAGTAAAACAGTACATTTAAAAAGTTTATTTTGTACTAATTGTTAATGATACTAACTGTGGTCGATCGAAACTGAATAACGGGAATTGAAAATCTGCCGCTGTTATAGCTGTAATAAAGAAAAGTATCTTGTAATAAAGTAAACTGAAATTAAGATGGCGGAAATTCATTTACTTCCTTTTAAAATTCACTTTGTTCTTTCACAAGAAATTCTCTTGGAAAATCATAATCGCAACGGATGTTTTTTTAGATGTAAATTGTTGAAGCGCTACGCTTCATTAAGGATGAATAATATATTGTGTATGTGTAATAGCGAGTATACAAATAGGGAGATTTTATCTTCCTAAGCCAACAATATTACAGTTTAATAATTAAAAAGATCGATCAAACCAATTGATTATTGAGCCTTTCCAATATTATGTCTGTTACTTATCAGTTGATATTATTGCTATAGTGGAGGAACTTTAGTCAACAAATCAAAAATTTCTTAAGCTATTTATAATGCCTAGTATGCTTAATACTATTTGTTTCTACAGTAATATTACTATGTTGCGAAAGGAGATATTCGCAAAAGTGTAATAGCTGCTCAATGATACATAATGTTATGCAAACATATATGCAAAGTTTACAAACAATAAATATTTTTAATTAAATTTTTCCAAGTATTTTCACCTATTTGTATCATCATGATTGCATACTAAAATAAGTAGACTCAGTTTAGATTAAAAATTAATTCGATACACATACTTATTGAATTCTCGGTTGGCATGAAGAATGCATTCAGTGTGATAGGATTGAGAAACCATCTATAAAAATATCACCATCAGGTAACTGTATTAAGCAGCGGTAATGTTAGACAAGAGCAGAACACAATAAAAGTAAACAGAAAATAATGTATTCGGAAATTCTTGCTATGATTTTTTACGCTGAGAGAATCGGCTATAGTAGAAATTCACAATTATCAATAAGTCAACAAAAATACAAAGAAATTCGGAATAATAGAGCGATATCGATAAATATTGAGTTGAGCTTTCTAAAATATTGAAATTAATAGATTTCTGATCTCCTTTCAAGAATTCTTGTAAAACAGTTTCCAAATGCTTTCATAAATTATTGCTATCGACATCATTATCGAGTAGTCGTCAATGCATTATTAGAACAACGTATTAAAATTATTATATACTAATAAATACACAAACAAAATTAAAAAATTAAAGAAAAAATAGTGTTTAGTTTTTATTTACGCTTTTTATTAAAACTAATCATTCCACCGGATTTGGTACCGTTCAGTCTCAACAACCGAATATTTATCGAATATTTATGTTGAGAAATACTTCTAGCGTTGCCTTCTTTATTATTTGCATCATACTGTTCAGTAAAATCATAGAAACTTTTTAAAACTTGATAGATTTATTGCTACTTACTCGTCATAGTTATTTTCCTCTATCAGTTGTCGCATCTCCTTCCACTTGGAATATCTCTTGTAATTTACCATATTCTCAATATACGAATTGCCCATGACAAGCTTCGAAGAATATTTCAGTTAGAAAAGTGATCCAGTCGCACTTTAAGGGCGAAATGCTAACAATGGCAGAGGCATAATGACTCACCCCTCGATAATATTGTTTCACGATGGTCTCATTACGATACCAATTCGGATATCCTACCAGTTTTTTCATGTTCACGAGTTTGTCAAAGATGAAGTCTTTAGTGTCCTCATCGATCCATGTTGATTCTTTGACTTGATATTCAACTTCCTTCTGAATTTCGTCTATCATATCGATAGCCTTTCGTTCATATAAAAAAGAAGAGTTACTCATTAATTTACCAATCGATTAATTTATTAACATGTTCGCAGCCGCTAACTAATTCTACGTAATTGTTATATGTAAAGTTGATTGCTGCTATATGTAATATAATATAATATAATTATACATTGATATACAAGGTGGTTCGCGCCAAATGTGTGAAAATTTAATCATGCATTGTTCTTTGCGAAACCGATTCGAAAATGATAAGGGCAGTTTGCAAAATTGTGCTTCGATTGTTAGCTATAGCTGTTTAACATTATATAACATGTTATAATATTATTTGATGCGAAATATGTATATATAATTTTTTCTATAAACAGGACGTGATTTGTTTCTCACCGTTTTTAAAATGTCATCTGAGAAGTACTGTCTAACATACTCGTATCCAATTATGTCACTCATTTCGATCTGTCGAATGCACATAATCTCCCTGTAGCAGATACAATTACTAGTTATTCATTAATTACGTGCGAGTAGTTAATATTTCAGTCACTAATCTTTAATTTCGTATGAAATAGCGAAATTAAATTGTTACTCAATACGTTCCATTAATTAGGGAATGATATTAACATTAAATTTGCCAAACAGTCCAAATAACTAGAAAGATATTGTTTTGCAAGTATGGATCATTCGAAGATTTTATTTTCCAGAATTTCTCCTGGTTCCCATTGTACTGTGTACACGATTAATTTTATAAATTAGTTTTTTATTCTCCTGCTTCTTGTTCTAAACTTTCTGTTCCTTTGATAGAAGTACGTAAACCTTTATCTTCAGCAGTTTTAGAGTTACAATATTGTCTTGTCAAAAGTGCAGGAAGTTGTTTTGTTTGTAAAAAATGCTTTGCAGCAAACACTAACGATTAATCATGTATATACTGTAATGGAAGCCAGGAAGAATTTCAGAAAATAAAATTTTAAAAAACGGGTTATGGCAATCAAACAAAGCGCCTCGACAAATTGCTCTATAATTCGACAAGTCAATTACCATGTTCGACGCAAAATTTCGATCATATAATTGTTTTCGCAACAGTCTGTACTATAAATCCAATGCCATAAGAATAAACAATAATGAAAGAGAAGCTTTTGATATTGATATGCATGCTTGTACTATAATAATCTTTTAATAAATACCATTCAGTCTCAATGTCCCAGGGCTTCGCTGTCCAGTTACCGGTCAAGTCCCTTAATTCCTTGGTCGTTCCATGTACCAATTGACTCACCACGTTCCAATGTATGTAGTTCACTGTAATGATTCTTAATTATTAGAAGTATAATACCCATTATAAGTGCATCTGGAAACTAATATGAAATTTTTTTCATATATGGAGGGATCATTTCTCGCCTTTGCTTGCGAAATTTCAAACAGTGTCCGAATTCTAACTATGCACAACGACAATACTATTTAAGCTCTCTATATGATATAAAATTTACCGATTGTTTCAGTCGGTGTTTTATCCAACAAAGCGCGCAAGCCTTTCAAATAATTGGGTATTGTTATTATCAGTTCCGTATCCGAGTCCAGTACAACGCCTGCTTCCATGAAACGCCGTTGTATTTTTTCCATCCAATTCACCTAGAAAAAAACCATTTTGATTGATGTGTAAACTCGATGATTTCGTTAGTTAGGGATTCTTAAACTAAAATAAAATAGCGTATTATACTTGTCCATTGGGAGTATGCGGTTCATACGAATCGTATAACTCTTGTAGTTCCCGTAGCGTGGAATTTTCGTAATCGTCGTCCGCAAAAGTTAACTGCATGAAAACAAAAAGTAATGTATTATATTTCAGTAACATAATTCTATCAATAATATCCCGTTGGTAATATTTCTAAAAAAATGCCAAGTTATGCATAACAAAGGGATTCTAGCCAAACATTTAAATAGGTATTATTTGTTCCTGAATTAACACAATTATATAGAAGGAAAAATTGTTGTGAGACTGTAATAGATCTTTAAGGAATAGCGTTGAAATATATAATGTTATGTGAAAATATGTTTAAAATGTATAAACAACAAGTAATGTCAGCTTTATTTTCTAAAGCACTTGTACCCATTTCTGTGGTTATCACTATTGAGGCACTATATTGTATTATGTGTAATATGGCCAAATTGCAAATCGGTTTTAAATATTGTAATATTTGCATACAATACATGCAGTATAAATACATATGATTTATGCGTACCTCGTACAGGCTTACTTGGAATTCAATCATAGCTTCAATATCTTTTATCAATTTCTCTCTTGGAATAACACTTCCTTTTGCTTCCGCCAAAACTTCAGCAACTTTTAATACATATTCGGCATATTTCTCTCTTTGCTCTTTGGCAGCCACTTCGTCGCTGTCAACTTCATCGGAATCAGTGTCATCGGAATCACTGCTTTCCGTGGTGCTTTCATTATTGTCATCATTCTCGCTATTGTTCTTCTCTTCTCCATTATTGTCTTCATCTTCAGCAGTGCCTTCCTCCGTGTTCTCAGCAGTCTTCGGTTTCTTATGGGTTTTTTTAGTATGCACACTTGCGTGTTGCTTCTTCCAGACGTTTGTTAATATTTTGTTCATATTGTTAACTTGATGTGGATTATAGATTGTTCCTGGGTGACGCTTTCTGTTAATTGCGCGATGAATGTGCGATGTTACTCCTCTCTTTGGTCGCTTGTGCGTAGAATGATGCCTGTTTCTCTTATTTTTCACGCCGTCTGGATGATCCGCGTTTTTCCTGTCCACTTCATGTTTGCGCATCTTTCCGTTTTTCATTACTTTCTTTCCTACTGGTTTTGTTAATCTTGAAACTGGCTTCCTCTTGTGTATCTCTTTGCTGTCATCCTTCTTACTTGATCTTCGTTTTTCTTGAGAATCCTCTTCGCCGAAGTCGTTGTCTTCGTTACTTTTATCATCTTCATCATGGGGCATCTTGCCATTAAACAATTTGTACGTGCGAGGAGGAAAATGCGGTGTGTGAATCTAATATGTCAACATATAAGGTGCACTATTAGCAATATGTAATATCTATCATAGTTAATATTAAATAAATAAGTACCTCGACGGAAATAAGTTGTACAAGCTTCAAAAATACAATGTTGAAAACCAAAATTGCTATCTAGTATCCGTTCGTACGTTTCCCTCGTATAAATCATATAAAATAATGTAGACTTATGTTTATGGAAAATGTAGTAAATAAACGGAATTTCAATGTATTTACAAAAAAAATGGAAGAAAAGGTTGGTGAATCACAACAAAATCACAACGAAATTACCACAGTTTCCTGCCACATGAACAATCCATGGTTGAATTATTTTATAATCGATCTGATACGTCCTGTATAAAACGGTGCCTAAATCGGCCTACTTTTCATATTAAAGCTTATTACAACGAATTAAAGAATAATATTTTTATACTCTATACGTCAGAATAAACGGTAATATTTCTCCTTTCTTATGGATTCTTTTTATAATTTTAATACATGATGATCAGTTTGAAAATAATTGATTTTGCAAACCTTCCAAACCGTGCAATTTAGGCAACTGGTATCCTAAATCGCCCCCCAATTGGAAATCATAATTTTAATAAGGATTTTCCCAGTGTTCCTTAATCAAGGAACATACTAAATAGATTAATATTTTCAATCAACGTATTAATCTCAATAACTAAAATAAGAAAATATTTTGTTAAAGGAAGCCATTGAAGAACACGTAAAAATAAGTTAAAATGTTTGATTAGCCAAAACGCCTATTTTTGGGATCTAAATGTAACAGTATTGTAACCATTACCAGTTTTAGCAAGGATTACTATTTATCTTATCTTTTTTTGCAAATCGACTGCAAAATGTAGTATAAAATAATGTAACAATGTCATAGTAAGAAAGAAAATCGCACCGGTGTGATTTGGGCAACAGCAGAGTGATGCGATTTAGGATACGTAACGCCATTGTAGTTTTTTATTTATTAACCTAGAAACATTAGTGGAAAAAAAAGTTGATGTGTCAATTTAAATCTAACGGTATTGTAGTCATTAGCAATTTTCGTAAACATGACTATGTGCCTTACCATTTCTGCAATTCGACTATAAAATGTGTAAAAAAAATAGCATCAATGTAACTACTTTTTTGTAAACATTGATAATAACTCTCGTTTTTCGACAAATGTTTAAACACAATTGAAACGTCACTGGCTTACTCGAAAGGTGTGGACTAATTTAATAAAAAATCAGATGGCAGTAGACGTAAAGTTTTAGGCAGGGAGATGCGATTTAAAAATGGGTGTGATTTTGGCAATCTTACCGTACTCCTATTAATGTACTATTGAATTGCACCATTGTACTATACAAGCAATCTAAATACAACACGCAACCAATTGTTCGCTTCACACCTGGGCGGGTACAATTGAAAAAATTATTGGCATCAAATCGGATTTACTTTGCGCAACTTACGACTGTTAGGGTTCCCATTTCTTCTTCTGAGAGATCTACGACGATTGCATCGAAGAATGTATTTTGGGCAGTTAATAGTGCGTAGTTATCATCAATTAATTGCCACCTGTATAATTCTTCGGCCCATTCACCGTCGTCCATGATCAGCGGCCACCCGCCATTTCTAGACAGGGTGAGCAGTACTGAATCCAAGCCCCTTTTGTTCATATCATCTGTAGAAAACGACAATGATTTGAGATTTACGTGTTGGCAAAAGTATTAGAACATAAGTTGGGACGGTTCATAAGTCATCGTTGTGACGATTCTGGGTTTATAGGATTGGATTATATGTATATGTGTTGTATGTCATTTACAATCATGGCGTTGATGCAAGAATATATAAATAAATAATATGTGTATGAGAAAAATATTCTTAGTTAGATCTATTTTTAACAAAATAAATTAGGTGCACTTTCTATTATACATTAACAATTTCACTGTTTTTTTATTTTCTTTCTTAAGTTTAATGCTATTCTGAGTGTGGGCGGTTTAAAAGTACAATGGAGTTTAGTGTTGGTTAACAATAGCACCGTTAAGTATCGTATTGAACTTGAAAAGTTTTGCATAATACGAAACCCAACTTTATCACATAGAAAAATTTATAACGGTAAAATAAATAGTCTCATCTTTCATATTCGCAAAGACCAAGTATAAACATTTCTATGCTTGTTGGAATAAAGTTTAGTAACAAAGCAGAATCACTTTCATTATATTTCAAACTTACCTTTATCCAGGCAAACTTTAAACCATTTCTTCGCAAGTTTAACAGACATCAAATCAGTCTTGTGTATGTCCGTTTTCAAGGTAGCTGTAAGAACATAAACATAAAAATGTAAATATAAAAAGTAATCAATTTTCATACAGCTTTCAAACAGCTATTCATCCGTGAGAAAATATTTGCAACAGAAATAGACGCTGTAATTTATTATTATCTCAATTAAATTATTATTTACATGCACACTGTCACCCGGGTTAAGTCGCATAGGACAAAGCGTAGAATAAATGATCGTGACAAAGATAAGTGTGATATTTCATTTTTGGAGAACATTCATGAAACATTGAAAAGCATTGTGATTAAAAAAACGTAGATTAATGATCACCAAGAAATAGGAGCAGACAAAGGACTGTAAATATGCAGAACGTAATACGATCAAGAATAAAAGCATAAATAACAACTTAAAAACAATACAAACCTTTTATTTGCTTGTATATGTTATCTAGCAGCGAGTCCCACAAGCTCCAAGAATCATAGCCCTCAGGGATGGGATGATTATTTGCGAAATTTCCGCATGCATATTCGTAAAAATCGTCACAAGGGTCTAACCTGTCGTCCATAGACTCCTTGATCACTTCAGCTGTGTAATAACAAAACTCAAAATATTCAAAGAAATTGAAAAAGAAATTTGGCTTTAAAACCGCGAACTTGAGTCGAATAATTCTACGATAATTTTTGGTATCTTTTTTCATAGATTCGTGACTCTTTCAAAATATAATTTTTAATGAAGCGGTTGAAATGGACATTGATAGAATATCAAGAAATTTGAGTTCTATACAAATAAGTATAACATCTAATGTTTGTGGAACAAATATTATTAATGAAGAATACAGTTTCCTTTAAATAAATATACACTTTCTTGAAAAAGAAAGTGTTATTTTTAAGAAAACATAAACTTCCTTAGAAGAAACTGTTTTCTTTTGTAAGCAAATTTATTCTCAAAATACTAGACGTACTACTTTTTTGCTACTTTACTTTAATACGGATTTTAGTCACTTTAATTATACAACCGAACCGTAGCCGAATTGGCATGGAATAGCATCTAAATTCGCCGGATGATCCGAAGTTAACATACTTCAAATAAAGACAGGCTCAATAATGCATAATGTATGTTGCCATATATTTCATACTTTAAATGAGTAACAATTTTGACATACCCATCGACTTGCACTGTTTCGAATGACATACGGATGTTTCATTTTTGGTCGAAGTGAGAGATTTATGATTTAAACCCAGAAGCCATTCTAGATGCTTGGCACTGCCCAATGGCGACGCAAAGCCACCGATCACTGCACAGAGACATGCGCTAAAAAAAGAAAATAATGCAATATCATTAATATAATTAATCGTCATAGAAAATATGAGAGAACAGTAACAATTTCGGCATCGTGTAATATAACAAAAATATGCTTAATCAGAATTGTTAAAATAGGTACAAAATCTTGGGAAAATTGAACTCAATTACTTTGTGTTCAAAAAATGTTTTTCTAATAATTTGAGATGAAACCTCTCATTGGAAAAACTTTTGCAATAAAATATATTGGTATAAGTGAAACGCGAATTACAAAGAATGTTCAACTATCGCTGTAACTAATTAATGCGGGTCGTAGAAATTAAACTTTCTATGGCAGTTTTTACTGAAACTAAATCTTTGTAGATTGCTATGCAATATTAAAGTGAAAGTGATATACAGTAACGAGCATGTAAAAAGATAGAAAAATTTAACTGGCATTGTGTATTGGTAGTGAATTTCATATATTTTTTCATAACATTACATAGTTCAACACTGTGTATTATTTGCATAACCATAATAGTTTTGCGAATATTTTCTTCCACGGCATAATACAGCTTATTATAAATAAATTAAGATTTTTTCGAAATATTAACCAATACTTCTCAAGTGTAGCTATTTACTAACTTACGAATAAGTTTAAATGATAAAAAGCGGAAAATCTTCCTGTTATTACATAATTTTCTATGTCTGAGCTTACAATTAAAAGAGAAAACATTGAAAGGAAGAGTCGTTCTGACAAATATTCAGGCTGAGCTTCAAACATAAATGTATCACACGAAAAGCGGATTTTATAATAGTTGAGATCGGGGATTTGTCATTATTTTCCAGATTCGCCTTAGTATAGAAAATCTCACACAAAAACAGAAACCTCGCTATCGTTACAAAAAGTGACCATATTTTTTTGTAATACACGTCAATTTTCTTACTCCATTCTTGTTTTTAGATAATGTTCTTAATTTTAACCCTTTAAGTTCTATAACGATTTATTAGTTTAAAAACTATATAAATACATGTAGAGGTGTGGATTTTATTGTTTACAAAATGCTTGCTGTATAATCTATCGTTACTTCAAACTTTGTAGATTCCATAGGCACGAACTTTTTTCCACGAATGATGATATCAGTGAAAAAGTTTAATAAAACGTTGTGAAAGACGATACAATAACCCATTATTCTTTAAGTAAGTGCTAAACTGGCCAGAACCGCAAATATTACATTACAAATATTTTGCAATACAATCATTTACAGAGCGACACGAATATGATTGAGCCAGCAACTACTTGCACGCACTTTTAATGTTGCGAAATAAAACAGTTTATCCTATTTCTTGTTGCCTATTATTTATGTTATTGTTTTTGCAACGTGTTCGACGACCATTCATTCTGTCCACGTTTTTAATATTTGCAATATATTATGCAAAATACTGACGCCGTCAATTCTAAGACAAATGCATCACCCTGTACATACTTTGTACAATCTCATGATGTCTATTATCACCAAATTACTTATTGACAATAACATATGTAACAAGTATTGGTAATGAATTTTAGTAGGCATTAATATAAAAAATGAATACTTACAAAAGCAATAGTCGAATCATAGCGATTTAAATATTCTACTCATTCGTGCCGAAACATGGAACTTCGCGAATGTAAAGTATAAACGACCGTTCAGCATGAAGTTGATTTACACTAACTAGGATGTCAGATTCTTAGAGCAGTAATTTATAGCATTTAAAACGGAAATGTTTTAACGCCGATAAGAATATAAACTGTGTGATACGATATGTTCTGCCCTCCAGATACCATTAATTATAGAACTATGTGCATCCTTTATCCTTGGAATGCACAAGTATCAGAACTAGAGCAGTAACAGCTTGTATTGCAATATTTTCAATGGTTGAAATAATCTTCTAAAGCAGAAGAATTTCTTTCAATTAAAAACAAATGAAAATCAGATCAACAGGTATTCCCTTGGAACATTTTCTCTGTTTACTATAAATTAGCAATATTACTACAGTAAAACCGCCTTTAGTTCATATTTCTACAAGTTCTTGAGTTATTTATGACAGCTGATTTTAACCGAGCATTTAAATTTGTATTATTTACTTCGAAACTAATATTATTATACTGAAGAAAGCATGATTTGCGAAATTGTTGAAGGTATTCAAATAATACATAGCGGCGAACTGTGTAATATTGTGTAAAATTATATTTTATATTCACAAATAAAAAGTAATATCAGTTAATTGTTCTGAAGTACATGAACATATTTGTACTATAATATTAACTGCTCTACCTGGCCTCAATTGGGTGGCATTCCATATGCGCGTTAACAATAATTAAATTTAAAGAAAAACAGCTATTCTTGAAACATCCTATACAATTAATCCATGTGACAATGTTGTGTAGCACAATATTATAATAATCTGTATAATTCTATATAGAAGGGATAATTGCATTGAAATGAAATCAGCGCTTTTCAAGTTTATCGCAAACATATGCAGACACAGAGAGAAACATTGGCCTTTATAGTAGTAAAAATTGGTAGGGAAGAGATTGTAACGCTTCAGATACTTGAAGTATCAGCGACACGCCTATCCAGAAAAGGTTGTCTGTTCCACATATTACTAACCCTGTAGTTAATAATGTTTATTTCACAGTAAAAACCTCAAAAGAGTACCACTCGAAAATGATATTTGTTTAGTAGGGGCAATATTAGCTTTTGAAAAGCTTTTTGGTCATAGAATTCTGAACATAGAATTCAAAACACAACACTTATCCCAAACACCTGAAAGTGGCAGGTGGTGTGGTAAGAACATATTGAAAAACCAGTATAAAGTGGTTTTGAGTATCTAACTTGTAAATATATGTATACGCACCTAAGAGAATTAGGTACAAACTGTCAAACAAAAGATGATGACGTCGAAGACCGTTTTTGAACAGGACCTGCATCAACATTTATTAGGTATTGATTAAGAAAAGTATAAAATTTTACGCTACACAATTTCATACAGAATTGTTATAAATATTTAAATTTTGACATTGCCTAATCGAGTCCATTTATGCGTAATATTGTATACTTTTTTTCTATTCATCAATACCTAAATTTAGACGCGGGTCAAAGCTTGAAAAAGCGCTCGTTCAGGTGTCGACCCCTTCTTGTAAGGGTAGTTTTGGGTAAGAATATATATATCTTCTTCTTCTTCTTCTTCTTATAATCTTAATATATAAAAGTGAAAATATGTATGTATGTTCCCTAAAGGTTTGTATACCATTCAACGTATCCAAACCAAATTTGGCACAAGTATTCTTCGATTCTTCTGAAAAAATAGTATGACAGTCGCCACCTTCCAACCGCGCCTAAAACCTATTTCCTCTAAAAGACTTTCACCGTTCAATGGAATCGCACCAAATTTGGCGTGAGTATTCTTCGATACATTAAAAAAAAATACGATGGTCGCAACCCCCAAATCCCACCCCAGGCATACAAAATGCCACCCGGGCGACGCCAAGTAAGACAGGTGGTAATACATAGAATTCAGAGAAAAGTGGAAAAATATTTCTTCAAAATGAAAATTACTACAATACTATAGTACATCGCTGACCTAACACTATGAAGCGCGAGGGGGCAAGTAAGGCTAAGAAACACCCGAAACGTTACTCTAGAGGGTCAAATCCCGGCCGGCTACCCTCTCTTACCGTTCACAATCTCTCAGAGGCCCGATTATAAATAGTTTATAATTATTCTGTATATAGCAACTTATACTCGATAGTGGTGATTGAACGACAGCGAATCACCCTGCACATGCAGGACAAGTTCGGACAACTGTGTGTTAGAATATGTTTGGATGAAAGAAATTTCTATAAGTCGGGCCGCTGAGAGAAAGCAGCCGGTGAGGGAGGGTAACCGGCCGGAATTTTACCCACTCCAGTTACGTTTCGGGAGTTCCGTAGCCTGACTTCCCCTCACGCGTTTCGTAGTGTTGGGTCAGCGACGTACCCAAGTGTCAAGGGAAGTAGCAGTGACTGCGCTTGGGAGAGGGAAATCTCGTGTGCTTTCTCTCAGCGGCCCGACTTATAGTAACAGAAGTTCGGACAAAAGCGGTTCTACTATATTCTTGCGGATGGACCAGTCAATCTACGAGGAGCAGACTACTGCCAGAGCGCGAACCCTTTTATTGAACCCCTCGAAATCCTCGAGGTAACGCGGAGTAACATAAAGTAAGTTCGAATCGTTCAATTCATAGAATAAAATTTGACAACAGAAAATATTATTGAAAGTATTTATTGAACTTGTACATAAATTTAATTTCTTAACTAAAGTATAAACACGCATTATCAAGTGCTTTAAATTACGTGGTGCAGCCAAATCTCTTGTAAGTTAACATTTCTCTTGTAGCGTAAATTTAGGCAGTAGAAAAGTGTTATCTTCTCAGAATTATTCATTTAGGTAACTTTCTTCAAGTGAATTGTACAGCTGAAGATCTTGGCCCAAACTGAAACAAAACATATAAGAATTAATATAAACAAAACGTATGTGAAATCCATGTTCCTAACAAAATAGAAACGAATGGAGACACGTCTCCTTGATTAGTTTGAAGAATCGTAGCCCTGCTAACCTAAATTTCTTTAACAAAAGCATTACTTACGATTTGAATTCATCGACGATTTCTGATGCTTTCATAGGATGACATACAATTGTAGTTCTGCATGTGTTTGCTTCAAATAGAGGTTTCAAGTACCGAGCGGCCACATGATTCATCTCATCAATCGTGACCGATGATATTCGATGCACCATTTCCTGATTATAGTTCTGAGGTATCTTCTTTAAATAACACAATAGCGAATGTAATTCGAGGTCACCTATGGTTTTTTCTTTGTCTATGAATTGAAATATTAATGACGATTTGGCTGATTCAAAGAGTATCTTTTCCCACTTATTCTCGGAAATGTGTGTTTCCTGAAAAAGATAACATTAGTAGATTTCACACCGATATAAATATTAGTAAAGCTCGTTCACTGTAAGAGCATAAATGCGATTATGTGTAACGCTTCCCCCACGCCGCAATACCACGAACACTTACATCGTCAAGTTGAACGATATAAGCATCGTTTATTAGTGTTTTATCGAAATAAGCGTTCGACTCAGTCGCACCCAGAGTCTTCCTAAATATTTAACCCTTTTAGTGCCGAACAACGATATACCGTTGTTTTTATAAGACCAATCGGACGGTCGGCACTACAACGGTTAAAGTTAAGACTTTTCACTTTACGTGGTAAAGTGGGTTTCAGATCATGCCACATCTTTCAAATTCGCTACGATGAGCGAAACGGTTATGCCCTTACCGCGAATGAACTTTACATTGCTGAGGAACATTCGTTACTACTTACCGCGATGGACTTCGCTTCTTTATACGCGCCAACAACATTTGTAGCACGATAAAAGTTTAGATATAATAAACCTTCGCTAACATTTGGATAGATGCTGTAGCTGTAGGAAAGACCTTGACCTCTAATAAGACGCCACATAGGACCCTGAGAAAGTAATTATCAATTCAAATTTATTGTAACTCGTTGTCTATTCATACTTATATATTTATAGTCACTATCACTCGAAGCAAATTAAATATTTAAGTACGTTTTGGCAAGGTCATCGTTCAAGACAAAAAATTCAAGTTTGTACCATCTCGTTTTAAGTCTTCTAATGCTTTACCACATCTAATTACATAATCTCGTATTTATATGGAAAAATAAGTAATATTTATGTTGAATGATCAGGCTTTTAATAATTGGCTGCACGATATTTTCGACTCACCTCTAGCTGTGTTAAATACTGCAAACAAACTAGTAAAATCGGTAACTCTGGGTCGCTGAAGCTCGTGATACACGGACAACTTTGAAACAGAAATGCTGACTCTATGCAGCCTAAGCCCGTAACACATCCTTTGATCGACATTTCTTCTGGAGTCTTTATCAACATCGAATCGGAGCAAATCATTGGCCTACAAAGAAATATGATTTTGAAAAAATTCGTGTTTAACATTAACATTAAACATTAAAGTATATTAACCAAAAAGTTGGTTAATAGAAGCCTGAAAATGACTTTCCGACAGAATGTATTGTTCACATATTATTAATTGTTTACTCTATAAGCTAATAAGTTTTATTCATACATAAGTACATCGCAACATGTATAAGACCATAAACTATACTATTTCAAGTAAATAATAATAAATTCCGTTGCAACAATGCGCCCCGAAAACCGCTCCAAAAAAAATTCAACTTAAAGAGTCAAGGAGGTTCGCGATACCTCCCCGCTCCGCGGTGACCCCGCGAGCCCCTTGCGATTCCGAGCTCCGATCCGAGCAGCCACCTGCGTAGTAACCGCGATGTTGATTGCGGCGGCGGCGGCTCGGTCCACTTAGCAACGACTCCAAATAAGAATCGCGATCGCGGACGCGCTCGCCCCATTTCTGCTGCATTCTCGAAGGAGAGGACGAGGTAAGAAGCCACGGCCGCCTAAGAGAATTGGCATAGGACAGAAAAGTACGGGGGCTAGTTTCCGGGCGCCTCGTGGAACGGAGAGAACGGCTGCAAAAGCCGGTCGCCTTCACGAGGAAAGTACGGAGCAGTTACCCCGGACGCCTGAGAAATGTTGGGAGAGTACGGGGACTATTGCCTGGACGCCCCTGGGATGGAGAGAACGGCTGAAAAAGCCGGTCGCCTCCCAGAGATGAGAGTACAGAGAGTCACCCGGACGCCCAGGGCATCTAGAATCTTTCGCGATACCCTACGATGGGGAGAGTATGGCTGAGAAAGCCGGACGCCCGATCGTAGGTGATGGGAGAGTACGGCTGAAAAAGCCGGAAGCCCGAACGCTAATTAAAGGAGTCGAGTCATTGCTAAGGTCTGCCATGATTGTTTATATCGAGACATTACAGTGTGAAGCAAAAACCCAATATCCTGTATCCAAAAACCAATCACGCACTCCTTAAAACATGTACTCCAATATGTAATCCTGTGCTTATTAGTTTCCAATAAATCTTGTTTTTTGTTTGTCTAGCCAAAGAAACCCTAGTTTTTTCCAAACCAAACCAAATCCCGAGATGTTGACCCGAGGTCGCACGGCGAAACCAAACCCGCAACCTATTCCTGCTACACCGTATTAAAACTTTTAGGATATACATAAAGAAGAAACTTTTACAGTGAGTTAAAATGACACGGCAATCGTAAATCGCGTCGCTGCTCCAATGTTGTTCTCCGATCGTTAAATGAAAGACCATATGTTCAATGCAGACACTTACTGAGTAATGTTGAATTTCTTTTGCTCCTCAGGTAGAAAAGAATTCCAGGCTTTATACACATCTGCCTCGTATCCTGTTAATTTATCTATGTTCGTTGATATATGTAATGTCAGGTTTTCCGGGGTACAGAGAATTTTTCTAACAGCTTCAATTTCCGATAATACATTTTGCACTTCTTTCTCATCATTAAGGCGTTCCAGAACATTAGTAAGAAACTTTTGCAGTCGCAGTATACTTGCGCTAAAGTGATTACTATCTATAAAATGTAAACCATTAAGATTGATGATTTATAATTAAAAACAAATAGAATAAATTAATTTATAATACCTTTTTTATATATCAGTCCTGTCATTAATGCTCTTGCTATTCTATTGCCTTGCCGTTTTGCTTGTGCAACATCATTAATCATTTTGGTAGCTACTATTTTTAATCTATCAGCCGTTAGCACCGTCTGATACAGAAGTTCTTTGAGCCAGTTTATTCCTTTTTCATACTTTTGCATTTCCAACTACGTCAGGAAAGAAGCGCGTTAGTTAAAACTCATCGGAAGCATCTCGCCTCCCTTTTGAAGACTGCCGTAATACCTGAAGCTCCAAATTAGCTCCTTGACTGTAAATCCCACATGAAAATTGACTTGGATTCACGAAACCAATATGAGCGTTGGATGTAACAGTGTCTGCTTCGAGTTCAGTTACAACTTCTTCATACGGTATTATCTTGCCATCCCTCTTCACGGGGCATTTGAGAATAACTTCAAGTAGCAATGGAATGTAGGATCTGTGTTCAATAGTGATGGATGACGTGTTCATGACGACATTCATCTGAGAAGAAAATATACCACATAATTCCTTTGAATCTTAAACAAAGTAGTTTAATATACAACGCATGCGACAGCCTTCGGATGAGAAAGAACAATAGAAAGGGATCTTGGATCGCGTCCGCGTGTATTCGTACTTGGGTGCTACTATTACACAGGCGTTGGAAGAACGTGTCATGAAGTTTAATCCTTTAACTGCGGCGCACTCTAGGAGAAAACGGTCAACACAGACATACAGAACGTATATCTGTACAATACAAAACAGAGCGTATAAATACCCTTCCGCAATCAAAGGGTTCACACGTGGCTCGTAACCCTATCAATTAGGTCCTCATGGGCATTTGGGTCTGCTGGATCAGCGCTTCGTGTACTGACTAGCTACCAAAGATAACACTGGCAATCGTTACTGTCCCCTGGACGGGTACGGACGTGGAACAGGCTATTGAAGAGTCATTACGGAAAACAAAAGCTGGATCATTTGCAGAGGGTTCAGGAGAAGAAAGTGTACGCTAAGTCTCGGACCGTCGGCAAACTCATCAGTAGGATTTGTGAATGGAAACGTGTACATGTGGATGGGAAGAAGTCCGATAAATACGAACTCGCAAAAGAACTCTTCGGTAGAAAACCATTGGTCCTAATTACCAACGATGCACCACTTATTAGTAATTAGGACGCAACAATGCGATAAAATATATCTAATACGTACATAAATGAAGTTGGTCTTGATATGGTCGATGTATGTATACAATGGCAATTTTCTGACATCGAATTTGGGATGTTGCTCGGCTGTACTCGATGTATAAGTCTTAATAGAATGGAAACTGATTCCATTGGTGCTTGGGATTGGTACTGCATCAAGTACCCCGTCAGGCACCGGCACCTTAAAAATCACTTGTTTGTTAATCACTTATAAATATAAACTAATATAACAAATAATAACTCATATTACAGAAAAAAACTAAGAAACTCCTTTACAAAATTGGCAATGGTAATTGAGTATTAAAATTGCGCTAAATTATTTAATGCTACAATTATAAACAGTTCGTTTGTAAGTGATGTTTGTAAACGTCATCCATCGGAAACGGTTATTCTGTTACACTCGATTATTGTTAGGCAATTGGACTAATTGTAACAATTCAATTCTTCAATTCGCAATAAATGAATTTACGTAATTTAAAAGGAAAGGTTTGATTTTAAGTCAGTTACCTCATTTTCAGCAATTGCCGCTTGTAGGTCACTCTCCTTTTTTTTAAGACCTTCCGGACCTAAATCTTTAACCTGTTCGGCTATACGTTTCTGTTCATTCTCCATCACCTCTTGTCGTTTCTGTTGACTAGGAATTCCCTTAATAACTGCGGACGGAGCATGAATAAAATATGTCTTCAGCAAATTTAACCAATATTCTTCGGTTTCTTCTTCCAGCTTTTTCAAGACATTAATCTGGTTTAATCTCTGATTCAGCTGAAATGTTGAAATTGATAATCAAAAGGCACGCTTAGAAAAAAGATTAAAACGGACTATTAACCCTTTCGCCACAAACGACAAAGAAACTATAACGACCGTTCATAGAAACTACGACTGCGTTCTGAGATGTTCTAAGATTCCATGTTATTTCGTTCCTCAAGTTTTTCCCTTTTTATGTCCCGATATATGATAAAGTTTCATAATTTTGTTAATAAAGTCGGTTATATTGTCTACCGGCTCGCTGCTCAACTGTTGCGCACAACGTCAAAATACTGGCATGCAATTCTGCCGTAGCGGAAGGATTAATTTCGTACGATCTTTGATTGACATACATCGTTTTCGTCAGAACCGTAGAGCATGTATCCAGTATACATATCTACTGTCAAATCATGCGGGTTCGTCTCCAATATGGTCAGTAGTTCCAATATCTGCTTATGGACAACTGTTTTCATCCTTTTCATATCGAGACCATTTTTATGCGTACGGCCAAGAATGCCAGTTAGATGGCTCTTTATTTCTTGAATTTTCGTTTTCGGTACACCCTTAAATTTCAACACTAACGCGGAAACTGTGTATTCTGCTATGTAATAAGATATATTACTGGCGAAGGGGTCGCTAATTTCCACAAATTCCTTCTGCAAAGGACTTATGGATGTGTCGGTCAAGTATTTTAGTAATAAATCACAAGCATGGCTCTCATATAACTTGTTGGAACCCTGTGGACCCCGCCAACCGACATTCACGAGCCCATTGTCTTCATCATCACATGGGTAAAACACATCTAAATCCACACTCTCTTCGAATGGGGGTACATCGCTTTGCCATGGTTTGGTAAACGGAGCCCTGGTTCCCTAAAAAGAAAAACTTGTTAAACAAAGCATTCGAATGTAGAGAGTCAGTATAGCTGTCACAATGGTGTTAGTACATCATGGTTTGACTACATGTGACGCTTTTCGGCTGGCAATACTACGTCAAAGACGGTATAGGCTTCGCTCTACTTAACACACTCAATGGTCGCAACGTCCGTTAATAGTTCTAGTCCCAAAACTTCGATGAAAATCAAACTAGTACTCGGGTGCTGAATTTCCAGTTTCGAAACTTGGATGGAGATCAGTCTAGCTGTGAATCTTGAATCTTAGACGGAAACTAATAGGAATGTATCCAGCGGAACAGAAAAGCCGCGGTCTTAGTGCGGACATTGCGGGCTTTACGCAGAACGCAACCGTATAATAAAATAAACAATTGGTGGAAAATAGATGGGAAGGAGAAAGACCGCGTGAGAATGAGCGGATAGGAACAAACATGCGGACCTAGTGCAATTTTTCAACTGATATATACAACACTGGATAGAACTTGCCGTGTTGTGTGGCCGTCAGGGATTTCTTTAAAAGTATAGTTCGCGGAGTTCATGCGCCTGTGAAGCATTCTGCTTAAGTGGTGTTACGTTTCAAAAAGTACATTTTAGGCAAAATAGATAAATTGCGATAAGTTTCGAAAACTACTGTGGATATATGGAATCCAGAGACTAACTAAGACTTTACAACGAATCAAGGAAGCCTTGGTAGCCACATTTTGCACGCCTATCATAAATGGTTCACAAATTTATATTCCGACAGTTACTAACGATTGCCAATACGATTGGAACGCCAAAGTAAAGAGGAGGATTATAATTTAATTGCTATAACGATGTCGCAAGTCTTGATGTGTTGAAACTTCAATTACGGAATTGTTCAATTAAAAATTTTAATAGTCAGTTAACAATACGTATTTCAAAGGGTACAACATGTTTACTAACATGTTGTGTAGTTACTGACACTACAATTGTTTTTTTATCAATGTGTACACTACTGTATTAGAAATGTAAAAAAAGCCATTAATCTTATTAATATACCTTGGAAATGATCTTTTGCTCCAGTGACTCCAATGCTTTGAACACATCAGCATGATTTAAAACTCCTGCGAGTACCAATGTTAAATTCTCAGGTCTGTAGAATTCCTTGTGATAGTCTCTGACTTTCTTATTCGTAGTACTTTCCCTGAGATTTTTTAAGGCGCCTGCACATACAGATCAATATCTTATAGTACTTATTCACTTTTGAAACTTACTACAATACGCTTCCAAATATTGTGTTGATTCTCAATATTGATATGTTAAATTGTTGCATACATAGTTTTATGTATTACCTCCTGTATTTGATTTAAATCCACAGCGACCAGGAAAGAGTGCTCTTATCAATTCTGTTTCAACCAGACATTCTCCTGTATTCTCTTTTCCTTGCATTTCACAATACACAACTCCCGCATCCTCGCCCTTCCCATTAATATGATGAACCTCTGTCAAAAATGCAGAATCCTGTACATACAATGCCTCTAATCAACAATAATATAAGCAAGAGTATCTTTTTACAAATTGTAAATGATAATACTTTGTATACAGATGAAACGCATAACAGTAACAGAGTAATTATAATAGAAGCATCATGATATATTTATAATGTTCGAGTTCTACCTTGAGTGTTGGATAAAGTATGTGTTCCACATAAACAGGCATTAAAGACAAAAATCCATCGCTACCGGCTGTGGTCATAGTATATGCCGTATGATCTGTTTGCGTCCACGCATTTGTACCTGACGCCAAACATCTGTTGGCCCACAAATCTAACACACCCTTATAAGGATGATCTTCGCTACCAAGGAAGATCAAGTGCTCTAATGTATGAGGAAGTCCGTCATCGTCATGCGCTTCGGTAGCTAAATATTTTACAAGAAAAAACTAAGTTATGATTGTTCATTCTTGTGTTCACTGAAGGAATAATGAGGAACTAGTCTTTCTAGATTTAAAGGACTTTTGAAAAAATTGCTGGGTCTTAGCAAAATTCTTAAAGCTCCATAATGTTTGTGTTGCTAATGATGGAAATTGTTGAGTGTTGCTTTTGCGTCGATAATAATGTAGATGAAATAGAAATACTGATAATAACAAATTATATATTGCAAACTGCTAATAATCCATTTCTCTGTTATAGACATGTTTATACCATTCAATCATAGAGTTCCTAATAAACCATATGTTTTATATGTTCAAATTTTAAAGCAATAATATTATTAAATACCATAAGACTAGTTAAGATTTTTCTATTATATCAGTGCAAATAATTCGATTTTTCCCGTGCTATATAAATCCTACATAAAAGTGTCCACTCTGGAGGAACAACAAAATCTTTTACTCGATATTTTGTTTCTTCAAAAAGTTGCCACTTGTTACCAAAAATTTCTCAAAGCTCCTTCATCTTTCTATAGCTAGCAACTGAAACTCCTGCGTGTTGTATGCGCATTGATGCTAGTCTAAGTAAAATAGGTAACACGGACAATAGCAAAACATTCATCAACAACGAGCAACAAAAAGTTCTTCGGTTTCGTCAGTGAAACAAATTCGAATACGAAGAAGAATACGAATTCCGTTATACATATGTAAGGATACAAAGACATGACAAATTTTAAGTAAATGTCTAACAAGATTACTTACCGAGGCAAAAATAACCTGATACCACCGGTCCTTCCACTGTTGCGATACAAACAGTGATGCCTGTGTTGATTGATTTATAAACGTGCATTGGTAAAGTATCATTCGATGTTAAAGAATGAATCAATTTGAAACCGTTGATATCTTCGTTATTCATATTTGTTGAATTGCTGTTTGGAGCCATGATGACACGCTTTTTGTGAATCGATAGAAAGTCACCGGCAGGCAGACTTATTTCGATACCTAACCGCAGTTTCAAACTCAACTGCGCATGTAAATAACTTGAACGTTGTCGCGCGATCTTTCAGTTGCGGGGAAGTTGTTCGTGGATAATCGGTTTTGAATTTTATTCAATATATGGTTGTTTATACAGCGTCAATTGAGCACTCTGTTTGGTTGAAGCGTTTATACAAATAAATAAATATAGATATTTAATCCTTCAGAATTATGTGAGCAGAGACATCAACTTGGCAAATCTCATCTTATATTTATCTTTATTCTTTAATAGTGCCGGTTTTACTTATAATTATTCATTTTAATTCAAATCTCTCTGGTAATAGCAAAAAGTAATCCATTTGTCATTGAAATAAATAAATTATTGTATTATAAGAACTACCGCGCTCATAAATCGATAATAATTGATCGCGAGGATCCTCGATCAATTATTGAACATATATCCCTCGAGGGATATGATCCATTTTCTTTCGGTTACATCATCACACAAAACGTTGGCGAATGCTTTTCTGTCATAAAAGCAACAAAAGTGGATACTCACTGCTCGTTCCTATAAATAGTGAACATTTTATTCACAATAGATTAGTTATCCAATTTTAAAGAGGCGCACCCAAAGTTGCTGAAAAATCGCAAATTAAACAATAACTTTGACAGCGCCCCCAAGCACACTCGGCTGTTATTATCTTTCATGGGTCTTCATAGTAATCGCACTCGATTACTGAAGCGTATAACGATCGTGATACGCTCTCGTGATTTTAAAGTGATTATGTATTAGGAGTGATGATCGTTTCTAACTGGCGAAAACAGGCGGAAATCACGAATTATCACCAAGCTAGCAGTGAAAGTTTATTTATAACTCAATCATTTCATAAAATCCATCTATTCAAATACTGCGTTATGCTGTGCGGTAACATTTAATGGGTATATATATAACCACTCACAAGGCAAATTAAACGTTATTGCTTATAAGCGCTAAATTAGAATAAGCGTCCATAACAATGATTAATCATGGCGCTTTCCTTACCATCATATTGTTTTTGATTGTGCCCATAGCAACGGAGGGTGTGTTGGATGTGGGAACTGTGGGAAGTAAGTTTGGCTCGACTGCCAATGCTTACCGCTCTGCGCACAGTATCTGCACTGTAGTATTGTGTTATCTAATCCTACACTCTACATGCAGATAAACATATGTTTATTCTATTAACAAAATTTCTACAAAAGGGATACAAAAACAAATAAGTTCTATTAACATATAATGTGCATAGTTTACATCGACTTCGAAGAATTTATTTCTTAAATTATTTTAATGATATCTTGAAATGCCTCGAGAATCAATTAAATAAGAATAAAAAAGTTTTTAAATAAAAATAAAGTACTCTCTACATTAGGAAGCGTTGAAAGTTGACATAATAATATTCAAAAACGTTCAACACGGTGCCGCAATAGTAATAGAGTAATTATAAACACATACTCGAACTGTTACAAAGTACAGTGTTTGCGATACTGACAGTTTAAAGTTTCAAAAGACCAAGAAAAAAACGTTGACATTTGTTTTTAGGGTAAAGGAAACTGCGGAAACCCTGATTAGGGCCAAAATCCGGTGCAGGATCTTTTATCATTCTTTTTCAAAAGTCAATTTATAATGTTAATATTGATTATATATTTGAGAACTTTTCATTCCACAAATTTATATTTATACACTTATGCGCCTTGGAATAAACAATACTATAAAGTAGCGAACATAAATCGATACAATGAAAATAAAAAATAATAGAAATGCAAAAAGCATTGAATCGAAGTTAGGAGTCCAAATAGTGTTATGTAGTATGTACAAAATTTAGGATGAACCATTCATTTGCTTAATTTATAAAATAATTAAGATATATGTACAGGCTTGTGTCTCTAGAAACTAGAAACGCTAGCAAGACATTCCTCGAGACTTTCGACGAGTTGGTTAGACTGCACTATTCTAATATAAGCCAGCTGCACACCGAATGTAATATTCTATTTCGCACCACTTTGCAACGCAACATTTTGCGGGTCTGTCGAAGTTCCTAGCAACTGAAACAGCACGCCCGATTCTTGTGATGCAACTGATTTTTGACCCTCGCAACAAAATGTGTGACGAACATTGCATTGGGTGTGCAAGCGGCAGAGTAGCCGTCCGCAGCTTCAATGCGATTTGCACTCTTAGGAACTTAGGCTGACATTAGGATGTGCACATAAAGTAGCTCGGTTTATATGTGAATGCTAATCGACTATCCCATAATTCGATATACTGTTTTTCCTTATCTACCGCGATTACTTTGGTTTCAATAGCAAAAGTATAATATTCCTAAATGTTGCTCCTGGTATCATTTGTAGCAGCCAGATACGGGATAATGCTGCTACAAGTACTATTTATGAATAGTATGATAGAAAAATTGCCTACTCACAGAAACTCAATCTACCTTTATATCATGTAATGCGATTACTGAATTTGTTGCATGTAAAAAAACATTTTATTTCAATACATACGTTCATGCATAGAATTATCTAAGTTCTTAAATTTATACTAAATGTTGAGATGCAAGAAATGAGAAAAAAAACCAAGTTATGTACTTTTGTGTGAATCGACCGTATAAGGTTTCTTCGTGCAAGGTTTGAAACTCAATTACGGTAAAAATAATGCTTACATATAACGAAACAGTATTATTAAGTACAAGTGTTTACAAATTCTGCGATAGTTCGTTATTACGATGTGTATTGTAGTTTCAATATGTATGTTAACAAAAGTAAAAGTTTCTGAGTTTCAGAACTGTCTTTAATTTATTAAACATTACATAATTTACAAACAGGAATATAATGGATTCACAGTCCTGATTTCGAATCGAGGATTACTATTAGAGGCAAAATGACATACTACTCAAGATGCTTTATAGACGTCCTGGAAATGTTCCTGATTCCAACTGACTATCCCATTTTTCTATCCAGCCCGCTGGGCACATTGTTTCAAAAGTCTTTTTGAAGTACTGACACGCTGCATAATTCTCTCCATGTCGCTTTGAGCATCGGTGGAAATCTATATAGCCGCTGTAGCAATACCTAGGTAGCCAGTAAATGATTCATTTCTTTATTATTTCTTTATAATCATATCTACTTGAAAGTACAATTCTTGTTCTATGCGTAAGTGTGCTATTCTTGTTAAAAGCAGTTACCTTGTTTGATTTTGATTGGGGAACCTTGGATCGAACGGTGAGGTATGGACCTGCCCAGCCGCCGTAATTGCCTTCTGCGTCATGCTGTCGACGTTCAATAAAAATTAAAGCACTCTGTCCTTAGTGTGTCTAAAGCCCCCATATCCCCATCCGTCTTCAAGAAAACGTCCGCTAGTTTCGTCTCTCGCTCTAGTGCATTCGTCTCTAGCATCGTTCAACACTATCAAGAATGCCACAGTTCTTTCACTGACCAATTTGATCTCATTCATATCTACACCATATCGCTCATCCGAGACGAGATGTACAATGCCGAAAAGTGTTTCCGAACTACAGATCTTCTTTATGACCGGAAGTAAAAGAACATTCTGTACGTCGTCGGCACTTCACGTTTGGTAGTATACAGTGTTTCTTAATCATAAAGTAATTAAAAATAGCTAGCATCCATGGAATGCCTTGAGGGTGTAATCGAATGAAATAAGAAAGAAAAGATCTGTAGAGGCAGTTATTTAACTAGCGGCCTGGTGTTATCCTCTTCCTGGCAACAAACTTCACGATACTTCTTTACTTCCGCCATGTACAGCGACCACGCGTCCTTTGGTTGTTCAACCGCCTGTTCCGTCTTCGGCTTAGCTACCATGCCAGTTTTTAATATCCTTCCACCACGTCTCTTCCCCACCATCAAAGGTGGTGGCGCCGGAGGCTTCTCTTCAAGAACAGCTGGAGCCGGTTGTTGCACCGGCTGCATCTGTTCCTGCATCTTTTTAAACATTTCCATGAAACTTCCATCGTTCTTGAAAGCATTGGGTGGAGGGACAATTGTTGGTTGTGTTGTAACTGCTTCTGCTTGATCTTCCATGTTGTCAGACTCGTAAGATGGTGCTCTGTGGTGTCTCCGGCTTTCTCGGTATCTGTCTCTGTATCTATCTCTACTGCTGTTTCGACTGTGACTCCGTTTCCTGTCCCTGGACCGCGACCTACCATGGGACCTGGATCTGGACTTGTCCCTTCTGGAGTGCTTGCGTGACCGTTCCCGATCTTTTTCACGATCTTTCTCCTTCTCGCTTGACCGTGAACTTCTGCATAAGCGTGCTGGTGGTGAGCGAGAATTGCTACGTCTTCTCCGGGGTCGTCTCTCTTGTGGGGAATCGTTCCGCTGAGATCTACTGCTCCTGTGATCTGAGGGGGAGGTCGAACGCCTTGACGAGAATCTTCCCTTATAGTTGTCGTGACTCGTGTAACCCGAACTATACATAGGAGGCGATGGCGGAGCGGACGGCGATTCTGCACTAGACCTGCCAGGACCGCTGCCGCCGCCACCACTGTCACCACGTTCATGTCGTTTTGAATCCATGATGCCTTGCTCTCGCCAGACCAATCCGTTAGACCAACACCTATAAGGATAGAAACTGCCTTCTGTAAGTAGACTGGCCTTTCCTTTGTCGTGCTTCTTCATTTGATTCACTTTTAAATGTGAGATTGCGTGCAAGAGACGAGTGAATTTAGAGCGAGAGACAACTATTTATTCTAGTTTATAATACAATCATTGAACTTTATTCTTTATACAAAACTATTACAGATCGTGTGTAAGTGTGTATGTAAGTGTGTGCAGTATTATTCATTGTAAGAGCTCTCAGAGGACGTGTAAAGAGATCAATGTAGTAAAACATAATAGAACGATGCAACGTATTGTACATCATTATATAGCGTTGTATATTAATCATTCTCCCTGTCAGAATTCTGTCAGAAATATCCAACACTTGCTGCGTATGTATATATATGTATTTAAAAGATATAGATACAAGTAGCGTTCAGGTTCAACTTGTGTAAAGGGCTATGGTACAGAGGATACTACATATAGATGCATATCAATAGCAAAGAACCAACACGTTATGTGACAAGGTACGGTCTTGAAGAAGTAATTGCTGAGCCCTTCATTACATTTAATTACTATACCTTCTGGGATCTGCGTTTGGAAGTCGGGAAAAATTTCGTTGCGATACAAAGAGCAATGTCTTGAAAACTATTCAGCTTATCGTGGATCGTTACGGCAAAATCATAAGCTATGCAGTGTTAATTCAAGTCGGACTAAATCCTAGAGCTTGGTATTTCAATCGTAACATGCTACTCGAGTTCGTAAAACTCCCGTTCCGTTCGGCCGCTTGGCGAAACTGCTTTTGTACGAAAGGAATGTGCCCGATATACTTTCGAAATATTCAGGAGGGTCGGCGGAATCAACTGTTTCCTCAAATTTTCTACGATTATGCAAAATATCTGGGAAAAATACCTTAATTAGTCGTGCGATTGCAAACAAAATGGCCACTGGACAAACTTTACGGAATGGTTACGTCATACAGCTAGCACTAGCCAAAGACACAGAACAATTTCTACAAGACAGACTGGCAGCAGTCAGGTGCAGTCAGATGTGTCCTAGAGTACATAGAAGGGCTTCTCTTGTGCACATTTCGAACACTACGATGCCACCTACTGACGTCAACGTCGCCAACCCTTTATTATATAGTATGAAGTTTGCTATGGAACTTCGCTTCGAACTGTAATTTTGGGCGGGAAACTAATGACTAATTCGGAATTTATCAAAAATTATATCCGACTTGTTAAACAAGTCTGAGTACTGATCTTTAACTGAGAAAGTTATACGGATGAAATACTTATATTCAGTTTTATATATTTATTAAAGCAATAATTAAATAAATAACTCGCGATACATGGATGAGTAACAATATAATATATGTGTAATATATGTTACTGTATTTCTATTTAATGTTTCGCGGTTTATTTGGAATTAGGTGAAATTTTTTCGCATGTGAGCATATAGTGGTATTAAAGGTTTATTTTTTAATATATCATGAGATTCGAGTCGAGAAAGTGGTTCAAGTATTCCAAAAACTAAAGACGAGAAAGTATTCAAGCTTCCGGCCCATCGACAAGTTAGTCTAGAGATCTTTAATAATAAAAAAGAAAGTATTGAAACTTCTCTGGTATAAATCAGCAAGCGTATTGGACGCGGGTAGTTTTACTACAAACATGGCCGCTACATCTCCTTATTCAACATACACACTGTTGATATTTCGACACGCGTTTCGATTAATGGAAAGCGTCGACACATATGCAGTTTTTAAATCTAAATATATTTTCCGAGTTCTTCGCATGAGCTTGTAAAACCAAATTTATATTAGAGTTAAGTGTCATAATAAAATCTAATATATAAGAATAGAAAATCAGCGCCACCTAGAACAATCACCGTAAACCATTTTATCATCAACTGACAAATATGTGTTCGTATCAGTTCAACAGTTTACTGCACAGTGTTTACTGTGATTCTATTACAGAATGGACAAGTTTTTAGGAATCAATTGGTAAGTAAAATAGGTATGTGTATGTTAGTTACATGTAAAGTTTCGTTACAGTTGCCAATATTTTTTGGAAGTATTCAGTTTTTAAGTCAAAACAAATGTTTGTCGCGTTTCTTATAGCCATACATACAAATAGTCGTGTTTCGCTATAAAAGTGTAGATATAAAATTTCGGTATAATTATTAATATCTTATTAACAACGTTAGTAAAAACTTATAGGAAGAAGCGCGAGAAACACTATTTTTTACTTAGAAATACAATACTTTATTAAAAGACACCAAGAACTGTACCGAAATTTGATATTTAAAAATACTTACTTGTGTTTGTAATTATAAACACAATCTTCTGTATAAAATACAAGAATAAAATTTATTTACACTCAAGATAATGTAAATGATTTTCAAGTAGTGTTGTTACATATTATTTAACATAAGTTTCGATTTCGGAACTTGTATTATTTTTCATATATAATTATACAGGATGTCAATTATAGTATCAACTTTTTTATATTTAATTACTGTATTACTGTAGCAAGTGATTCCGAGAAGATAAATTTTGTATAATGAATGAACAATAACATATACTTTCTCCTTTTAGGCATCCAAGTATAGAAGATGTGGTTGATAATGCATTTGTTCGTGATGAAAGATTAGAAACTGAAAGTATTACACATAAGAGTTTAATAGGTAAATGGAGAAATCCGTTTGAAGATATTCAGGAAGATTACAAAGAGGTTGATTTAAACAACATCCCAATCAATCGAAAGAGTCAACCTAATGGTGATGGTAAGAAACATATAAATAAACATATATATAGGAAAATGTGAAGCACAAATGCAGACAAACTGATAAACTTAAATGAAGAGATGGAAAGTTGCATGCATGTATGCTTTGCAATTAAAGAAATGTTATACTATTAAAGACATAAGAAATTGTGTCAAATGATGCGTCCCTGCAATGGTTTATGTGTTAATTTCGCATTGGCATTATTGCTCTAGTAAAGAATCTATGGATAATTGCATTTCTAAAAAATTTCAGGCTGTTTATAATAAATTAAATTCATATTACTATGTTGTGGAAAGAAACAATAGCGAAAATGTGATAGTATTCAAAGAAAATACAGCATTAAACTACGTGACATTATACAAAAATGTACTTGATTTTTACAAACAAATAATTTCAGTTGAATTTTTCAGTCCATGTGTTTATATGTTCACCACCGTATATTTGGCAGACCATCAATTAAATTAAATTCTCAAAATCCTGTACTGGATTGTGGAATTGTTTTATACTATAATATACAGTATGTTGTTATACATTTAAGTAACTATAATGTTAATAATGTTTTGTATTCATGTAGGGACTGGGACACCTGCTGCAAAAGGGGCTACAAAAGGGGCTGCAAAAGGAGTTACGAAAGGACCTGGAAAAGGAGCTGGTAAAGGACCTGGGAAAGGAGCAATGAAAGGACCTGCGAAAGGAGCTACAAAAGGACCGGCAAAAGTAGCTGCTAACGTTTAAACAATAGAATGTGTTTTTTGTAACAGCATGGAAACTCCTGATCTTTAGAAACTTGTCCATTCAAATTCTTTAAGATATAAAAGAGTTTTGAGTATTCCACAGCATGGAGTTTAATCCATCAGGGAGAAGTCCTCTTCCCACTGCATTTCAGAGGTATAAAAAATTAATTTTGTACCATTTTTTTGCTCTTGAATTTCAGACTAATATACAATAACATAGTTTTTCATATTTCAAACATATCATTTTGGTTTAGTTAGACTATTATGAGTGTCAAAAGTATTCAGGCAATAGGAATACGAAAGGAGAATGAATTGCAATTTGTTCACCATCGATTACATTGACATGTATTTGATTCCAAACAACAAGAAAAACATAACTGTGATATCACAACCCTTAGTTTCATATTTGCATGGTCCATTTATATTTACATATACCCGGAAGTAGCGTAACAGACACGACAAGTATTTCTTAATGCAGAGTTTATGAACGTGTTTGTATGTGTTGGTGCGGCTACGTACATACGTTAAATAGGAAGGCGCTCATATATAATATATTTGAGAATATTTATCGTGTCTGTAAATATAAACAAACCTTTATTGTTACGAATACTTGTCCATGTGTGCATGTTGAAAAACAGATGAAACTGAATGGATTGTTTGTTGCATGATTAAAATCAGTTTCTTTTCTGCATTCGTTTCAGTAGTACGAACAACGCGAAATACAGCAAGCGGAAAGGAATTATGGAAATAAATTATTGACTTATTGTAAAAAACAATATATGAAAGCAATATTTTCGTTAAGTGTATAATTATTTTTAATTCCCTTTTATTAAGTACGCAGTCGACCGAATGGTGTATTACAAGATTACACAAGATTAAGCTTAACAAGAAACTTTTTTATTCACCTTGTTTGTGCAAGAAGATGCCGGTTATTGTAGAATATTTTTTAAAGCCTCTTAATGTTATGTCTTACTCATATGTTAATGGTAATGTAAAAAAAATAGCAATTAGTTTACAAAATACCTTTTCATACAAAGCTCAAAGGTAGCGGTGTCCTACGTTGGCCCAATGCTTTTCGTATGATTTTGAACTATAGTACTTCAACGCTAGCGTCAGAGCTGCAAAAATGCTATAATTCAATGTAGGAATTTTACTTCATAGTATCCAATGGACAACCTTCAAAGTCAACATTGCATGAATTTGCAGCATAGGTGCCTGCAAACAACATCCTCTTTGCCCTGAGTACACTCTTGGCCTGAATGTATTGGAACAATTTCTTAAACATTTCTGAAGAAATTCAAGCATGTAGAAACCATAAATGCAATATATACATACATAAAATTTGTAGGTATACATGCAGGGGAAAAGCTTAGCAAATGTAGCTTTTCGGGCGGCTGACAGCTGCGGCGTAAACCTTCAGACAGAATTTTCTGAGGATATATTTTCATGTCTTATATATTAGCAAGTATCACACTCAGAAGCTACTTTCGACAATTTTACTGAAAAATGGGCACGTGTCTTAAGCGGATGTAATTTACAGTTTTGACTTTTACTACAGCGGTAATTTTCTCACAGTTTTTATCCTGTTTTTCATCAAGTAATTCGGCTTGGTGTAGTAGGAATAAATAAGATGTTGGAAATTATTTTAAATAGATAGTACTCATAATGCTTTATTGTTCAATGGTATCAAGTTCTTCGAGAAACGTCTTACACTTTCCTTTTAAAATTTTCACAGCTTCCGTAAACAGAGTGGCCGATGGTAACGTCCCAACAGATTCCACCGTAACTAAAACAAAGGATTATTGAAAACACGACTCAGTATCAAAGTTTGTGTATCAAAGTCTACTTACAAATAACGTGATCGAGAATTCGACTCAATTTGACGCATCCCTTAAGGTCTTCGTATTGAAAAACGTTCCTGGAGCAACTGTCGTAACGTGGATTCTTCACGTACGCTTCACGGGACTCTAAATTGCCCGGTTTCTCTTCTTTTGTTTCAATAACTCCAACACTGAAGCAGCTTTTCAATCGATCTGCCATTTCTCCCCTTACAGGTTTTATGAGTTGAATATCTGGTAGTAATCTGTAGGATGCGGTAGCTAAATCAGAAACATAGTCATAAATATTATGTAATATTTCGAAAAAAGATAATTTAAGGTAGTTGTCGCGCAAACCCACTTTTTTCCGAATTGTTCAAAATTTATATGATGAATGAAGGAAATTATTACCTAACTAATCAGACCAGTTCCTATTCGCGGTAAATGCAAGTGGCATTGTTTTAATTTTGGAATCAAAATAAATCTTACGGTTCAAGTAAAAAGTACAGGGATATAAATGAGTATGAAATGAATATTGCTAAAAATATTCATTTATTGACCGTTTTGTTAAAATGATTTAGCCACTAAACTGGAGCTTTGTAACGCTTACGGCGAAAAGATCCAAAGTATACTTGCGTACACATTATACGTGTACTTGGATACACTTACGTACCCAAAGTTACGAACTTATTCAACATTTTCTATCAGAGAGCATGAGAAGTATAATCATTCCTTATAGCCAGACTCAGCAGTGCCTAAACTTTAAATACTGAAACCTCGAAACTTTATCATTCCCCAGAAACAAAAGCGTCGCGAAAGGAGAGCGGGGAAAGTACCACAAGGCAAAGGCCAAATTGCAGCGAGCGTCGAATGATATAACATTGGTAGTTATGCAGTTACGTTGTCACTATACTTTTGTCAATATATTTTCTAAAAATAATCTTCGTTACACATTTCACTTCTGAATATTTTGAGGAACATCGATTACCTTAAAAAACTTACGTAAACATATTTATAATTTAAAGTTAAACATATCCTACCTACTGGAGAAAATTTAGCGTGATCCCTTCCAATTCCTTTGACAGCGTGCATGAAACAATGGATTTCTTGGCCCGGGCGCAATTTGGATATTAAAATATCGTTTTCTAAAACACCGAACTGCTCTGCTGCTCGCGGATATATGTCTCGTTGGCGCCCAATTGGAACCCATTTGATATCTTTGCTATATACTGGACAGAGATATGAATTATTATAAGTTGTTATTACTTCCTCAATAATTTAAAGATGTGCGATAAGTGGAGGAATTCTGAGAAACTTTTTGTTGCTCATTTGCTCATATGCTCACACCTAAAAACTAAGAAAATCAGCAACTGTTGAAGAAAACTTGATATATTAACAAAAAGTTTCTCATTGTTCCTTCAATAAATATACGCTTAAAACTTGCATTATGTAACTTTCAAACCAGTATTATTTTGAAAGCTCGTAAACCAGTAATTAAGTTTACTCCTTAATATACATATGCAGATTTATGACACTTTTACATTATCTAAATGGCTCATAGGTGCAAAAGTTCTGATCAAAATTATATATTAACCGACAGATTTTCATAAACAATGTTAAGTTCGGACTTTGGCCGAGCATTTAAATATATACAATTCATTTCTAAATTAATATTATTATATTGTCAAATTTATTGATGGATAGTAAAAGAGTAGTATCAATGAATATAATATTATTAGAAACAGCAAATAATTTTATATCCCCGACACTTTAATCATTATATTAAAATTTCGAAAGCGCAAATAGAATTTTACCATTGCTGTTCCGATATATGTCAGTTTGCCGTCGAGAATCCTTGGGTGCTTGTGGATTCCACGTGCACGTAACTTTCAACTCGTATCTTAAGGTATCTTGGTCGCTCACTTCGTCGTCATCCTTTCCACCATCAGAAGGATACTCGAATAATCTTGGATCTGCTCGCAGCGGTATGAGACCCAATCTGAGAGATCAACTTTCACGTAAGTAGGCAAAGGAATAACTCAAAATTTGTGGTAAACGGTGATTCAGTTGCCTTTAAACTACCATAATTGAGTAAATTCTGCTGTAAGCAGGATGGAAATCTAGATGTATCCGGTTTTGCAGGTGGTGAAACTGCAGGCCGAGGTGAAAAAGAGTGTCATGAGGATTTTCATTTTGCACTTGTGTTTCTTAGTTATAGCAAGTTCAGAAATCAGTATAATAAGCGTCTGAAACCGAACAACAGTTCTTTCGATAGCATACTCGTGCCTTACTTTGCCATATTTATCCGGCCAATCAAAAGTGGTTTGCTCCCTTGTGGAATTTGTTCTCTTTCAGGCACTTAGCCCACTGATTTTTTGTACTGCTATAAATTAACAAACTCGTAACAAAAGCGTAAAATGAGAAATCCAAAGATACTTTTTCTTGTCTCAACCTACAGATTCTAAAAAATGAAAAGTAAACCTTTATAAACTTTACCTGTGAGCAAGTACTTCGTCCTGTATCAAACTGGTATTATTTATGATATACACTTTTTCAATAGCCATACTTGGAACCTCGCTTATAAGTATTCGACGGAATGCATTCGCCAACGAAATAGGATATCCTTTTAAATCGAATTCTAGTTCCTTTTCATTGTCTGACTCCCTCACTACGTCTATTTTAAAATTCTGAAATTCATAAACAACATTTATAAGATAATTTATTATATTTCATCTAATCATCGGGGAACATTGGAAAATTTCCTATGTTCGATTTTCTTTTGGCTAAATCTATCTAAAAATATACTTCGCAAAGAAGATATTTTCACCCCTTCGGTAGAAATAGGCATAAATTAATCTTTAGTAATTAGTAACTTCCAGTATTGACACTAGGCTTACGGGACCCATCATTTTGACGGATTTTAAACTTCATGAGCAAACTTGCAAAAACAATTACTATTCATTTTTTGTCCAATTTATGCAATCCTAACAGATTTAATTAACTTATATTATGTCTGTTAAGATTGTAATTATTTTTAAATTAAATTAATCGTTTTTTCCCAAGAAATACATGGTTTCCTTTGCCCGTCAATTTGACGGGTGTCCGTAAAGACAGGTATACAAAAATGTCCGTGAACCTAGTGTTAACAAACGTAACGAAATTGACAGCAAACATCAAGAGATATTTGTAAAGTAGTAATGCTTTTTGGAATTTCATGAACATTTTTCTAACAACTCGTAAATATTTCTTGCACATACGTATATGATGTATCGTATATCTAATCGAAAAGATATGTCATACTTCCTATGACCCACTGACGAACCATGAACAAACAGTAGTGAAATCTCAGTGACGTGATAAATTTGCCAATTTTTATAGTTCTCGAATACTATTCACGGAAGCAGAGATAAGGAAAAGCATCATGTCTGCACATGCACTTTAACTATAAATATTTAGTATAAATGCACTGAAACGCTGGCGCACTTCAAAAGTGTTGGCAAGGCTACAGAACAAGCACCATGTATTCCAAAATTTGTTTGCTGCTCGTTCTTTCTATTATCGTCGTGCTTGCGGTACAGTATAATTATACGGAATCAACTTGTAACCAACTGAAATTGAAATAATCTTCTAGTCGGTTTAGTTGAACCGAACTGGAAACCTGAAACCGAGTCCTCACTGGAGGAGCAAAGAACTTTCTTTCTTTCAAGGGCAATAATTCTCTCAACAACTAAAAACGAATTCCTATTCAACTCTAATTTTGTATTAATTATTATAGAGTGCCGATGACCCATGTGATCAACCAGTGGCTTACATTTGTAACGATGCGGAAGTAGCTGCACTGTGCGGCGTATGTATTCATTCGTATCTTATACGCGTAACTCCACATGGACAATGTAAGATTTGTAATAATAACACTTGTTCTTTTCATGTAACAGAAAGAAGCTTTTTGCGACGGAGTGCGCGCACTACCCAAATATGCAGACTTCGATGACAGTTCCGTGGTCATCGGGATGGATTAAATGAACAAAGGTTGTGCGTAAGGATGTTTGTAAAATAAATTCTGTCACATAAAAATAATTTCAACAATTATTTACTTCTTTTTACACCTTTCACTTCTGACGTTGACACGCCTGATTAAGTGAACCGTTCGATTGGAATTGAATCAATATGATTTTTTAGATTCAAATCACGGTATAGTAAGTTAGTTTAGTATCGAATTGTTATTGTTATATCTTAGATTGTTGATACAGGAAATTGAAATTCAGAGCCTGAAGTACCTCGAGAGTACACTTGAAACTATGTGATGAAATTTAATATTGTTTTTAAAGTTGAGTCCATTCACGTTGAGGTCTCCATCGTTATACACGTATGTGAAATTTGTCAAACATCAAACATGATATAGTATGATATAGTATCTTAAGATGCAATAGTGAGGAACCAGTTAATTTAAATTAATTAAAAAGTGTAATTTGGTAGTGCGATACAAAAAATAAGATAAAAAGCGCTGCGACATGTAGATATTCTTATGAGATGTAAGTACAAGGTTTTGCAATATTAAAAATATAAGCTGTAATGGAACATCTATTAGTGCGCTGCCCCTGATAATTCTCAAAGATTCGGGAAGCAGCGAAGAGCGGGGAGCATGCAGCTCCACGCTCCGATCCGTGCAGCCGATCGCGTGGAAACCGCGTTGTTGATTGCGGCGACAGCGGCTCGGCGTATCTAGCAACGACTCCGTATAAGGATCGCGATCGCTAAGCGCTCGCCCTATTCCTGCTGAATTCCTTTGGGAGAGGACGAGGTAAGACCATCGGCCGCCCAAAAGAATTAGGAGAGGACGAAGCTCTGCTCTCGGCCGCCTAACAGCACAGGAGAGTACAGAGGTCGTTCCTGGACGCCTCTGGAATGGAGAGAACGACTGAGAAAGCCGGTCGCCTTCCAGAGGAGAGTACAGAGTGATTTCCTGGACGCCTGAGGAATATCAGGAGAGGACAGAGGTCTGTTCCTGGACGTCTCTGGAATGGAGAGAACGGCTGATAAAGCCGCTCGCCTTCCAGAGGAGAGTACAAAGCGACTTCCTGGACGCCTGCCTACGATGGGAGAGTACAGGGGTTACTCCTGGACGCCCTGAGGATAGGAGAGAACGGCTGAGAAAATCCGTCGCCTAGCCGAATGGGAGAGTACGGGAGGACTACCTGGACGCCCGCTCCGCCGCGAATAAATACCCTACGATTTTTTTTTTAGAAAATGTCGTTGCTAAGTAGGCTCATTCATTATGTCGAGACCTTTTGTAAAACGATCCAAAATTTGTATCATTTCCTCTCCTCAATAAACCCAATCTTGTATTTTCCTCAGAAATCCTGTACTCCAAAAGAATTTTATTCCTGCATCCCGAACCAAATCACATACGTTATAAAGCATATCAATAAATTAATAATGAGCCAGTTAAATACATGTTGCTATTTGTATCGCGATACTGATACTTGCGATGTATATCGATGCAAATCTCACCGATTATACCGCTATTTACTGATAATTATATTAATTTAAATATGATAGGATAAGTAATATAAGTTAGATAAAAGTTAATAAAATCGGAATTAAATATGTATTTTATATAAATTTGATCACTGGTACTATCAAACGCATCACATAATACCGAAATGTCAAGCAAGAGCTGCAAGCTTAAAGAAAATTAAACAAATTGACAACAAATACTAGAAAACTCGTGAAAAATTATAATGCAAAATTTGATATCGCGCTTACGTTTATCTAAAAAGCCGGAAATATTCTGTGCTCATGATGTACCATTAAATAGCTCTCAACCAGTCCAAGTCATAAAACGTGTGTGAAGTAATAAATTTGATAAGTTTTGTGATCCATTAATAACATGGAAATATGAGTCACGAAAACTTATATCTACACAGACATCCCGACTATGTATAAGTATTAAGTATAAATACACTAGAAGACCAGCGTAGTTTTAGAGTTAACGCAAAACTATGTTGCAAGCAATATGAATGCCAAAATTTATTTGCTGCTTCTTCTTTCTCTAATCGCCACTGTTGCGGTACAGTATAATTATATTGAAACTTTTAATCAACCAAAATCGAACTAATCTTGTCATCGATTTACTTGAACTAAACTAGAAATCTAAAATTCAGTTCTAAAGAGGTTTTCGTTGGCGTTTAGTGTTGCTTGACAAAGTTTGTGCATCTTATCGAACATTTTTTAAAGTTCATCAATCTTTCTGCTGCCAGTAACCATAACATTCAGCAAGCAATAAACAACAAAAAGTTCCGCGGTGCTTCTCCAATGAGAGCACAATTTAACTCTAATTTTGTATTACCTATTTCAGAGAGCCGATTATGATGATGAAGATACATCTGATCCATGCAACAAACCCATAATTTACGTTTGTGATGATCCCGTGCTAACTAAGTTGTGTGAGGTAAGTATTCATTGATATTCTTTCGTAATTTCAGTTGTGCAATAAAAAATTATAATAAAAATGTGTTTTTGTTATATTTCAGCAAGAAACAGTGTGTACAGCCGTACTAAACGCAGAGAGACCTCCGGATTTCGATGACAGTTCGATAGCCATTGAAATGAACTATTAAATCATTCTTATGTCTACTTAAATAAATTCATACTAATCCGTAAACAAAATGATTTTTTACCGACTTCTATATTATAGCCGATGTATGTTTATTCTTCGCCAGCGCGCAAATGTCTATACATATTTCAATCGTTTGTGTTGTGGGAGATTAAATTACTGTTAAAAGCAAATTAGCAACCAGTATATTTGGTTAGTTTTGCAGCTCTAACTAAATTACACTAATTATATATAGTATTAATCGGTGCGAGGCTCTACCGAGTCTTTTAATCAGTTGGCTTTGTGCTTTGTACGAGGATCGTGGAACTTTGCACTTGCCACTCATATGAATATCTACATTTTGCAGTGTCTATGATCTTTGCTTCTTGTATCAAGTTACAAAATTATGCCGAACTACTAAATTAATTGAAATTTACTGGGTCCCCTATTCTTATTTCAATGTACAAATACAAGAGGTAGATAAATTGTATGCCGCAAGGGGGGCAGTCGTGGAGAGTTAATTATTTATTATTAGTAGATTACTAAATTGCGGAAATTAATCTGGTTATTGAACCTCTTAAATGTCTTTGACCAAAGTTGATATTGTTTTTAATTAATTTAGTCAATTATTTTCAGTCAAGATATTTACAATAAAGCTAAGAATGGATGAATGACTGGAAAAAGTTTTTAAGCTAAATCACATTTTGTTGCTAACAGGAACACAAATCTATAAAAGTCAAAATATGTATGTACAAGGTGAGTCACTTGCTTTTTAATCATCCCCTTCACACTCGAGTTCCAATTATTTCCATTATTGGTACAATTTGATATTATAAATAAATGTCAGTGCATGGAAAAGACTCGGTAAATACTCCTTTATATTAAAATTACTCAACACCGTATAATTAAATCATTTTCAACGGCCTATATCCATGATTGGCGATTCAAAGGCAACCGAATCACCCTGTATGTTCCGCAACGGCTCGTATATCATTCAATATATCCGCATTAAATTTGGCAAGAGTATTATTCGATATCATAGAAAAAAAAATATGAGGATTCCCACCCCCCAACCACCCCAGGTATACGAAATGCCACCCGGGCGAAGATGGGTGGGACAGCTTGTATATTATGTAGTTTTGCAGCAATATGGAAAATATTTTTCAAGATATTCTATTGATATAAAAACATTTGGTTTTTTCATAAGAGAAGTTTTTTTAATGCTCCACTAACCTTTGCACAATTCTCTAAAGTCCATTCTCCGGTCGGTTGGTAGCTAGCATATTCTGGTGTCTGTAACAATAAACCTCCATCTTATTATGCAATACTATACCACAAACACACAAATGCCCCAATGAATGTACATACTAGAATAAAAACACGAAGGAATGTCTTATGAATATTACGTGTTTCTTGAAAAAGTTTTGATTCTTATTGAAATTTCCTAGAGTTCCATAGTATTTCTGTCGCCAATGAAAGAAGTTGCTGCGCATTTCTCATATGACAAATAACCCTTTGCACTCGAGGCCTTTGTCGCTAATGAAATTGTAAACTTATATTGCTATATGTTATAAACCCCCAGAACACACTGAAATTTATAACAAATCAATCAATTCCCTTTTTAAAATGTGCTGGCGTTGCTAGTTAATGTATAATGTATAAAAGTGGTAAGCAAGAGTCATCTCTCGAGTTGCCGCATCGAATCATGTGGTGAGCGAGAGTCACCTATCGAGTGCAAAGGGATAATAGTAATAACGTTCCATAATGTTCGTCCCCAAAGGATGTTTTATAAACAGATGCAGACCGGAGTACATACATCGTTATGGAAGAAACAAAAAGCGAGTATTTAAATACGAAGAAGAGGTGCGAGTATCCAATGGCAGAAAGCTAATGGAAGAATGTTTGAAGGAAAAAGAAGAAAAGTTAGTAGGAACTAGGAGCGGCGAAGAGAGAAAGGAGTACATACAGGGTAAAGGTTATAGTCAGCTAGGGATAGAACAGTTAAAGCGGGAATGTAAAGAGATAGTAGCGATTATGAACGAAAGGGACAAAGACATATACAGTACAATAAAATAGAGGGGCAAAATATAATAAGATGTATAAATATATATAAGGAGAATTGCCGGGAAATTTAGCGAAACAAGCGACAGAAGAAAGCGAAAGATTAACAGCGCGCTTGAGATTCGGAAACGTAGAAGAAGCAAATATATATTGATCACCCATAGAAAAAATCCTGTACGTTTTATGTCAAAGAAAATAGAGAACAATATCCTCTAAAGAAATTTATTGTGTCCTAAGAAGACCACTTTGTTGTTTAAAAACATGTATTTCTAAATAGAAATTTAGAGAGAAGAATTCTCTTCTATAAGAAAATCTTTTCCAAAAAGACTAGGTGTGCGAGTACTTGTTTCAGCCTCTGTATATTTAAAAACAAGTGAATCAGCCTAATAAAGCACTATTTAAAAGACTGCGAAAACATAGTAGAAATACAATAAGATTAGAGGATATAGTGCGCAGGAGAAAATGTGAAAATGTAATAAAGCGGCTAACAGACTTAGAAAAGATAAAAAGAACAAGAATACCAACGGCTTATAAATTGAAAGAAAAGAGAGGAATAATATAATGAGTAGAGAAGATAGAGTATTATGAGTAGAATATACACGTATATACTAGATAGGAATATGCTAATGATGTGGGATATGATAAGTCATGAGCTGTATCCCAAGTCCATTACATACTTGTACAACTGTAATTAATAAAATATATATACATAGTAGATCATACTGCTATATAATATATAAATATTCAGCTAGCTTCAGAAATTACAGGGAGAATAAAATATTTCCACCTCTTTTGTGTAAGCATCAATTTCTTTGCATCATCGGCAATTGATAATGCTTTCATTTCCCACATAAAAGTATCCACCATGCTGTTTTAGAGTGAAGTAGAACTTCTCTTGTTTGAATTTTCTACTTTCCAAACACTGTTATATTATTTTTATGACTATTCTTGATGCTAGTCTTCATTTATATGAAGAGGAACCATAAAAATAATATCACAGAGTATTGGAATAGTAGAAAATGAAGATTATATGATTCGGATGAGAAAGATTCTACGGTATAGTAATTGTACATACATATTGCCAAATGATTATTATCAATGTGTTTGTTAACAGTCAATGTTCTCCGCTGTGATAGGCAACGGCTTTAAGAAATAACATAGTAAATGTACAAGAAAAGTTCTTCATTGTTACTATGGTTTTGATGCTTTACGATTTTCAAAACCAACTTATTTCAAGTTATATCCTCATTGAAGAAACACCAGGGAACTTTCTACTGTTCATTATTGCTAAATCAACATATGAGCCAGATATAGAGACTTTTATCGCTGTCAACAAAAAGATTAAGGAATTTAAAAAAAATGTGGGTCAGAACTGGTTAATATATTAAGAAACACTAATAACAAAGAAAAGAATTCTTATTGTTTTTCTAGGAGCAACACAACTTTAGAAGAGCTACTCCTAAACACACAGTAGTAGTGTGTAGTTCATAGACTAACAACATGGATAAAATGCCAGGAATCACTTTTGCATGTGATAACAAGAAAAATACTTTCAAATATGAAGAAGATGTAGTAAACAAAAAACTGGTATTGACTGAATGAAAAACACTAAGCAAAAGTACTTTTGACTCTATTATTTAATATAAAAATAAATCTAAATTAGACACGGTTTAAAACTAATACTAATTTAATTATTTTCACTGTAAAGAACATCGCAAATTCAAGACTCAGCAACATAGGGTCTTAATGTTACTTTCCACATTTAAGTGTCATTTTGTTTAGATAACACTACGACAAAAGTAAGAACAGTTTATGAAAAAGCTCTCACATTTGGTATTCCGTGTTCCTCGAGAATAACACGTGGTCCCCGAGTTTCATCCATTGTTGATTTGTTTGTTGATAATCAGCTGGAACAATTTAAATATACCATGTCTACTCTCACTTGTCTATTCACGAGCACTGCACGTGTCTTATAATTGGCTGCAGCGTCGGCATTGACTAAAGATGGCGATTAGAGTGTAGAGTTGGTTGTGTTTACACGACATCAAATCATAGAGGGCAGTCTGCGTAACCCAACGTTATCGACTAAGCAGTTGGTGCCAAAGTATAAATATAGGCTGTAAAAAGGAGCAACATTTGTTCATATTAAAACCAATGATGCTTTAGTGAATGTTTGTAATTTCGAATGGTCGAATACACTAAATAAATTTCCGTTGTTCTTCACAGTTAGTATCTGGGTTTTGTGTCTTTCTTCTTTTTATATTATTGGATTTAGTATTTTGTTTGTATAATACATTCGCATATGTATGTACATATGAGAGTAACATGCGGAAACTGTCTTTAGTAGCAACAACAACATTAACGAAGTTTTAAGAAATTTTTGACAGGAGCCAGTAGTTTTTCATGAAATATGATGTATCAAGAAGAAATTTTTGTTGTTCCTCTAGTGAGACATAACTTCGCAACTTTATGAATACGCGGCTGTTCTACCCGCTTCACACAAGGGACCTTTCATATGAAGGTTCACAACAAGTTAATTTGAATAATAATAATTTGATGCAATATCTTTCACTAATTTTACAGTTCGATCTCCGATTCCTTTCGAAATGTTGAAGTTAATCCTGCAACAGCCTATATGTACAAATATAAATATTGCGATAGATTATAGCTTAAAGTTCGTCTGGATAATAATTCTCTAGAGGGAAGAAAATTGCTTCAGCTATTTTCGAGTTTCTCGTAAACATATAGCCGGACGAACAGACAAACGTAGACCTTTGTAACAAGAAGAAGTTTTATACCGATTTATGTCAATTCTAAATGATTTCTCGAATAAGCCGTAAGGTGACACGCGCATCGCCTTCCGGCTAATCGTAATGTTTTTTTACCCATCGGGTGACACTCGACAATGGTCAAATGTCGCAGGGTATAAATTAAGCTAAGTTGAACATTCTAGGTGCCTGCAATGAAAAAGATGAATGGTTTCTCCAGTGGCATGTCCTAAGCTGGCGTGCAAACACAGGGTGAACAGATATATCGTAATGTCATTGGTAGTGCTCTAGTACACCTTATCAAAATATGCTTACTGTCTGCTGTCAACCTGCTAAAACCTTTCTTGATTACCATCAAGTGTTACAAAATAAATTACTGTGAGCAATTTTAAGACTAGCACTACCAAAGGTATCAAAACAACTAAGTTCCCTGCTTTGTTAGAAGTAGAAATATTTTAAACATTGATAGTCCTGGTATCAAAAAGAAAATGTGGAACAAGAATTACGGGTTTGCTTTGCATGACCAACATGCCGTATGCGAGAAATCTTGCCATGAGTCGAAGGTAACAAAATCCCAGTAAAATTAAAAGTCACCAACGAATAGCATATTTAATATATATATATATATATATATATTAATTCATCTGTGTTTAAAAATATATACATTTTAATGTATATAATACGGGCTAATAGGTCGCAAAGACTCAGAGAACCGTTGTTGTCAACTGCATTGTCAACGAATGACAAATATTTTCATTCTTTGGCCTTCAATAGTCGTTTGTTCATAAGTTGAAGCAGGATTGCGTACCTGTGTAAGAAGAACGTGTCTAATCCGTTAGTAAGTAAGAGCAACGCAAGAAGCAACCCGTTACCCTAAAACATGTTACAATCCAAACCTTGTATGGGATTGTGAATAAGTTTAAGCTGTGCCTAAGAAAAACATGTTTGATCCATGAACAATTACACCTAGGTCCTTCTAAGACATACCAGTACAATATAGAAAGAGCAACGGAAGAGGCAGCTCGCTACCCTAAAACATGTTATAATCCAAACCTTGTACGGCATTGTGAATAAACTTAAGTTGTGTCTAAGAAGAACGTGTTTGATCCATCAACAATCACACGTGAATCCTTCTCTGGGGCATAACAGTGCGTGTCCCCAGCGGAGTGGCATCAGCAACGGTTCGGCTGGTCTTACGAGTCAGGGCGAGCAATTTAGCACATCAATAACAGACCGCAGATAAAAGCAGGCCATACATCGTGGCTGACGTATCGTTTGTAATAAAACACAAAGGGGGTCTAGCCGCCAGCGGCATCTGTGTACCGCGCTGCGCAGCCGCTCGCCCGTCCGTTCATTCGTTCATTCTTGCTGTTATTAACAGGCCGTACATCGTGGATGTTTTCCACCTACCATCTCCTCTAGAGTCATACATCACCACTGGATGCGCAGCGGCAAAGAGCAACTATAATTCATCTATAAGCTACAGGCAATCCCTCTTACCAGAAATTGTGGAAGACAAAATCGATAGGTCACGTCCAATTGAATATCGTACGACGATTGCGTTTCTCACGTCTGTGGGAAATAAAATTGAGCACTTTTCGTGCTTATCTATACTTTTTTGCACTCAAAATTATTTGTTGTTGCAAATTTCAGATATATTGTTGCATTTCATTACATAGTTCGATACTACCTTTTTTGTATATCCATATGAGTTTTGTAAGTAGTTCTGTTCACATTATAACATTGATATAAATGAATTCATTTGTTTTTGAAAAATTAATCAAGACTCGTTGTAGGAATAGTGCTAACATACAACTAACAAAAAAAAATATTGCAAGCAAAGATCGTTCAAACTGGCTTCATAATTCATTTACAACGTGAAATGAGTATCTTTTGCAATATCGTATAAAACATATTAATATCGAAGCGAAATAATTACAGTGAAATGAACATTTCAATATTTAAAAGTAATGACTTTTTTTCTACGAATATCTTTTTGGACTCCAGAATTTAAATTCATATACATTGCTTGATCAAATTCAACATTTTTGAACGGGTAGTATATGTGATGAATGTTAATGTTTTATTGTTTATTAAGAAATTGTAGTTCATTTTTCATATCTCAACAACATATATGTATAGTATATTTATTTACTTTGGCGTTAGAGTCTTCGCCTTCCTTCCTTTGACTCACAGACCCGCTCGACTTTGATTAATAACCTCTAATATCCGGGCGCGTACACCACCTTCCACATAGGGTGTTTCTTAATGACGTCAATGACTACAGCCATCTTGTAGAGGAAAAGGGGGAGACAGGCTACTTTTAAAATTCGCACTCGAACTGCAATTTCAGGTTATTTCATAATAATTTAGGCAACGACAATAATTCTTGACTTCAATTATTGCGGAGACGGTATATTTTCATACTTCAATGAAAACTTTGATGATGATACGATGCAGTTCCACATTAGATTCGGCATGGTCATTAATTTCGTAATAGTATAAATTCGCAATGCGATTGTTCCTATTTTGCAAATGTTATGCATGTTATAGAATGTCGAATATAAAGTTATATGTATATTTTATAATATATTTCACGCTAAAATTATTTTAGGTTTGTAAAGTTTAGGCACATCTTTACGAAACATTATTGTATAATTCAATGCTATGTATTCATTAAATAGCCATAACAGTTTTGACAATATGTTCTTCGACAATACTATGTATCAAGAAGGTATCAAGAAAAATGCAAGAAACATTAATGGATATTTCTTGCTCTAAAATTGACACAAGAATACGAGACTTAAATTTCCCACCATAAGAGTTAAAGCGAGTTAAAAGTAAATATGAGATACGCCTGAAAGCAAGCAACCTACACTGCATGAAACAGAATGTTTGATCTTCTTGACCGGCTGTTCACGCACGCAGGGTAGCAAATGGTAAGATAACTCAGCGTGTTTTAGATGAAAATTAAATCAGACCAATGTCGATAAGATCGGCACATGCAAAATACATACGTTTTCTTGCATAATTCTTTTTGTCCCATTTCTATAAGATTGTTGCAAACAAATATAGATAATTGTTGTATTAATGCATCTATTGTTGCAAAGACTTAAGTTATTTACAATTAGCTAAGTTTTGCTGAGCATTTACATATAAATATTGAAATATATAACCGAGCTGAATACGTTCAATAGTTGTAGGTGGGACAATTAAATCTAATTATTTTTTGTTTGAAAACCAGATTTATTTTTACATATGTTTTTTATATGTGTATCTTTTAAATATCCATAATAATTTTACGAACATTTTCTTGCACAACATAATAATATTAACTTAGAAATAAATGCTGCATTACAATAATGATTCGTATAGCGTTCATATTTTAGTTAAAGCAACTTATAAATGAAATCAAGTCACATGGAACCATTTGCACAGTCATTCATTTATTAATAATATAAAATTTAATATCGACGTAATACAATTCACATCTCCCTAAGGAAAATTCGACATAGAAATGCTGCCAGAGGCTTTTTTAATCAACTCCTTATTGCTTGTAAGTGCTTGCGTAAGAGGATTCCTGCCATATCCATCTGGCCATCCTTCTTAGCATGCCCTATTTCGAGATGAAGGTGGAACAGTCACTACATTATTTCCATCGATCACGCCAAGTCAAGTAAGGAATGTCAGTGCTGGTGACGAAGAGGTATCGTTATCGAGCTATCGATAATAGATTGCTCGGTCGCGATTAACAATAAAACATTATTGCCAGTTTAACACATGTAATTATTCAACTCCAATTTATAAAGCTCAGACAGATCATTTCTTCCCCTCAAATACCAATTTTGAATACGAAGACCTAAGAAATTCAAATTAAGAAATTTGCTACCCCTGAATGAAGTTTTAACATTGCTATTGTATGGAATTTAGTAAAGAATTATGTGGCTTGTAGGAATACTAGCAATGAAAACTTATCAAAAATAACATTGAAATAGAATTTTAAGTTGTACGAAAAATGCATTTTTTTATATCTAATATATATTTTTGGTATTTAGGTGATTAATGACTTCTTGGTTTGCTGTTCAAAACGTGTAAGTAACTTGTCAATGTTTTCCACTGGCGACACAAGGAATAGCATTTGTTAATGCAACTCGATACTGAGTTCCATAATTTATATGGACTGCGAATCATTTATCGTGATACATTAAGTTGACATTAATGATTTCAACCATATCCAGTCTACCGATTTCTCAAGTCCAGTAAGCAGTTTGGAATTGCATTCCAACATTGGATGTTGTAACAGTTTCAGTTTGCTGATTTTCCGCGAACTAGTAAACTCTGTCCAACCCATATTACATCCTATTTCTTCTTGTTTCTGTCATTGGCTCTCAAACTAAACTACAGGCAAATGCAACACCAAAAATCATGTAAAACGTCAGCAAGGCACCGATTTACTTCTTAAAATCAACGCTTTGTTTCTAAGGAGCGCTCTCTTCCAATAAAACTTCAAGTTATTTTTGTATCACAATGTACTACTGGTATCCCTCAACAAATCCATAAGATTTCAGGGAAGTAAACTGGTTGAATCCTTATCTTTAATATTAGAATAACCGAAGATAAAACAACACATATTTCTAGTAAAGGGGATAAAATTACTTGTTTTCCAAAAATATGTTATTCCAGAAACAAATGTATATTTTTATAAATGCTTAGACTCATTTAACGGAAATATGAAATACGATTGTCGTTCTAAAAAGTAAATCATACAAAAATATGCATATTTTAGTTTTGAGCACATCATAATTTAATAATTTCTCGGAAAGTAATAATATTACACCTTGCATATTGCGTATTTCCTAAAACGCCTAAGTATTATTCTTAGGTATTCAAATATTGAACGAACCCCTAAACTTTATAAGAAACTTTTGAAATGCGAATATCATCAAGATTGATCTCGATTTTGTGGGTAGTAAAAATGATTCCTTTTGATATATTTAGATATACTACTTAGAAATCCCAGAAGAACTATGTCTATATTTCAATAAGAGTCAGACGAAATTTGATAAATTAGATCTATTATAAATAAATAATTTTAACCCTGTTGGTAATTCTAACTACACCTGCCAATTCAGGATCAAGTCTATCATTAATCACACTGGAATGATGAGAATTATAGTTAACTACGCTATTGAACAAATGTATTCTTATCCTTTCAGATTGTATTCTAGCCGTTTGGGTAGGCCAGTCTTTACCTCGGTTGGCGCATCCGGGCCGCGCAGTGTGCTCGGAGGGCCCATCAGAAAGAGACTGAAACTCGAAGGAACAAAGGAGGCTTGTTGGTAGAGAGAGGCGGAAAATCGCAATAAAGAGCGGCGCGAGGAGGAAGGAGTGCGCGCGCCCAGGGCGCGGAGAGGGTAGCAGGAGCGTTGGTTGCGGCAGGGCGAGCGGGGCAGAGGCGTCAGGGGCGGGATAGAGAAAGAGGGAACGTGACGGAGCGGATGATGAATTAGTCGAGGTGACCTCTCGCGCGAAATCTCTCCTGCTAGCTCTCGCGGTAGGCAGCTCCCGTGATGTCGGTTCCGAGATGATGGATCGCCTCGCGTCACGGAGCCATTCATCACCTCCATCTATCAGCCAGCCACCCCTTCACCTTGCTTCAGAAAGCGAGCATTCGACGGCTATCTACTCGCTTCGGATAGTGATTAATGTTGATCGGAGCGCAGCCTGTTATTCGACCTCACCTTCGCCTCCGTGCCGCACATGCTTTCCCTCTCGGTCTTCCTCTTTTTCTCTTCCTCCCTCGATCGTTCCTACTATTTCATCCTATCGCACTCTCCAAGACTCTCTCGCGATTTTTCTTCCTACCTCCGACCACCCCCCGCACCTACCCGCGCCGTGCCCGCTTTCTTCTTTCTTCGTCGTTGGGAGCCACCAACTCGCTTTCTCTCTTCCTCGAGTTAGGCAGGTCCGCCTATCTTGGAATAGAGCGATATTCTTCGTATGGATAGGATCTCATATCGATTTCGTAGCAATTATAGTGGAACCATGTGTTCTTTTGACGCTGTGGTTTGTTAATGCTGATGGAAAAGCGTAGGGACACTGAAAGTTCGGGACGTTTGAAATCGAATCGATAGTTAAACGGAATCGGTGGGAATTAAGGATCTTTCCATTTCTGAAACGGTTTCTTGAATTTATCTGTATAAGGGTTTCTTTTAGGTGAAAGATTCTAATAAAGTAAAACGTTAAAAATTAAATTTTAATAACTTTTGTTCTATATGTTTTCTTGGAAAAAAGTATTGTTATGGAACTATGCATGAAAAGTAATTCGAAATCATCTCTTAGCCCCCACTTTGAAGCGAATGATAAATTGTTACAGCTATTTTTGTTGCAAAAGTTTTCTAACGATGTTTAGTTTGGCCTCCCATTTGTTTAAAAATTTTAGAGATACTTTTGGAGCGCCTAGTATGATTAATAAATATTGCTGCATTTTATAGTCCATAATTTCCCTGGGTCATAAATGTATATAATGCGAAAAATCGCAATTGAAATTGGTTCAGCCGTTTGACAAATGTCATCGTTTATATTAGAAGCAACTGTCTTTTATATTAAAAGAGAAAGAAAAGATTACTAGATCATTTTTAAATATCCTATATAGTGCTGCGTGTACTCGAGTACGATGATCAAAAACAAGTGAATCACCCTGTACATACCTGCAGTGAAATACAACACATGTCGACGAAGACTCCTTAAGTAGCTGCTGCCCTCTGTGCGGGCCAGTGCGACAACACAAAGCGCTCGAACAGGTCACAGGCGAGAATACCACCAGTGCAGTCGCACACACAAAATAACTTGGTTCTCAAATAGTAACTACTTCATAATACATTGGTAGATTCTTATTTGCATTAACTTACGTGTATTTTATAATTGCATGAACATTATAATTACTTTATAATTAATTCAGGCTATGAGGTAGGCTACGAACGTGTAAATATCAACTTATCGGTCTACTTTCTTTTTTGCAGGTGTTGTGCTACTTGCTACAGAGTCGAGGCTAAACGTGGAAGTTATTGCATATAACAAGTTGCACACTCACTACCGGCGCTATATATTTTGTTGCATGGAAACTGAACGGCTGCACGATTTTAATTTTGGTCCTCGCATGCTATTATATTATGCTATACGAGATGCAAGTTTATCTGAATCATTATTATTACAGTGAGAGTACCTGGAATTTTATTTGTCTTAAACATGCGAATATATGTGTGTATTATTTATTATTATCATCGGTTTTTATTACAAACACTAACGCATTGAATTACTGTGAATCACGCATGTACGCATAGTAGATATGAAAGTTCACGTGTATGTAAATGTGTAAGAATGCACTAATACCGTTCGATGCAATTTCGCCTGTATGGCATTTAGTATGCATACTAAGAATGATTTAATATGAAAAAAAATAGTTTGTTACAACGTCGCTGAGGAAGATTTTTAAACTTATTTGATATCATTGTTTGTGCAAAATATATTAAGCCCGGAATCATCTTGAAAGTTTAAAGTAGGATAATTAATCTATATTAATCCATATTTCTATCTGTACGTCGTATACTTGTGCATCGTTATGTATTTCTTATCACTGGCTCAGCTCCTAATTAACACAGCGTGATAACACAAAGCCTATGAACTCTCGAACACTCAAAGAATCAGTAAAAGTTTCATCAAAATCAGTTGGGTAGTTTCAGAAATAACCCATTACATATAAAACAATGTTATATTATTTTTATTTTAGTATAGATATTTATACATATTAAGATAAACAAAGTGGTAATATTCTGGTCTTGTGATATTTTCACAGTAAAATAATAAATAGAAATTAATATATTAATTTTTCCTCATTTGCTTTAATGTTATTTCACACTATAACTCGTGTTAGCTAATGAATCCAGCAATTGAGCAACTGACTAAAGTACACTCTTAAGTTATTGGAGGCTGCGGAAACTGATAATTTACTGGTAAACATTATTCATTATAATATCAGTGTTCAGATCAAAGTGCTGTCAGTACATAATATGATTTGCTATGAGCGCTCCTATTTCTATTTTTATGGAGGAAGCTTTACGGATCATTGAAAGGCCTGAAATTCTGGCACGACCAACTGCCATGAATACCAAGCAGAGCTCGACAAGAGAATAACACGAAACACAAGTGACTGTGATTTTCTAGAAAATGTTTGACGCGCGGATTTGTAAGATCTAACAGGCCTGCGTGCCTGACACTTCGTGACTAAGAATTACTGTCAGTTACTGTGAAGTTTCAAATAAACCGGGGCGTTTGATGACGGCCATCATCAGTTATCATACTAACTGACAGATTAATAAAGCTGAATGTCTTGGATCTAAAGGAATTATGACATGATTATTATCTCTGAGATCAGATTTGCGTTCAACCTTTGCGCAACGTAATTAGCTACTCGGCTATTCTTGGAAAGAAAAATATATATTATTAAAAGGAAACAAAAATTCTTGCGTGTTTTAAATCATTGGTATATGTATGTGTATTTACCATAGCATACTGGTACGTCAATATTGTATTATTTTATTATCACTTTTGTTCACTCATTTACATTAGCAAAATTGGGTATAGTCGAATCTTGCAATATAAAAGTAAAAAGATTTTTACGGAACCTTCCCAGGGTTGTTATTATTTTAGCTCATTGCTGCAACTCTTTGCTCTAATTATACTTATTTAACAATCACGATATATATATGTTTAAATCACAACAAAATATTCGTATCGGTCGCTCATGAATTTTCATTAAAAGCAACTATAATGGAATTGGAAGATAAATAGTGAAACAGAGTTTAGCATTCAGATCTATTTCCTGGTATTTGAAAGCGAATGCCAAATTGGCTATGTTGTATATCAAAAGTAAATCAGTCAAATTACTCGATTCTGAAGCAATTACGTGAAAGATTGCCAATGATATATTTTTGGACAGTCTTGATAAATATCGCTAGATTAATGAACGCACCCCGAAGCCGTTATACTTTACTTGTATAGAAATAGAAATGTTCTGTCTCCATAACTCTTCCTCTGTTGAGAGCAACAGAAATTAGAATTGAACGATGCTCGCTAACAATGTTATGTCTGCTACTTTGTAAGTTGGCATCATTGCAATAATGAAGAGGCCTTCGTTAATACTGCTATTAGATCACGAGTTATTTATAATTAGTTTACTTTTGTCGAGCATTTATAAGTATAGTATTTGTTTTTAAATTTGCATTATGATATTGTGCTAGGCAATATTCGCAAAAGACTTACAATAATTAAGTAAAATTTACAAACAAAAAATACGTTTCGTTAAATTTTCGCAAGCTCTTATATTTATTATATACTCACCATTGCATATTTACGAACTTTAACGCCTTCAATGCTTATTTTATTACATAAAACAGTTGTTGCTATTCCATTCATTTCTTCTGTATCGGACTGCATATACATTTCATAATAGTTATGTAAATGTTGCAATCGAATTTGCAACTAGGAATCCTTATAATTTTGTATCCTGTTTGTTTAAAACTCTGGAACAACGTGTGAAAATAGTGTTTAGTGAGTACTTTCAAATAAAATTATAAAGGGTACTGTAAAATAATTCATTTTGAGAAACAATAAGAAAAAAGGTCTCCAACTTAGTACAATTTGCGTTCCAAACATGCATTTGATTGCTTTTTACTAGTAAAATATTCTTCGAGTTACAAAGACAGAATCCTGCTATTTATACGCTCGCGACAAGTAACGCGTACGAGGAAAGAGTAAAGCAAAGATGAGTGAGACAATGAGGTTCTAATAAGTGTCTAATAAGGGTGGCTAACGAGGGTGCAGTGCGTGGCAGGAAAGAAATCACGGAGTGATGTAAGTCACGTGGCGCAGCAACAGGGGCGGCGACGGCGACGGCGGCGGGCGGCAAGATGTACGCGTAAACACTCTAGTTAAAGCGGACGGTTCACTAATTGAGATTCAGCGATGCGCATAATGGTACCGAAATAACGTGAATTCCGATCCGCGGGCCTCGGCGGGAAAGGCGAAATACGAGCGGGCTATTCATCCCGACGGTTAGAATCACCGAATATTTCACTTTGCTGAGCCAGCTGAGCCTGCCACCGCCTGTCGCGGCACCCTGGCGATGGAAACGACATTCGCCGAGGGTAAAGCGGGCCCACACCTCCCCTGCACTCAGACCTTCTTCCTCCAGGAACCTTCAACCACCCACTCCATCTCTTCCCCTCTGCCGCCCCCTCACGCCACTCCTCCCCTCGTCGTCTCTTGCTCACTCTTCCTCTTCCTCTTCCTCTCTTCTGGCCAGGCTCGTTCACTCGGTTCACTCTAGCGCGCGCCTTTCCAACAACGCCAGCCTGCAGATTTATGCGCCCCGCCTTGCAGCGCTGATATCCGAGAACTCACGACCTGCTCCGTCCGTAATGAAAGAAATAAATTTACTCTCCTGCTCGCCCCGGGAATTGAGACTCACTGCTCGTGTGCGCGCCGGGCCGAGCCGGCCGTACCGTGCCGTACGAGCGAGCGAGCGAGTGTTCATTCCCTCTTTCTCCATCTCTTTCTCGTTAGCCGCTGAAAACGATGCCTCCCTGCCGGCTCCTCGCCGCTTTCAATCACCAGCGATCTCTGCGACACGGATTTTCGGCAGGCAGCGCCGCGCTTCTTCAACTTGCTCTGATTTATGCCGAAGTCTCGGATGCAGCGGCCTGTTTAGCGAAGTTGATGCAACCGGTCGATGTGTCCGGTCTTTCGCTGAGTTTGGACCGATTGCGTTACTCCGTTGGCTGTGACTTTTCGTGGAATTCTCGAGGCGATGAGAAGAACGAATTGTAATTGCATTACGACGGAACGTGTCACGAAAGTTTGACTCAAATTGGTGAAATGACTGAGGGGAAACGTGATACTGCGCACATGACTTATAGTTGGTTCTACCGACAGTCCGACGGGAACAGACAGCACGCCAGAGATCAAGACGTGTTACATTGAAAAGAAGTAAAGACTGTTTCGGTATTTTATTTTGTTAAATTTGTCTTGTCTGGTTAATGAATGTATTTCACAACACTTAGCTTCACCAGCAGAAGATAATAGCGAAATAATAATACTCGGCTGAAATCTAAACCAGTTTTTCATTTTGCACTAAATTGACTAACTTACTTTTTGACTAACTCTGTGACTATTTAATAATCCAAATTGTAATGTGTATCATATATCAGCAAAAGTTAATAACGTTGGAGCTTTGATATTTTTCTTTTACGATAGAGATCAAATAAATGTGCAACTGAAATACATCTGCACGCTCGAATATTCTCTCACCCTTGTAATCTCGAGTGGCGAAAACCGTGGAGCAGTAATTAAGGGGAGTTAAACGATTCTAATTAAAGCAGTCGTGGAAATGGCAGTGTACTTTCATTGCATTAACAGGGCGTACAAAACCAGAAGTTAACAAAAAATAAAGTACTCCAACAACGAGGGTAAGAGGTTTTTGAAATTGAAAAACTGACTTTACGTATTAGAAACCTGTCGAGTAACTTAACAAGTAACGTTTGTTTCGGGTATACGAAAATGACAAAGCCAGAAATAATTCGTGATTCCACAAACATTGTTTTTATTAAAGCGGTATGGAAACTCAACGATATTTACAAGAGATATTTACAATGCAAATAATGTATATAGTATATGATCTTCCCATCGGGACGTTTAATTTGATAATGCAATAGAGAATGCGATCTGACGCACCTGCGAGAGTGCACGCAAGACTGCGCAGAGTCATTGCTTCGCAAAGACCGAATTCGAAAAACTCTTGAAGAAACAAAAAACAATGACTCTCTCCTAAATCCTCTGCGTCTCCGGTATGTACTATCCTTTACGTAAGTGATGCGAATAAATTAAACATTACGCTTCGCCGCAGTGGCGGCTTAGATACCTTTTTCTCTAATAATATCCCTCTCTTATATTTTCTCGAAAAATAGCATAATATCACAGTTATATCGTGGACATAGAACATGCACGAACATTTGGACAGACTCGTGCCGCTATCGAACGCATTACACACTACGGAGAGGGCCGCGCTTCCGAAGCGACGGAGAACGATCGCCCACGGCTTAAGGTGGGCACTCACTTTGCGACCTGCAACGCCTAATATCTATCCAATTTCATTTGTCAGGAGACAGCTGCTGTTCTCGACATGAATGAAATTAGTGAAAAGTCGTCATGCGTTACAACTCCCCAGTGAGTTCCCGACTTAGAGTCTACCACGAGCGGTACACCAGTCACCTCGTTCCCGAGCCGGAAGGATATGAGACGTCCATGATGTTTGCGGCACACGCGCTATTAAATACTCCACAAGTACGGATTTTTGCAGCAGCCAAAAACACATGATTTTCGTTGGACACGCGGGTGCATCTTAATCCTGCACGCACAGATTCCTAATGCAGAAGTCAGCCGCGCGACGGAAACTTTCCTCCGTCGTGTACGCGCTCTTCTCTAGAGAGTAGTTGAATTCCGAGAGGATGCGAATTATACCTAAGGACATAGGTGTCTGTGACGAAATGTTAATCCGCCGGGATGTCATTTACAAGTTCACTGATAACCTTTAATTTATGCATATACACGCACGCACACGCAGAGACATACATGCATATACGTATAAGTAAATTCCTTTTAAATAAACTCCTATGTTACACGTTTGGTTATGTACACAACAGTCGACGCGAGCTACGCTCGCCGGTCCCACCTCCGCACCGTCGAGTCCCAAAACAAGAGCACATCCATTCATACAACGTTCACTAGGTAGAAGCCTCTTATGGATGCACTGCCGCACCGATCCTTTGGCCGTAAATAGCGTAAGGCGAGTAATACGGGCCCAAAGCATTGAAGGCGCTGTACGGCGAGGCAGCGAGGGACGCAGGCAACGGTCCCGTCGGCGGCTTTCCATAGGGATGATATCGGGCACTGAGCGGGCTCAGAGAAGGTGTCGGATAAGATCCACTACTGGCACGGTGGAGAGAGGCCGACGGAGAGAGCAGCGGGTGCGGATGAGGGTTATTCAAGAGCGCACTCGAGGCTGCGTGCTCACCGCCAGTCAGGCTGGTGTGGCTGCGAAGATGCTGCAGCAGCTCTTCCGAGCTTGTAAATCGCTTGCCGCAATATGATTCTCCGGCGATCCAGTTGCAGATGTAAGGCCTGCCGCCGGTCAGCGAGGACGGATACGACAGCGACGGTGGCGGCATTGGGCCCAAAGAGGACAGTGCCATGGCCAATCCGTATTTCTGATGGTCACACTGTGTGCACCCACTGGGACATGTACCAGTGCCCATCATCATTTGAGCACTGTGCATGCTGTATTGGCAGCCAGTACAGTACGGGTCCTTACAGACGGGTACCAAAGCCTCTCCGCCAGCCGGCGTTTTCACTCGCGCATAGCCAAGATAAGGATTGCCGCCGGCCGTAGTTGCCGACGGATAACCAAGGAGTGCTGCAGCTGCGGCATGGTGATGTGAAAACGGAGAGGCTCCGGCGAATGGTGGTCGGAATGCTGGGTTTTCGGCCAAGCCCGGCGGACAGCAGAACTGACTGGTGGAGAAGGCAGGTAATCCGGGTTTGTAAGCTGCCAGATTTGAGTCCTTCGTGTGCGCCCCGGATAATATTTCCATTCCTGATCGGATAATCGGACTGGCACCGCTGTTGCTGTTGACAGTGCTAGTCCGTGGCGATCCGTCGCTACGGTCGCACGGTGTCTTGCGATCGGCCGTCGGAGGACTCGTCGCCATACCCGTCGCATGCCCCGCTGGAGATGCCGATTTCCGACCGACGGGAGTGCGATTACCCGATGCTTTCTTCTCCGAGTGGCTGCTTTCACTAGCACTCACACTATCGAGTCCACTCACACTATGCACACTAGCTTTCGAGGTCGGTCTTCCCTCGTCCGATGATTTTTTCGTGACAACATTCGTCTCGTATGGCTTGAAAGCCAGAGACTTGCCGTCCGACGGACTGCTGCGAGTGTTGCGCTCGAGCTTCGCCGCCGGCGGTGATTTAGCATTGGCTGCGTTCATTCCTTTTGAGCTTTTATCCAGCGGCGAAATCAGCGGCTTCGTTGGAGAATCAGCTCCTATTTGACTGCAGGTCTGCGCAAGTAAGGCCAACGGACTTTTCTTCGCGTCCAACTGTAAGTATGAAAAAGTATGTTTTACTATATGCTCAGTTTCCGGATGAATCATTCAGGAAGAAGAGGTAAGGCAAGTACATATTTACATTTTTTCTCGAATATCTGTGCGAACAGTGTGTAAATACTTATTAGGAACTAGCTGGCCGTCGCAAGCGCGTGCCGTCGGCAACTCGAGTGCCGACGGCAACTTCGCCAGCAAGTAACACAAACGAAACGCCATCAAAACTTCGCAAATCGATATTATCTTTTCTTCAAATACAAACATTTAACTCTGTCCTCCAATAAAATATTGAGAAACTGTGAAAATTTAAAAACATATTGACTCTACCAGTAAACTACGATATTTCATATTCCACGAACTGAAACCTTGAACAAAACGGAATTGCAAAACGGGATATGAAGAAATAATCCTTCCAAAAACTATACTAACCGTCGTTGGAAGCGGAGAAAGATAATCGGGTTGTAGATACTGATTGTGCCCGGTGGTCAGCATAGTGTTCTCCTCGAGGACAACCATTTGGTTCCACACTGATTGTTCCCGGTCACTGCACGAAATCACACTTATCCAGGGGTCAGGTAAAAAGAAACGCTGCACCGTTCGGAATACCAGAAAAACCCAACAGCAGATGCACAATTCTCGTCAGCTCGATGTAGCTTGGCAATCGATTCCTCCGCGCGATACGAAGGAGCGCAGGCGACGCGCACCGAACAAAATCCAGGGGAGTAGTGGCCGCTCTCAGCGGAGCGGCTCTCTGCGCGAGACGCTCGCCGACGGCAGCGCCACCTGCAAGTGCAGGCGCTCTTCCCCCACCGTTGGGCCATTTCAGTGCGGGGTGTATAACCTGTCCTCTCCTGACACCCCCACCACCGGAGCCAGCGGATTATGATGGGAGAATTGCGGTGGGGTTCGAGCTCGCGTGGGGTGTGGGAAGGCATTCTAATTCAACACGCCACCCATGATGTTGGCCCGACGATGACAGCTCCCATCCCGGCTTTGATATTTCACCGCTTTTACAGCCGTCCATCCCGCTTCCCGCCGCTGTCGCTTCCCTCTCTTCCCTCGCCCGCACTCCTCTCCCCTCCCTCCCTCTCCCTCAGGCACCCGTAACCATCGCCATCCACCGTTTCTCCCTCTCCGTTTCTCTTACTCCCCTGCGCCCTGTCATATAAGACCCTCTCTCTCTTCACTGGTTCTCGTCATCCTGCCTTGCTCGCTCGCTCTCGCTCCCCGCCCCCCTCCCTCTGGCTCTCTTCGCCCCTTGTTGCACGTAGCACGGCTACCACAGCACGGCACGGAACCGTCCCTGCCACAGCATGGCAACCCGATATTTTATACCGTGAAACCTGTCTGTCTCTTCAGTCGGCCCTGCTTAATAAGCAGCTTTCAAAATAGAAATGTAATGGCCCCGCTGGGGTAGGGGAGATCCCGCCCGGGTGATTGATTGCTCGCTCAGCGACTTACCGACTTGCTGAGACGCGCCGGGGGTAACGAATGACAGCCACTTAAGCGCTGTTTGCCTACAGTTTTGTAAAAGCATTTTAATTATCGGTACCGCCATCCCCCTCTCGCTCACCAACCATCTACAACTATCTCTTTCTCTATCGTTCTTTCGAAGGCGAGCATCGAGTCACCGGATGCTAAGCGACTGCGGCTACCGATCTTAGTTTGCTTAGCTTGTTCAGGGACAAGGGCCGGCCGCGCGGGACAGCGAGACGGGGAACACGTGAGGTGGGTGGGGGCTGGTGGTGTTATTTTTGAGATAGGCTCTCGCGTGTGGAGAGATGCCACCGCCACCACGTGCATTCCACGCGCACTACTGTCGTGTTTCCATCAGAAAGTCCAGGAGACGAATATCCTCTTGTCAACTCCGCTGCCGCCGCCGCTGCTGCTCTCAGTCGCAATGATCGTTTCCAGTTCTCTCGTCTCGTCTCCCTCTTCAAACGGGATGTCAAGGTTTTGTACTTGTCACGAACAAATGATACTCCGCTACGCCGCTGATGAAATATTGCTGCACGTATGATTCCGATTGATCCACATTCCCCTCGGTTTGCATGGTCTAGTGTCAGTGTGGGGAAAGTCCGTCGGCTGTGTTGGTATACGGTGGCAAGGGTGCAAATAGCAAGATTCTGTCTTTATAAGTCAAGGGATGTTTTACCGTTAAGAACAGAGGAAAGTCGAAGTGCACTTCCTTGCAATGCTTTTCTGACGCAAGCTTTTGTAATATTTTTCAGAGAGAATTAATTTTAATTAAATTCTTCAAGCATTTGTACGTATTTTCATCATTCAAACAATGTTATATTGCAAAAACAAAAGCAAATGCGATCGAACAATATTCTTGCTTGCAATGTTTTGTATGTTACTTGGTAATTGGCATTGCTATGATAAAGAAACGCTTGATAATATTGCTGAAAAATCTTAACTTCTTTAAAACCAACTCAGAAATTGAACTGTATAATATTATGCAAAAATATCTAGCATATTTATAAACAGAAAATAGTTTCAAATAATTTTCCTCAGGAATTTGTTCCCATTGATGTACTCACCGCTGGATCCGAAAGTGTAGAGAAAGTAATTTCACCCGAGTTCAATTGTACGAGCGTTAAAGTCTAAGACAAAGTTGCTCAATGGAGTAACTATATTACAACAGTAGCAATTATAGCAAGTTACGTTCATAGCAATACTAACAGATCGTTCCAAAACTGTGTTCTCGTTGGAGCAACAGCGGAAAACTTTTTGCCGATTATCCGTATCATTCTAACGGTTTACCGGATTGTACTGAAAATGGTCGAAGCTCTGCAATGTTTCGGTCGCAGCGATAAAAGTTGCTACCTATTCTACATATATCGACGATAGTTTAGATAAAATTACAATACAAATAATAGGGCAATATTCAGCAATGACGCACAACAAAAGTCTCACTGTTCCTCCTGTTAGGATATAACTTAATTTATAAACATAACGACGCTCTTATAATAAACATAGAAAATATGAGTATGTTTTTAAGGCTACTAACACTAGAACTCCCGAAAAACTGACATACATATGAGCTTTAGAAAAAAAAGCGGAAATCAGAAAGTAGATTTATAAAATTAATCATTTACATAATGCAATAAAAGTCACAACATTGTTATAGAAAATGATACCTGAAAATGTCTTAGTTGCAACAGAGTCTCATTCCAGTCATTTTCATTGTTTGGTAAATCTGGTATTCACGTAAGTTGTTATTCAAACATAAACAAAGCATTTGAATTCTATTTGATATGGAAAGTGTTGCGCATTTCAAGCGTGAATGATTGATCGGTCTAATGTTATTCGTGCGCCTCAGTGCCAAGTGTCTATCGCATGTAAATGTGCACATCTTCGATGAAATAAAGGACGCGTGAGAATCTACTTCCGCTTTCTGCAGCTACGGCATTCCTAATATCTCGATGGAACGGGGCGGGCGAGCCTTTGACGTTTTGACGCTGACGGATGAGTTTACGGCTAATGTAGTTCTCTTTCATGGCCGCCTTCCTGTCCTTCGTGTCACGTTCCACAGATTTCAAAACGTTGAGTACCAGTTTAACAGATATCAAAGGAGGCTCTCGCATTAATACGCACTCCACTCTGTGTTGCATTTGTTTGCCGTCAAGCTGGTTCTACTAGGAGCTATACAAAAGTCCAATATAAAAAATGACAATCTTTCTCGACATATAATTTTCATTCGATGTTCGTAAATATAAATTTATTTAATTTGTCATTAAAATTACTAGTTGGTTTGCAATCTCCGTTATACAGTTATTTATACCCGATAGTTAAATGCAAATGGGTCACCCTATATATTTTGGGATCTTGCACATAGAAGCGGCATACATGATATATTTTTGCATAATATTATATAATTAAACAATACGTATTCCACGAATAGACATGACAGTATTCTGCAAACTTACTTCAATAAGAAAATAATATTAATTCAGAAATTAGTGTAACATATTTCAATGCTCTGCATATCCTAGCTAATTAAACACAGGAAAGATTGCAAATTGTTTCATTCGTTTCTATTATGACAACAGAATGTTCTCTTTGGAATATTTATCATTGAATATTAATTTCCAAATTGAACAACGCATGGCTAATTTTTACATTTTGGATTTCAAAAATCTCCTGCAAAATCATGTAATTTCGACTTACACACAACAATGCCGAGAGAAAAATGTGTATCCCCGTTGGCTATCCGCAAGTATACCTGCACTGACCATCCGTAAGATCGGCGGGGAAAGAGACGGTGTAATAAACAGGTCGGCGGCGCCCCTTTGCAAACAAAGAGCGGCGCATTGCGGTCCGCACAATTTGTTGTGACACGGTAATAATGTTTCGCCCCATTGTTACCGGGGATTAGGACACTGGTTACACACCTGACCCTAGGATCAGAGCTCTCAAAGGAGCATGCTGCTCTAAAGGTTTTTCCTGATCCCGCACCAAGGACCGGAATAAAGTTGATGAGACTTCCGCACCAATCGCACCGCTAACAATTCCTATAGTTTAATGATGGAACTACGCGTTATTTTTGTTACTTTTGTCAGAGATTATAATCTGTCTGTAAATTATCAGTAACTAGTTAGAATTGTTATATTTATCATTTAAATAAATTGCTTCTTGCTATGACAATTGAAAAATGTGTTTCTTCTCTTAGACTAAAGAAATCAAGTTGGCTATAACTTTTTGCATTTTTATGTTAAGTTAGGATTGTTAAATGTTAACATCTTCTTAAATATTAAGACTTTTTAGTTTGTTTTAGAACTAAAGGCTTTAATATAAACAATTAGATTTGTATTCGACACTCGTTCTATTCTCAATTAATGGCTGAGTTATTATAAGTAATACAAAGAGAAGGGATCGCTTGCGTGACTGAATGTTCTTGATAAACTGGGAAATCACTAAAACGATTTTAATGCGATTTTCCTATCCAGAGTTACGATTCCGATAAATTATTGCCTACAAACTACTGCAATATTTATTACTTATGTAGAGTATTTCAAGAGAAACTTCAAAATTTCAATAGAATGGCGGATCGAGCTAAACATCGTTAGAAGATATTTGCAACAGAGAGATCTGTAACTTGTCATTCTTTAAATTAAATTATTGTTGAACTACACATGTAATATTACGTGGGTGAAGCAGCACATGCCAGTTAGATTCTACTAACATAAACAACAACGTTAAAAAATAAAAATTCAACTAATGCGGTTCGAGATTTTACAACTTTTCTATTTTTATATGCTCTTATATTAATTTATCATATATTATGTTAACCTGTCCATTTTGTCCGGGTTTCTCTTATGCGTCAGTCACCGAAGGATCCCACAAATTCAACACTGAAACTACGCATTGTAGTGCTACATACTATTCTTGTCACCGGAGCTGGTACCAAACAAAGGAGTGATTTGTAACTTCAGCTTGTTCGAGATACAATCCTTTGGAGGCTTGCGAGTCTTTTGGACCTGGTCAGCATTGAGAGGCACATCTGCGAATGCAACATCTGTCCAAAAGTTCTCGAACCCTCTTTCTTTCTCGTTCCATCTACACTCACTCTTTCTCTCCCTCCTTCGTATTTTCCCCTGGATAAAGGGCGATTACGAAGCACATAATTCATAGGCAGTTTTCAAACACGAATGGCGCGTTAAGGGTAACATATACCCAGGGGGAAAAAAATGGAATTTTCCGAAATATTTTTATCGATAGTTTGGTTGTTTAATTGTAATCTCATGAAATTTTATTAAAAAAGTTCGAATTGATTATATTACTGTAAGTAATTTAAAAGTCATTTCTGATTGAAATATTAAATGTGTTTTTCGGGAAACAGTGTTTTCACAAACGGCCTTTGTAACTTTCGCAATATCGTATTAATTTTACAACATTTTTTGTTGATTTATTCTATAAAATAAAAATACTGTGTTTCAATACACTAAATATAACAGTAAAACAACTGGGCCCGGAGATTGCAAAATCCTATAGCACGTGCATTTATGTTTGTTCCATGGCTCACTGATTTAATTTAATGACACACCAAGGTTTACACCGTGTATAACATTTCATAACTTAAACAATGTTATACTATTCAAAATAAATAAAAATCCAAGCAAATAATGTTCCCTTGTAAATTGTCTATTAGTTGTAAGTTGTCACTATTGTTATAGCGAAGAAGCATTAACATTTCTAAAAAATCTTTGGTCAATCATAGCTTTTGTATATAACAATAACTTATCTGTACATATACATAATGTAGATAATATATACATACGCCTCCAATAAAAAGTGGGGTGCGACAGTGTTATTTACAAAGCAAGTGAATCACTGTGTTTGCTGTTAAACCGCAATGGCCTATCCGGACATTAGCGGCGCATTCGGCCGGGACTCGATGCGATACTTTCATAATAGATCGGGACGCGGCGGTGCGTCGTGACGAATTGTGATTGCACGAATTCGCCCCGGGGACAATGGATACTAGAGCGCTGGATAAAAGTGTAAAAATGCTGACAAGCGGATAATAAAGGAGGCAGTCAGTCACTTTGAGAGATGGCGCGGAACAAAAGGGGGAAGGGGAGGAGGCAGAGAGGAAGACGAGAACACGGGGGAAAAGGTTGTTCGGTCAGCCGTGAAAGGGAAAAAGATGGATGATCGCAAACGCAGTTGGCGCGCGCGCACCGGAGAAACAGAATTTGCGGCGGGTAATAAATCATAGCAGTCCTTTACTTCTTCTTTCGACAGAGCACCCTTTTTCTTGCGCACGCGTATACGTGCGGGCATGCGTCCTCGTGTGTACCTTTCTCTACGTGTTTCTAAGCGCGTGTGCCTGTATGTGTGCGGCGAATTTCCAGGGAAGAATGACAATGTCGCTGCGTATGGACGCATCGCTTCCGGCGAAATACGATTAACTTCGTATCAGCTTGCCAGTGAGAAGTAGATGGACCGCTTTGGACTTCACCTGCAAACCGATTGATCTTTCTAGGAAAGATGCTGCTCTCCTAGATTGGCAGTGCTCGAACTGACGTTGCCGCAGAAAAAGGTGCACCGTAGTTCTTAGCAACTTCTGTCCAAAGTTTGACTAGAGCGAATGTTTTGCAGGAATTTCCGCATAACTGGTCAGTTTATTTTCTGCTGTGTTAGAAACAGCGAGGATTGTTGAGCCTCCATTAATTTTCTAAAATAAAACATTTATATAGCATTTGTTGCTGCTTATTAGTTATTGTTTTTCTCACGTTAAGAAGGAAAGGAAAATAGAATGAGTAATTCTAATTACGCACAAAGGCATCCAAAATCTTTTCTATATACTATGCATTATACATATTTGAGATATATACTAATATTAATTTATAATCTATAATCTATAACCTGTAATAATATAAATGGAGAAAGTTCGCATATGTGTTTCCGAGGTAATCTTTGAAATTACTTAAATGGCTTGAATAATTCTTTTACTATCGGAAAGTAAATTTCCTCAAGATAGACACATTATAAATTGATTTCATTAATCTATCGGTCATAATTACAAAATTATTGTCATGGATGTATGGACGTTTCTTTACAAATCACAATTTACCCATGGTAAACCAGGCAATTTTGGTCTCAAACAGATAAAATGAAAACCAAACTTTTGTTAATACTTTTTCAAAATGGCGAAGTTAACCTTCAATTTCTACAACGCCAGGTGTATGTACACCCTTAAGCCGCACTCAAAGTATCAGCCGTCCGAAGCCAACTCGCGCGGCCAGTATTATGTACACACAATGCAGACAGAATACACACAGATGAGAACTGTGTTAGAGCAGCGACGACGGTTGAAAAGCAAGTGCATCTCACGCAGTACACGGACTCTTACAAGAGCGCGAGGCGTCGCCAACTTGTCGACGACGGCGGCGGCGGTGGCGGCAGTGTTTCGTCGAGGCGTGAGGGCGCGTCGCGACGTAAAGAGTCGTCTGTCCGAGACAATTTACTCCGGGCGGGCTGCGACGCGCAACGACGCTATCGCCTTCGCCAATTACCGCTCTTTTCCGAAAGGCAGCGCAGCAGCAGCACCGCCGCCTATCGTTCGTTTCACTAGGAGCAATTACTCCCGGCGATATAATGCGACACGCGCGCACACGTAACGGCAATAATAAACGCTCGGATAACGATGACGTCGGGACGCGCCGTGCCGCACCGCGCCACGCCGCGCCGCGCCGCGCGGAGCGCGCTCGAGCCAGGCAGCGAGCCGAGACCATAATTATTTCTGACATTGCGTTTCAGCAGCGCGATGATCAAAGAGGTCACGTCGTCGAGCTTCCGACAGTATGCCAGTCAATACATCGAGAAACGAGGAGGAAGCGGCGAGGAGGCGGAGGAGGGAAAAAAGTACGTGCGGCAGTAATAATAACGGGAGAGAGGGAGAGAGAGACAGGGAAGAAGGGGGTTTGAGGAGGGGGGCGAGAAGGAGGGGGCGGAGGAGGAGGAGGTGGCTTGCGGCAGGGGCGAGGAGATGTAGAAATACGAAGCTGCTAGTGCAGCACGGACAACTCGGCAAGGGCCTCGTTGCCTCATGTTTAAATCAGCGATAACGAGAAGCCTCGGTGACATATGTCACTGTCGCTGTCAGCCGGCTACACAATCAATATAGTCACCCACCCGTCCGTTCGTCCGACCGTCCGTCCGTCCATCCGTCTGCCTGCCTGCCTGCCTGCCTGCCTGCCTGCTGCCTGTCCGCCAGCCAGCTCGCTCTGAGCTCTGCCTGACTGGCTGCTGCCTGCTTTTCAGCCTTCCCATGCATAGACTGTATTCCATCCGATAATCTATTCGGTACGTGACTTCGTATTCGACAAATACAACAGCGCCCTCCGGCAGTGCCGCCAACCCACCGCCCGACATCCACTCTTCCACACTTTCCTGCTTATTACGAGACAGTATCCTTCTCTTAACCTTTCCTCACTTGACTCGACTTTTTTTATCAGGCTTCTTAATTATCCGTGCAATGTTTATAGAGGGGAGAAAAAATATACACGCTCACACAGTGTTTTTGGGAAAAATGGTCTTAACCCTTCAACGGTGTTTTGACGGGTACATACTCGTTATGAGAAAAATAAATTACCATATTATATAATCGCGTTTTTCTCTTAAAATAAAGAAATCAAATGGATATTGACTTTTTGTATTTTTGTCAAAATTGCAAGAAATTGAGTATACTCTTCATCCTTCGATTTTAACTAGGCAAGCAGATAGACGTTTTAAAAAAAAAGTTCACCGTGAAAGAGTTAAAGAACCAAAATCTAGGTACTAAATAGAACTAGATTTTCTTGAACAAGAAAGTGTTCTTTTTAAGAAAATTTATTGTGAGAATAAAGTGTACGCTTGTATTTTATTGCTATTGCGCATATGTGTAGGGGTCAAAGTATATATGCTGTTTTGTTTTTGTATTGACACTGTCTTACTCCTTTTTTTATAAGACACTATTACGTCAAACGAATAGGGTATGTATGTATAATGAATAATATTAGATTATTTATAAGAATTCTGTATTCTACAAAATCTTTTCGATAGTGATGATTCGAAGAGAAATACATAAATAGTTCTGGACAATCTTAGCATTGATAGTCATTTACTAAAGTTTTTTAATTAACTTATTTTTTTTACTTTCAGCTTGTGTGGTAATGTTACTGTTTTTGGATCTGTGTTTCAGTCGAAAGTCAATTGTATCAGTTTCACCAGCAACGATGTATTTTCATAAGTCAAACAATGTTGTACTATCAAAAGAACACTAAGTTGCTTTCTTGCAATATTTTATCTTTTGGTTCTAAGATAGTATTATTAATAGAGCAATGAAATCTCAAACTATTTTAATTTACTGTTTTTTTCCAAATATTTAAATTGCGTACTACTTATTTCGAAATTGATACGAATATACTGAAAGTAAATGTTTGCAAAACTGTTATATGTATTTGCGATGTGCATGGTGTTGAAATATATATTGTTATCTAGAAATGTATCTGGAATTTACAAGTAACAAAAACGATACCTACATTTATGTCAAACGGAATATCTTCCTACATCTTGGCATATTTCAGCTGTCACTTTCCACTCTTTTTCAAAACTCTGAGACTTTTCTGTTTCTGAGCCGCTGTCGCCGGAACTCTCTTGTACGTAGAATTGCGAAAGAATATTCTGTCTTGGATGAACATTCTACATATACCCGCAAGTGGAAATCTTAACCGAACGAAAGCCGGCCTCGCGTTAGTACTACTAAGAGAAAAGAACATTCAGTGAGTTCCAGAAGTATTCGTATCCCTTGAGTCGTTGAATTATCTTAAGCTAAAAATGATTTCTTCGGCAGATATAAATTGTGTTCAACAATCATAATGTATACTAAAGGAAAAATTTAAATAAATTCTATCAAAATTGATATCACAAAAGAATTCGTACCGTATTGAAACTCTGTTGTTAATTAATCACTCAATAACTTAAAATTAACACATTTCCATAAATTACGATTCCAATCACGCATATCTAAATAATGTCGGAAAATTTCAGTGTGCCATCCTCACACCCGATACATTAAAAATAATCTTAATGGAATTCACGCGAGAAAATAAAGGAGTTGCATGGAAATCGTAAACATACTTACTACGCCGCAAGAGAATTGGTCGAGTGACAGCGTGCAGCCTTTTCCTCCAGCAGTTGCATTCTTGTCTTTACCTTGTTCCTGTCGATTTACAAGAATACCTGATCACTTGCACATTTGTAAGGCAATAATATGGATGAACTCCGCGCAGTGTGATCCGTTTTCCTCGGAATCACCAAGTGTTTTCATCCAAACCAAATTTCACAGGACAAAACAGTATTATCTCCTGGATATTTGGTTGCTAATGTACCAGGTTTTTAATATATGTAATATTTTGTAACCCACTCACAGGATTCCTAATATGGACATCGACGATTCTAAGGAAACATTTATTATTGTTTAACAGGAAAATGATTTTTCGTTGTACCACTGTTATGGCAATAACTGTATATTAAAATTGTACATTAAAACTTTTAAAAAGCCATTTATAAACTTTTAGAAACAAATGTGTTCACGTAAATCTAAATAAATCTATTGCATACAGCGAATTGTACAAAGACCTGAAACTAAGGAAGAAAAACTATGCATCACCCTGTAAATAAATACATGTAATGTTATATTTAATGAATACGATGCAAAGAGAAGTTGGAAAATATTGGTGTATAATTAATGTTACTATACACAGTTGGCAAAAAAAATATTTTCACTTTCTTGTTAAAAAAACAGTATTTCCATTTAGAGAAAAGAGTTGTCTTCTATAAGAAAATCTTTTCTAAAAAGACTAGGTGTGCGTGTACCTTTTTCAACCACTGTATATTCGAAGGGAAGTGAATCAGCCTGTACATAAATAAAGATTAGCAGTGCGTTCTATGCCAAAGAGAACAGGGCACACTGAAGCACTACTTAGAAGATTGCGTATACATAAACAGGAATAAAATGAGATTAGAGAATGAAACAAAAGGGATTAAATGTGAAATAGTGGTAAATTGGCTGATAAATATAAACAAGAATACAAACCGCTTAGAAATACAAAGAAAATAAAAATATATATTGTTATATATAGTTTTAGCTATAGTTGGTTTGAAGGAGCGAATATTATGAACAAGGCAGTGAAAGCGAGTGATGTATGATACAATGTGAATGAATGTGATAATTAGTGTGGACTGTAAACCAAGTTTATTACATGACTGTAAAGCTGTAGATTAAGATCAAGATTGGGTTGAGATAAATTCCTATTAGGCTTAGCTCAGGTACTACATTGTTCAGTAGTAAATTTCATTTGGAAAGTGAGGCCTGAAGCGTAACTGGAGAGGTGTAATCATTGCAAACATATGAACAGCTGGCGAATAATAAGTACGATACACTGATCGCCGGAAACAACTTTATTGAGATACTACGTAGGCTGACAGTTCGCTAATTGTGCTTGTACAATCGTCAGTTGTGTACATACGAGTGTCGAAATCGCTTTATCTTTGTCAATCGATCCCGTCGGATTATCGGGTTAATCACCTGCTACGGCTTTGCATAATGTTTGCGGCAATGGTATAAAAATGTGTGCTATAAACATAGTAAATATCCACAGTAGACAGAAAAATATTTATACGCTAAAGTTTTCTAGAACATATTTGCGACTGTCACATTTTTATAAAGAAGAAAGTCTTGTTGTTTAACAAAATTTATCCCGGAAAAATTGAGTGTGGGAATACATTTTTACCTTTTGTATATCATACAAATTATTTACTTTAATGCTTGTGCTTTTAGCACTGGATGGGCATATAATTTTTTAATAAATACATAGTAATGATTCGAGTAATTAGGTGTTCTAGTTTTGGATGGCGTTGCATGGTATATAGCTTTCATTACGCTTTCTTTAATGCAATATCTCCTAAATGCTGGAATCTGTATTATCCCAGTAAACTAACTTATTAAACCTACGAAATTTTCGTTCGACCAATATTCTTTAGCAACATTGTGCTGGATGCTTTAGCAGTTTGCCGTGTAAAAACAGTTACAAATATAAGTGGCGACGGCGTCAAGTGGCGCACGATTTACAAACTTTATAGTCCGAAATATAAAATGAATAAATTAGCCCCAAATACCGGTTAAAATTCAAGATGAAATTTTTGTTGGACCAAAATTGTTTAGCAACATTGTGCTGGATGCTTTAACAGTTTGCTCTGTAAAGACAGTTGCAAATGTGAGTAACGATAGCGCCCAGGAGTCGTGTGAGTTATGAACTTAATATTCCGAAATCTAGAATCAATAAATTAGCTCCGGATACCGGCATGTCGCACCTGACGGAAAAAGGGTCGTTCAAGGGGAAGAGGTAGGTATACCAAATTTACTGTAGGCAGCGCGGTCCGCCGGTATCGTTCCCTTCCGCTGCGAACTGTACCCGGGGGATCATATTTTATGTTTTAATCTCTCCATTGTTCCAGGTATAACGGAGTTTAGAAGGAAAAATAATGCCTACTCGGAACACACAAAGCTGTCGGCCATAAAACACCGGCGTCGGGTCAGCCAGGCAGGCAGGCAGCGAGCGCGCAGGCGTGCACGACCTGCATTTTTATGTCTGCGGCCAGATCCGCGTACAGATTTCCTCGAAAACGCCGGATAAAAACGTGAACTGAGAAAAAAATATGTGGACGACGCCGCAGTACGTAACGCCGCCGCCGCCGACATTCCCGCCGCGCACTCTACCGACATGGAAATTCGTTCCTCCGCCACGCTGAAATCCCGGATATATACTGTTACGATCCCCCGAATTAACCGCACTACGAATTTCTTCCAATGTTTCGCTCGTCATACTTTAACGCTTTCAGTTCTCGCATTTTTGGAACTTTCCAAAAATTATTTTTACTCCGTACAAAGTGGGAACGATTAAGGATCAAATTAGGGTTATCGTGCAACTTCTTAGTCTTTAGGATGTAAACTTTCATGTGTCATTAATTTGAATCAGCGATACCCGAAGCTAAAGTAGTACGTGTACCGTTGGATTTTGTAATATCCAGATCCATTTGTTAGTTCCAACAAATTTACAATTAGAGCAGAATGTAACTGTAACCAAATTCGTTGGGTCATGGAAAAGTACTCACTCATTCGTTTGGATCAGCTACAAAAGCGCATTATTTATTAGTATTTTCAGCTTAATATAGAATGTTTAGTTTGTTTTTCTAACTAACAAGAGCAGATGTAGATTACAAAATTCATTGTTGTTTTATATAGATATCTTAGTTCCAAGAATCAATTTTCTAAATTAATGACATGAAATTTGGGTACAGGATGTCGAAAAGACTTAGCAAATATTTGAGTAAAATTAAAATGATTAAATAATTCATTCAATTCACCTGGTATATATCTCAATAATAGCCAGGAAAAATAGAGAAACTAAAATATTTTAAAAGTGAGTAATAAATATGAACAAATGTTAAACAAGCCATTCTGACTCTGTTTCTAGTTTTAGTGTCAACCCTGGTTAGAATTATTCGAGTTAGTTCAATACAAAAAAGAATAGGCAGAGGTTAAAATGGCCTTTTATGTTTTCGGGCCTTGGTACTTAATGAACCCTTAATAAATGACGACTAACGACGGCCGTAGAACACGATAACGACCATACGGAACAACAAATATTAAACAAATCATTTTGGCCCCGTTTGCTAGTCTAGTGTTAAGCCTGGCTAGAATTATTCGAGTCAGTCCAATAGAAAAAAGTAACAGAAAACGGTTAAAATGGCCTTTTCTGCTTTCGGGTCTTGGTACTTAAGGAACCCTTAATAAATGATGACTAACGACGGCCATAGAACATGGTAACGGCCACCGACGACGATAATAGTGCCGCCTTCGCTATATTAGAACGCGTTAGTCCTAATCTTATTATTAGTCCTGAAAAGTCGGCATCGGGCGCCTAGTATTTATCTGGCGCCTCTAGTCGTTAGATTGGTCAGTGAGGTTATGGGCGAGCATCCCGTACCGTTCCACGGAGGGCGTCCAACATCCATTTGTCCATCAGCAATGACTAATTCCTAGACTCCGCTTCGCCGGTTGTGTCTTCGTCGGCCGAAATCATCAATAGGGACGCCCTGTTATTACCCCTCGCATGTCGGCTATCTCTTTCGGGACATGACCCGGGACTGCTAATTATTTCGGACTAAATGACCTCGAGGCCACTGCGTAATGACAATGCGCGAGCCCTCCAAGCGTGTTATTAAAGTGGCAGCCCTTGATGATACGGTGCACATCAGTCGGCGGAGATGCTGGAGCCGCCCGATTAAATCATCCTGCGCGGTGGAATACTAAATTCATGACATCGAATCTGACGTGGCCAGATAGCAATCTCGGCCTAGTCGTCGTCACTTTGTTCGCAGGCCTCTCTATCCAGTCGTGCTCTGTTGACAGCTTTGATATTCTACTGAAATATTAAGAACAGTGTCGAGTATGTAAATGGGAAGATTCTCTATATTTATAACGCGAGCAATGTCCGATTGGTAAAAAAAAGTATTACCGAAAAATGCTCCTTCGGAATGTTTTTTCGTTTCGTTGTTTTAACTGACTGGTTTTGACCGAGTATTTAAATGCGTACTACTTGTTTTGGAATTAATATTTCTAGTGTACTGGAAGAAAATATTTGTAAAATTGTTATAGATATTCGAAGAATACAAAGCGCTGAATTGTATAATGTTAGATAAAACTATATTTTACGCTGAGTAGATATTTAAGCTTTGTTACGATATTTACAGCATTGTATTTGTGTTAATTTCAGCTTTACAGCAACGTGAAATACTGTTCCAAGTTAAATAAACGATAAATTCATACTGGCCAATCCTTTCAAGTTCTTTGAATTCAAGTACTTTAGCACAAGAACTGCCAGACCAGCCAAAATGACTGGTTTTACAACGGGTAGAACTAGCTTCGTCTTAATCTCGGTAGTTCTAGTGTTAAATACGTGAAGGTGATTTTAAAAACATTTTTACACAACAACAAAAGCGATATTTCCTTTCCTGTGAAAGCAAAGTCGTAATGATTCCTGGAGCGTAAGAGTTAATGTGAGTCATCTGTGAGACATTTAGTTTAAAGAAAGGAGACGGGTAGAAGGCATTAATATCGTTAGGTGGCGCAGCCACGTGAGGATAATGCGTCGTTCTACTTCTCGGTTTCGATCAGAATTTCGGAAGAGTCCCTTGTAATCGGAGACGACGTCTCGTCTCTTATGGAAGTAGAAGCCGTCCTGGCGTCTCGTCACTCGGCCGTCTGCTTTCAGCACGACGCCCGTCCCTCATCCGACGCTCGACGTCGCATCCCGCACTTTCGACCAATATGTCGAGTCCCAGCGCCGACGCTACCATCGCGACATGAAAACCAATCGTGACAGCGGATCCTAACTGTTTCGCGCTATCCGCCGACAGGAAACATGACGCGCTTATTATGCGAGTTAATTGAGCAGAGGCTTGTCTTACATACACTGCTGAGCATATAAATAGCTACGTGTGCCTCGGGATATTTTACTGAAATTAGTTTTTCTCTCCCTTTTTCTCACATCAAAGTTGATCAGATTTTGTTACTTTTAACTGCATTTGTTTCTTTCTAACTGAACAATTAATCGATGAATTTTAATGCTGTTTGTTGAATTCTGTTACCGTTGTTTTGTTGTTAAAAGACAATAGGAATGGAAAGTTATACAACAGGAGTTATACAATCTTGGAAGGTCTTCCAATAAACATAGTTACAACAACTCGTTATTCCTTTAATAGGATAGCAAGCGTTTTTATACAAGATACACTTCAACATTATATATTCTTCTAATATCTATTACAGTTTTGCGAATATTTCTTTCCATAACGTAATACCATCAATACACAAAGTAACAGAACATATTTTTATATTCGGCTAAAATCTTTTGCTCATAAATAAATTGAGATATTTAGAAATATTATCCAAGAACTATTAGCCACTTGCGATTAATAAAGAAAATATCGGATTTAAGAAAATATCGTATTTCTTCATTGACATATTTCCAACCGTTGAAACTAGATGTGCTATTAAAAGCAGAGCGAATATTTGTAGCTTTGCAGTTGCCACTTTGACAGAAATTATCCTGCCATAACCTAACCTATTCCGGTTTCCCATTTTTCTCTAGCCAGTTCCTGCTGTAATATTAAAGATATGAGCGTGCCACTTAACTGTGACGTGTTAATAGACCTTGTCGCATACTTCGTAGAGTGGAGAAGGCAATAAGCATATTTCATAGAAGTACATGCTGACTTCTGATAGATTATGATACGATATGACAGGCGTGTTGACACATTGACGCGCCTCAGGCCTTCTGGTAATTTTTCATGAAAACTGACGCGATTTTGAAATCCGAGGATTTTTATGTCACACTGACAAATACTTTTGTAGCGAAACCAATAATAATTCCTGCATATATTTAATAATAATAGTTTCCTTGACTCGAGGAAAACTTGAGTTTAACTAGTAATGCTGTCAATTATATTCTATGATCTTTACTTAAAATGGCAAAGCAACTACTTTTGTTCCTCCATAAACAGGTTTATGCTTTTTTTTTACATTTTAATGAGAATTTATTGTTTCATTTGAATACCAGTTATTCAAATGTGCTTATACTGTTAACAGGAGTCTAATGTAGCATGTTAATATTGATATTAAAACATTTCTATGTATAGGCTGTTATGTTTATTGTTCGTAATTCATAATTTTGCGCAAGGTATTATATAAATTATTATCTTTCAAAACATAATTGATGATATATCTAAGCATAAACTATTAAGCATAAACTAAGTATTTTGAACAAACTGTGTGTTCTGTCATATTGAATATATGATTTTGAGTGTAATTACAATATAAAAACTGAAAGAGAGGCATGAAAATGTTTTTTCTATTCTACAAAATCAATTAAATACAATGTTTATTAAAACACATATTTCGAATGTTAGAATTACTTTACAAGTAGTAAAGCAATTATATACTCACCATTGTATGTATGCAGTGTGAATTCTGCCAGTGGTTCCCTCTGCGACCGCGCAACTCTTTGATGAGGAGAGACAAGGTTTGCAAGGTTCACAGCATATGCAGAGGAATATGCAGTGGACCGGGTCCCTGGTGCAACCGTTGAATTACCTCGTAACGAAAATACGTTGGGAGTACGCTAGGATTCATACACTCCACAATTCCACATGCATCAAACTACTATACATAACCTGCAATCCTCTTCAAGCAGATGTTCTCGCCGTTTGCACATTGTGAACCTGACGTACAATCATATTGCACACATTTAAAAGGTCCGTTCTGTCAAGTCATGATTACGAATTTCAAATACATCTTCTGAATTTATCACAATTATTGGTCATGGTCATTTTGTTACATTCGTTTTGTTATAAGCAATCCACTGGATTATGATTATAACTTAGAACAAAAGGTGTACAAAATACAGTATGATTTTTTGTATTCGAAACATTATAGAAGGGGAGTCTTCTTTAACCCTTTAACGGTGGACTTTTTTCTTGAAAATGTCTATCTGCTTGTATGTATAGTCAGAGCCAAAGCGATGTCGTGTATATTCAATTTCTTGCAATTTTAATGAATTTTTTTCGAATATAGCAACATTTTCATAGAAATACAAAAAATTATTGCTCATTTGATTTCTTTATTTTAATAGAAGAAACATAGTTTTCATTTGTTGTAATAATTATGATTTTTATAACAATAGTTGATTTATTTTTTCTCGTTACGACTATGCTCATCATGTCAAACGCAGTTAAAGGGTTAGGTGAGATTAAACTGAAATCGACAATTTTATATGTTAAAATAAATACTGCAAAAATTGTAATTATTTGTTCATTGTTAGTTTTTCAAGAAATTGATATTCCGGCATTACTATATTTCTTAGTCTATATTATATGATTGTCAATATAAATATAACTCTTCTGTCTGAAAGAATGCAAAGTGTACAGAGTGATTCAGTTGTCTTTGAGTTTGCACTGTCTTACATCCCTTTGTTGTGCAATACAATATTATTAAAAGAGGTAGGATATAAGATGTAGGGAAGGGTTGGGTAGTATTCGTTCATGTAAAATGATTAATTTTGGGAGTAAAATCAGCAAAATGATTTTTAATTTAACAAGGCTCTACTGACCATATTTCAGATACAATTTCAATAAAAATGATTCTTTTTTCGTTTGCCTTTCGCTTTTACATTAAACTATACAGTTCCTAGCTCGTCAGCACTCTTAAACAAGCATTGAAGAGCACCCTGAAAATTCTTGTCCAAGAATCTATCCAAGCGGTGGCGCCTCCGATGCCTCAGCGTTGGTTGCGAGACGCTCGGCTCTCGATGCGAAGTCAAACATCGAAGTTAGCCCGTTCAAATCAAGTCTCCGTCAACTAGCGCAGTATTGCGCTGTGTGCGCACTTGTGCATCACGTGGAAGGAAACTGACGTTGGCGTGCCAACACTGCGCCATGCATGGCTGTGCATCGGTTATCCACCGGGCGTCCCTGTGTCCTGCATGGACACACAAGCCAGATAGCGCTGGCAAGCCGTGCGAGCGTGCAAGCGGGGCGGAGAAAAAGAGCGTGAGTGCAAGAGAGGGTGAGGGTTGGCAGGAGAGGGCGTGAGGGGCCGCGAGAGAGGGTGGGTCGGGGGTAGGAGAAGTTTACCCTATTGCAAATCCGGAGAATCGCGTCTGGCGAGCCGTAAAATGCCGGTGCCTCGTGAGATCTCACTGTAATTTGTATTTGTCGCTGGGTTGCGCGTAAAAGCGGATTCCCACTGGCAGACATGACGTCGTCGACACGTGGAGCGCGCTTTCGTCCTGATGTACGACACCTGGCATATGACAGCCGTGATTTATCAGCTACCGAACGACATGCCAAAGCCCTGAAAGGCCGAGTCGAGCACTATTTGAAACGTTTTTATTTAACCCTTTCGCTGGGAAGGACCAATATAGTGGCGTATCGCTCAACTGCCGGTGTCCGCTGTGTTATGTTGCAAGAAGAGCGATTGAAGAAGGCATCCTCGGAATAACTATTTAATACTAAATGTACTACGCCCGGTCAAATAACTGGTGTTCAAATTCAATTAAACCGTGTTTGTTAATACTTTACTTTTTTTGTTCTTATTAGGAATTAACAATAAAAATATAGAAATCTCTGATTATTATCTAAATGGTTTTTAAGATAAGTCTTCTTTAAAAGAAGACAACTTTCGTTAAGTCTTATATTCACAGTCATGTGTTCTTTTGGTAGACTTTCGGAGTTAATAGTTTGAAAGTAAATAGCAAACTATTTACTTTAATATTTAAATGTACTATTTAGATTTGGGTTCTCCGTTTAGACTTGGAATAACTATTTTTGATAGTAATGTCGCACAAGAATTACAGAGGAGTATTGCTTGAGTCTCAACGTTTCCTCAGTTGGATATAGAAAATTGCACATAGAACCTTTCTTATCCCCATTTCCTACTATCCGAACACTTTGTTAGTAGTGTAACTGATCGTAACACAACCTTAATATCTCAAAAGGTTTAGCACCCATAAATTTCTAACAAAATCAAATTTACTACCGGTATTTATAATTGCTATTATTAATATTTACATCCATTTATTAAATATATAAAGATCGACATCGAGAAATTAACTATCCGTTTCACTCTCAAAAAACTCTCTTATGCCAATAAACACGTTTACTTAGGATAATCAAGACTCTACTATACTTTCATATCGAATATAATTTCTTCGAATTTCATGAAATCTTGATGGCGGACCGGCGCTGTGCCGACGGAAGACAGGATACGTGGGACGTCCGATTGAGTCAAACGTTTACAGACACGTAAACTCGACAGTTAGGCGTGGTGTACGTGGTAGCTAGTGAGCGAGCGGTTAAAAAGTGAAAAGGCTTGCGGTAAGTTATGACCGGGTGACCAGAAGAGATAGGAAGGAGTGAAGTGCGTCGGAGGCCGGATCGCACCAGATAAGAATCGGGCGTCTCATTCGGCGAACAACGCTCCTTGTCAACGTGCTGGCCTGCGTGTTAAGCGACAATATACACACGTTCCGTTGGCTCACTGGTGCAAGACAAATGGCCGTTCCGATTCTCAACCACTGACTTATAATTACGGCACTTCCGATCTCCTCGCCGTGCGTCGAACCTTCCCCTTCTGGCAGTAGTGGCTGTTCTTATACATACTTCGAATGAGATAAAAATGGGTTCTGTTCAAATCTATCACCCATTAACGTCGTACAAATGTTCTCCCTTCATATATTAGTATAGATTATAATATAGATGATACTGTATATACAATGTGTATAATATAACATACGGTTATATATTTATACATATACTTGTAATAAGGTAAAATGGTTTCTATCCAAAAGTATCACTCACCAAGTTCATACAAATGTTCCATTTTTAAATATTAATATAGATTATAGCATAGATTATACTGTATCTACAATGAATAATAATACAACAACTATATACTTATGATAAACAAGTGGGGGTAAAATAGTTCTCCTTCAAAGCCACGTGAATCTTGTACAGGGTGAGTCACTTGCCTTTTAACACTCCCTTCATACTTGAGTTTCAATTATTTCCATTATTGGTATAATTTGATATTATAAATAAATGTCAGTGCGTGGAAAAGACTGGGTAAATACTCCTTTATATTAAAATTACTCAACACCATATAATTATACCATTTTCACCGGCCTATATTCATCATTGGCGATTCAAAGGCAAGTGAAGCACCCTGTACATGGCCAACGTCACCAGTTCAGAATTGACAATTCTGAGTTGACACCTCCACATTATTACTTCACAACTCTTGCAAAATCGAATGTGTATTCCCAGATCCTAAACCTACGTAAGAGCAAGAGTGTGTAGGCGTATGTATAAGGACAGTTCGAATTGGGGTCATTGGTACCTGCCGAAACAGTGGCACGAATATGAGAATTCGTCGATATAGTGTAAAGAAACGAATAAAAACACGAAAGACCTGTTGAGAAGGACTTTTTCAGATTCAGTGTGGAGAAACGCATGGTAATATTTATTTGTTTATTGCTGGGATATTTTTACAGAGTATAAAAGATGTTCTAATTTAGTTGTAAATTCATATTGTTACATTGTACGATGAAATATTCGATAAACTGTAATGAACATATTAAAAAAACATATCGTATTGAACTGTATAACGTTGTATAAAAATATATTCAAAATTGTTAAACAAAAAATAATTTCAGCCTTGTATATGCGTATATGTGTGTGCGTGTGCGTAGGTAGAGGGTTAAAGGAGGATTATGGCGGTTACGGGTGGAAGACAGAGCGACAAGAGACGCGGTGGGGACACGTAGCCGAATCCGCAGTTCGCAAGGCCGGGAGTAAAAAGAATGGGAGAGAAGGTGGATGTCAGCCGGGGTAGAAGAATAAAGCGAACAGTGCACCGAGGAGTGACAGGCGAACGTAGTGAGAATGACACACTCGTTTCCATTTGAGCAATTTTAGCGCGACACGAAGCTGAGACGCCGCACCACGCTGCGCCGCACCGCGCCGCACCACGCCGCACCGCGCCGCAGCGAGAGCGACCGCGCGCGCTTGTCTTCCAATCAGGGGGAAGAAAGCCGACGAAACGCCAGGAACAAAAGGGACGAGGGCTCGGCTCTCTGCGGCTTGCGCAACTGTCACCTGCATTGTGTTCTCTTGTCTTCTCTCTACTCTCGCTCTCTTTCCACCACCTGAAAGCCCACTGGTTCTTGACCGCCGGCCCTGCTTCCTAACCCGCTTTTCAGACTACTTGTTATCGCCCAGCTCACCCTTTACTTAGCCTCCAAGAATCCCACTGTCGTTACCAGTAACTGATTTTGCAATAATGTTCGAATTTAGAGGGCAATTCTTTTTTTCGGTGATTATTTTATGTCCTTAACGATCACATTGGCAAGGAGTGCACGTTTATTTTATAATTATATATTGTAGGTGAAATTGAAATAGAGTATTTTTTGTCCTATACATATTACAAGTATTAATGAACCGTATTACTTGTAATTATTTTATAACGTTCAGGTTTGTTTGCTTCTTATTTTATTTCAGTGCTTCTTATATGTTGTATGGTAAATTAAATTCATTAGTACCAGTTACAGATACGCGTAACAAGTTTATTAAGCTTAAGTTTGTAATAAATTATAATTTAAATTACATATTTCTGGTGAATCTGAATTTGCATTAAATAATATATATGAAGCCAATCGATTCGTCACTTGTCTCTTTCACATCACAAAAACGACACAATAAAGAGGTCAGGTAACGAGGACGGACATCTGTACTTTTATTTCCAAAGATAATTGAAGAACATAATTGGAAGTAAATGCCTCGCCATCAGATCGGTTGACTGATGAAAATGTATCTATTAAAGATGAATACCTTACTATCAAATCATTTGATCGATCGAAATATACAATTTACTGAAGTGCAAGCCGCCAATAAACTTGGCCTCTTATATATCAATATTCTAATACTAACTAATGCTTGCTTCATCTGTAAACAGTCGAATCAAATCTAGGCAAGAATTAGTTCATCATTAGTTCACAGATTATAATAAAAAGTCCGATAATGAAATATGAACTAGATAATCAATTATGTTTTTCAATATTATCTGAAATCATTTATGCTTAGAAATTTCTTATATAACATTTTACAGTTCGACATTATATTTTTATATAAAATTATACAGTTCAACGTTGTATATTCTTTTTATATATATTACAGTTTTTCGAATATTGCCTCCTACAATGTGATAATATTAACTTACAAACAAATAGAACATCGTTTCATACTCGGTCAAAATGTTCCGGTTATAAACAATTAAGATTTATGGGAAATAATATTCAAGAATTGTCCACTGAAATTATTTGTTGTTTCGAAATTTTTTATATATTCTTCTATAACATTATACAGTTCAAGGCGATATATTCTTTGAATATCTATTACAGTTTTGCGAATATTTATTTATAAATATTACAAAATGTAATATTTATAAATAAATATAACAAAATTGAGCAAAATAGTTCATTAAATACGAGCATTCTTTTAATGATGACTTATTTACGCAAATATTTCGCTCGTATGATCAATTAACTCATAACAGTCACTAAGAAGCCAGATGTTGATGCGGCCTAAAATAAACACGCAAAAACGAAAGCTCTCGTCTTGTACAGATGAAGTTAAGGTCCGAGTAAAGTGTGCGTTGAAAGATCTACTGTCGATTCACCAGTTTCATTACGGAGTGAACTGCGAGGGACAAGCGAGGCTTTGGTATTCACGCCGGAAACAAGGCGCTGCTGCCGACGAAATGAAGTGCTGACAAAAAGCAGAGCCGGCGTGAATGCTCTTTCCAGTGACTCTCCGCTTGAGCATTTCCGCTCCGACGATTGAGTGCTATCGAGAACCCAACGATCCTTATTTCGTAGAGTTGGGAAAAATAGAAAAGTAAATTAGGAAATCGGTTTAAAGTATTAATAATAAAATAAATATTTTAAATAGGAAATTAACGTAATTGATATAAATGGTTCACAAATAAAATTTTAAGAAACAGGAACCGAGGTTACTTATTATTATAAAGGTATTCCGTTCAGAAATACATATTCTATTGAAAGAGATATTCGATATGTAATTCTCCTTGAAAAATAGATTTAAACACTATCTTATCATGTGTATTTAAATAGTTTATTAATAAATATAATAATGCCCAACTAAATAGGCAAATAAAATAATGTATTTATTTTTTAGTACGTTTGAGTATATATTTAAAATTAGTGCAGAAAAACCACAACAGTCTCTTCTGTGCCTGTCTATTTCAAGCTCTATTTCATTCGGATAATATTCGGTGTACACGTTAACGATACCTTGTAATACCTATCCCTCTTGCAAATATCATTTAACAATCACTCTGTGTATTATAACCACCGTTTTGCCCGGCTGTTATTCGATAGAATTGTTCATTGATGTTTAGTGGTGCATTCGTGTTCCTTCTGACGATATCAAGTTGCTCGCAGACAAAATTTTTCTATATGAAATGATATTCGTATATCCATGTTTCTGTTTATTAAATTTATATATTACATCTGAATATAATTAACTGTATTATTAAGTAATAATAATTCTATAATGAAAGTTCAGCAATAGTTATTGTTTTTGTTAATGCAATTGCACCCTAAAAATATATATTGCGTGGTTTATAAAAGTCATGATCAATAACAAATGCGTTCATGTCTTTTTTTCAGTTGCCAATAGACAAAATTTGTACTGCAACAATATCTATTTGTCGATTTACTCTGTTTATTCAATTTATGTATCATATCCGAATATAATTAACTGTACTATCAATATTAAGTCAGCTGTTAATGCAATGTTAATGACAATTTTATAATGAAAGTTCCGCAGTACGCATTGCGCTTTGTCGATGTTATTGTATTCTAAGAATGAAAATTGTATAGATTGCAAGAGCGTCTATCGTTTGGCCTGGCTGTTTTCGATGGAGTTGTCCATCGGTGTTTGGCGGTGCGTTCGTGTCCCTTTTCATGGTACAGTGTTGTCCGCAGACGACGACGTCAACGGGCCGTCGCTTTCCCGGGGTACAATGGCCGGTGACAGTATTCGTGTGTCACGGCGCACCACGCCTAATCACCCTTGGGCGGGCGTCTGCTATTGAGATATTTAATTGACTCCATTGTGCCAGTCTTTCATGGCGTTTCTGCTGTACGTTCGATCATTGTCGAGTGCTTGCAGACGCCCGGGGCGTCTTAACCAGGAGGGTCCACCAACACCGATCTTTATACCTTTCATCCTCTTTTTTCCTCTCTCTCTCTCTCTCTCTCTCTCTCTCTCTCTCTCTTGGAGAAAGAAGCAGAGGGAGAGGGAAAATCTCCCTTTCTTTCTGTCCCTCCAGCACTGCGAGTACCCCGATTTTAATTGCATCCAGGGATCTGCTGGTGAACCGCGTCTTCCATCCTTGCCCCGCTCAGCTTCCATCAAAGGGACTTCCGAATTTTAATTGACCCAATGTGTTCTCGGCAAGGGCACGTCAAATGCCGACGTACCAACCAACGGATTTTGAGAGATTAATTTCCTTTATGTTAACTCCGTAATTAAAGGATTTATTATTTTAATTCGATGATTCCATACCTTGCGGAATGTATTTCAATATTCGACATTTTTAATTATGTGTGAGTTAAAAAAATATGCGGAGAAAATTTGTGATTAATAGTATTCTTTGTCGAGTATAAACTGCTATAGTATACATGTAGGATAATTATAATTCATGTAGCAATTTTAATTACAGATGGAAGTTTCGCTACTTTTCTCTACATCTTGTATATTATAAATGACATTACATTTATCTACAATCCACATAAATTATATGTTTTGTAATAGGAAGGGTACGATAATGATGATTGAAAGTCTAGTATATCAAATCTGTCCGAACCCTGTGAAAAGTGTCGATCGGACAGCACGGGTAAGACAGTAATTTCTACTTGACTTTTGAATAGTTTATAACGCGCCAACTACCCCGAACTGGTTTCTACAAATCTCACAGCAATTCTTACTATATTTACGAGCTGGGAGGATAAACCAGCCGGTCAGGTAACGCGTGTAATAATGCCGGAGACTATTGGCTGCTCGGGTGTGATTACTGATTACCAGATTGCACCTACTCTTACGAGTTCCAGGAAGATCGGGCTAATGGCTGTCTCGCATGAGTTGGCTCGGAGAGCTAATAAGCACGTGTACACTCGATGCCTACGGTTCCCGGTAATTTCCGCATCGGCGCACTTTACGAGGCGCGCCACTAACGAGGCCGAATTTGTTTCGAGCGGAGAGACGGCGGCAGCGGTGCCCTTCCGAAATGGCGTGTCACTGGGCTTGTCAGCTTTATTATGTCCAGTGGAACTGAATCCGGCTTCGCAACGCCAATATCGTTGTTGACGAGCGGGAATCCCAGGCTGTATTGGCCCTTCGAGGGACATAATGGGCCTTGCGGACGCTTCACTCACCTGGATCGCCGTCAATAGCCCTTTATTCTTCTCGCCTGGGACACCTTTGCACATTTTACGCTACGGCCAAACACTTCTGCCACTATAATGCGCCTCAATAAGGACGCCGATCACCAATTAGATTTACGGCTTAACTGCTACTTTTCCCGCGACAATTTCCGCTCCAACCATTTCTTCCTTCCTGTGACCTGATTTCTGAGGATTGGGGGACAAATATTTCAACTGATTTTATTGCTGGGAATGTTTTTAGCCTTTTCGGGCCCCCGGAATGGACGTCTGTGTGTATTTCAAATGGGGATTAGCCTCTGAAAAAGTCACGGGGCAAATATGTCAAATGAGATTTTATGAACTCTGATTCATGCCGGCTTTCTCTTTTCTTACCTGTCCCTTCTTTCTTTCGAATGAAAATAATTGTGTCGAATTGATAATAATGCCGAGGCTCAAAGGTTCGAACAAGTATCGAAGGCGAAGTCGATCAATAAAAGCAATCAATTCCCATGCGTAGTCAATTGCCTGACACTCATTATTTATACTGACCTTTAAATACAATCTACGCTACAAAAAAGGGTTATACAAAAGTAAAAGTCTTATATAAATTCTGGTTCACGGTTGTATATATTATTATGTTACACATTCTATTGGCGAAGGTGACGAATAACAGCAACCAATTCTCAGACATACTCCACTGACATTTATTATTTACATTGGCAGAATGCAAGTGCGCAAGATAGCGTAGGTTATTTAGTTCCAAGATCAAATCCAGTGATTAACCGTCAGGTATATTTCCCGAGTTGCTTGGTTCCTTGGTCGTGTCTCGGCAGCGGTAGAGAGAGGCATTTCAGTAAACGTAGTAATAGAACGGCAGAGCATGGACGGGTTGCTGATGCAAGGTAATCGGTACAGCATTGATCGCGGCAGTTTTGATAGCCGCAGATTTGCCGGTGGCGACGGTTCTGCCAGCTTGTTGCTTTGGCACCACCTTGCCGTGGTCGACCAAAACCGAGGCATACGGTTCCTGGTAGAGTCCTGCCAGTACAGGCTTCTGAATATGGATGCCCAAGGGAATTGGTTCCTGCTTCTTATATCCCGGCAGTATCTGCTGCTCATAAGCCAGCACCGGCACCACCAAGTGCTTCTCATAACCAGTCTCGACGGCCACCACTTCCTTCTTGACGGACGCTCCTGCTTGCCCAGCCGCTTTCTTATAGGCCACCGGAATCGTACCAGCTTGTCTCGAATCGGCAAAACTATCCTGCCGCAGCTCCCATTTCGTACCGTCTTTGTACTGCGACGGCAGTCGTAAAGTATTGCCGGCGCAATATGCGAGCAACGCGCTGAGAACCAGCAGGCACTTCATAGTCGAATCTTCGTACTCTGGAAGACAGTTAGCACCTTTGAAACTTTGGTTCTTCAATCGATATCTCTTTCTTCGATTGCCAACAGTTATCTTTTAAGCAGGGAGAGACCGTTTACAGTGACTTCCGTCGTGTTTGAGAGGTTATGGTCAAATTTGGCGAAATTTTTATCAGATTTTTTAGCAGTATGGTGAAACTGTTTAGACTTGTGAATCAAACATAAGGTTTGTGCGTGAATCAATAAGAAGTTTAGAATCATATTTAAATGCTCATCAAATTATATTATTTGCCGTCAAAGAATTTTTTGTTAAGAAGAATTTGGATAACAGGAGTTTCGATAAATATGTTTTGCTGTAAACGTCAATAATATATTAAAACCTGAAAGACAGTTCTGAAATTATGAACTAACACTCGAGTTTGCAGCGGATGAAAAAAGTACTCGCACATCCATGGTTTTTGAAAGAAATTTTCTTATAGCAGAAAACTCTTCCCTCTAAACAGAAATACATTTCGTGAACTAGCAAAAATCCTTCTTAAGAAAAGTACATTTCCTTAGAGAAGACAGTTTTCTTTCTTAAGAATCGTTATTCTAAAAATATTGGGTGTGCTATACCTTTTTTATCCACTGTACATACAATTTAGTATGTCAATTTTAGAATGGTACTATGAATTGAAGTACAGACTTAATGTTTTCCCATTTGCCAATCATGATTTCAATAGGTTATGTCATAGCGTAACTAAATATCTTATACACTAGTTCGTCATATTCTATTTGAACTCCCTTTTGAATTCATCTCGCAGCAATCATCTATGCAAGAGGGTCGAAAATAAAGGGATGCGAGCGGCGAAAGTAAAGCTGTCACTTACACCCTATTGCTTCAGAACCCCTCATATGTTAATAGTATTACTCGGGTGGTCGTCGCTGGTACATATGGCTCGGATATTGAAATGTCTCATACGAACTTTGACGTACCAAAACAGCAAGTGCTGTAATCAATCGCGTTTATATTCTGCCAAAGTTAAATTAAATTAAAGTTTTTGTAATAGTCTTGGATAATACTTATTTATTATTTCGTTCTAATTCCTCATCACTAATCTGTATTCACATTGGGAAGTATATAAATAGATATAAGAATTTAATTGAAATTATTTGTTGCCTTCGAATTCATTCACCACACAGTTCACCGCTGTGTATTCTTTTAATATTAATTTTAGCAACAAATAATTATTAATTTATTAATAAATCATTTTAAACTTTTTGGAAATCTTAACCAAGGTTTCTTCACAGCAGTAATAAGAACAACTAACAGGCAAGAAATTGCAATGGCGGTTCGATTCGATTTTCTTTTGTTTTTAACAGTATAACATTCTTTGTATGACGAAGACAGAATGTTACTATGTATATCTTCGCCATTGTACACACAAGGAGTTTCGGAATATAAAATTCGAGAATATTCACTTTACTCTTGAATTGCATGTCGGACCAGATGTTGCTCCGATGCTATTTTTTGTACGTCAAAATCGCACATGTCAACTTGTACGCATATGCACCATGTGCGTACAGGCAGCTTCCGGCTGATACATCATGGTTTTATTTTTTAATTTTCTTAGAGGGTTTTAATTTGTTAAATTAAATAATTTAATATTGCTACTTACAAACTTTTCTGCCTTTTAACTGTAACTGCCCTGTTCCGTCTTGCGAGTTTCCGTTATTGATCTTGTTCTGTGGAAGATCACGGTGTGTAACTGAGTTTGGTCTGCCTGATCTGGATCAGCGTTCTGCTTAAATAGTGGTTGGAAGATGATCCGCCGCCACTTCTGTACGCGACGAAACGGAATTGTTATTCACACTCCTGTTGTAAAAATAAAGGTTCCTGTGTGGAATTCTGCTTCCAGGAGACGCAACTTGGGACGTATCCGCAATACATGTTCGGGTAGGACATAAATTATGATACTGCGTTTTCATTTTAGTGTTTACAATATCGGTGGAATGTTGGCCATATCGTCATTTGTAAACCGGACGCCACTGCATAAAGAGGCCGTTTCCAATTTCCGTTTATAAAATTTCCGTTTATAAAATTTCCGCTTCCAATACATCATGGAAAAATTAAATCGAATTAGTTTTTGTTCGCAAATTTCGAATATAAATATTAGTTACGTAATATTATATTGTTGAAAATTAAATATTCTTCGAAATCTGCTCGTTTGCAAGTACAATGGCGGATGCATAACATAAGTGCAAATACACTTTGGAAAATGTAATGCAAATCATTTTACGCTCGCAAATTTTGAATATACTATTTATATATAAAAGTATATTGTTCAACCCTAAATATTTTTTAAATAGTCATTAGAGTTTTGAGAATATTTCCCTCTACAATATGTATAATATTAATTTCGAAATAAGTAGTTTATAGTTAAATACACGGTTAAAAACAGCTGGTTACAAATGACTTGAGATTAGTGTGAATGGATGCAAGAAGAAGTCAGTTGATTTCGAGTTGTTATTAATTATAAGACGTGCGTGTGTGATTGAGGATTTACAAACGATTTCAAATTGACTACAAAAAAAATATATGGTAATTCTTGCTGATTTGAGCAGAAGAATTCGTTCCATCAAATTAGTCAAATTTCCTTTTCCGCGCTAATATAACAGCGTAAGTATTAGGCATTGATTTAGACATTAAATTTGGACAGGGCAGAATTTGTAAGAACACCATGTAAGTAGAACCTATTTATTTTTTATTTATTTATTGACAATCCTTGCTTTTCGGCGTAGGGTTATTTTCGGTTGGACTTCCATACACTAGTTCTTATTCTACATAAATTCCTTATAAATTGCATAAAAAATAAATATAACAAAAATATAGGTTATGTACAACTTATTTATACTATACTATACTCTTATAATTTTCAACTCTTTGAAGCTCTTTATAAATGGACGGGACATTGTGCCGATACATTGTTTGTCCATGTGTTTAAATACCTTTTGGCATCAATTCAGCGGTGAACAACTGTACTTGCTATTTCATGGATTTCATAAAAAAATGGTCGTAGACCAATCACGAGCAGTGAATAACGAAAATATTTCTACCCTAGTGACTTGAATCTTAATACCTAGTGTTTCAGTTATTTATAAAGCAATCATTTTGGTTATTTTTCCTAACAATGAATGATTCAATGTTGTTAACGAAACATGCACCATTTATTTTACAAATACATACATTATCTAATAACAATTGATAGAGTAAATAATGTCTTACTTTCTGGTGACAAATAATCGGACACTATACAAAACAATTGTGCAGATTTATTATTTGATTTTAATACATTACGGGAAACCAATTTGTTTCAAGAGTCATTAGAAAAAATAATGAAAACTGGAGCTTTATAAACAATTGGAAATGATGCCAAAACGTTTGCCGTATAGTGTCCGAGTATCATTTACTGTATTTTCTCGCCTTTCGAACGCACGCTTACGTTTAGTTGCGGGTACATTAAAGATCGGGAATACTGGTTCTATAACGGGCCGCGGTCGTTTAGATACGCGCGTCATTTTAGATTCTGGGGCCGGAATGCACTCTCCGGCTGGCTCACATTTATTTTTATATCCGTTTCATCTCTATTCGTATGTTTAACTCTGTTAAATGGTCCTCCGAGCAGACCGCACTTTGTCTTTGTCTCGCTGGCAGACTCCGTTATGTGCCGTTGATTTGTGCCGTGTTGCATCGCACCCCCGCAAGAACTGTGACACACGTCGAAAATGGGAAACAACTCGGCTGAGAGGGAAGAGAGTATGTGTTGTATTCTTGAAATGAATTATTTATCGAAGTTTGATTTAAATAATAATAAATGATTTCGAAGGATTTATGAACATAGACATCCAATATCCTGGATGTTGTAGGCGATGTCCATGAATGTTTGCATTCCAAGAGAACCTAACTTTTCAAGATTTTAACATATTATTGCGATTGTACTTGTAAATGAATCGCGAGTATTTTGTATATATGTATGAATAAGAACCGTATGTTTGTTTGTACGAAGTTCAGTTTTGGGCAAGTTCAAGTAAATAATTCGTTTTGTGTCGTTTCATAGCAAAATCAAAGATTTAGTAAACAGATTATTCAACGTTCTAAAATTTAACCCATAAGTGGGGCCGGCGGGAAGATTGTAAATTGTTTTTTGCACGCAGTTTTAAAACGACAAGTTTCTCGAAGAAAGCCAACACAACAAAAGTAATTGGAAATTTAATTTTGGATATTTCACGTTACCACAGTTTTCTTTGCTGAAAACGAATTCTGACTGTGATAAATGCGACACACTATTTTTGAAAGGCAGAAGAGCGTCTTAATTGGTACGATTTCACATAATAAAGTTAATAAGCGGCTTATTTATAATTATATTCATAGCACTTTATTAGCATTTTTGCCCATGAACATAATAATAAACACGTTTGCCAAGAAATGATTGCTATTTTATATAAATATATCTTTTATTTGGCCGATTTTTTCGCCACCTACGCGCACAGTAAACAACTGATAAGACAAACTAATTGATTCGAAAGCAATTATCGATTGCTCCTGGCTGGCTGCGGCTGTTTTGTTCAATGAATAAAACCCAGTCTGGAGAGACGCAAAAGAGCTTCTGAATAAACGGATCCGGTTTCTAAAGATGTATAATTAACATACGTACTGTGCAGAAGTGAAAAAGGAATATAACAAGGAAAGATTCTTCTTCAGAACACAGTTTTACAAAATTATAAGGTAAATTCAATACAAACAATCATTGCCCAATATGTTACTCACAATGTGTTTAAAGAATGCATTATGACATTACAGTAGTTGAGAAACTAATTATTGCCAATTTATTTTTGTGATATTAACATACAGTTGAAATTGTATGACGCTATTTTTGTTATAATAAAGTTTTGGACCAAAGACACTTATCTTTTTTTGAGCAGAGAGTTCTTTGCAAATGACGTAAACTCTCAGGAATTGATTCCTTTTTCCTTGCAAAATGCATTTCAAAATTATTTCATAACACTCTGTCATAAGGATAAAGATACTATAAATACTCAAAAACATTTCATAAACACAATATTTATTACAATAAGAACAATTTGGAGTGCAATAGTTCTATGAGACGTGAACATAGATGAATGACCTAATAATGAACAACAACTCAGCAACATTTCAATGCATACCTTAAAGCTTGATTCGTCGCCGAAGTTTTAACAAGTGATGACATACTTTCTTCCTGATGATTAACTTATGTTGATTGTTCTGGCACTTGGCATACCTCAAGAACATAACCTCTCGTAGCCTGCTGTGTAATCTGTAAATTGCGAATAATTGCAAAAGAATAAACATGCGAATGATTTCACATTCGACACGGAACTCTCCTGAAACTCCGACATTTACTGCCATTCCTTTACCGTTAACCAGAATTTACATAAATCTGTTCGCTGTCAAATCCGTACGGCTTGACAAAACAGGCGGTACAAGGTGATTGCGTCTGCATTGGAATCATCGATGTTGGTTATGTATAATACATTAAAAATATTAACACCGTGGGAAATATCAATGGTCATTAAGCAGTGCAAACAGTGATACAACAAATAGGGAGTAATAATTACTATAAAACTGATTTATTTCGTAAACTTGATAGTTGGGGAACACACTTGCTGATTCTAATGCAAGCGTTAGAATAACGTTTCACAAATTACGAAATTTTTAAATTCAGTGTGACGGCACTTTTTGTTGTTTGATAGACCTGAAATATTGCACAACTTTTCTTCTCATCGAATAGGTAGTTTTGGACGGCAGCAGAGAAAAAATCTGAATACACTTTTGCGTATAATGTTTTATTTAACGATTCCTCATTTTAGTTGACAGCAAAAGAGTTATTCATGTGAGTTAATTAACTAACTTGAAGTAATTTAATGTCCACTCGAATTAAATTTCTGAACTCAACCATTCATGTCAGTTGTTTATGCATAAAACTTAAAACCGATTTTATTGAACTCACTCGTATAAATATTCCCACAGTTGGATGTTTCATGTATTATCGACTAATGCGGGAAGAAACAACTTTTCTTGACCGTTGTCAACTAAGTTAACAACATAGTAAAATATTAAAGGTTGTGTCAAATAATTCTTTTCTTCCCCGCATTCAATAAATTAGTTAATGCTATTATAAACAAACTATACAGTAATAATCTTTTGCATATGATGTTCGAATATTAGTGAGAGTCACGGTAAAATTAATTGAAGCGAGTTCAGAAAAATTTAACACAAAACTTACTGGTACAAATGACCGATTATAAAATAATAGTTATATTATTCCCATTTGGCTATAGCTAATTGTCAATTTATTACAAAAACTAACACATAAAATAATTTTTAGACAATAATAAAAAATGTATATTTCAATTTCTACATTTAACATGAACAAAAAGAAGTGTATACTTGATTCGAATTTTAAAACCGGTAGTTTAACTGGACGTGTTATATTTAATGTTAAGAAAGCAGAATTGAGAATTGAAGAATTTCGTTGGAGGACTGTTCGTTAATCGTTACCAACAGATTGCAAGTGGTCAGACATTGCGCCGTCGACATTTTTCGGGTGTCAAAGTGATTTACGGCGAGCGTGCAATTGTCTCGTCGGGTTGGCAGTATTTCCTCGAGCCCCGCTGTATCCCAACACCGATCCGTATTCCAGTGCAGACTCCGTGTTACACGCAAGATCGATTGCCACTTCGATACTGTTAAGGAAAATATAATTTATAGTAGAGCGTGACGGAAAAGGGTCAACGATATGGTGACGTTGCAACGTGTGAAGTATGAGTATGGCAGAAACAGGTGTACAGTTAATTTCAACAGTAGCGCGCTCGGGCAGCGTTGACGCAACAACAAAGATAATCTATCGTCGCAGAACTGAGCGTGATTGACACCCAAAGAAAAGAGGGAGCAGCTGTATTTGCGCCGAGTCATCCGCTTAATTACCTGCACGGAAATGCGAACTCACAAGGGTGCCGTCATTAACCTAGAATTTATGTCTCTATTGGCGGGAAAAATTCGTCGACTCGGACAGCGCTGCCTGTTCGAATTGCATGAATGAATATGCACGGATGTTAAAGTCAAAATCAGTAGATTCGGTAGAGATTGTCAGACCGGTGTGCAAGGGTCAAGTGAAATGTGTCCGTTGCGTCAGACAGGAAAGGGAGAACTGTAACGACTTGTGGGAACTGTCGGCATGAATCTACATCTACTATGTGTAATAATATCATATAAAATATAATAATATCTATATTGATGTACAAAAACGTAAGACGTTTGTTTGGATGCAAATGGTCATTTCTGAAACTAATAAACAGATTTTAAAAATTCTTTGACTATGTAGAAACTCACTTCTTCTTAAGTAACATAGGATGTACAATTACATCGTTATATATTAGTAAAGTATAAAGTACAACTATTACAGTCTAGTGTAAATCAACAGTTCTACTTTAAACGTTTATTTATGATATTTCGTCAACCATGATTTCTTTTGCAAAAACAACGCTAGCGTGAGTCACACCGAGTTTGATATACATATGAGCCACGGACTGCGGACTGGAAAGTGAACTGAAAATGATTAGATCATTTTGCACAATTCAGCTTCGCTTGTTAATTATAGTCACTTGAAAACAGGCTGCCCTTGCGCGCCGTCATTAACCTAGAATTTATGTCTCTATTGGCGGGAAAAACTCTTCTACGCGGACAGCGCTGCCCGCTTGAATTACACGAGTGCGGCTTACTTGATGGCGTTAATAAATTATAATCGCTCGAAGTCACTCGCTTTTCTAAAGCAAGGGTGAACCGCTAATCGAGCTTGATGCTCAATTACTCGGTTTTTCTTCCTCTCTCGGCCGTCTCTTTTATCTTGCCTCCCAAAGGCACATGTGACAAATGCTGCAACAGACGTCGTTACGCAGTCGAGACGCATTAGTCGATTTGCTTGCATAGGCAAACAGATGCGTGCAGTGCGTGCCTGTCAACGTGAATGATTCTGGCGTTCCAAAAGATGTAGGTGGCGCTTCGAACAGTGCTAGGTTATGATTCACGAATTGGATCTTTGTTTTTCTTTGAGGAAAGTTTGTGTCAACAAATATGATGCTGCCCACGTTTCTTGGGCGACAAACTATTTGGAATATAGGAGAATTCCAACTAAAACGGATAGGTTAACGAAATAAAGGAATTAATATATTATGTTAAATCGCTATGTACGAATAAAAAATATGAAAAGTATAGCAACGGAGACTTTAAGATTTACTATTTGGCTAGCTTTAATCGACCAATGTTTAATTTAATTGTATAATAATAAACAAGCTTATAGTAAATAGTACAACGGTATTACCACCTGAAATACTTCCGTTATTTGAAATTACTGAACTTGAAGTTGATTTGAAAATGGTCAACAACATCTTGTTTGAATAATAGCAGGATTACGAAAATTCAAATTTGCATATGACAATCAACTTTTAGTTGGAAATATGGGAATTAAAGTGAAAGGACATCAAAAGTTCGCTTAAGCCGGAATAAAAAAGTGTATAAATGCGCTTCTGTGCTCCAAAATATGGAATTGACCATTGAAAATTGGCGCAGGAATAATGCAAATTGATTACGCAGCATAAATCTGACACTTTTGGATTTTGTTCTGCAATAATCATAGAGTTAAATCTTTGAGAATCTGTTACCTCATATATTCGTTTCTTTGCATTATTATGCAAGCGTTTATTCTTCTGACTCCTCAGATTATCAATTTCCTAATGTAGCCACTAATCAAGCTCGACAGGTTAATCATCGTTTCCATAAATGCCAATAACGCATCAACTGAAGCAGCAATGGCAGAAAATGAATGTAGCGCAGAATTGAATAGAATAAAAATAAATCATAATAGAAAAAAAAACTTATATGTGTATTTCAACGTATGTTTCTAGTTTTCTAACGTTAATTATATTCAACCTTGACAGGTGAACCTTCATTTCTATAGATGTCCATAACAGATCAAGTGTAGCAATGACTAAAAACAAAAATTGAATATAATAGACAGAAACGGAAATATACATAACTCAGAATGCAAATCTGAGATTTATCAGCTCCCGAGTTTTCAAGGGTTAATGATTGTCGATTTGCATGCTGCTTCGAAAGTGCGATAGCTTTTGGGCTCGGTCGCTTTCATTATTTACTCTATGAAATTCTTTAACGAGCTATCATGACACCAGTCATGCATAATTCAGTCAGCGAACAGTCTTCGACGCCCACTGATATTTCTTGATACTCGAAACCGGGCGTCAAGTCCGGCTTAAATTGAGTAACGAAGATTGATCAGGATAAAGTTTTCCATCAGTCGTCGCAGTCTCGCTTGAGGTATCAATTAATCCGTAATTATCTTTGATAGTCCTGCACATCACCCAGTAGTATTATTTACATAGTATTATCGGCTCCATTATTCATCCTTTAATGACTCTATAAAAAGGAAGTCTCTATTGATCGCGATTATCTGGCCTATAATTTACAATCCAATTAGCTTTATGAACTTCTGAGTGTTTTTGCGGGGAGAGAGAAGAAGCGATCCTACCAATGACAATTGCATCAGCGGCTTAAGTGGTGCTTCACTCGTGGCAAGATACTTAAGCGAAGGGGCCGATCGCTTTCTGTTATTGACGATGATTTATGCCTATGGTGCCAATTGGGTGACGTTACAACTAGATAGAGTTACTTCGAAATATACTTGGTTTGGACACCTTTCGCTGTACACGTTGATACACTGCCCTTGGAATCAAGGACGAAAGTATTGTATAATATATTACAAATATTAAAAATGTGGAACTATGAATGATCATCAACCAGTTTGTAGAAACAATAACACAATTAATAGGCAGCAATAAATGCGGTAAAACTGGTTTATTTTGCAAAATTAATAGTGGCTGTAAATTCTTACTGATTCTAATGTAAACGACTGACTCGAGGTTGATGCGTTTGCCTTGGAATTAAGGATGAAGGTATTGTATAATATATTACAGACATTAAAAATGTGGAAACTATCAATAGTAATCGACCAGTTTGCGGAAGTGGAATAGTAGTAAATAAATAAGAACGTTATATTTTCATAAATTAAACAATTTTATTCGTTATCCTCAGTGTTATTAACAATATTCTCTTGCACTCATTGTTCTCTTAATTGTAAGCTGGCATTATTGCTAGGGTGAAGAAACCTTGATTGATATTTATAATAAATCTTTAGTTATTTACAACTAGATCTTAGTCGGGTATTTAAGTATGAGTTATTTATTTCTCTATCAATAATTATTATGTTGCGAAGAGACACATTCGGAACACTCTAATGTATAAAAATATGTCTGAAATGAATAAACGACAACTACTTTTGGAACACCCTGTGTAAGTTATAAATATTGCAACATTGTATAGTCAGTGTGTGGAAAACAGACAATCGCATTAAAAAATCGGTTTAGGCAATTTTCCAGTTTGTCGTCAATACACAGGCAGACAAACACTGTCCTTTTTATTATTCAAGATAAATATTTTATACGTCCAAATCTTGTTCAAGAAACATTTTATAAAATAGCGTAAATCATGTTAAAACGCATTCAGTGGTTTTCTACGTTACTTGTTACTATGGGAAATTATATCAAAAAAGGCATACCTGACCAATTTTAACGACCTTCAAGGACACGATATAAACATTAATAAAAGTAAACAAAAATATTCTCCGTTTGATTTAAACGATACAAACATTTAAAATACGAAATTTCGAGTGTTTTCGCTCAACTTTTGACGCGATTGACGCGCCGACAATGAACATGACTACGTATACATATGCATGTATAACCGTACACACAACATCCGTCTCCAAACGCGTATGTGTATTATATTGTGACAGGTGACAGCACCTTATAGAAAAGAGCAGTGACGGGTGTCTGCGAATTCACAATCAGACAGACAGGGAGTTAAAGTCAAAATCAGTAGATTCGGTAGCGATTGTCAGCCCGTTGTGCAAGGATCAAGTAAAATGTGTCCGTTGCGTCAGACAGGTAAGAGAGAACTGTAACGACTTGTGGGAACTGTCGGTATTAATCTATGTTTATAATGTATACTAATATCATATAAAATATAATAATATCTATATTAATATATAAAATCGTGAGATGTTTGTTTGGATGCAAATGGTCATTTCTGAAACTACTGAATAGATTTGAAAAATTCTTTCACTATTTAACCCCTTGCCGTACTTTGACAAGTCTGACTCGTGATACAAATTTTCTACCAAACATGAATATCACGAATCAGACTCGTGGAATAAATATTGGGCGCACATTGTTGCATTTTGTTTTTCGGATATTTTGGGGATTGAGTGTTGCAACTATTCTTGAGCATCACTCAGGCCTGTTTTCCTGGATTTCGTCGAACTAAACGGTACGGCAAGGGGTTAAAAACTCACTTCTTGTTAAGTAACATAGGTTATACAATTATATTGTTATATATTAGTTAAGTATAAAGTACAGCAAATACAGTTTAGTACAGATCAAGGTCCTGCTTTAAACTTTTATTGAAGATATTTTGTCAATCACGATTTGTTTTACATAAACAACGCTAGCGTAAGTCAGCCCAAGTATGAAATTATTGAGCTATGGATTATTCATAACCAACCGAATTGAAAACGATGGGATCATTTTGCAAAAATTGGCTCTGTTCGTTAATTATGATCACTTGAAACTGGTCTGACTCACTTTGTAAACCAATCTATTTCGACCATCTTTCTACTATATTTTTATGATTCGTGGTTTACGGTTCGTAGTTTATAGTATAAGCTCACGTTATAGGACAATTATTGTCAATGTGTTTGTTAATGGTTAATATTCGTTACTGTGGTCGAAAATTACCTCTTGAAGTAATGACAGTGTACAGGGTGAGTCACTTGCCTTTCAATCATCCCTTTCACACTCGAGTTCCAATTATTTCCATTACTGGTACAATTTGATATTATAAATAAATGTCAATGTGTGGAAAAGACTGGGTAAATACTCCTTTATATTAAAATTACTCAACACCATATAATTATACCATTTTCAACGGCCTATATCCATCATTGGCGATTCAAAGGCAAGTGAATCACCCTGTACATACAGTCGGGGACCAAAGTAAGTCGACAAATATAATAGAAATTGCTGTGATTAAACTTTTACCACAACTATTATCATCAACCATATTACTCGTCCACGACTATAAATGTGATACGTATTTATTGTTTATACGTGTTTGTTCTTCCAACTACCGAAATTAAATATTATTAATTATTTACTTTAATAAGTATATGAAGAGTTCTGAATAGAACATTTGTTATGGAAAGAACCGTTTGTCAAATTTTTCCCTTCGTTTTGCACATGCGGGAAAATTTCTGGTGTTTCAGATGACTTATACGAATGATTACTTAGATTGCGCGCACGCTTTAATTTACAAATTTATTATTCATGCAAATAATCATCGGCATCAGTTACCACTGGTGCGTTGTTTATCATCTGCATAATTTAAATCGTCGTAAACCTGCAAATGATTCTCGATTGACGTTCATCGATTTATTTCCATCAATCGCTCACGCTTCTTTGGTCATTTCTTGTTTTTCCTTATACGCCCGGCAGGCGAGGAAGGAGAATCAAGAAAAAAAGTACTCTTGATTTGACGGAAAACACGTAAAGTTGTAAATTTGTTGAATAAAAACTAGTAAAATTATCTATCGAACGGGTAGTTCAATGATGCCGAGGCGACAACGGCAATCATCAAGAGATTCAAGAAAAATTCATTTCAACTTTTTATTGATCGATCTTGACGAGTTTTCAACTAGTTTGTAATATTAATGTCGCTGTTCCAGATGAATGACAAGCACAAAATAAAAATGTGGGAATTGCTAAGAAAACATTTTCCCGAAGATTGCTAGCCTGTCAAAAGTGCTCCAGTCATTGTCAACAGGATGCAGAGCGTGCTCGATCGATTCTGTCCACTTTTTGAGTGTGATTAAACTGGGAAAGTGGGCAGAATTATTTAAGCTTGGTGGTTTAATACGAGAGTTGAAAGTCTTTCATTTTTATTCGCCATTTATAGAAGGTACATCAAAATTTGTACTTGTAATCGAAACTTTTCGCGTCCAGGCGATGAATTAATTTGAAACTGCGGTGAATGTTTTTGTAAAAATCTTTTCAATACAAAATATTAAGTAGTTAGTAAGAAAAGCTGTTTTGCACAACAACTATCTTAATTCTTCTAATTTAACGAGATTTCGATTGAGAATACCGAATGTATTTCAATATTTAATAAGATTCTTACATATAAGTACATTATTAAGTGCAAGTTTTTATTCTTTCATATTATTTCGGTCACTCTTTAATAAAACAGTTCAACTTTTTTTATTCAAATCGTAATATCCATTTTGCTGTTAAAATTGAAAGATACTATTTTCCTCCAACTTATACTTCATACTATTTCAGTTGCAAGTTACCCAACAATATAGCAAATCTCACGAACATAGAACATGTTGTAAATATAATAGAATTCCTCAAAGAAGTATCATTACTGTTGCACTAAATATAAAGCTGCAAACATAGGACGCCGTAGGTCAAAAATAATGAAAAAGGAAACCAATGCACGTGTATGCATTGTGTGTCACTAATGAGGACGCGGCGTGACGTGGGATTAACTGAAAAGGGAGAAAAAAGTGAAATGGAGAATTATATCTTTATATTCTTTACGTCATAACAGCAGTATTTCCACTTTCATATATAATTTTTGTATAATTCTGATACATGATGATCAGTTTGAAAATAATTAATTTTGCAAACATTCTAAACGGTGTGATAAATCTAACCAACCTAACCCAACCTAACCTAACCTAAAGGTAACTGGTAACCTAAATCGTCATCCGAAGTTGCCAAAACCATCCTGCAATTGGAAATCATAATTTTAATAAGGATTTTGCACGAAGAGCAAAATGAAATAAGTAATCTTATTTGTAGAGGTAACACATTGAATAGATTAATATTTGCAATCGATGCGTTGAAGGTCACGTAAAAGCGGGTTGAAATGTATTGTAATCATTGTCACTTTTAGCAAGCATTACTATTTATCTTATCTTTTTTGTAAATCGGCAGCAAAATGTAGTGTATAAAGAAAGAAAACCGCACCGGTGCGATTTTGGCAATATCGGGGAGATGCCATTTAGGAAACCTGGCAATATTATAGCTTTTTTATTTATTAACTTAGACATATTAGTGGGAAATAAGTTTTTTTTAATTTTTGCAAACATGACTATGCGCTTTACCTTTTATACAATTCGACTACAAAATATGTCAAAAAATGGTATCAATGTAACGACTTTTCTGTAAACATTAATAATAACTTTGGCTTTTACAGAAAATGTTAAAAGACAATTGAAACATCAGTGCTATACTCTGAATGTGTAAATTAATTTACTAAAAAACCAGATGGTGGCACATGTGAATTTTTAGGCAGGGCATCAGCAAGATCAGCAAGTATCGGCAAGAATTGTCACCCAGTATTAATTTTAACAATGACCATGTCTTTAATACTATTATAGAATAGCGACACCATTGATTCCAAGAAAAACGTATCATTCTGCACACATGATACGCATTGTATGTCACTAATGAGGACGCGGCGTGACGCGAGAATAACTGAAAAGGGAGGAAGAAGTGTTGTTCGGGTTGCCGCTCGACTGCGGTGCGGCGCGCGGAGAGGAGACACAGGAGGAACAAAAGGAGACGGGCATAAAGGAAAAGTCGGTCCCCCTCCTCCCTTTTAGCCGCATATTGCGATACATACCGAGCGTAACTGTCGGTATTTTGCGATCGTTAAGCCTGTAACGTATACGTTAAGGTGTATGTGCGCCGGGGCATCGCGCGCTGCCTCGTAAAAAGTCAAACGTATTACGCGCCGGCGACGCGCGGCTTCGGCCACGTTGACATTTTGTGTATAAGCACGCAATATAATTAGCGGCCATAACCATAAATAAGATAATTTGCATGTATTTTGTATAATAAAGCTATTTTACGCCGAGCCACGAATCCCGTGGTTTATAGGCGCCGCGCAAAAAGCCGGCGAAAAAGAAGAAAGCCTCGCTCACAACCGAGAGAGAGAAAGAGAGAGAAAGGGAGAGAGAGGGAGAGAGAGGGAGAGAGATTTCACGGAGGTTCGCCATCGTCCAACTCGGAATCGAGAACAGCAAGCAACAAATTTTTGCCTCGGCTACTGGTTACAGGTCTCTGAATCCGTAATTTTTTTTTCGCATCCACTCGCCTCACTCGATCGGTACTGGTTCGCCGACGCCCTCGTTCCTCTGTCGACACGATTGATTTCTCGTCAATACGAAAGTGATGTAATGTGAAACTAGTAAATATTAATCACCAGGTATCAATTAAGGAATTTGCAGTTTGCGAATATTTTGTTTGAAGCGAATGTGTGAAGTAAGGGTTGCAAATTGCGGTAAACAAATTCCTTTGTTGCGAAGAAGAAGTTAAGAAGGGAAATGCTTGTGCTGTATTGTGGTATATAAATAAATTAATGTTAAAAGAATATTGGTATATCAGTATGTGACGTCAAAGTTACATGGTGTCGAAGAGAGTTATAAAGTTGTCAAGCATAATGACTTTTCTTAAGAATTGTAATGACATTTTTATAAAGTGTTTAGGAGATTATTATTTAAATAGTCATATTAATTTCATCTTAATTGACTGTCTATTAACAATAGTATTTTTTGTACGCGTTTCTTTATCCAGTAAGTGGAAATGGCACAGTTTTGATTTTAGCATCAAAATAGATATTATAATTCAAATAACAAAAGCATAAGGTAAAGAAGAGTATAATAAGATTATTGAAAAAATATTCAAACTTATTGGCCGTTTTGTTAAAAAGTGCTTGCAACAATGTGAAACTGTAAAAATATACACTTAATGGTTTACAACGGATAAAAAAAGTATTTGCCCACCCAGTATTTTTAGAATAAATTTTCTTAAAAAACAAAACTGCCTCCTCTAAAGAAAGGTAGTTTTTTTTAAGAAGAAAACTCTCTAAACAAATATATTTTTATTCACAGAAAAGAGTGTTCTTATATAAGAAAATTTGTTCGAAAAAGCCTGGGTGTCGAGTCCTTTTTTTAATACACTGTACATATACAAGAAAGTTTTTGAATTTCGGAACATCAAAAAGCTTATTTTTCTCCCTTGGAAACTTTATTAAATTGGAAGACGCTTAAAATGGTTGTAGCACTAATTTCCTTTTCTTGCGAATTGCCTAAAATTGTTGTATACACAAGATTTTCATTAAAACATTCGTATGAGGTTGAAGTCGATTGATTTTCTAAAAAGCGGGTAATTTAAATTAAAAGCAGCAATGTTTCCACGTTTTCTCTATGCATATAGTAAGAGTAAATGACGGGTATAATTTTAACATGAGAATGGATCATGCAATTCAAACAAAAAATTGTTGGATCATGGAAGAGTATGATATGAATATTAGTAAAGAAAATCAAAGTTACTGACAGTTTTGTTAAAGAAATTTCACTGTCAAAAAGAGGCGCTTTTTCGCATGTATATTCTATACAATAATGATATATAAATGTATTTCTTTTGCTCGTAAGAGTCTAAAGTGTAGAAACGCAGGCGAAATTTTTAATCAGCAAACATAGGAAAATTAGTCTTTTTTTATATCCGACTGTTGGATAGTTTGCAGCTCGACAACTCTCGTAAGTGATAGTTTTATTATTCGTGAATAAAAACCTCAAAATTTAGGAAGAAATATGCAGACACTCTTATTTATTTATTATTCATTCCACTGCATCACTTACTGTGTATTTGTGATACAAATATAGCAGATATTTTTTTCTTGATACGGTTAACATATTTGATCGCATTTTGAGAAATGGCACTCAGACGCGAACTGAATCTCGAACATTTACGAATAAATTATATAGGATAAAAAAGTCTGCTGATGCTGGAATCTTCAATATTTGGCAATACTTTCCTCAGACTTTCGGCTTTAAAAAATATTATAATTCAACTGTTTATAGTCCATAAACAATAGCCGATCAAACTTGGTTTCTGAAATCATGGCTTCACTCGAATAACGTGTTTACAATCTGATAAAGAATCGGTGACTTGTGAGTCTATATAGTTTTTGTTTGCTTATATAAAAGGAATTGAAATGTAAGATATGCGAGCAATAGTATTCGAATCAGTTTATACGAGTGTAGTAAATTTGCAATCGTATTTCGGTGATTTATAAACACTGCTGATGTTTATACAAATTTTACAGTTTTGTTTACCTTTAATAGACTCCCGTGTTCAGATTCCAACGAATGTTTCATATGTTGGCGAACGTAAAATACATTGGCAGTGTTTTCACTGGAGCAACATCGTGGAACTTTTTCTTATTCATTGTCATTGAACGTTTTGGTACTATTCATATTAGTATGTTATTTAAGCCTTAAAGAATTTTTCAATAAGAATTACTACCATTTTCAAGAAACATGAAACATGAGCAAGATTAATGATACACGTGTTTCATATAATCGGTTGTTGAAGATAACAGTATACTTTATTTTGCATAAACTCTTGCAATCTATTTACAAGTTAATTAATAACTATGAAGGTATTTGAAGCTTTCAATTAGTCCGTTTAATTTGATTATTGTAATTCTTTCTGTTTAACAAAGTTTAGCATGAGATTTAAGTTTCTAGAGTTTCGTGTTGCAGTCTTTCTAATAATTGTTATTTATTTCGAGGTTCATCAACTCTACACAGAGATGAATTTAAGCGGGTGTGTCTACAATGTTATCTCAGTGTCATATAATTATGCGACTTTGCCTCAGAAGCCGCATACTGTCACTCCGACAGGCGTCATCTTATTTTCCTGCTATACTCAACCTCAACGTCCAACAACCGCAAATGGTTACCGCAAACACCGTAACCGCAATAACAATAATGAAACTCTTGAAGATTGCAATCATTCTAACACGACAAGAATAGAGTTTTGTAAATCGATAGTAACAAATACTACCTTTAATACAAATATTCACGAGGTCTTTTAATAAAAGTCTATGTTTTTATAACAGTTTTTTTGTGTAACTCAATTTGCCAGCACAAAATGCCTTGCAATATTGTCTAAGTTTACAACTGTGTATGTGTGTCACTGACACAACATTGTGAATGCAGAAATTGATTGTGTTCAACTTAAAATGCTGAACCCTTTTCTCCCAGCGATTGTTGCTCCAGCAATTTCTTATTGAAGCGTTTTCGTTCAATTTCCATTCGTTTAGAACATTTTCATAATGCGTAACTATTGCTCGCCCTGTTCCCAATGCAACTCTTTCTCGTGAAATGAATTTATTTTCAGCACACTTCATCTATTATATATTCTATTGACGCATAAAAATTTTTCGTTCTGTTTCCAACGCAATTCTCTCTTGAATTGAATTTCTTTTCATACCACTTCATTTATAACGTTGCACAGACCTATAACTATTGTCAGATATGTATCGATCTTCGCTTTAATGCGAACCGTACCACCTTGTTTACATAAAAACAGAACGATTTATAAAAAATTAAATAAAAGTTATATTTTTCCGATTCGGGTGTACCTTATTGTTAATTTAATACGACAACAAATGGACAAACTAACATTTAGATAATAATAAGAGAATTATAAACTTACATTTTTATTTTCAACAAGAGCTAAAGAAATAAGCTTATCGTAGAATCGAAGTTTAAAATCGGTCAATTCATCGGACGTTGGTACACTTACAATTAGTATTAAACAGTTTCCATGTCATACCTAAACGGATTCTCTTTTGCTTTTAATTTACAATTATTTCAATACTCACATTTTTGTCATACATAATTGTTTATTTACTGGTAAGATTTATAATAAAGAAACTTCCTGTCACTTCAGTTCATAGTCCAGCAAAATTGTGCTGAAAACTTAGCGGAGCGTAGTTACGGAGGACGCCAATAGTCGTGGGGGATGAGCGGATGTCGTCACCCGTAGACAAAGGAGGCGTATTTCGAGACAGCATTACCGGCATCCGGGGCACGGCGCCCCGGCAAGAATAACTGTAATGCAGTGCACTGCCGAGGATACATAAATTTCGAGCGTACGTTGGAAGCATTCTGCAAGGGGGACGACGCGCTGCTTACGCCAGTGGAGTTGGGGAGGACGAGGCGAGACGAGGCGAGCGAGGCAGTCAGACGGGCTTCGGGCTTCGGTATACGGCCGCGAACTCTTCCTCGCCTAGCATACAAATGAAGAGTATAAACATGTCGTCATTATCTGCTGGATTTATAACAGGAATACGGGCGAGCTTGACGCGCAGGTGGCATGTCAGTGGTTCCCAAATTAACGTGAACCTCACCGGCGACGCTATCGGCGCCTATGCACCGCGCCATAAACGACCATTAACTATCTAATGTAAGTGCAGCGCGCAGCATGTAAATAGGCGCGTTCTGCCTTCGTAATTCAAACTGTCTTCTACTGGTTAAAACAAATAGAACACCCATCGATGCTTCTTTGAAATCTTTTATTTGGGAGTTGTTACTTGACATTATTGCAATAGTGAGGAAGCATTGGTTAATATTTTTTAAAGAGGCATATGTAATATTTATTTATATATTAATATTGTTGTGTTCTGGAAAGGGAGAACGTTTTTTAATTCAAACACTTGTATACTGGTTGAAACAAATAGAACACGCATCGATGCTTCTTTGCAATGTTTTATTTGGTAGTTGCTATTTGACATTATTGCAATACTGAAGAAGCCTTGGTTAATATTTGGTTCGCACTTGGCAAAGGATTTAATATGTATTATATTGATATTGTTCTACTGGTATAAATAAATAGAAGTCTCATTGAGTGATCCTTCCTTACAATGTTTTGTTTGTTAATTCTATTAACAAATTCCAAATTCCATTGGCCAAGGATTTAAATATATAATACTTATTCTATATAAATGTTGTTGCATTCTGGAATGAAATGTTTGCAAAATTGTACTGGGTATTCAAAGAATATGTAGCAGTACTTTTCATTGAAGCTTATCATCATACAAAGGCGTCAGTCTTGTGTTCTGTTGAAACTGTTTTTAAATTCAAATATCATTGCGACAAGGTACAGTGGCGAATGTATAAATAGCCACACTCTGTCTTCATAATTCATACATTGCTACACTGTTAGGAATAAAAACACGTCTCATGAGAGGATCCTCTGCAATATGTTTTGCTTTTGATTTATATTTATAAATTGCTACTGCTAACGCAAAAAGCTTTCCTTCAAATTTATGAAAAATTTTGAATCATTTATATCTAACTGGTTTTTCCAGAGCATGTAAATATCATTACATTATTGAAGAAAATAATCGCAAAATTATAGTAGGTGTACATATTTGTAAAAATATATCTGAAGTATACAAGCAACAAATAATATCAGTTACATTTTCTCAAACATTTGTATCAATTTATATATTCACTACTATGTATAAATATATCTAATGCATGCCACTAAACAGCACAACTAAGTAAATAAATAAAGATTTGCTTGGAGCGCATGCAGTGTACGAAATTCGAAAACACGTTGTTTGAGGCGACAAGATAAGGAATAGTCTCGGTTTGTTTGTACCAACATGTGTTATGTTGACGAGCGTGTGCATAGAATAATACGAATAACGTCTTAATTGATTCAGCGTATGCAATTGTTCGAAAACAGCTTAATTCAATCTTTCGAACGGAGGTTGTTTGCACTCGTGCATGTGTAATCCCAGTTTGGAAAATATATACGCAGCTGCTCAATGAACATCGTTTGTGACCATTGAACGTTTTCTTGCGAATCCACAGGTGCGAGAAATTTTTTGTCGATCAATTTTCGTTGCTAGTGTAAATAATACTTGCACATGCGTGCACGTGCGCATTCTTCGATTATACTTGGATGATTGCGTTACGGGACAGGTTGTTTCTTTGGAGAGCGCTTGCGTCGCCGAAGTGCGATAGCCTTACGCATTTGTCAAGTTTTTACTCGAGGATCTAGAATCTTGTCGGGAATTGCCGACAAACGATGAGTGATTCGTGTCCAGCATTGAAATCTCTTATTTTCCTATTTTTATTATGTTTCTTGTTTAATTTATGTTTTTATTGTATACTTATTTTATTTTGTATTTTGTATTTCCCCTTGAATTAGGTCTGAGGAAATTCCAATTACCTACAAAATCGTGTTAATCCAAAATGAGGAAATTGCTGTAACACTAAAACTATCGAGAATGAATATACATATGTATGTGTATTTCTGTCAAAAAAGTCAAAATGACTTGTTTTCGAAAAGAACACACTATTGAAAAAGCAAATACATAGTTATATATATAATATTTGACATTGATTTCATGAAAATTTTAAAATCTTTTACCTTTTAGCAAATGATAACTCAATTTCTTGAAAGCAAGTAACACCATTATTCTCCTCAGGTATGCCAATGCAGAAAAAATTCTAAAAGTCTGTAAACAACAATTGATATATTAATGCTATGATACGTACATTGTATGATTGATCAAAATGACTCGATCCGCTGTATCTGGGTAGCCCATGCAAAAATTCGGCTATCCAAATATTTATGCGACATTTTACTTATTATTTGATCATCATACGTTCAAATAACTAGAAAATATGATTGTCTGCTAAAAACGAGCCCATCGCTCGAGCGTCGCTTCCCGACACTTGCTTTTGCTACTGCGTCATCAAGAAAGAATAACGCGATACATTATAGGTTATGTCAGGCTTGGGTAGATTTTCTTGGCTGGCACTCCGACAAAATGTCAACAAACATTTTCAATCATCTCTAATAATAAAGTATTCGCACGCCCACTATTTTTAGAGTAAATTTCTTTCGACTAAATTCAAAAAAAGCTTTTTCACCGTTGAAAATGATTACAATTTTATAGCTATTGAGTTTAAGAGACCGTCGCTTCGTTAAAAATTAAAAATGTAAAAATCTGCTACGTATTAGCTTTAAGTGTCTACTTTTCAGAAAATATTGTTTCACTCTGTAAGCTTGAAACAAAAATGTATATATTTTCTCAAAATGTCGAACTTTGGTAAAGAGGAAAACTCTCATCTCTAAAAAGAAATACATTTTCTTCAAAAAGAAACTTTTATTTAAAAAAAATTCTATAAAAGACAGTTTTCCTTTTTAAATCGCTCGAATATTCCTTTCATTCGCTGCACATGCGAAACGTCGGCTCGTCCGAATTCTTATGCGAGTGATTATCTGTGTCTGGACGCAAAGTGCAACATATGAATTTTTGCGGTGATCGAGATGATTGGTGGGTATGCGATTACGGTGCGGTTGACCCTGGCGTGGCCACCGGTGGCAGAGAGCCTGTCAATTTTTCTAATAGGCCGTACTTTCTCGGCCGATGACGCAACCGGCGGCGGCTCTCCTATCGGCATCTCTCCGCGGCGAAGTGGGCGCGCGATAGAGAAATTTGTGTGCTTGTCGAATGCGGTATATACGCGACTATGCTAAGTTACCGCGTACATTATGCTATTTACAGCGCGATTTACCGTATACTGTTACAGGAAAGCAACGCGCGAATGTTATTACGTGCTTCTCCGCCTCTCTATCCAGTAATTTACGACTCGGAGAGAACGCCTTTTTTTCCCTTCCCCTGCCCGACGTGGCGCACGCATGCCTTGTCTTGTCTCGCTCAACTTTCCAATGTAATTTACAGTGCCGTATACACTGTAATTTATTCAGCCGGCCACTGGCTCGCATAAATAGCTTTATGTCGCCTGAATAATATTATATCCCTTTCGGGGCTAATTCTCCTGATGTGTCTCGTAACTTAACTCTCCGCGGTGGCATGCTAGTGCAATATGATCATTGAATCATTGAATGCCGCTCGCGCCCCATCGTTCCTTCTTGTGATGGTTAAATCCTAATCGAGAGTTATGGGACGGAATATATCTGAATATATGTGTCTAGCCTAAACTGTTTCTACAACTTAGTAATGTTCATTTTTTTATAAATAATTAGTACATACTTAAATACTCCTCCGAAATCAGTACTTTGTAATATACAGTTTTGTTAGAAATATTAATTAAAGGTTCTTCGGTATAGCAATAATGCCCTGCAAGTGAGAAATAAACATTACAAGGGAGGCTTTTTATGTTTAATAGTGTATAATATTATTTGAGTTACAAAAACATGTTTTTCACATTTAAGTATGTACTCATTGTTTATAAATTAACGTTACTAGGTTATAGAAGAAAATATTCGTGACACTCTAGAAATATGCTTGTAATTTACAAACAATAAATAATCTCGGTGTAAGGATTACAGTTTAGGCTAGTCACATATATTCTGTTCTATAACTTTCGAATAGACTTTAACCATCGACCGGCGTTCGATGATGCAGGAGGAATGTTTCAGTTTTCATAACTCAAACAATATTATTCTATTAAAAACAGAAAGTCTCCTTTATAGAGTTTGTTTCTGACATAAAAAGACATTATTGGTATACAGAAGAAGCTTTGATTATTATTTTCAAAAAAATGTAGTTTACAAGCTTCAGATTTTAGAAGAGTATTTAAGTATGTAGTAATTATTTATAAATTACCATTACTCGGTTTAGTAGAAGTTTAGGCTACCCATATATATTCACACATACACCCTTCTGTAACTCTCGAATAAGAAACATTCCTCTCGCTTTGGAGCAATCGGTTAACAACGATAAAAGTCTCCCACTTTTCACCGACATTTTCATACTGTTTCCCCATTTAAACTGGCGATTGCTTAACAAGCATCTTCGCGCAGATACGTTACGTGAATGATATTCACTCGGTGCCGGCTATTAACATTAACATCGCAAGGTATACGGCGGAGCTAGCGCTACGATTGCACGCGCTGCAATTAAAGTCACACCGAAAGCCTCGGCGCAGTCAAGAATATAATATGAGCACCTGATTTGCTTGGGAAGTACAGCCGCCGTAAAGATGTCAACAATTTGTCATTAACGCTTACTTGTACGCGGGATACGAGCAATTACTTTTGCCGGTGTCAGGGCCACTGGTGGAGCGACTGCTCCCTGAAATGCGAGCTGTTTCTGTGCCGCTGACATAATATTTATTGTTCGGCTTAGGAACCGACCCGAATACGACGACAAGATCTTGCGCAACTTTCTACGCGCAAAGTGCAGTGTCCTTGATATTTCCAAGGAGGAAACAACAGTGAGTCAAATTATTTCCGTGGTACGCAATATTTGGGGCGGAAATAATAAATACAGCTACGTTGGAAATCCTTAATTGTGAAACACTGCATGGTAAATAATAAATACAACTACGTTGGCAATCTGTAATTTCGAAACAGGAAAGCATATAGTAATAGCAATATTAAACCCTGGTCTACTAATCCCATTTAAAGTTTTAAAATTTAAGAATATCTTGATACGTATTCGCAAGAAAAAAACAGCATGGCAAATTATTTTTGAGATTTCGATGAGACGCAGTATTTGGGCGGAAATAACAAAGAAAACTCCATTGAAATTCCTCCATTTGAAAATCACAAATAATAGTAAATTAATCTGAGGTTTGTCAATGAAACTTAACAATTTTTCCACCGTTTATCGACATCATTATTAACACTTTCAATCCCGATATTTTCATAAATATTTAAAGATTGTTTAATCTGTACAAGGTAGAGAAGAACAAAGAGGTGTGGGTGCCCTCTTTCTCTCACGATTCCCCACACACTTTCCCATTCCTTTCCCTAGCCACTCTCATTCTGCTACTTTCTACCTTGCAGAGAATGACGACTCCATTTGGAGTTCACGAAACTCCATTTCATGACATACAAGCGTCTGTCTGGAACTGAAAAGCTTAACAATAGCTGGAACGAAAAAGAAAAGATAATGTTAAACATCAATCAAATGAAATTATCTGCAAAATTTATCAAAGACTATCATACATTATGTAATACAAAAGAACAAGTCGAGTGCAAAACTTACGATACGACACACTGATTTAAAGGTAGTTGGGTTGTGACAGTACCAGTCAAAAGTCAATTGTTTGCCGAAGGAACTGTTAACTTTGCTTTGCATACTGCTGGTGGGCTAAACTTTTGTCAGCGCCTGTCTTCAACAAACACAAGCTTGCATATACCGATAGATTCTAGACCCATACACACGCACTTGAAAGCAATAGCGACAACGTCACTGAGCTTGGTTAGTCAATTCGTGCCTTCAATTTCTTGGAAATTTAAGTTTTATTAATTATATTACGCAAAAACGAAATGGTTAAAAATTATGCAAAAATTTGTACGCATTCGTAGAATTTCGATGAAACACGTGTTAGCTTTTTATGCGATTCTTAAGAACAGTCTTCCAGAGAAAATTAATAATATGAATGACTGACGAGGTTTCCTTATGTCTCCTGTGTTAAAAGTATCAATTTAGAGGTCCATTATCTCGGAAACGGCATGGTTAAGTCGAATAAAACTTTGCTAGTTGTTACAAGACCTTATAAAAGATGTTCTATCAAAGTTTAAAGAAAATGTTAAGAATATGATTTTATGGCCCAACTACCTTAACACACACAGTCGTAGACAAAAATAAGTGGACAAATAGTAGGAATGGTTCTGACAAAAGTTAACTTGTATAATATTCTTGTAATATATTTAATTTGTTCTATTATGTATCTTTATGCTATATAAATTTGCAATCAACATTCAAATGCATTAGTAAAGATTACATCGAAAATCTTATAAATAGTATGCCAGGACGTTTAGAGACAGTAGTTTCAGCAAAGGGAAGCAACACCAAGCACTAATTATTAATTATTTATTATTTAAAACAATGATTGTCTGTATTACGTGTGCCATACTGTGTCTACCTATTTTTCTCCCTGCATAATTGGACGAGTTATTTACTAAACATACTTCACGTGCACACCTGTGTAATTAATAATTACAATTTTTAACTAATAAATCTATACAGCGTAAGGAAACATAAGAAATAAAATTTAAGTTTATAACAATAATATTATTGCGTGCAAACTTTTATCACAACCATTTCTACTAAGTGTACACTTACTTTTGTCCCCGACTGTATATGTATAAATACAAGCTATGCTACACGTATAAATATAAATAACCGACACGACGCAGTGTTAAAGTTTATTCTTCATTAAAGACTTTTTTGGTCAAGCATTGAAAAAGTAAGCTTTTAAAGTGACAGTCTTATCTCAAGTTCCATTTGAAACGAATTCTCGAATCCCGACTAATTTCAGATGGTAAGCTATTTTTAATTTTTCTTCGCCGCTGGAACGTACTGTGTGTGTGCACGAAGATTATTAAGATTATCGAAGTCATTAAACGTAACGTTATATCACATTTATTCGCAAGGCCTTATGGGATCATAAGGCTTACGATAACTTCAGACCCAACGGAGACTCACCCTCATTGTCAGTTCTCATTTCTGAGTGTTTGAGAAGAGGTAATTACCATTATCTCAGTCTCGCACCTTACACGAAATATTGTTACCCCGACAGGATGTACAGGGTGAGTCAGTTCCCTTTGAATCGTGTCTAATGTATATTCGTCGCTGTATATATATTTCTTGCATAATACTTATATTATTATAAACACTGGTAATTATAATTTTGCATGAATAGTCACAAAAACTTCTCTGCATTCTATATATTTTATATAATATTCTATTGTATGTGTAATATTGTACCAATACAATAAACATGCATGTGTGATAAAAAGTTGGGAACTCATTTATATGTCGTACGTATTGTTAATGTATAAATAGGAATATTCTATATTTATGATGTAAAGAATGTTAAAATGTATGATGGCAGAATATTATACTATTAAAAAGAAAATTGAATTGAACGGAAGTTGGTATTATTGGTATAAATATTTCTAACACATTATTATTATCTGGCTTTGAGAGTGCATGCAGATACGTACCAGTAGTATCTAAATTATTAACAATGTGTTTTGGAAGTAACATTTGCGAAATTCTTGTGGATATCCAAATAATACATACCGATGAGCTACATGTATAATGTTATGTAAATGCATATCTAAAGTTTATAAACAGCAAATAATGTCAGTGAAATAGAATATTCAGCTGAATAGGATCCAAGTCGAAATTATCGAGCTTTGTATCATGTTAAAAGTAAAATAATAGTAATAATAATTACTGATTAGCAAAAGTAAGTAAGTTAATTTCTCAAATTATAGAACGGTATTTCCAAATTAAAACTAAAATTTAAAACTTCGGTATTTTCAAATTATTTTACGGGCGTTTGAAAAGCATGGTAAACGAAACTAACAGTATGAAAATAAAACAAGGACAATAACATTCGTTGCTTATTCGCACTTGATGGAACGTGTGCACAAAACAAGGAAACACGTATTTTACAACCGGATTTAGCACGCGGAAGCATTACAGTTTATGCGTTCCCGGCGTATCGCAATACGCACCTGCACTATAGCAAACTATTGGCTGAAATTGCATAACAATATAACGCTCTGGGACAATAGGAACTCCCAGAACGTCGGGAGTGCGGTCATATTTCTCCGGGTGAGGGGGTTAGCATAGTCAGGCACATTAAAGCTTCATAAGCCTAATCGCAATCTCGGTAATATTTGCTGTTCGTAATATCATAAAATCCGAAAGAGGCAGCGCGTACGTGTGTTTGCCGGGGGCTATTATGAAAAAAAGGGGCGCTGGAGGAGGCGGAGGTGGAGGAAGGGAGAAAGAAAAATAAGAGTCAGCGCGCGGGAGCTTCCCTCCGCAGATTTTTCGTGACAAGATAAGCCACGTCCTGTTTACTCCGGACTGCTGTGGCGTACGAAGATGCTCGTTAAGCCTTTTAGTGCCGGCGTATCGCGCGAGCACCCACAAAGTCGTATATCACCCGGAGGTACCTCGGTGTGTGCTTGGTACCTCAACTCGCCGCACGGAAACCCCTGCGAAGAAAACAACGACTCTACATTAGGTACCGCTTGCTCTATCGCATTCTTAAACTTAAACCTCAACTTCCAACATGTAAGCTCAACACGAAAATCATCACTGAGAAAACAATGCAATAATTTTTTCTCGAACAAATGTTTTTGAACAGCAGAAAAATAATACTTGCTTGCTGTCTCGCGATTTTTAACTTGAAATTCAACTTTTAGCACCTAGGTTCAGCACGAAAATCATCACTGAAGAAACAATACAATAATTTGTTCTCGAATAAATATTTTTGAAGCAGGAAAATAATACTTGCTTGCTCTGTTGCATTGTTAAACTTAAACAAAAGCAAAATCATCACTGAGGAAACAATACCTGCTACTTACTAAAAAAGTGTTCGAATAGTTTCTTTGAAATAAATTTGGTTGAAGCGATAAAATAATATTGAAATTTATTGTGTTCAATTATGGAGTATAAATGTACTTTTTTGTGTGATTTGTATTATTTTATTACATTTTGTTTCAGAATGTACTGTTATCGTCTGATTAATGACTTTAGTAATTAAAGTACGGAACCGATGGCGAGATGAATTTCATTCGATAATTTCTATTTACATTTCTACATTATGTATAACTTGAACTCCCATTTTTCCCCATCATAAATAACAGGCCTGCCGGAACAAAAATCTTTTGCTAAATTCCATATTTCAACGAAAAAAATTACTAATTTGATTTAATGATAGTTATAATTTTATATATCTGCAAACTGATTGTAATGCAAACAGCATAAAAGATAAATTACAGCTATACTAATGTTCATTATTTACGCTTTTTGACGCATAGAATCGTTAGTACCGTTTTTCACAGGATGCTAGTGACGTTGGCGCCATCTATATCTTGAGCATGCCAGAGTTATTTCGGTTCAGTGTACTATCCTACTTACATACGTAATATCACATAAAATCTACATATCTCACAATGCTCGATAGTTAACTAGGTGCAAGTCCAGTGGCGTATATCTGGTTTGCTGGAAGTTGTGCCAACAATTGAGATAGCGACGGCGAATCACATACAATTAGCTAAGATACGACTAACTTTCCGCCTAATGACCAACTGCTAGACTAGTCATTGCTATCAACAAGTGCATTGAATTATGTAAATTGTATTCAAACAAATAATTACAGTATTACAGATAAACATATCACAAAATGTTCTCGCGTTTCAAAAATGTTTTAGATGCAATTGCGCAAATTTATTATGTATTGGAAAATCGACGATAAATGGGACGTTTGACTACAGTCGAATTTTTCAATCGTGACAAGTGAGGCAAAATGAATGTAAACGAATGCTTAAATACTATTGATAAATATATTCATATGCTAATAATACGAAGGATGCAAAATAATTGACGATCAAAGGATACTATTTACTAAAATTGGTACGAAAATAAATTCATTACTTTAAGCTGCCTCAACATAATATACATATTAATTTATCAGATCCCATGCAAAAGTAGAAAATTTCAGTAATAAATAAGCAGTATTCCAATAATATTTCCTTTCCTGACTGTGTCGAATCATACCATCAGTATTTCCATTACCATTATTGGACAGCTCTGTCAATGATCGCAACCGCACACTGCCGTTATGGCAAAACACGGTGGTTACCAAGCCGGACGGTCCAAAACATGGAAGAAACTTGGTGGCAAGAGAACCACAAGATGTGGAAACAGAGGTTTGTTACAAGGAAGTCGATGTAATGTATGAATCAAGTGTGCCAAGCACTCGGTTGGTTCGTAAACATAAAGGTAAGTGGGTAGCTGTGCCCAGAAATCGGGCGATACGGCAGACACACAATAGCGCGGTTGCACAATCTGGTTTCATCGGGTGGCCTCATTATTCGCGAGTTACGGCAATAATATCGGGCGAAATTGCAGTTAAACGAATAGCTGCGCCCGATTTCATATGTTCCCGGTAGTCTTAGACTTTTATCGATGAAATTTATTCCCACCGAGGATGCCAAAAATATCGTGCCTAGACTGCTCTGCCACTCGGGCCACAAATTCTCTCGATAGCACAGCTTTTGACGCCAAATGCTCTCCTTTCTCTCGTTTTTAGAAAGCGGATAAATATTCTGGCCCGCCACGTAATGGCATTGTAAATTTGATGGAGGGGCGTGCCCCGGGATTGGGTCGTATTTCCATGATTCCTACGAAAATGCCAAGTCCTAACTGCCTTACGACAATAAAGCATTGCGATACACGCAAGCATTTTTTGTTTGTTTATTTATTGTCGCATAATCGCCCGCTTAACCCTTTCAACTGAAATACATACCATCATAAAATAATACACATGCTTTTGTTTTGGTAGAGAGTAAACGTTATTGGCAGATGTAAATACATTGTTGATTTTATCTTTACGCCGCTTGAAAATTTCTTCAACTTGAATGCTTTAAACTTAGTAGTACACTACTCCCTATTTATCAATAATGCATTATTATTATTTCTCCTGCAATTTTGCTACCTTGTTCTTGATTAAAAAATTTAACTACAATTGAATGTCATAATGGTAAAAAGTTTTGCTCGGCTTTAAACTACATCATATTGTATGCTATTATATTTGCAACTCTATACAACACAGTTGCATGGGAAAGTGGTATTTAACATTTTCAAAAATATAATGGGATATGGATATTGAGCAACAAATATAGGCTTGCTAAAATTATATTACAGTAATAATTCTTCTAGCTTCTCATAATCTTAAATCATTAATACTGGTAGTATAGAAAAGCAATCTGCCATAAGAAAGTGGAAACCAAATATTGATTTAATAATCCTTTGACGCTGTTTTGCCAAGGTGAATTTGTAAAGAGTACTTCTAATAGATTATTGCTTAGCATAGTTCACCAATTATGATACAACTTATTTAATAATAATGCTTAATTATAAATTAAAATTACGGTTGATAGGGTAATACACGAATTTCTAGTGTGTTACACTGTTATTTATAGTGCTTAATCCAAGTATTATAAAGGCTCAATAACGAGCGAATTATAAATATCGAAGCGATTGACAATTAATTTCGTATACCAATGCAAACTGGTTGTAACTTACAATAAACAGTCTTCATTAACTGGCATCGACTTGGTTCTTGCAGGCAACGAGTTTTCCACAAATGGCCGATCAGCGAGATCCAGCAACACTATCGTCAATCGAGCGAACCAAAAATCAACTCACTTCCCTTATTACCAGAACGACAGGGTCAATTTAGCCGGAAAATCAACAATCCTATAAATACCTATCGCAATCGGTTCTTTATCGGAAATTAGCTAGGCAGCACACACTCTAGAAGGGAGGCGCGAGTGGAGGCCGGTCGGCGTTATCCTCCGAAAACTAGTTTCCGTAACGAGATTCGAGGGAAAATGCAGCGGCGCGCTCGGTCTCGAACGGTGGCCACACGTGGCGCGGCAGTCGCCGACAAGGGGGCCGTTCGGAGGACGCTCGCACAAAGGACGCCGCTTAGATAAATACACAATACGTTAGGAGCGTGTAGAGCCGGCCGGGGCCATTTGCGGCCGAAGGTTTCGCGATCGGTAACCTATTAGCCAGTCATCATTAATGCAACTGAGGGGTAGAAAAAGTGAGGGGAGAGGGAAACGACGGTGACGGCAGAGAGAGAGAGAGAGAGAGAGAGAGAGAAAGAATTAAAGTGGGAGAAGCGGGAGGGAGAAAGTGAGCAGGGCAGAAGGGAGGCAGGCGAGAAAGGAATGTGAGAAAAGGAGAGATCGGCATAGCCGAGTACTCGAACCGCAAGATCCAGGATCCGATATACCCGGCCGAGGTGAGGTACGAAGCAATAACTGGTCATGTCGCCCAGTAATTCAGTAGCCAATTAGTTAGACGGCGGCGGGAGAGTTGGCGAAGATGTCTATCTGGCCTCGTTCGAGGCGACTACAGCACCGAGCTGTTGCAGCTTCCTGCACCGTTGCACTTACACCACCGGCTGGTTGGGCTGCGCACGAGCGCGCGTGTACTACTGAGCTTCGTGAATGCGCCGGGGCCCGGCAGAGAGGCGCGCGGAAGGGTGTGTGCGGCGAGGTGAGGCCCCGGACGACGGGCCGCGAGCCCCGGACCCCGGACCCCGGGCCCCGAGCACTCCGGGCCCAGTCAGGCTACCCAGCGAGAGACAAGCGTCTACCTCGCGCAAACCGATCCACCGGTGATTGCTCTTTCTCTCCGGGCAAGCCTTCCTACCAAGATATATCGGCCGCGGATCGACGCAAATCTTTCCTACCGCCTCCTATCACTGCTTGACTGAGTTTCGAAAATTCCTGGGAAACTTCGCCGCACTCTGTGCCGAGTTTCCTGGTACCCGAGTGGTTTGACAAACTCACTCCGGCAATGCTATCCTGCTAATTGCTTTGATTATCGAATTCGAATCTGACGTACATGTATCTTTCATGATCAGAAATCAACGTTCGTACATTTAGGTGTTTTACACTGCACGATTTATGGTTTGTTTTTGTACCATTTTAAACTCGAAAAGCAGTGAGGGTTTAAAAAGTTTAAGAGTGAAAAATGTTGGATGAAGTTCGTAATGTTTTTGTTACAAACTCACTTTGCGATTTGTTTGGAAAAGAGTCCGAAATAAATAATTAAAAAATTGGTAGACATTAGGAGAATATTTTAGATTATTACATACATATGTATGATCGTTTATAGAAGTAAACTAATAATCGCGAAGTGGCGTCGCATTTATAAATGTGCTCGATTTGTTGAAAAAATTACCGAACCACGCGGCATTTAATTTAATCAGGGTGGAAAGATGGCGTGTTAAAACAAAACAGGCCGAAATTAATCTGTTGGAGGGTAACTAGGATTAATAGGAAGGCATCATACTGTATTAGCTTAATCAGGAGAGTTATAGGGAAAGCTTCGATGTTCGGCGGCAATTTAATCAAAGCCAGTGACACCAGTCTAGCAGTATGGCGACGTGGTTGTCGGCGAGGTCGACGGTTCCTACCGGGAACAGTGTGAAGTCAAGTCGGGTGAAATCAGCAATCAGTCTCCGGGCGCTCGAAGCTTGTGGTCTTTCCGAATTTAAGAAGGTGGATTTCAATTAGCCGGGTAGACTTTGGAGGTGGCCGACACCTGATAAAATAACGAGGAGCCAAGCCCTTACACGAACATGTCCGAGAGAGGTAAACCCACACTTTCTTGGCTCCGGGTGAATTATGTTCTCTCCGGACCATAACTTACCCGCACGGAGTTAATGCGTGCTTGTGCAATCTTGGCTGCCACGGTCCAGCCTACCTGGGCTAATGAGTAGGTGTTTGTTGGACATTCTGACACGTTTTACGACTCACCAGATTACTTCCCTCCCGTATCCAATAGATAGAGCCGCAGGCTGTTGTGAGTGCCGCCAACAAAGATTGGAATAGGAGGCTTGATTTACTACGGCTGAGAGCCGTACGATTTCATTCGAGGGGCTACGCGTCGTATCGCCAGCTCGTTACTCTTTCGATCTTGTCGAATGGGATCTGCTCGTCGATCTGCCGTCGATCTGACGATTGATGCTGATTTACTGCCTACGCTTTCTTCTACCTCGCGAAAATCCCTCGTATATATTCCTCGCTCGACAATGCCCGTCGCATTGATCTTCCTTTATGCATGGCCCAATGCGCCTGTTCTACCGGTGATGCATCTTATTTATCCGCGACGTATTTCGTCAGCGCGCCAACCCTGCACCACGTGACCCCGGACCTTTCGACACTCTCCGGCCTATTCCTTACCGGCAAATATCTCTGGCATCTTATGGCTAATATCCTCCTTCACGCACTCCTCGCCGAGACGACCTCCTAAAAGCCAAATCCCAAAGAGGCACTGCCGACCCCTTTATCCCTATTTATTTATTGCACGTTTCTCCGTTGATTCATCAGTCGGGAAGGATACCTTGTCCCGTAAGACTCCAGGTACGTTAAGTTTTAATGGGGCGGATTTGTCGGGAGGATCACACGACATGCTTCCTTCCCGAGGAATCCTGAAGAAAGGCTCGGCGAGCCGGGCTCCTCGGGGAGATTGTAACATCTCGGTGCCGACAAAAAAGTTGCATTACTTCCCCGTTGGATTATCTGATTTTCGGAACTCATCTAAATAATTCTAAATACATAGCCGGGCGCGCCGTTCTTTTTAGTATTTCCTTCTTATCGAGATGCTTGGGAGGGTTCCTCGAAGGAAGGTCGCCGCATTAACGTCGGATGCGCTATTTCGGTTCGCGCCGTATCCGCTCGTAAAAGTCGCCCAAGGCGTGGGCATCCATCCTAATTAACAACCATGGAACCAGGTACGGGACCATCTGATACCATGCCGAGAGTATAATCTGCTCGTTACCAACACGAAGCCCACACAGACAAGCACTCTTTACCGCCGTAAAACGTCCCTTCGGCTCCTCTTGCAGTTCGGATGCGATAGGCTCGGCGCCTTGGGCGGAGAGGCACAACGCGCGATGCTTCTATTTCGCTCTCCCCTCGCAATAACTCTTCCTTCGGCTTTTTGCTGCAGAAAATTGCACTTGTTTCACCCGCGTTCTCGCTCCACCGCAACCTCCTTTACGTCGCCGTCGGAAAGTTAGTGTCGAGTGTTTATTTAGGTTTCTGGTTTCTTAATTGTCCAAAATGTCCAGTATTAACAAATATCCAGATATTTGTGTTTATTAAACATGAGAGAAAGGCTGTGCGTCCTCATTTCAGCCTTTCACTAAATTCAAGGTAACATATCTGCGAAGTGAAGTGTTACGTTGTGAATTAAGAAGATCTTTTAGATAATTTGATTTTCATTCGACCCAGGAGGAATTTTGAGAACAAAAGAAACTGAAGTGTTGTTTTATAGAAGGTTCGTATGATATGATCGTCTACTTGGATTAACCAATTACAATTACACATAAATAAATACAAGTGCGTCGAAAAGTTTAACGGAATTTATTTGAAGTTTGTAAATTTCAGATGTATTCTTCCATAATATTATAGACTTTTACACTTTACGTTCCCGATAACTGCTTTACAAATATTTCCTTTCACACCATAATAATATAAATACAGAAGTAAACATCATATATTTGTAAATTTTTATCCAAAATTAACTAGCTATAAATAATTCAAGATTTCTCAGAAAGTTTTATTCCTAACAGAATAGCAATGTTCGAAAGGATTTTTAAAGGCTTTAACAAAAAGTACAGCTAGGTGTTCTTAGAATACTCATCACAATTTTGCAACTGTTTCCTTCCACTAACAACATTAATATAAAAATAGATATTACACATTTAAATGTAACTTCAGACTTTTTAGATATATTAACCAAGCTCGACTTCCATTTTTCTTTAACAGTATAACACTGTTCGAATTATAAAGACAGAACGTTCCAATTTATATGCTCGCCACTATATTTAATTGGATTTATTTCACGCTCACAAAAACAGTGGCTGCGCAACTTGCCGGGAACAGAGAGTTTCGACGGGCACTTTTAACACTGGCATTTCACGCTGGAAACACGGGCGCGTACATTGGCGTCGCACTGAAAGGCGCAGTAGTGCGTGATATGTTCGTACAATATGCTATACATATCGAGAGGCCCGATAAAGTCACGTCCGCACATGTCAGATTGGTTTGTCAGTTGGCCGGCCTTTCACGAGGATATATCGGCGCGCATACTGGGCCGATATAATTTCGTTAAACATCGCCGCTCGCTTTCCAGTGGCCAATGAGCCGTGCCGGGGCTGGTGCCGTGCGCGAAGGGCGGTGGGAAAAAATGGGGCCGCTATCGCGTTACGATTTATCATCGCCGCTCGTGCGTCGGTAAGTCTGAATGAAGGAGTGCAAGCGCGCCGCCCCGGAGTACCGGATCTCAAAACTCCCCGCCGCCCACACCGACAGCTTGCTCCGGCCAGGAACGTGCCGAGTACTAACCTCTCCACCGGCTATCTCTACTCCCGCACGTCTTTCTGTTAAAATCAGCAAGAATTTTTCCCCATTAATAATTTTGCGAAATAAAACAGTTTTATCGTATTTATTGTTACTTATTAGTTATGTTATTGTGTTCGAAAAAATGTTAGAGTTAAATAATCAGTGATAGTCCTCACGTTTTTAATATTTGTAATATTTTAAAAAATACCGACATCCTTATTTCTGAGACAAACGCATCACTTTGAATCAGCAAATATTTTCACCTACCATTAATTTTGCGAAATAAAAGAGTTCTATCGTAGTTATTGCTGTTTATTAATTGTGGCATTATTTTCGCTAAATGATTAATATAATGTTGTTGTTATAAAATAATTGATTTTAAAATAAATTTTACTTGTTTTAGTTAGATTGTTGCGCGAAAATGCAATTGCGAGTATTTATTACCACAATGGTTACAACATTATTGCATTATAGTCAACCAAACTAGAAAATGCAATGATAGTAACTTTTGTGCAAGAAAATTTCGGATATTTCTTATCAAGAATGTGACCCTAGCATTTACCCATTTATTGTTAAGTACGCGAATAACAGTCAAAATACTTATAAAATTCGTCTAACAGTACTTCAAAAGGTTAATATATTAACTGTCTTAACATAACACGACAGTAAAAATTTTAACTGTGCCATTTTCCCAGTAGGAATGCAATATTGTATCCTTGGCTCTTCCAAGAAATTCAATCTTGCCTTAGCAATAATAGCCTATCAAAGCAACTATCAAATTCTTTAATCATTCCCACGAACCAATCAAACAGTTGGGTTGATTACATTACAACAGACCATAACATTTCGACGAAATGTCAACAAACCGATCGAACATTGTAGTTGCTTACATTGCAAGAGATTAGAACATTTCGACGAAAGAAATGACGCGATACTAACGCTGCTTTATTTCCGTTGCTCTATTCCTATGAATTCCGTCACTCGACGGTGCGAGGGCCCAACACACGCACAGAGAAAGAGAGAGAGAGAGAGAGAGGAAGATAGGGAGTAGACAGACACATAGAGTAACCGTTGGAGTAACATATTGTGATCAATAGCGGTCCGTTAGATAGTGACAGCGAGTTGGAACGTTCTTTGTCTCACCTTCCATGTCGTTCTGGCCCCTATCGCTAAATGGGTGGCACGGTACAGGCCATAAATTGAGCGCTTTCCCGCTATCCAAATCCGTAGCGATCGGGAGCGCGGAAGTGACAGGAATATCGGGCCGGGCGGACTGTAGCTTGCTATTTCTCGAATCGTTTCACTTAATTCCCTGATTTACTTAGCGCGCCGCCCTCTAAGTGGCTTCGTAAATTTCCGAGCCCGATAGCAATCTCGCATTCTCAGAATCCCGCCAACTCAGCGCGCTCTGACTTTCATCGGATCGCGCCTGAAATATTCGCTTGCGCGCGCGCCACGGGGATGCGTCTGTACCGGACGTTTACGCACTTTTCCACCTCCTGGCGATCCCCATCACTTTCATTATGCGGGCCGTATTAGGGCCAGTGGAATCTACTCACTGTGACTGGGGCTTTTAAGTCTAGCAGATGGATCAACTGAGTTTTTTAACCCTTTAACGGTGTTTGAGGAGAACACTCGTGGTGAGGAAAGATCAATTACCCTTGCTAAAGGAATCATAATTATACTAACAAATGAAAAATTTGTTTCTTCTTATGGCAATAACTTGTTGCATTTTTATGAAAATATTGTTATACTTAAAACGAACGAATAATTTATCTAATCATTTTAATTAGATACGAATGCTGCTCAACCCTTCTCTGTGTCTTACATTCTGTTTGTTTTGTTTAACACTAGCTGTCCTATACGATTTCGCCCGGGTGGCATTTTGTGTGCTTCATTTTAGAGGTAGTTGGGAGGTATTTTTTAGTTATTTGCTTTTAGGCTTTGTTGCTTTAGTTATAGCTATTAGGTAGTAGTTGTTTTAAGGTATCGAAAAATATTCTCGCTGAATTTCGTGCGAATAAGTTGTACGGTATCGCAGCCTTTTAAAGGCAGGATGCTTTAGAGGTAATTGTGGTTTGGTGACCGCTTATTGGTGGTCGAATATTTATGGAAGATACCTTGTGGAAACCCCTTTCCGACGTATACATATGTACATATGTATATATTTTGACTTTTATATATTAAGATTGTATTGTATAGGTATAAAGGGATGTAATATAGTGCTAATTCAAAGACAAGTAAATCACCCTATACACTTTGGATTGTATCACGCTGAAACGTTATATGTATGGAGACAACCATACAATACACTAACAATAAGTTGCGCAGTAATCGTGGCGACGCTGAAACTTTACTTTTTTGAAAACTAATAATGAACATATAAATAGGGTTTTCAGTGTTTACATTAACATGAAGAACTGTCGACTTAAGTTAATTTAATGAGGAAAAATAAACAAGTACCTTTACCATAAGAATCATAATTATTACAACAAATGTAATATGTGTCACTATTATTAGAATAAAGAGATCAAACAGGCAATAACTTTTTGCATTTTCATGAGTGGGTTTAGTTTTAACACTAAAATGATCAACAGAAACATGAAATAAGAGTACTATTCTAAAAATCAATCACATTTAACTGAAATGTATGTTTATGTATGATTTTCCAATAACTGATAATTTAATAATTTGTTAAAAGGAAGTAACATTATTTCACCTCGCATATATCGTATTTCTACAATTTATAAAAATTTTGAAACACGGTTATGATTAGGATCTACTAATATTTTGTGAATGGTCAAAACAAATCCATCAGAGAAAACATAAAAACAGAAAACCAATGTATACATGCATGTACATATACCAATGCATACTTGTAATCCAATGAAATGGATTATAAGTTTGAAGAAATGTTAAACAAGTCACTTTAAACCCATTGGTAGTTCTGGTGTTGACTACATTTGGGATTTTCTGATAAGGGCTTTCAGTGGAGGGTAGCGAAAGGACAAGTTTAAGGGGTTTAAGAGATGCCGAGTCGGAAAGCTATGACTTTATAAGGACATGTTGATTGTTTTACCGATCCGTAAATTGGAAGAGAATTAGTGGAATCGGACTAAATACCTTTCTACTTTACACTACTTATTATATCTTGTAATACTGAGAAGACAATAAAATAATGCCATATAGTTTATACGTGGTTCTTGAATATATATGCCTTTCAGACAAAAGTACTAGCTTTTACACTTACGCTGTTCTTATGAGAATAAGGGAAAGAAACGCTGAATCAGGTTTTACCGGTGGTTATAGAAAAACAGTCCTGCACTTCCGACATACAATTACAGAACTCCCATTACAATCACGTAATTCTAACAGGACTAAGGCAAGAAGTGAGCAGGAAGTGTGAGCGAATCTCCAAGAACATCTGTCGGTAATGATTGGAGTTATTAAGTGTTCGGTTATTGATTACAAATATAATTCAGCGAGTAAAAGAGTACTCGCACACCCCGTCTTTTTGGATTTTTTTTAATAAGAAAGTTCCTGTCTCTATACAGAAATACGTTTTCTTGAACAAGAATGTGTTCTTCTAAAAAAAATTTCCTTAGAGAGGATTGTTTTCCTTTTTGGAAAAATTAATTCTAAAAATACTGAATGCGTCAATACTTTGTTTAGCTTGTATCTTTATTAGTTGTATAAGTCCATGTCTTAAAATTTAGAATTACAGGTAGCGGCTTATTTTGTTTATTAATAGATGAATTCTTCTTATTTTATTAGTCTTACTCTACATTGCCTTAAAATATCGTGCTTAGTCCATTTCATTTTCCGTATTTTGATTGATTCTACGTATCTTGGAGGTACTTGCAAGAACTGATCTTTATTGTAACAGAAATACTCACTACAAAAGCAAAGTGATCCATTTCATTCAAACTAGCAAAGACCGAATAGGCGTTTTTCTCGCAAAAAACGCCTATTCAGGTCCCAACTTAATTTCTCGTGCACTGTCATCTTTACTCGCGTTATTTCAAATATGATAACAACAACACCACTGTTAACATACATGCAAACATTTGTGTTTATTAAATTTGAGACTAAGGCTGTGTCTCCCCTTTTCTGTCTTTCACTAAACTCAAGGTAGCATATCTGCAAACTAAAATACTACGGTTTCAATTAAGGTATTTTGTTATTATTTAATGTTTTATTAACTTTTACAACAAAGAATTAGCAAATAACAGTCTAGTTATATGTAAGTTAAATATTAACACATTAACATTGCATTTACACATAAATAAGTACAAATGTATCGGAACATTGAACAGAATTTCTTTGTTGTTTATAACTTTCAGCTGTATTTTTGCATAATATAACAACAAGATCCACGAGCCTTTTATGGGCTACGCCGAGGTTGGCACACACTCGTACTTTACAATCTTTTACACACCATCTCGGGCTAACTTCCAGTTAGTCAGAATGTGGCATTGTGGCCGATAGAAGGAAGGTCTAACTTGGCAGAATCAGCTTTGTTTCTCCATTCGAGCGCGCATCGGATTGCGAAGCATAGCGGTGCAACGAAACGCGTGTATATCGGAAAGCCATAAACGGCCGGCGAAGCATCGAGGACATATTCAAAACGGCCGCGTACTAGCTCTGACACAAAACACGTATCACGAAGCTCCATGCTGCGATAGACTACGAACGATGCATCCGAGTGCGCAATCTTGTTCGGCTGCGCCAGCTTCTTTGCTAATGGGGAAGATCAGTGGGTGTGTGCGGGGTGTGAGGGGTAGCATTAGTCAGAGTGAAAAATTGCGGGTAGGAGGACGGCGGGCATGAATCAGTTGAGGAGCGAGTAGAGTGTGGCCAACTGAGACGGGTGAACTTTCAGTGGAGGATGTAAGACATTTCTCGCAACGCTTACTAATAAGAATAATGTAAGCTATGAGTAGTACTAACAAAGGACGAAAATTATGAAATTTATAAACACGGAATTATTGTTTTTACTGCTCTAATATAGTTTAAAGGGATGAGATCATCCCTTAAAGGCGGGTTGATCTTTTCTTTTGTAACGTCTATTTCTGAAATGGCAAGAACTGTTGAAAAACAGTTAAATGGTAAATGAAACGGTTTTATACATACTCTACGACTGCATAAAAGCCATTTGTTTAAAAGTATATATTTATGAATAATCTATCAACTGCTCGTAAGTGAAAATACTAAATTAAAGATTTTGCTATAGCCATATGATAGCTTATTTCGAGTACATTTCAATCATGTTTTTTCATTATGTTTATGCTGCTTCTACGCGGTTTTAGCAATAACTCTAGCAATAACTATTTGCAATAACTAAGCAAGCGGTCTAGCAATAACTACCATTTCGGAGATAATGTTACTTTAAACTGTTCTTTGACCAGCAATAAATAATAATTCTTTATACTTTCAAAAAATGTTATAATTTTTTACTTGTCGGATTTAAAAATATTCCTTGTAAAGATAAAATACCTAGAACCAAAAACTCAGTATAACTAATCTGCATCGATACACAACAAGGAGTCATCCCTTGACAAGCAAGATGTCCTCTTACTTTTAGACCCAGATTGAGAGGGTGTATTACCCAACAGCGACTCGCAACACAATGCCATTGTATACAGAAACTCTAGAGTGTGAACATGACATTGCCGGCAAGACTTACAATATTTTAATAAATCCACTTTGTCGTTAACGAGTCAAGTTCACTCTGGCAGCAAGGAGAACGTCATAAATCGGCGATCCGTCGCTAGTCCGATCGAGCGTGCCGGAATAAAGTGAAGCGCGATACTGTTAAGTCGGTTATAAACAAAGATACAAACTAGCCGGGGGCACGGCGGAACTAGATGCTCACGCATGGCTGGGAGCGATAGAAGCAGCCAGTTCCGCTTTATGATCCCATAAATATCTCAATAGGATCTTAAATTACCTCTCGGAAGTCTGCGACTCCCTCAACCGCTAGCTGGGTTGGCTCGCCTGGCTGCTGTTCCGCCGTTGGCTGCCGTTGGCGCGCCACTGCCGCCTCTGGATATACATTTACCCGGCCGAGTTTTCGGTGGAGACGTTACTGTTATTTATGGCCTCGTTTATCAAGGTGGCACCCCTTTCCCCTATCGTTGCCTCGATGCAGACTATCCGCCACTGCGAAGCCAATCCCGAGATATATCGCTTCGATACCAATCGCGCGCTCTCCCTCTCTCGCCCCTCCCCTCGCTCTCTCATCTTCTCTCTTTCTCTTTCTCTCGCTGTCTTTCTCCCCCCTCACTCTTTCTCTCTCTCACGATTCCGCCCGGTGGAAGAGAGAGAGTGAGGCAGCACCCACCTTCGTCTCCCTTGATCCCTTCTTTCAACTTTTCGCCCAGAGGCGCACCCTAAAACTTCCCGCAGTGATAAATGCCCTTGAAGAATCGCACGCGAACGATAACGGCAATTAGTGCTGGCTCGTTTGTCTCCTTGTCTGCTGGGCGACCCTGATGAGCCTGCGGTTCCGACTTCATGTACCTGATCAATTCTCGGCAAAGTCATTTCGACGGACGAGCGAACCCGTGCGAAACGACAGCTGCCTTCTTAACACATCGTTGGCAGCGGACTGAAATGGACTTCGTCGCAATTGCTGCATGTTTTTCGAGAAAGTGGAATTTAATTGGATCGAGAGTGTATGTTAAATGTTAATGTGTACGTTGGAAAGAGATAAATATTTTTGACTAATACCTCGTACAACGATCTTTATCGCACACTCCGGATAATCGCCTGTACGCAAATAAAACTCGAGCGAGTGAAAAATACCGGTCCGGATGCGCACCGGGCGCAGAGTAAATTCGAAAAACTTGAGCCGAATCTCGAATTGAATACTCGCTGTGTCCCCGGCACAATCGATCCCCCCACACTATGCACACCATATACGCGCACCAGCCTTTGATAGCGTTCGCGCAGTATTGGAAAAGGATCGGAGTTTTAGGTTTCTTTGTCGGAAGACAAATAACAGTAGCCGACGGGGAACGCAGCCCACTTTGTCCCCGACAGCGTAGCGAATAAACGCCCGATCACTTTACGGGCTAGACAGGGTAAGAGGCAAGGTGGACGGTGGGAGCGAAGGAAAGCAAGAAATAGGAACGCCGAAAAGAGAGGAACCGAGGGGGTTAAGCCGGGCTAGGAAGGCACGAGAGGGACGTAAAAGAGAAGAGAACTAGCCGTAGAAAAGAGAGGGGTGGAGTGAGTGAGAGGGTGAGAGAAGTAAAGGAAGAGAAAGGGCGACAAATCCACCCTTTCTCAATTCGTACATATCCACCTACACCCTCGAGGCCGACAATCCATTCTGGTCCCAACACCATCCAACCCTCGGTGCGAAACGAGCCTGTGAGAGAGGACTTCGGGGATCTCGGCCAGGCAAAACCGCAGTGTTGATGTGAAAGCTGATAATCCTGTAGCCTGGCACTCTACCTGATTAATTTCTGTTTCACCGATGATGCGATTTATGGAGGCGAACCGAGTCTTTTCCCTTCTGTTATCTCCTATCTACTACGAATGTCACAACTCCGAAGGACACGAGGATTCTCCGTGATTTTCACGCCTCTTCGATTACCAATCTTTTGCGTCATTCGCTTTCTATTCTGCGTCTACCGTTATTGAACTTGCAATTGTAATAAATCGAGTGAAATGTTAATAGATTCTTAAATATGCAATTGTACTTATTTGACACGGCATATTTGACAGAGGAGTTGATTTACTAAGCATCTTTTGTTTTATTGTTATAGAATTGTTGGAAGCATTAAATTGAAGATTATAGCTGAATTCCAGTGTTCAACAACGCGATAAAACTAGATTTAATGAGGGTTATAATGGGATCAAATAGATCTGGATTAATTGTATTTTAATTATCACTTTATTATCAACTAATTTTAAGTTATAAAGAAGAAACATTAACCATCATACGTAATCGAAACGGTGACATGTGTTTATTAACAACAATTTCAATAATACGAAAATATGGAAGACGAAGAATATCACATTCCAGCAATTTAATTGACTTAACAGTATTTCAAACTGAAATTATAAAAAGAGCACAGACACACCATTTTCGACGCGACACTTCGCGGCCATTTACGAAACTAACAAATAAACGAACAAACAAGCTTAATACTCTCACTAACCAGTGAAAACAGGTTCCTACAAATCTTGGCTGTCTTGGCCAGAGCGTCTGCATTTCAATTAAGCGACTTTGTCGTCTACCAAAGGTGGGACCCGTTAAAGCCAGCGCCCGATGTCCATCAGGCGTGCATCTTGTGTGCCCGCGACATTCGGCGCCGACAGGCCAAGTCAGCCTGATTTAATTTCACGCACGCTCCACGTAATAAAGGAGCGTCTACGTGAGATGGAAGCATGCAATCAACGAAGAGGACAGATTAGTTTGAAGGAGGAGAAGAGTCGGCCAGCCGAGAGATAGAAAGAGAGAGGGAGAGGGAGAGAGAGTGAGAGAGAGAAAGAGCGGAGTTGGACCTTGTTCTGTCGGGAGCCGAACGCGTCGAATCTTTCCTTGCCGAGATGAGCGTAAAGCGTGCCATCCCGGCGTAATGGAACGTCGGCGAAGAGACAAAAGGGCGAGCGCGCGCAGCCGGTGTGGCTGGCAGACGAAGATAAATAAATAAAGGAAACGACATTGGCGCACAAAGGGAAGCAATGTCCCTGTCTTTAGTCTCGCGCAGGACACGGCTGACGCGTGGCTGGATGGGGAAGAGCTAATAGCGGCCGGTGATAAACAAGCCGCTTCCACTGCGGAAACATCGTGTGCTTCGCAGACTTTCCTCTTATTCCGCTCCGCCGCACCCCCTCTGCATCCCTGCCGGTTTTCTTCCACCTTCTGCTCCGTTTGATCCCTCCTAACCTCTCTTTCGCGCCGCGAACCATCACCGCCCTCCACCTTTCGCCTTTCGCCCAGCCATTTCCGCTTTCCCGATCCTCTCGCGTGCGACCGCTACAGGCCTCTTCCATTAAGCGCAACTTTGTAATGCAGAGAGTATGTTAACATTGCAATTACTATTAATAAATAGATTAACCTGCACTTATTTCTCGAAATTACGCGTTCCTCGAATTGTAGGGTATTCGAGAAATAAATGTATATTTGTATATCGTTTAATTTATTCACATTCATTTAGCCGATATAAGAAAGACGGTTATTGCTCTACAAAATAAATAAACATATTTGTGTATTTTCCTATACTAATTCATAATTCAGTACCAAGTAAAAACATTATAACTTGCATATAGCGTGTTTCCTAAAATATCTGTTTGTTACAGCCGAATATTCCTGTGTTGGTAAGATTCTAAAAATTTAGAAAATTTACTTACACTTTTTGTGTACTCAAAATAATCCGTTCTTGTACATCTAGTTCTATCACATAGAAATTTTAGGGGAAAAACGTAAATCGGTTTATACAGTTAACTTTGTGTATAATACAGTAAATAGCAAGAAAAACAAGTTACTTTTCAAGCTACAACGTATCTCATGCTTGTTCAATAGATTGTCTCTAATATGATGGATTTGGTAGAGTTTAGTTGATTTCGAACACGCAATAGTTGGTTTTCAACATGGATAATTTTGTAAATATAGATTGAATACGTTCTACTTTTTGTTAGAATTGTAATGTAAAGGGATTTCGTCCTGTACAATTTCTCATAATTCTTTTTCATTCAGCACAATATTTATCTCGGACACACAAATAATTTGAGAACCTTCCCTGAGAGGAATAAATAAGTCTCGATCGATCATAATGTATTCCGACTTCGAGTGTAACATGTAATCATTTCACACTTCAATCTTACGGATAACGAGTTAGCGTTTTGTCAATCAAGCGTTCAAGACGCTGTTGATTTATTCCTGTTTTTCGTCATTCACCGTCACCATGTTTCAAAGAAGTTAACTAGCGCGACACATTTTGCAGTTTTCAATGACCAAAGAAAAGTAACGCGTCATTGTAGCTCATGTCAGCCGGAAGGAAGCCTGCATTTGCTGCTGTGTCGAACAAAACATACGTGTAACCAATCTTTAATCACTATGCTGTCCTTTGCATTTAACAATTACTTTATCTACGGCAAATAGATGCATTTTTCTTTTCACAACAACGATCTTTTTTACAGAATTATTTTACACACGAATGACATAATGTTATCATTAGGACTAACACCTCCCACTATAATTTACCTAGGCAGGTACTGATTATCAGTTACTACAGCCGGTGCAAACTTGCAAATCACAGCTTTTTAATTTAAACGTTCATTCAGCCACACACTTCATAATTTTCTGTATATCAGGATATTATATAGCTTGTTTAATATAACTACTATAGCATTGAGTTGAATTATTTGCAATCTGCTACTGGTAGTTAGCACTCATTTGCTCAATTTAGCTAAAGTAGTTTGTGAGCTACTCACTTCACAAGTTTGACATTTTGTAACCTTACAACTGTATCTTGACTGCTATTTGAACGGTTTTCCAATAATCACTGATACATTAACACTACATTTTGCTCTTTCGAAAGTAAACAAACCTGCAAATGTCTAACGTAGTAAGAAAAAAGCATTATTTGGATGGATATGTCACATAACCATTATGACACATAACCAGCCGAAGTATAACCAATGCGTGCATACAAAAAGTGAATCAGGCGGAGCATTTTATCTGCGCAGTAGCACCACAGGAGCGCCGCCAGTGTCAGAAAAGTGAAAATAACATTTTGAGGTCTAATTCTGATTCTGGTGAAATTATGCTTCGTTAACCAACGAGTAAGTAAAACAGGAAACTTCATAACTCACGAACAAATGCACTAATTCCAAAAAATACACAAAAACAAGTATCGCACAAATAAAAGTATTAATAGAAAACCGCTATAGTTCGAGATAAGTATCCTCGGCTGTCACGCGCTACTACTACTTGGTTCGAGACTCTATCGAGTCTCTTTATAAATATCAATCTATTTGGAACATTGATTGAATATCTTTACCATTTAGAAAACCAGTATCAATTTTTTCAATAACTTACATATCGATGCAAATCAGAAAAAGGTTAGTTCAGCGCCTGGAAATGCATACTGAGTAGTAGAAAGAGTGCAGCGTCAGCCGGCGTGGCGCGGTGCGACGATAGAAGGAGAATAAAGGTTCAGTGAGGAGAGCGTAGAGAGAAGGAGAGAAGGAGAGAAAAGTAGAGCGGTCTCGGGTCAATTAACGTTAGGCGCGGTGTGAAGAAGGGGGAGCAATCGAGTAAGGAAACCGGGCGGACTAGAGAGGCCCGAGATTTTCAGACATTATCGAGATTGAGGGTGGCAACGGTAGAGGTCGTCGGGCTGGAGGCACGAGAACTGAGTGATTTAGTGGGGTGGCTACTCGACGACTGACCGAGATAACCTGCCTGTCCACGGAACAACCCCATTTGTCCGATGTCTTCCGCTACAAAACTGCTTGGCGCCCTTTGGGATCGCGTCCTTTTGAATAATGATCGCGCTTTGTCAGCTAACGGCCCGCTGATAATACCGGATATGTTGGACCCCGCGAAAGAAACTCCCGCTTAAATTCCGACCTATTCCCAGATAGCGGCGAATCGACATTACGCGGCCCAACAAACGAGCACCAAAGACTCCGGCATTTTTCATCTAGCACCGCTTCGATCGAGCCTCCTGCTCTGAAGAGTCCATTCGAATTATACGCTTTTTTCATCCACGAGCATTTTCTACATGTCTTTCTCATATCTTATTACATAACCGTAATATATAAAAGTCAAAATATCTATGTATGTATGTCGTGAAAAGGTTCCTAGGCCGTTAAACGCATCCGCAAGAAATTCGCCATGAGTATTCTTCCATATCTTTCAAAGAATACTGTGAGGATCTCCACCCCTCCCTCTCTCAAATACTAACCTTAAAGCCCACCCCCTCTTAACTTACAGCCGCGTAACTTCGTGTAGTTGCTTCAATAATGTGTTCTCAATGATTTTATAAGGGAATATTGTGAGGCTCTTTTGGCAGACAAAGTTAAGCAACATTCTAATCTTTACTGTAAATCAAATTTAAGAATGTATGGTATTCAGTTGTTTTTAGTGGTAATTTCACTACAAATGCTATCTCGCCAAATAGTAATCCTGTATTAATACTGTTGTTACTATTTAAAATGTTCACTGAGTTAATATTATTGTCATAAAGACATTTTTAAATAATAACACACGTAATTGGATCAGAATTTATGAACTCACTACGATAAGAGGGGGAACACAAAGTGAGAATAATTTCTTCTTACAGTTCCTGTGACTGTAAAGTTGATAGTATTTGAAGGTTATGGGACCCGCCACTTTTATGGGATGCTAGAAAACATTGGGAACATCCGAGAAGTATCGTACAGAATGAAATTTCGAATGATGCCGTTTGTTTTGCCTGTCTCAAATTTCCAGCGGTTCCCTCCCGATATCGACACCATCGGCTTTCAAGTAAAATTCAGTTACACCGCCCATATTCTTTTCTGCTTTTTGTACAAAAGGGTCTCGCGTTTCGAGTTCACTTTTGTCACATTGTCATCCCTCGTTCTCCATCCGTCCGTTATTCCTTTCATTATTAAGCCTTGTCGAAATTCAATAAAAGGTATTTGTACCATCATACGTGTAATGATCCATTGTGAATTGTAAGATGTATTTTTTATTGTATTCAAGTATTGTAGTCAAGATAAGTAACAAGAGACGTATATTTTATTTGTATATTAACACATTACAGGCTGTGTGCACGTATTTGCGCGACCCGATAAATTTCAGACAAAGAATGTGTACTTTTATTTCTGGCGCTAAATTCCAGACAACATATCTACGGTGGAGCGAAATAACATACATTCTACATTTTAAATTAAAAGGAATTTTTGAAAGAAGGAATCCGAGGTTTAATATGCTGACAAAAATATTGCAAATATTGTGAAAGATGGTAAATACAATACAGTTCTGTAAATTGCAGAAGCTGTGTGTTAAACTTTTCATAAGATTTATTGTCTTTCCATTGGTTTTCTTAACTGTCATGCTTGCAATAATAGGGTTATGAACTTTCAACCTTCTCCTGAATTCTCTTTCGAATGTTGCTATTCAACGCACTGTTAAAGTTTTAGGCAAGCTTCTTTGTATTTTCAAAAGAGGAGTATCAGTTCAATAGGAATTGATACATACATTCCTTTCAATAGTCGGGTTCAAAGTTAATCGTCGATTACTGAATAACTCTGAGTGATATGTCTGATCTGGTCATAATTTGAAAAGGTGTCAATAACCGAAACTTAAAATTCTCAAGAATATCAATAGTAAGGATAGGTGCATATTGACATCTATTATCGTAAATTCGCATTTTTTATAATAAACTTTACCCCTACAACGTAGATAATTATCAACTCACCCTCGTGCACGACCAATTCCAAAGCGAACGTCTATTTAATTCACAAGAGAAGTCGAAACCAGAGCAAACAGTAATACATCATACATAGTTTGTATACATAACTGCACTATTATTCGACATAGTCGTGACCTAAATTCAGGCACTTGTCAAACCGTGGCACCAACTTCCCGAATCTCGTATGAAAGAACGACACCGTCAGCATGCTCAGCGAGTTGTTAACTGGATCGACGAGGTCCCAATTGGTTTCGAAGTGCTGAGTAGCCAAGCAGACTTTCATCTTCGTAAAAAGTTGGTAATCGCTTGGTGCCAAAACTGGACTGCAAGGGGGCAATCAATCGACGGTATAATCGACGCTGTGAATCTCGGTAGCGTCCTTCTGCCCGCAAAAAGCCAATCACAGCACGCACCTTACAGTTACCAGGAGTGCTGGTGACAGGGTCCATGTTTATTTAATCACAACTTGGGTACAACTTAACACAACGAGCAGCCGATTGACGTTTAATCCTCCGCGAACCGAGTGGGCTTTAATTAACACCAGCGGTTTATTTTGAAGCGCATTTTTAATCAAACAATATAAATTTGTGGGTGAATAATGGTTGGGGTAGAATTCTGCATTTGGTAGGTACTTAGGCTGCTGATGAACACAATCTTCCTCTTGGAATATAAGGTTTATTGAAAGTCGTTGACAACTCAAATATGGGATGTTCTAGGTGTAACCTGTTACTTTTGGTTAGAACAACTAAGAGTTTTGGAGAAATCTTTTATATTACGATCGTAGTCTACGATAAGTGGGTTGGCTAAGTTTCAAGGGGTTGTTGTGACTTTAGTCTGTCCAGTTATAAGGATTCATAGCAAATAATAGAAGTAAAGGCGGTGGAAGACCAACAAAGGTTCATAGTGCCACAGTAACCCATGATCACCACCGATGAACCGGAAGTTCATATTGAAAGAGTCCTAGTTTAGTAAAATAGAACTAATATAGAAAGAGGTTAGAGACGTGCTAATGGAAAGTAGCATAGTTTCGTAAGGGAAGGCAAGCGCGGCAGCGATGCGACGGCTCGGAAAGAAGCGAAGGAGGCAAGTCAAGTCGGAACGGAGTGCCGCTTGTATCGGACGTTTCCACAATCTACTTGACCCTCGGTCGCCGGGAGAACACGGGTGCCCGCCTACCACGAGCACGCTCGTCAACATTATCATAGTCAGCTCGCTGAGTAGAATACGGCTCGTCTTGTTACGCCTCACCCTATTTACTCGCATTATCTACTACCCCGTCAGCCGTCAGTCCTACTTGTCCGAACTTCCACCTCCCCGGCCGTAAACACGTAAACAGTGATACCCGAAATTCGTCCGATCGCCAACTCACGGAATAGTCTATTAGCGGCAACGCATTTCAATTAGGATTCTTAGCGGTGCCGTAGTCAAATAGCCCAATAGGATGATAGATTTGTGGTAGTGATCCGCGATGCGCGAGGGGTTCGAGTGCATACGTGATGCCGAGGTGACAACCACGTTCGAGTCAAAGGGACTCAAAGGGACTCAAGAGGGTCAGGTATTGTTTGACAGGTCCAGTGTGCGAAAGGCAAGCAGCCGGATGCTGCATTGTCGATGGTCTTAAATACTAGAAATTTGCTACCTATCGGATCTGGCCCCGGAGTGGGCTAGAAAGAGATGCCTCTTGGCAAGAGGATTGTAAGGGACAGTACGACACTTACCCCAGAACTGTCTAGGAGATAACAGAGTTTTTTGGGTGTAAACTGTAACTCCAACACCGAATGATCTCTTTGATTCTACTAAGTCCATCACCACAACCAATCCCCGCGTTGTAAGAGTCCGGGCCCTAAGCCGCGGCAGGACACTCCAGTTCCAACTGACCAAGATTCGAGACCCAGATGATGATACTCCTTTATAGAGCCTGGCACGCTGTTACTGTTAAGACCCAAGTTGCGCAAAAGTGGAGTGTGGAAGAGTTACTCTGGGGTTGCCTCGCCGAAGCGTTCCCTCAGCGGCATAACAGTACAATAAATATCGGTTAGGAGAGGAAATATCGCGCGCTACAAGCGGCGGGTATCGCTCGTTCCCGCTGAATGGCAGCTACGCCAGCGAGTCCAAGAGTACATCGGGCCAGAACCAGACAGGACAAGCGCCGCGGAGCGGGGCGGAAGGATGAGACCGTGGAGCGAGAAGAGCGTTGAATCGGCAGGCTCTTCTTTGGGGCAACAAAGACGGAGGGCGAGTGAGAGAGTGAGAGAGTGGTTGAGGAGAGGGCTGATTGTAGAGAGGAACCGGAATGCTCTCGGGCCGGAGTAGGCCGGCGAGGAAGGAAGAAGGAGAGAAGAAGCAGAAAGGCGGCGGGCGAGCGAGGTGGGCCGTGGATTTATATCCCGGTCAACCACTTTGAGCCATCAGCGGCTCGTTTGAAGTTCAGCCGCGGCCGGGCAGACGTTATAAAGACAAACTATGCCTAAGGCACCGTCATGCCCCGCCACTTCATACCATAATTCTTCGGGCTGATCCCCGAAACGGCCACTCGATCTCGTGGAAAGACGTACTGCTCCCCCCGAACCCCTTCTCCTCCTCTCGCTCCAACCCACTTTCACCCCAACTGTCCCTCTCGCTCGCTCGCCCACTCCAGTCGCAGCGTACAAAGCTCGCGCCAGTTTCTCCCTCTCTCTCTCTCTTTCTTTCTCTGTGTGTGTATGCGTACGTGTTTGTACGCCACACGAAGGTGAATCGGTTCGTCTTTCTCGCTCGCGCGGCCCGAACTCCTCGAACCGCTTCCTTTATGGCTAGTGCCCGAGGGTAATAAAGATGGTTCTGCTTATGTACAACCGGCAACCGGAGGCGGAGCCAGGCTGCCCTCTGTGGGCAGGACTAACGCAAATGACTCTTCCATGCAAGATGGCGTAGGCATACGTGGCGCGCCACTACGGCCGCACTCTGCTGCTGCCGGTGCTGCTGCTATTATATTTAGCATGTGATGTGCGGGCCACGCTGCGCGTCGCCTGCACCGCAGCGCCCCGTCCACTCCAGCCTCGTCCTGCGGCCGCTCGCGGAGTCTTAAGCCAGCTACACACTTGGATACCATTAGGAGAAGGTCCATGCGAAGTGAATATGGGCTAATCTCAAAACACGAGATTTGATGGAGTAATAAATAAAGTCATAAGGGATAAAGGTGGCCTTTTTTCACAGTGTCAATGTCCTCAAAATACGAATGTTTCATGTTTCCGTAGCGAAATTGGTTTATCCTGTTCTATTGCCAGATCAGGTACAGATTTGAATACTATGTAAGTAGAGGATCGCGCCTAATCAACGTCGGCTTATCCCAAAATACGAGATTTGACAGAGCAATAGTCAAGTATTTTAGGGGTAAAGATAGTCTTTTTTCATGTTGTCAATGTTCTCAAAATGCGAAGGTTTAATGGCTGCGTTGTGTAAAGGATTTGTCCGTTCCTATTTCAAGTTTTGGATACAATACACACTCGAATGTGATGAGGGGGAATCCGCATGTGGTGAATATGGGTTACATCTAAAATACGAGGTTAGAATGATCAAGGCAGTTTTTATGAAATTCGTTCATTTATTTGCTTCGTTCCTGACTTCTCTGCCAAGACAATGTATCGGAATCATTTCGATACAATCCCGAAACTGTGGAAGCACACTCAAAAGAAGGCGAATGAAAAATTCAAAAGAATCTGGATTATTTACAGACGGCTCCGAAATAAAAATGATGTGTTTCGTGTATTCCACTTAAAATGGAAACCGCAGTACCGTTTGACCTCCGCTTTGTGGTGTTAACGTGTACGGTATTAAACACAAACTCAACTTATTTCTAATTCTTTGCTTGTTAATACTTGCGCAACGAAAAACACGCTCGAATTAAGTAAGTATTCCCAACACAATCCATGTTTATAGAATATGATCGTCCGATTACAAAATTCCCAATAAAAAAATTATGTACACAGTGATTTAGCTACAAAATTCGGGCGAATTGCTACTGATTTAGAGAAAAAAATACACAGTCCAAAGTCTCGTAAATTGTCCTCTTCTGGGCTAATATAAAAGTTCTAAAAATCACAAACAGTGAAATGAGAATTACTGACTGTAATTGACACATTAAGTTTGGGCACAATCTATAGAAATAATGAATAATGAACAAATTCTAAGCTTTTTAGAATTATTCGGAACTCTTCCAAACATTGTATCCAAGTGTGTACTTGGCTTTAGCCCGAACGGTTCTGCACGAGACACTCTTTAGACTGCAGTGGTGCACCGAAAGGTGTGATTTTGGGTGTCCGAACTGCTGCTCCCCCAAAAGATGTTGAAAAGAATACACAGCTGCTAAACAATCGACTTCATAATCAAAGCAAGAGGAAATCACCTATTTAATAAAAAAAAAGTAGATTGATTCGATTTATTGGAAATACATGTATGTATAATATAAAACATACAATAATGTATACATCAATTTTGTGATATAGTAATAATACACTTAATATACTTACATACTATAAAAGATATTACTTAAATTACAAAAATCCACGATTATTTTTGCAATATACTAATAATAAAATACATAGGAATCAAATGCAAAATATACAATGATACAATATGCATCGATCTAATCACAAAAACTCTTTATTAATTGTATGTATAAACATAATAAATTTATATATTAAAAAATATATGAATTTATTTAGAAACCCCTTTCGCCCCGTCAAAGAAACAAAATCTGGGTGCGTCGGTGTTGGGGCTTGTCGAGTGGCTCACGTGCGCGTTGGCCACCGACGCTCGAGCATCTCGAAAGGGCCCCTGGCCAACAGCCCCACCAGAAACTCCCTTCGGGAAGATCTGTCGATATGCTAACGATATTCCGGAGCTCACCGCACGACCCATGAATGTGTGCCTGTCTGCTTGCCTGCCTGCTCGAATGCCTGTTTCTCTGCCTACCTGCCTGTTTCTTGCGCCCGAGATCCACGCATCTTTTTCCTACAGCCATTGTTATTTTAATCTCCATATTCCTTGAGAAAGGCTGGTTATGTATTAACACGTTGCCAATCGCTGATGGATTTTCTCGCCATTTGAACGTCTGTGGCTTATTATTGCTGATGGAGTTGTAACGCATTTTAAATTTATAGGTAATAATTGCTGGGTCTTTATAATGGTTTGGAACTAATTGCTGTTGACGTCACTTTGAACTGAGATTGTCGTTGGAACTTACTGCTGGGAACGCTTGTTTTACTGTTAATAGTAAAAGAAAATTGTATAATATGACACTATCAGTGAAGAAGTTTTGATTACTGTTTGTAGCGAATCTTCAGATATTTATAATTAGCAGATTCTGATCAGGAATTTAAATGCGCGCTGTTAAGTTCTAAATTAACGTTGTTGTATTCCGATTTAAACAACGCATTGTATTGAAATATGCTATAAATGTAACATAATGTTTCATAAAGTGTATTTAAAATTTACAAACAACAAATTATTTCACATTTGTGCATAAACTTTAAACGTAGATAGTGTGTCTTGTTTTATCAGCGAAGAAGTTAAATAATTCCTACATTTTGGATGAACCTTTACGGTGCAATATTCGACCGGTAACAAAAGTGAAGGTAAAGCAATGGAATGCAAACAAGAAATTAAAGTGCTTTATTGTTTATGTTGGCAACTTCAAAAATTGGTGGGTCGTTCATATGGCGATGATGATGTGGACAAAATATCAACACAAATACCATGAAAATATTTAACAACAATAAACAACAAAAAGTGCCTCGGTGTTTCCTCGTTCTAAAAACATTGAATATCTTGGAAGCAGTAAAAGTTTAAAAATAACGACTCAATTAACAGTGCAATCCTCCTTTCTGCAGGGATGGCTTTCCGTCGTCCACAATTGCTCGCATAGTTGAAATAAGAGTGTGCGAAGCCTCCTTTGCAAAAACCTTAAACAAAGAAGTGCAGAATGCAAGCGACGGTAAACGCGCTCATAGTGAAAAGAACTTGTTCGGGCGAGTTGGAATCTTCACGATGCTGCGTTGCATCGCGGTTGAAATCATTCTCGATTATTGCGAAATTGGATGGCAAATGAGATGATTTTCAAAATAGCCATTTAGAACTCTTCCGCATTCCCAACATGACGGTCGTCGGTTAAAACATTTTTTGAGACACGTCATTCTGTTTAGGACATCCGATTTCTTATGAAAGCACTTGTTCCAAATTTGAATATTTGGAACTTCAAACTGAGAGGAACGTGCAAGAAGTGAAAACGCGCGGTTTTTAGATTGTTCAAACAGTTGTTAATTTCCGCACAATTCAAGATGCTTCTGATCGATGAGGGAAAGCATTTCCGATGCAACATCATTCATGGAATGCGTTCATACTCAAAAAATGCTTGTCCAACTCTTCCGATGAACAAAAGTACTTTATATTTGTGTATCACATAATTTCCGTACTGTATGTGTTCAATGAAAATTTCCTGGTACTTTTCGAATATTTGTAAAATCATTCGGGAAGTGCAATGGCGTAATTTATTTTATCAAAATAATCGCGTTCATACTCGAAAAACACTTGTCAAATTCTTTTGTGTGTCTAAATTACTTCTGATAGATGAACAAATGTATTTTCTATCGATATATGTATCTTACGATTTTCGTATTCTAATCAGTTCAAAGAAAGTTTATTCGTACCTTTTCAATATTTGGATGGTACTAATTTTATACTATGACTCATAACTAAAATAATGTTTATGCATCTATTTTGTGTTTACGTTAGAATCAGTAGAAATTTGGCGGAATAAATGAGTTTTATCGCATCTACGGCTACCTATTGTTCCCAAATTTTTAATATTTGTAATATATTACACAGTACCAACATCATTGATTCTAAGCAGAACGCATATAACCTAACAAAAACGGTTGCCAGAGTTCTAAATCATTGATGCACTATTACATAAATAATAAGAAAAGAAAACATTTTCAGCACACTTGGTATTACCATAACTACGAAGAATTCAATAATAATATAAACAGTTTCATTCTATAAAGTTGCTTTCTCGCAAAATGCAGAGAGATAAAAATCTGAAAGCGGTAAACAACTATTGAATCAACATTTTTTAGAAAGTTTCTCGTCAGTCGTTTCTCGATAAGATAGGAAATCGTATTGGAGTAATCCGAACAGTCTCACAGAGTCAAGTTTGTATGTCAGAAGCACTTAAGTAATTAACCCTGTCGGCTCCATTGGCGTGTGAACACACAGTCGACACGTACAAAAGCAGAAGCATCTAACAACGAAACCGCTGATGTTTCCATTACTACTATTTGGTGAAAGTTTATTGTAATTACAGGAAGCCAGAACCGACCTCCCTTTGAGTTGAAAATTGGCGAAATTCTTGATTCATTTTCTTCCAACTCGCTAGAGGAATTTTAATGGAATTTTCATTGAGTATTAATACTGCCAAATAAACGATTACACAATTGTTTCAAACATGTTAAAAAGATTATGTGATGCTTAATAATTTGTTCATGAAGTGGTGAATAATCATTTATTTTCTTTAAATGAGATCCATTTTTTAAAATCACGTCATTCAGTATGTTTAATAACATTTTACGGTGTACCGCAACAAGTTTCATTAAATTTATTTTTCTATTTCCTGGAGAAATCTTTTGGAGTACAATTTTACTTCACGCTTTCCATGTTGCGAATTCTCCGAAGTTAATTAAAATTATAGTAAAAGTATTTCACACCTAATATTTAACTGTCTTATTTTTTATAACTACTACTATTATTTCTATTTAAAACTATTTCAATTCGTCACAATTCAGTATCCTTCGTTGTACAAATTGCTTTGTAGTAGAATGAAAATTCAAGTAAGAGTTACTTTATTTTGCTCTGAAGTTTAGTAAAGCGTACATCTATGTATGCACCAACTGCAATAAGTAAATAAAACAACCAAAGGTTTAATACACTTATGATGGGCTGAACCGCCGGTGGTACATTCATGTTTGTTCCAAGAGACCAGGTGTGCCAGTGTCATCACACTGATTATTGTAATCAACATACTTATTTACATCTTTACATATGTATATAGGGGAACTATTCGTCTTTATAAAGGCTCTACAAAGGCAGCTGATAGTTTGACGGCTATAGGGGCGCCAATCTGTTTGGACAATTTCCTGTAGCATTCTCTACACTCGCACAGCAGCCTTATATAATATATTACTTAAAAACTAGAAGTATTGAGATATACTATACAGATCAGGGCCTTAGAACAAAAAAAAGCTGTAAATTATTATAGCAATCAGATGTGGTTCTGACAGAAACAACAATGTGTGTTTTCATTTCGATTGTTCTATCTTCACAAAAGATGGACAATGTTAAAATAAGTAGCATACGATTTACTTCGAATCAGCACCGCCAGATGGGAAGAAGTACGAAAAACAAAGCCGTCCCACGGTGAGGATAGTAAATTCAAGCCCCGTCGCGAACGTGTTCAATCGAACAAGACGATTAGTTCAATCTTGGCAATAAGGATAATTTTGCTATCAACAAACTAGGATGGTAGCAGTAAAAGAGCAAAGTGTACCGTTGGAATGAAGCGAGTTAAGGAGAGACTGAGGTATAGGTGTGCGGCGGGGCAGAAGAGCAGAAGAGGATTTCGCACTTCGAGGAAATTGTCGGCATCACCGGGCGGAGCGCTGTTGCTTTTTCTGAGCGAAGCCTGATATTCGAAGGAGCTAGGAGCCCGCATTCCGACTTGCGGGACATGCGTGTCTCGAATCACTCAACGTGATTTCTCGTTGACCGGAGGAACGTCACGTCTATCAAGGTGGAACGCACGGTAGAGCGTGGTGTCGCGCTTGGAAAATTCCTTCCTGCTAATGACACCCGGGCTACATTTACGCGAGGAATCTCTAACGACTACATTTATTCGGCCTGGCTTCTACCATTTTATCAGGCACCCGCTTCGAACCATTGCCGAGCCACTTTTCCTCTTTCTTGAAATTGAGAAGTATATCATTTATATTTGTTTTGCAGTCTATAGCTAAAATTGCAACTTTATTAAAATTTTATTTCGAATTTTTGTTCCACTTTTATAGCATGGTTTAATCATCTTTCGTAATAACGGCGTCTGGGTAAAAGTAGCCAATACTACTTGGAATTAAGAACTACCCAAAAAAACTACCCAAACGTTTTTATAAAAATTGCACTACGAATACTAGTTACAACTTTATTAATATAATGGAATGGTCGAGCGTGCCAAAATTATTTTTATTTATTTTATATAAAATAATTGTTCTTTCTCATTATCCGGAAAGAAAGTTTCACTCGCCAGATAGAAGATAGGATAATCAACACATTCGAAACAAAATATGATTTATTTAATACTATTGTAAATATTCTTGCAATTGAGTAAGAACTTATACAAACCCAATGAAAAACAATGAAAAAGCAAATAAATGATACATATTATGTGTATTGCATGTACTAATAATCATATAGTTAGTACGGTAATAAACAAATGAAAAACACTTCTTGCACGCTCGGCACGTACAGATAAGTCGTCGATATATTTTCGGATCAAATTTGGGAAAGTTAGGCGGAAGCGATGGGTATTAATATTGTCACTTATCGGCGTTGTAATTGAATACCATTGAAAGATTAATATCGAGCACGGAAAATACCAATGGTATCAGATAACCGGTGTAAGTATCGATAAAACCCGATCTGATATATATTTAGATCGCGCGATATTTGCACACTGATTTCGGATTGTTCGACACTCGATAACGAACGTCCAGCGCGCGCTTTTATTATTGTCATATCTCGGTGGGTTCGATTAATTAATTGAAAATCACTTTGTGCCGCCGGAATCATGTTGACTGGCGGCTTAAACGCGCTCGGCAAGAGATCGAATAAGCACTGACCTGTACTGATTAATTCACAGTACAACTCTCTGTGGAGCCCTATTTATTCCACACTTACTAATTTTTCGAATTCCGCCAAAATCCCAGTGCTGTCACTTCAGATTTTTCCTCTCCTACCGCGTACCTCCATCTACCTTTCAATCTTGCATGACTCTTTCCACTCTTCTAAACGCGTGATCCTAATTGCTTGATCCAATTACGAAGTAACCGAAACGGAGTCTGCCGATTGCCGTAAAAAATCTATTCACACGCGACAGTGCACCGTTCTACTAGAATGCCAGAGAGAATTTCTTATGTTGCAAAAGGTTTCTAATTTAAAAGCAACGAATTCTAAGAAAGATAGATTGATTTTGTTTTTACCGAGAATGCATTGGGGGAAATCCCAAAATGTGAATTAAACACATGACGTAGGAATTGACGAGTACTTATAATATCTTTAATCGTGAATCTTGTGATCGTCGGTTGTCGAGTTTCGAGTTTTTTACTATCAAATCAATATTATTAAGATAGTCCAATTATGCTTACGATAAAAAAGAAATCAGATTTTATTGTTTAAGTATAATTTGGGTATGATCAAATTTTGTAAAATTGAATAAATGAAGGAAGGTGAAATTAACTAATACAATATTGGCAAATAAAATTATATATGCTGAAGTATACAGTGGTAAGCAGTGGGGAAAATTTAACTGAAATTACTTTTTATTTACCAATTTTGTGTATACTTTTAAGCAATATTATATATTTTCGTGCTATATCTTCTTTGAATATCCAAAATAGTATTGGATATATATATATATATATATATATATCCACAATATAACAATATTAACTTGGCAATAGTACATATTTAAATTCTCGGTCAAAATCAGTTCGACTTTATTTAATTTTGAACACTATAACATTATTTAATTTAGTTAGTTTCCTATTTACATGCTCATCATTGAATGTACGCTACTAACATAAAAAATGGAAAAAGAAGTTAAAGATTAAAGATTTCTTCCTCTCTCTGAAACTGACACGTTTTAAGAACAGTTGATAGCACTATTTGCGCACAGTAAAGTTTACCAGCCGTATTATAAATCGTTTTGTTTTCGTGGGACGAAAAGCTCGGGTGTGATGGCTGCGGCATTTCCGGGAGCAAATCCTTGCCGGTCGGGATAGAATTTCGCTTCCTCGAGCAGAGCATCTATGCGATGCTCACAGTTGTACTCTCGTACATCTCGACCGGGCAGTCAGCTATTCTTGTTTCCCGTCAGGCCCATTGTATCAGGCTTGTACCAGAATGCGCACTCTCGGAGTAAAGAGGAACGGAGAAAGACTGGCAGGCAGCACCAACACATGCATAAGAAGATACACATACACACGCACAAACGTGCAGAGAGAGAGAGAGAGAAAGAGAGAGATGCAGAGGAAGAGCGTAGGAAGGCGAAGACAGTTTTATAGAGACGAATTTTCGTCGTAAAAACGTCAGGGCCACCTCCGCACCTCCAGCCTGTCTTCGCGAAAGCATTACGAGAGCCGGAGGATTCACAAGTTACCCTGTTACCTTTCCTCCACGCGTCTCGCCACTAGAGACACACGAGTCCCTTGACGCCAGTCACTGCGAATCAAAGGAAATGCCTTCTGATTTAAACAATACTAAATTACTTCCGGCTGCCGAGTTCTCTCTTTCCATCTACCAATCGAGTTCGACCTAACCTCTTTCATCGCCATGTGGTTCGGATATCGTTTTCTGACTTAACCTTTTACTGCAACGCATTTTTTAGGTTATTGGAATAAAATCTATTAAGTGTATATTTTTAGTAAGGGTGAAAGAGCTAAATAATACCAAATTACTTCGGGCGTTCCAGTTCTCACTTTCCATCTACTAATCGAGCACGAACCTAACCTCTTTGATCGCCATGTCGATCGAATAGCGCCGCCCGATTTAAACCTTTTACTGCGAAGCACGTCTTTAATTGTGAGAATAATATTTATTAAGCGAGTATATGTCTTTTGTAGTTAAAGGATTAAACAAAACTAAATTAGTTCTAACCGCATAAGTTTTTTGTTCCATCTGCAAGTAGAGCACGACCTATTGTCTTTACAGTCCTAAGTAGTTGCACTTATTTATATGTCGTGACATTAATATGAATGATGAATAACTGGAAGCAGCAATATGCTTAATAGTTACACACACAGCATCCTCTTGGAGAAACAATAGAATATCACAATTATATCACTTATGAATATTAGTATCCAGAAAAATAATCTCTTACGTGCACCACCATTATCCCGATTTACAGATCGGGCAGAACCTAACCTTTTTACTTGTCATGTGGTACGAATACGAAGTTGGATTCCCATTTGCAGCAGTAAATTTGATACAATTCATATGCTGAGTGTCAACAGCCTCCAAGATATACGAGCTACTACATATGTATAAGTACATGCAGTAGCCAGCAGATAAATCGAAAGATTCTGCCTTCATAACTCAGGCAATGTTATATCGTCAAAAACAAAAGAAAGTCCGATGGAATGAAATGCTTCCCTACAATGTTTTGTCTGTCAGTTATAACTTTGCATTATTATTATAGTGAACACGCCTTGGTTAATAATTCTAAAAAATCTGCAATTATTAATAATCAACTGACTTTGACCGAAAGTTTAAGAGTACATTACTTATTTCCAAATTAATATTATTGCATTGTAGAAGGAAAAATGTACAAAATTGTTATGGGTATTCAAAAAATACCCATAAACTTGAACTATATAATGTTATATAAAAATATATTTGAAATTTAGGAACAATAAATAATTTTAGTTAAACATTCCCAAGTACTTGCACCTATTTATATGTCGTGACACGCATTCGGCACGATCTCTCAGCACGTCAAGAATTTGTCGTAATGTCAGTATGAATTATTAATAACCGACAGACTCGTCCTTCTAGACGTCCGCGAAATGTACTGTAATATTTAATGAACGTGTTGCGGGCTTGAAATTCCGTGGGACAATATTTGCGGTTAGAATGACGGTGGAAAGAATACGGGGAGGAAGTTAGGCGAGAAGGAGCCTGCGCCCGTATCGATATTCACTGTCAACTGCGATAAGCCGATCGGAAAAAGCAGGGCGTGCGTGCTGGGACATTAATTTCAAGAGTTGGTGCTGGGAGGTAGGAAGAAAGGTAGGAAGAAAGTCGGATGGGAGTCGGTGGGGCGCAAAAGTTGCGGGGGCATCGCTGTTAAATGTTAACAACTGGAGAATTCCAAAGGAGTGGCGGCCCTTTGAGAGGCTCTCGGCCGGATCGGGAAGAAAAGGGGAAGGTGGAGGAGCCGACCAGGTTTGAGACACATGCCTGCTTGCTAAGTAGCGGCTTCTGCCGGCGCGTCTACGCATCCTCCGGCGGGCCGAGCGAGTGGCTCGTCTCTCGCATTGCTGAAGACGAAGACGACGACGACGACGACGACGAGGACGTCGACGACTGATGTCGGTCCGCTTTGCCGTGGGCCACGGCTCTTCGTCTACGTCTCGCCAGGATTGATGGCCCTCGTGCTACGTGCCCGCTCTCCTCTCTCTTTTCACCACTGCCAACCGGAACCCCACTCATTTCAGGATCTTACATTTATGGAATATCTTGAAATCTCCGTTTCGCCGGCACCGACAGCCAGCAATCAGCCGATTGTTTCCGCGGAGAGCCGAGATCCGTTGCCTTCGCCGCCGCCGTCGCCCGCCCGCTTGCCATCCCTTTTATCTTCGGGAACATCTGACTTTTAAGTCCGCTCCTGCCGAATCGGACATGCGCCTGGAATGATAATAAGCCCGCGGACGTGAATGTCCTCGCGTCGCTGGCAAATCTTTTTACTCACCGCTGATCGACACTTGGCAAACATGCGGAATACCACACGACCGCGTATCTGTGTACGTTGCTGAGTATATAAATAGGTACAAGTGGGGGAGGGGGCTGTCTCTCTTGAGCGGGTAGGTCAACGGAATATCAGGGAAAGGATAGCAAACTATTGCAATCGGCAACCACTTTTCTTGTATTTTCACTTGTCAAATACAGTAGAACCTATTCTATCCGAATTTTCAATTATCCGAACACTTTGTTATAATATTTTTGCCTTTTCATTCTTTAAGACAGATCATAAAAACAATATGGCAGATTGTTATCCGAATTCTCCACTATACAAACGGTTTGTTATATTATTTTTGTTTTTTATGCTAGTCCTTGTGTATTTCTGAAAAGGCTGTAAAGTAGTGTAACAGAGTGTTATACTATTTCAAAGCTAAAAGTAGGTTAAAGACTTCGGAGTGGTTCTATGTACTAACATTCATGCATGCAAAGTTTAGTGTCAAGAAATTCCAAAAAATGGTATACTAGAGTGTTCGGGTAGTACAAAATTTAGGTAAGAGAAGTTCTACTATAATGCCGTGAAAATAAATCATTCACCAATGAAAATATTGATAAGATAGAAAAGGGCATATTAACACTACTATTTAAGAAAGAATTAATGAAGATAATTGTTGTACTCTTTTTCCTGCCACCCCCTGCAAATTGAATAATACTAAAAATCAGTACTTAATTGTAAGCCTTATCGTTGACAGAGCGCAAGTGCTTCTTCTATATAATTAGGAAAGATGGAATAATTGCACTTGAAATTAGTGAACAACAAGTTAAAATAAATTGAGACATTCACCATGTAGGAATAATGGAAGAACATAAATAAGTTTATACATATATTATGAATACGTGTTTGAATAAACCCATATTCATTTTTCCTAGAGTTCCTCAGTATCAGGTTTATTGTTTGATATTTTAGCAGTCAAATTTCTTCCCGATAATTCTTGAATAAATTATGAAATTGATATATCGTTGGAAATAAAATGCTTTACCTTTAAATTGCCACAGTATTGCGATACCTAATGGTGTATTTCAGAATTAATTGTAACCTCCTTTGCTCAGATTTCCCTTTAGTAATCAGTAATGAGCATGTAAACAAATAAACAACATAATAATAGTAATTTAGAAATAATGAGTATTTGAATCCTCAGCAAAAGTCAGTTAGTTATAAACAACTTAAGATTTTTTTAGAAATATGAAGTAGAGCTTCTTATTGGAGCAATAATGCCAACTTATAATTAGTAAGTTTAATGTCTAATTCAATTCTCCAAGTTTCCAACGATCCAACCATATAAAATATTTCACAATGGTACGAATACATTTTGTTTTTACCATTTCCTTGAGTTATGAATACAGAATGTTCCAATTCATATTCACGCTAAATATGCATTCAATCTCGACAAGCAGATTGCTAAATGTGCGCGTATAGTAAACAATCTCTTTCTACAGGGAAACTGATTTTACATTCGTACAACCTTTTCACTCGATCTTCCTGTGCATGGAAAATTGTGCGTCCGAACTGTCTACTGTTTAACACTAAAATAACTGACAATTAATATACACCTATGTTTACCAAGCCAGTGAATATGACTGGTTATTAATAAAATATTATATCTATAGAAAATAAAAATTTTTCATAGTTACTCAGCGAATATAAGGGTGAAATATTTATAACTTATGTGCAATTTTCTTTCTCATTCTGCATGTATATTTTAGTAAATACAATCGTAGAAGGATTATGAACTGAAAAATAATATTACAACGATTATCAGGAATAAACTTTAGAATCGCAAATTATACTCCATCAAATGTTTTGTGTGACTAATAGGTAATAACAAGAGAATGAGATAAAAGTGGTTGTCAAATATAAATAAAATATTGTTCGTGTTGTGAGAAGTGGTTATGTTGACATAAGAAAGAAACAATAACAACTGCAGTCTTTGTGTCTCTTTCTAACACGTATCTTGGCTAGAAATATGCTCGTTTTACTCTTTTTATAATTATTATAGGTTTGGTAGTTTTAGTATTAAGTAAGTTCGTACTAGTTTAAATTCGACTGGCTGTCTACGAAAGCGAATAATTTCGATGAAAAACACTGGCTTTTGTACATCTATTACCTTCAACAAGTAAAACCGGAACGTTTTTGATTTTAATATCAAAATAGGTTGTACAATTATTTAAACTGCAAGGTTTTTGAAGAATATTAATAATAACAAAAAATATTCATGATTATTGAACGTTTTGTGTCACTTGTGAGTGTCACTTGTTTCTGAAACTGAAATCACAACGTTATTACAGCTACCGCGTTATTGTTAGTTATTATTAGTCTATTTTCTGTTAGGTGTAAATACATATCCAGTGAAAACTTTGAATGCGAAAGCATAGCACAGACAATCATTCCTTATATTTGTCTTTAGAATAGCTCGTAGCACAACTAGTTTAAACCAATTTTATCAGAACCATATGTTTACCAAAACATTGGTTGTTCTAGTGTTAATGATAAACTGGGAGCGCGAGTTTTATTAGTGGGCGCGTGCGATTACCTGAAAAATAGTACAGGGGAACGAGCGGTAACCCAAAGAACACACAACATCTTAAAAACGCCTCCTTTATGCCATTTTCACGCCTGTATGCCTTACGACAGTCGTAGGACATTTGGAAGATGTTCTGTTGGAGACGTTTTGAAGATATCCACATTTTTTCACTTTTTAAATGTCTTCGATACGTTATTTTTACGTCTGCCCTTTTGCGGTATTCTTAGAGTGACGCGAAGATATCGAGCCAGAGACATTTTAATAATGTCCGAACGCTTTTGTGTTGAAATGTCCGTAATATATGGTTGTTTGGTAATTGTACAGGGTGAGTCACTTGCCTCTTAATCATCCCCTTTACACTCGAGTTCCAATTATTTATATTATTGGTACAATTTGAGATTATAAATAAATGTCAGTGCGTGGAAAACACTCGGTAAATACTTCTTTATATTAAAATTACTCAACACCGTATAATTATACCATTTTCAACGGCCTATATCCATCATTGGCGATTCAAAGGCAAGTGAATCACCTTGTACATGGTTTCAATAATATATGTATAATCTCGAAATTGGTTGCTTTCTCCTATCTGAACGTTGATTTTACTGAATTAACATTTGGAATAGTGCTTTTAGAATGTAATTAGTAACATAGTTGAAAGTCCTCTTATTCAGGTGTTAAAAGCATATTATAACGGTTTCCACATATTTTCTTGCAGCTTGGTCGCAATGTATTCTACACGTCTTTGAGATATGAGCCGTTTATTTTGAGAGTGATCTAAGTCCATTTTATATTTGAATTGAGATATTAAAGAATTTGCCTTTTATAGAAAACGGAACTTATAGAAAAAAAAAGTTAGCACAGACTTAAAGGCAGAAATTATATACCGATACACGAGCCATTTATTGGTTATTCGTCAATTGGTATTGCTTTTAATTTTATTAAAAGACAAATTTTTTAATATCTCAATTGCAATATAAATGGACTTAGGTCACTTTGAAAGAAAACGGCTCATATATTTGTAATGTCTTTTATATGTCCCTTCGTTTTGGGATGCATATCATCCAAAAAACAATTCGAATATCTTTATCGGGTATTTTGAAGATGTTTGTGCTATCTGTAAGTGAAGTTGGAGCACAGTTGATCCGGCGTGGTCTCGCAATGCTAAACGGAAGAGTAAACTAGGAGTGTTAAATGCGGTCGCGGCGAATAAACAAATCAAGAGGTGACGGTACAGATTATATTGTGAGAGCCGGTGGATTTGCGGGATCCTCTTCTCCGCGGACTGTGCACATTGCCAGTCGGATTCAGCGGTAGTTGGCTCTCTTCTTGCCCCTCTTCAGTTTGCTTAAGTTATGTTAGGCAGCTGCGCGATAACAGGCTCGGCATTATGAATCAACCGGCTACGCTCCGAACGTGTAAATTACCGAAAAATCTCGTGATGTGGATTTACGAGGCCCAGGTGTGCGCACCGACTCAATATTAGGCCGCGGACTAATATTGAAACACGAAGGAGCATTAATTACGCCATTTGCCAGCTCGCTGATGCACCGGCGGACTCCGACGCTCGTAGTCTGACGCATTAAATGTTGATTTATATTGCCAGCAAAATTGGAGCCCGCCCCGATTTTGTAACATTCTAATGGCAGCGCGCTTCGGCTCAGCCTTGTCCGCTGACATCACGCGTGCCAGCCGCTTTGCAAAAACAACAGCGCGTTCATTTCGCTGGGAGACAGCCGAAAGACGTGCGTGCCGCGTTCGCCGCTCCCATATATTTACACGTTACCGTTCGTTTCGCTCTGGTAATATCTTCGTTCCTTTCGAATTTATTAATGTCAAATGGTACGTTTGAAAAGCCGATAATTGGCTGGATTTTAATGACGTTCAGAATGGATGGAATTCTGTTTGTCGTTGATTGTATTAAATGAAGGCCCGGTCGAAGTTGAAAGGCAAACATAAGAGAAATCGATTTGTCAAAATTGTTTTTGTTCTATATTTCAATTCTTTAATTGCATTTTCAGAAAATCTTATTAATGAATTTTTAAAATTGAGAAACTAATTTTGACTTGAAATGTTAAACGCGGTTTGCTCGAAACAATGTTTTCACAAATGGCATTCACCGTAATTTTTACAATATCGCGTTGATTTAGTTGGAATTTTAACCAAATCTACTTAATACAATTATCTCGCTGGTGTCGTACGATTTTCTTGAAGAGCCACTTAGTGTATTATACAACAAAAATAATATGTTTTTATATACTAAATATAAAATTGATAATTTGTTACGCAACACACTAGCTTTCTATGACTATTTAATTTTAAAAAAAAATGGATCAGAGTCCCGGAATATAATATTAATCATTCCTGCATATATTCCAGTGAAACTTGCAAAATATCTTCCTCAAATTCCATATTACAATAAACATTTAACAAGACTTAAATAAATCAATCGGTTCTCCCTACAAAAATATGTTAAAAATAACCGACGCTCTTGCGATTCCAGGTGTACGCCCTTAAATAAACACGTTTTAACATTTTGCTGTGCGTCGCGTGGCACATGGATCAGTGGCGTGAAGAGTCACGACAACGAAAAGGGGTGGCGTACAAGAAAATGTGGGCTGCGTTTTAGCGCAGGGTGTGAAAAGGAAGCGGCAGCCTGGCAGATTTAGCGCTGCAGATATTGTAAGTTGCAGTTTTCGTCGAAAGATTCCGCAATGCAAGAGTGGCCTTTCTGCCGAGGACAAAGCTTGCCTGGAGCGCATACTATCGATACTACTTTGCTCACAAAGAGTTCTCGTGAATCATTTAACTTTTCCGCCCCTTTCCCAGCGTAGAGAGAAAGAGTGAGAGAAAGAAGAGAGAGACCTTCTGAACTCCTCTGCAGTGCGCGCGACGCCCATTCTCATAGTATGTAATAAAGAGTGCGCGGCTTCCCCACGCTGGATCTGACAAGCTTTTTCTGGTACAATAAAAGTCAGAGAGAGGCAATCTATTACGTTCCCCCTGCGGCCTATCCCCGAGGAAGAGGAGGACTGACTGCGCCGAAGCGTCGGCCCGGTCGGCGCCCTTTGATCCGCTCGGCCTTCTCGTCTGGCTACTGGAATTTTCTATTTACTATTTAAGGCCGCCTACTTATTGCCGTCTCTTGTCTTGTTAATTTATACGCCGACATCCGTGTGCTCGCCCGCACCACACACTCGCGTCCTCCTCTTTCACCCTCTGGCCACCCTAGGCGGCATCACTCTCCGGCTACGAAGAGAGCCCACGCTCTCTCCACACTGCTGCGACCCGCCGCCGTTTAGTCAGCCTTGAGTGCAACCACTCTCCTGCGAGCCGCAACAAATAAAGTGAAGGCTTTGTTGCCAATGGCAAAACAGAGCCGCGCTGCCTTCTGGCGGCCTCTTCCGCTCCTATGTGAGCCTCTTGTCTAATGGTTTCATTATGCCCGAGCGTCTGCCTGTCTTCGATCTTCCCTGCCAATTCGCCTCGTGTCAACCATGCTGGTTCACTCGAAGAGCTTTACGCAACACGCATCGAATTTGTTGCTTACCTCGAGTTATGTCGTTGAACTGCTGAAATGGAAAATAGAGTGAATAAAGGCTAATTTTGAAATGTTAGGTTCTGTATAGTAATATAGAAATATTTTCAGAAATATTACTTTCATGCGTTTGTAATAAACACTCGATTCAGACATCGATAAGATGAATGTCTCAATTTACTTTTACTTGTTCATCGTGAACATGTCTTGGTTCATTCCTAAATACAAATTCTTAATGTTTCGGTTTCTCTAATTTGTATTTGTTAATGATATATCATCATTTAAAACGCAAAAATACACAAAAACGGTTTATGATTCTAATATGTTGTAATTTCCCAGTTGTTTACTACCAAATCAATATTGTTTATATTGAAATATTCACATGGCACATAGCAATAATAAACGACAACTGTTCTTTTTTTTCTTCGAACTTTTTCAAATTACACCGCAAACACTCTTGAATAAGTAAAATCTGAATATTGGACGAAGCTAAACAAAATAAGCAAGATTCCAGAGAAACCATCAAAAACGTAATTACAAAATAAACAGATCCGCGACTTTTATTAATTTTTTTTAATGCCAGATCATTGAAATTGGCAAGCAGCAGTAGTCGAAGATTGCGAGTGGAAAGTATGCATCGGTTTCGAGCGATCGGAGATCAGAGTCATCGGTGGCATTCCTTCGAGGAATAAAGCAGGACTGGCAACTGGATCGCGCCGGGAATCGAGTGATTGGCATCGACCTGGGTAGCCGATTGCGGCCGGCTCTCGACTGGGAGAAGCGCTCGGCGCGGCGCAAGGAAACAACAGGAACCGTATCAGCACGCAAGCGAGGAAGCAAGGAAGCGAGGAACGCAAAGAAAGCGATGACGGCGCGGATTGAAGCGAGCAGTAGAAATTGCGAGAAGAGGAAAGCGGAGCGGAGCAGAGCAGAGCAGAGCGAGAGTCGGTACCGAGGAAAGGGAGAAAGAGAGCGAGTGAAAAGGAGGGTTGCAAGGTGAGGCGGAGAAAAAGAGAGCGGGATAGAGTGGCCAAAACGAAAAGAATGCTCGCCGTTGGGTAAAACTGAGGCCGTACATCTCGCGGCGCCGTTGATGTGACACGTCGGGTTGCCGCGCGTCCCGGTCCCGGTCCCGGCAACCCTTCCTCCTCTCTCTCTCTCTCTTTCTCTCGCTGCTCGGAGAACGGCTGCCGGCTTCGATACCCGTCCGTCACGAGCCGTCATTAAGCCCCAACCAGATTCCTATCTCAGCGGACAGCTGAGCCCCGATCTGGACGGGCGAACTGGCAGAGCGAGAGAGGATGAGCGAGGAGCCGGCTACGGATGGGTGAGGAGCAGTGAGGAGCGTTCAGGACGAGTGAGAGCCAGACATAGTCTGAGAGAGAGAGAAAGAGAGTTGGCAAGAGAGACGGGGAGGGAGCCAGAGAGGTTCGGCTCCTGCTGACTGCAGGCATTAAAGCTGCCGACGGAAGACCAGGGTCAAGGCTTCGACAACCCCTCAACCGTCCGTTAGGAACCTATCGATCAGTGTCGGCCGACTCGCGGCGACCACTAACTACCGGCGCGGTCAGATTTGCGGAAATCTGCGCGGCGGGATCGTTGAATTTCAATGACTGACACACGTCGAACGTGATTAGTGTTCCCCTTTTTGAGGCCGGCCGCGCGCAAGCGGACTAACTGATTTCGCCGGGACGCTCGCTCGTAATTGGGAAGGAGGAACGCGCGGAAAGCTCGGCTATAAATATTGCTGCCCCCCACCGCCCCCTCCCCCCCTCCGATTCCGCCCCGGATTCTGCGCGGCGCCTTTGGATGTCCGATGATGAATGGCTGCCTTTTAATTAACTCTCAATTGAGAGGATAAAATATCTTCGCCGCCGCTCGAGCATCCGCCTGTCCGCCCGGACAATGACCAACATCTTAAATGATCTATGCTCGCTTTGTTGCGCACTCGCTTTTCGCCACTCTCGACTTATCCCGTGCATTCTTCCGCCGTGTCCTTGCTTCACAGGAAGAATGTGCAACTTTTTTTCGTGGTAATTCGCGTTTGTCGACAAAGTTACTGCCACTTGCCGGAAGTTTCTGGAAGATCTTTAGAGCTTCTTGTGATTTGCTCGTATGTCGATCGATAATATCGGAATACTTAATAGTAATGAGAGACGAGTGATTCTTGAGATTCCTGTAATGTGGATGCAAATTTGAAATACGTGGTTTTAATTTTAATTTCCTCTTTTAGCGAAAACCTCTTATGTAATTGTATATTCCTTTTATTTTCCTATTATGTTTCAGTTTCTTCGCGGACTTTTTTTTGACAACGTGTTAATTTCATTCACGTATTTGCAACATACACTCGATTGTAATAAGCTAATTTAAATTTTCCAATGTTTTGTTAGTATTTTAAAAATTATTTAATTAACTTTTACTTGTTCACTAACTCCAAGTTACATTATTTTGGACGCTAATACTCGGTTAATGTCATGGTTCATTCGTAAGTACGAAATCTTAATGTTTTAGTTTCTCTAATTTCTATTTGTTAATAGTATATAATCATTTAAAAAACAAAAATGTAACATAAATGGTTCATGATTCTAATATGTTACAATTTCTCGAGTTGCGTACTACCAAATAACTTTATTATATTACAATTATATTCATTTTAAACGAAGTTTTTGGAATTTTGATTTAGCGAGAAAAGTTCAAATTTCCTTCCAATATTTCTGTCAAGACGGATCGATGATGAATCAAGTAAAGAAGTTTTATCGACGATCAGTGACTGAAATCGATATTTATATCGTGTCAGGAAATTCTCAAGTGGGTGCATTAGACCGCGGCTTTGCAGTCACAGCGATGACGATGACGATGTCGGAAAGCCTCCCACGGTCATTTCACATCTTTATTTATATCTCTTTAATCCTCATCAGGTGTCAGCCTGTCGGTAATGGAAGGATGGGAAGCGACGTGGGTCATTCCACGCCAAATCCATCACTTTTTGACAGCGCGCTCTTGGCTTTGACCGGAATTGAAATGTGATGTGAATCGCGTGAAATAATGATGGATTCGGAGCATGATTTTGGCGTTCCGAATTTTGTTTAATAAATGCGAACTTAAAATTTCAGTCACCGCATTTTTCCATAGGAACTTTTATGTAAAGGTGTGTGTTACGTAACACTGACAATAAATTTGAATCTTTATATTGAGTAATAACAAAATAGTTTCAAGTTGCGATTTGGATTTTGTAAGGGATGAAATGAATTGCAGAATAGATTGAAATTAAATCATTTCGCTTAGCATTACATTTGTCCAGTTAAATTAAAACATATGTAAAAATGGTTAAACTCAACAACTTTGAAAATACAGTTCTTTAATTTTTTTAAATGTTTTAGTGTTATTTATGTTCGTATTTTGTTTCTACTTCATTGGTAACGTATGCAATGAATAATTTCAAGAAATTTTCAGAGGCGCCAAAAATTTCTTCAAGAAATATAAAATATCGACAAAAATTCTTTGTTCTGTCTTCAGTGAAAACACAGTTTTAATTTAACTTAAAATAACATATTAAGTACTAAACGTAATATTACAATTTATCATTAATCAATGAAGAATATTGAATATATGGAAATTATTTAATTTGCAGATGAGGGATTTCCCAGAACATATTGTCTAGCATTATAACGTATATGTATTATAATGAACGTAACATTATAAATATAGATATATTACGCTTTGAAACATATAACAGTATGTTTGTTATTTGAAATCCAACGAAAACCGCTAAGTAATCCAACTTTCGAACCAGGCTTTAAATTTTGTCATACAATTATATTCTTATGTATATGCATACACTTTACAAATTTTACAGGAAGCCAACAAACACATTGCACATGATTTGATTGGAAACAGTATATTGCACTTTGTGATAATGTTTGGTGATTAGTTGTAAGGAACTGCGCTGTGTCCTGCGCATTTATCTTGTGGGAGATATTTATTTCTTTATTTTGTATTTTCTGGTGGCGAGCCGCAGCTGATTATCTTTCAGTGGAAGGTAAACACGAGCTCAGGAAAGATTCCACTGGGTCATTCCTTTTCTAATCAATCATCCGTTAGGGGTAATCGATCACTCCCGTAGGTAACATTAGGGGTGAAGGGGAGCTGAGTAATGATTTTTTCAGATTCGATTTCGTCTGGCGATCTTTGCGATATTATTCGTTATCTTTGAAACTATTGCCACGGAAACTGCCACAGAAATTTCTTGCAGTTTGTGTAACTTTTCAAATATTATAAATAACGCATATATAACCATGATAAATAGTGTAACAGAACATTAGTATTGTATATAATATGTACTGCAAAGTACAAAATAATGATGATTATATAAAACACCTGCTTCATAAAATTTAGTAATTATCACTTTTTGTGTACAAATTTTAGGTACATTTTTACAGAAAATTATATAGTTCAACTATTGAATACCCAGAAATGTTTTGTGAGAATTTCTTTGTAGAGCACAATAATATTAAATAACGTAAATTTTTTCCGAGATTCGATTTTCTATCCTTTTTAAGAATATAAGACGAATTGTGTTTTGAAGACTAAATGTTTCTATTTATATTCTACTCAATGTATATCATAAGTAGAGTAAGGCTGCTAATTATAATAGGAAATTTGTCTATGTTTTCATTTTGTATTTTGTATTTTGTATTTCCTATGTTTTGTATCGGATTTAAAAGTGTTTTATTACAACATTCAAGCCTTTCTTTGTCGAAACTATTTAATAAAATTGCATCATATAGAACCCAGAATGTTTTATTTAACATTTAACAGGCAACGATCGCAATATTAATTCCTCTCACAACAAACATACGAACATAGTCTTTATCGCGAGTATTTATTAAACTTGCCACATACTGCTGCAATTGGGACTGTTTTACGATGCAGAGCTCCGATTCTCACCAAGTTCCACAAGACTGCAGCGAAAGAGTATATGAATCATGATCGGAGTGGTAATCTTAATCACACAGTATGAATCGCGCAGTCTTTATGGGATCTTAATGCGCGTAAACCTGGGGGCAAGATTGCGCCTGTGATTGGCTGTGTTTTCTCATTTTCCGTATAACGATTATGTCGTAATTACCAGCTTACTTCCATACTCGACCGTGTTGTGCTCCTGACGTGTCCCGCTCCTTTTTTTAGGCTTGTTTTGCACTCGCGCGCGCGAGCGCGGGATTACGCGCTTGGCGATAGCAGAATGATAATGGGAATGATGATTGATATGAGAATTACACAAACCACTGGTAAATCCGGGGTACCGTCGGAGGACGACCGGATTTTGTGGAATTATAGATAAACGGGCATTCGTGCTCTCCGCGACATGTTTACCCTGCACATACATGTGTACTTAACCGTAAGTATCGATTGGTTATGTAACCTGTCAAAAACATGTTGCAGAGCTTGTACTTGGAGTGTAAAAATAGAATTGAAAATTTGGAAAGAATATGACATTTTTGTAATATTTTTCTGTTTTAAAATAAAATGGAATGGTATTATTTTTTTAGTTAAAAATGAACTTATAAGTTATACCAATAGTAAACTGATTATTATTAAGTTGCAAAGTTTGAAGTTTTGATCATTACCGTGTACCGTTATTATTAATTTTGTGTAATAGACTGTCAGTTGATTTTGTTTTATTCACTTAGCAAACAAAGTAAAAGAATTAATATTTCTGGTCGCGCGAGAATTTTAAAAACCTAAAACATACAGCAATTTTTAGCATTTAATACATAATAGTAAGAACAACTTTTACCCTTTACGTTGCGCAATTAATTTTTCTTTTTTTTTCAATTTTGGGTGTCATTTTTAAATTAAAACAAAATTTGTACGTGTTCAACTTTTACTATACAACTGTATTTTTCAATTTTTGATTGTTCTACCTTCACTTTTATTTAATCATTCATGTTTCAGATACTTCACTGTCAAATATTAAGCTAATCTTTAATTTTGTATGTATATACTTTGATTCTTCTTTTCAATGATTTTGTTCATTGAATGAGCCACAAAGTTGACATTTTTATTACGAAATGAAGACCAATGCTATAACAATTTTTCTTACTGTTATTAAGAAAGAGCAAAACGTATTTAAAATATCAGTAAAGGTGAAACACCTTTCTACCATTTTTAGGAGGATTTTTGACCAAAATTATATGTTTACATTTAGAAAAAACTCTCACTTAAGACTTGCTGATAACTTGCTAATGAATACGAATCTAATGATAATAAATTCGGAACTTATCTTACATGTAACCTGTCCAGGAAAATTAACTCGTAAATTGTTCTAATCTTAAGTGTTCTTATAAGGCTCGATCTTATCAGATGAATTCGAGTATACTCGAATATACCAGCGTAAAGGTTAAACGGAGTTCTGCATTACCGAATTCCAGTGCAAACAACATATTGGTCGCCTAATCAAAAATCTCTCTGAATGACATTGCGCAAGTGTTGTTCACGAACCCTTCCTTCGCAAACATTCGTTTTGCCTTTTCGATTCGTTTCACATTGAAGTAGCTAATATATTTGTTTATATGTTATGCTAGCGAAAAAAATCCCGCGAAACAACATTGCATAAATCCAATTATTTATGACCGAGTGTTTCGTTTTACTTGACCGACTCCTCATACCGAACAATCTAATACATTTAATTCATACTTTATGCTAGCGTGAATATAATAAATAAAAATACCATTTTGATAAATAAATATTAGTAACACATATTCATATTTATTTCTAGTCGAATATTGCACTGAACTCCAGTATAAACAAGAATCATCAAGTGGAAAAAAAACCCTGGGTCAAAAATCCCTCGGAACAACATTGCACAAGTGCAATTATTCGCGAACGAGTGTTTCGCTTTGTTCGGCCGATCCTTCATATCTAACAAGCTAATACATCTATTTTTACGCTAACCTTGCATAAATATATAATAAATAAAGATACCATTTTGATAAATAAAAAATAGTGTGCTGCAATAAATTTTAGTAACCCATATTTGCATATGCTACTAGTCAAACTTCGCGTTCTAAAGGTTAAAAAGACTTTGTTACAACCGAACAAACAAGAATCGTCGATTGAAAAATCCGACGAAACAACATTGCAGAAGTGCAATTATTTACGAACGAGTATTTCACTATGTTCGGCCAATTGCTCGTACTGAACCAGCAAATACATTTAATTCATACATTATGCTAGCATAAATATATAACTAATGAAAATACCTGTTCGGTAAATAAAAAATCATGTGCTGCAATAAATGTTAGTAAAACACATTTAACTAGTTACTAACCGAGCTGCAATACAAACATGAATGGTCGAGTGAAAAAGCAACCCCTGTGTGAAAAATTCCTCGGAACAACATTGCACAAGTACAATTATTTGCGAACGAGTGTTTCGTTATGCTCGGCCAATCGCTCATACCGAACCAGCTAATACATTTAATTCATACGGCCGGCTAGACACTAATAAGAGTGACAGTGGCAGGAGCAAGTTCCGCGGCTGACAATTAAGCACGTCTGTCAGCCTTTCAAGATATCATCCGGCTAAGCATACGTAGGATGGCGCGCGGCCGACGCCGACGCCGACGCCGACGCCGACGCCGACGCCGCCGACGACGAAAGGCACGAAGCCGAACCGTGCAATGGTACTGTGCGGAGGCGCGGTGCGGAGGTGCGGTGCGGTGCGACGGTGGAGTTGGTCGGAGCTGTTGCAGGCTCATGCAAGTCAAGGAGGTTTCTCGGCTCGACATGGCGTGGCATGGCAGTCATGGCAGGGCATGATGGCTCGCCGGTAGTTAGAGAGAAGCCGCTAATGACAAGGCGTTAATTTGACCGCACGGAAAGAAAATGTCCGCGGCGTCCGGGCAGGGTGATCTCGTTGCTCGCTGTCGGGCATTATGGAAGCTCATGCATCAGAGTGATGAATGATGTCCCGCGGCCCTGGCACGGCGAACCAAAAGAAAGAGCAGGAGCGAGAGGCTGCCGGAGAGCCAGAGAGAGAAAGAGAGAGAGAGAGAGAGAGAGAGAGAGAGAGAGAGAGAGAGAGAGAGAGAGAGAGAGAGAGAGAGAGAGAGAGAGAGAGAGAGAGAGAGAGAGAGCTTGATGACAGAAGGACAGGGAGAGAGAAAGGGAGAGGAAGAGAGGGAGAGGATGCGAAGCAGCAGCATCTGCACGCGATACGTGGATCAGGCCGATCCTTCAACGCCGTTCGACTAAAAAGCTCTCTTTTATTATCAGCCGCTCGCAGACTCGCCCGTTCGCTTTCACGTTCTCACCTTCATTTGAAATTCTCGAAAGTAGCCCGCCATAATCTACGGCCTCTCGATTCCGGCAGATATGACGCCGGTAATGGCGAGAGAGCCTCTTCGGAATTGCCCCTCCGGTATCGCCAAGGTTTATTGATACGCCGCGCCGTTCCCGATTCTAATGATGTGTTCCAGTTAATTTTCCGAGCGACGCCGGCCCTGTCATCTGCATAACTTACCTTGGGATCGCCTCTTACATAGAAGGAGGTTAAGAGCGTGCTTGATTTACGTACGGAATTACGGTGGGCCCGATTAGCATTTAGGGCCCTGGCGGACTCGTCCGGAATATTCTAACTAGCCGGCTGCTGCTTGCTTCGCCCGTCGAAGAAACTCTACAACAAAACGAAAGCTTGTTCGGTTAATAATACTGCTGCACCACCATTATGTCTACCGGTGTACAAACATTCGGACGTTGTTGCGAGCCACCCTGTATGATGCGCGCAGTCCGTGAAACGGAGCGCCCGGAAGAATCTTATCTTGCCTTCTAGACATAACATCCGCATAAGTTTAATTGGTCGATTAATTTGTGGGTATTCCACTTACGTATGCTCGAATCGCTTAAATATTCGGATACCCGAATATCCCGCGTGTACATCCGGTATTCTAAGTGGATCAGATAGGTGTACGTTTCGTAACATTCTGTCGGTGGGAAGCTCCCAACTAATGCAAGCGGAAACAGCTTTTCTTTATTCATCCAATGGATTTAATATTACAGTAGATTCCTGAAAGCTGTGTTAAATAATGCTTCCCTTGCATTCTGATAAAATACACGTTAAAGGCTGTGTGTGTTTGATTATTTTTGCGCCGTAAATCTTGAACGTAATTTCGTTTATCACTTATAGCGTAATAAGAAACGAGTATTAAATAAATTTAATTATCCGAATAATTTTTCTAAGAGGGGGGTATCCGAATATTAACCCTTTAAAGGTGAACTTTATTTTGACAATATCTATCTGTTTGCATAGTTAAAATGAAGCCATGATGAATATTCTTAACTTCTTGCAATTTTCATGTTTCAAATACAAAAATATTTTTATAAAAGTCCACGAAGTTTACTGTCCCTTTGATTTTTTTATTTTAACAGAAGAAACCCCTTTTTTAATTATTGTAATAATTACGATTTGTATAGTAAAAGATAATTTATTTTTCCTTATGACGAGTATACTCGTCAAATACCGTTATAACGTTAAAATATGGAAAGTAAAAACTTTGGACAGCAAATTTAGATATGTAATACTTGTGTTATAAATATGTAGTACTCTGATGCTTCCGGGCTTGTTCAAACAATCCACTGCCGAGACAGCACCTCAGGCTACGTTTATATTTGGAAAGTTATTATAACTAAAGTTAAACCTCAAGAAGTTTACTTGCCATTTTTTCATTTAAATTCATAACAGCATTTCACCCACTTTATGTTCTCGTCGAAACTACTTCAAAAATAATGTAGAGCGTGTTTTGTTAAGGTAGTTGTTGCGCAAATTCATTTTTAACGAAAAAAGACTATTACTTAAACCTTTATACAAGTTTGAGCTCGATTGGCTTTCTACGAAAGCGCGTACTTTTTAATAAATACAGAATATTTTAAACGCGTTTTTTGTATTCGACAAGTGCAAATGACACACTTTTTATATTAGCATCAAATTGGATCGAGCGATGCAGATAAAAAAATACAAGTTTCGAAAAAAATTATATGAACATTAGAAGAAATTTTCAGTTATTTCTGTTTTATTAATAGGATATTGTCTTGCAAAAACCCCATTTTCTCGCATTAGTAAAATTGTAGTATTGCAACAATTACCGCTCTACTGTATTTATATTGTATGGGTGTATATAACATTACTGGCACACTTCGCATTTTGGAAAAAATGTTCTCGAGGAAGAAAACTTTTCTTTCCAAGTAGAAGTACATTTCCCTGAACAAGGAAGTGTCTTTCTTAAGATAAAATAAATTTCTTTGGAGGTGACCGTTTCCTTTTTAAGAAAATGGATTCCAAAAACACTGGGTCCGAATATTTTGTTTAGACACTGTGTGTAATGCTTTTACATAAGAGTAAGAATGTAAAAGTTTAAAAAATATGCGAGAGACGGTAATTCCTTTTATATTAGACTTTTGAATAATCTTGTTAACCGGTAATTGCCTAACACATTATAACTATGAAAAAGCTAATGAAAAAAATATGTTGCTTCCTGAAATTGAAATATTAAAAATATACGATGCAAAGAAATAGTGAGTTCAATTATCTATCGTCCGTTTTATTTATTTATATATACTGCGCCGGCGACTACGGCTGTTTACGTTCTTCTGATAAGAACGAGCCTTGCGAGAGCACTCAAGATTACCACAATTTACGAGTTAATATTTCTGGACAACAGTTACATGTAAGATAAGTTTAGAATTTATTGTTATTAGATTCGCATTCATTAGCAACTCTTTAAGCGTGTGTTTCTTAAAATGTAAATATATACACATCCACAATATTCCAAAGGATGGTCGAAAGGTGTTAGACTTTGACTGTCATTATAAATACCCGTTGCGATCAGCTATTATAATTATCGTTCAAACATATCACTTTATACGAGTGAATAAAATTAGCAGTAGTCTTTCGTCGGATAATAAAAACATCAACGTTCTGGATCATGCGAAGAATAAAATCATCGACGAGAGAAAGCAAAATGTAAATATATGTATAAGGTTAAATAATTCTTCGTGGTTTAACATACACATCGTGGCGCACGATTACAGTTGAAATGTTTATTCATTTATAAACAAACAATAGTGAGAATAAAGTAAAATCATATAAAATAATGTGATAATATGAACAATCATAAATATGATGATATAATATGAACGAGACTTAAAAACAAGATTTTGGATGAGATTTTTATGAAGAAGAACTACTTATACTATAAGTATACAAGTTGTATATGTATACTTATTAGACACCTGTCCACAGCCTGTTTATAGTTTAACCTTTACATTACGGCATTCCATCAGAATTCAATTATTCGCTGAGAATTAAATGTACAACAGTGGAACTGTATCACAGGACAGATTAAAGATTAAGTAATGTCTGCTTCGTCTATAATTGGCAATTTTCAAAGATAATTGGGTAAATTAATTACGCGGGGCAGGGGTTAAATCAACTCAGTTATAAAAGTCAAGATATTTCTCGAAATTGCCCGAAATACGTTTCATGTACGGTGGTGAAAAAATTCTTCTCCCGAGTGGCTTATCGGCCGGCAATATGATTTATGTGTTCTTATTCACAACGACACCTCTTGCGCACTACACGTACTACACGTGTTGCATCACACGTCTGTGTACAAACAGATAAAACCTGTATCAGCACGTATTATGATTCACGGCTTTATTCGTCTGTCACGCATTGCATAATCGCAATGCCGTTAATAAATCAACGTCGCGATTTTATATTTTTTAAAAACTAAAAATCAGATTATGAGAACATTTGCTAGTCTAGAAACTTACACTTGATATAGTGTAATTTTCTATTTTTTGGTCGGAAAATCAGATTACCAGAAAGTTAACAAATCATTGACATATACTGTAACACATCGTTAACAAATCAACGCTGCAATTTCATAATCTCTTTCAATCTGTAAATTGGATTGCTAGAAATCGATGGTACAATTTGTCAATTTTTTCCGAATAAAAATAAGATTTTTTGACAGGAATAAGATCTTTTTCGGATAAAAATTGGAGTAGCACAAAATTTGTAATCAAGCAGCTTCCACCTGGTACACTGTTAATAAATCAAAGTGTCAATGTGGTCGTTTTTATCATCCAAAAATCGACGAAATCAATAAAAATCAAAATTAAAAATTGAATTCAACAAATCGACAATACAATATCCTAATTTGTCCGAAACCAAAATCAGACAGGCCATCAAAAGATTTGTGTCGGCGCGATGTATTTCGTTGAGGAAGTAGACAGGGTCCGATACTCTCAACAAGCAATAATTCGATTGGCCCGCTTAATTAATCGGTATCGCAACGATACAGCGTCGATCATACGATGGCATAAGATATAAGATTAACGGCGAGAGGCATGTACGCCGGAGGATCTAGCACTAATAAGAAGCAGGTAGGAAGATTGACGCGCTATCGATAAGCCGGAGTCCCCAGCAGTCGACATAAATTAAAAAGACATATCCTCAAGTGACAGCTGATCAACCGGCGAGATAAGATTCAATAATGCGGCGGAAGTCAGAAAAATTATGAGTGCCGCGTGAATGTCGAAAGATGATCTTGCGATACCGAATAAAGGACGAGGAGTTTCTGATCTGACTCGTAATGCGTGTGCCCTCGAATGCCCTGTGTGCGTATGTGTGTGTGTGTGCTTCGCCCGATTGAAACACTAAACAAGCTGGGCCAAACTGGTTGGTACATTTCTTTCTGTAGATCGGGTTGCGTAACAGGCTTTCTTAGATAATGATGTGGTGTTCGATGTTTATCTCCCTGTTTTACTAATCCTTACGTCGATCCGGCCACACTCGCCGTAGAATGTTTCAATTTCAAGAGAGTCTCTCGCAACGGCCATTCGCTTTATCTGGTAAATACATATAGAAATTGTTGGCTAACCACTTTTAAACATTCACGCTCAGCTAAAATCTGACGGAGGATTGATGAAAGTGCTTGGTTTTGAATCAGCAGAATCATACCCTGCCTTTCTTATACGCCTGTGTTAGAAAATCTGAAATAGGCATGAAAATGTGCGTGTAGAGCGGACCATGTTGAGGTTATGTAGGGCACCTCTCCCCTTCAGGGAAAACTCAGGGTACCATAAACCCCCCAAACTTGGCTATGCTGACGGAAGTAATCCGACGACGAGCGATATTCGAGAGCATCACTCTTGGACTGACTTCAGCCTCGATATCACAATACTGACTTGAGATTTCAATAAAATGTAAAAAAATGCGCCAAGTAGCAGTTTGATTCCCCCACGAAATTGAGATATAACAAAAAACATATAAATATCATACCAGAAAGCCAAGTTTTCATTCAAATAAGATAACTCGATTTAACTTGCATTAGCAATTAACAATAAATTAACAATAAATTAATGATTAACAATAAAAAAAACTTAGCGTGTGCGCGCTTCATTATGAGGTAAAAAGGCAATGGGAAATTGATTTAAATCTAACACTGACTTTACTACAATTTAATTTCTTCAAAAGTTTTTTAGCAATATTACCAGAGCAAGTGACCAACTCGTGACTTTTTAGTCTTACATGTGTATGCACAATATTATACACATTATGTATAAAATATAACATTAAATATGTATGTACAAGTTGCTGGGAAGATTTGGGAAATATTTGAGCATAATTAATTAAGTTACTAAATAATTTTTAATTATTCCTTGTACAGCAAAGTGTACTCACAAGTGGTGATCCGATGTTCAGTGAATTGCCCTGCACACTGTTGCATAAATTAGTCAAAAAGTCTGTATTTAGACTAAACTAGACTAGTAATAAATTTTTTCCAGTTAAACTAGCAAGAAAAGTGGAAAAACACTCGAAAACTCTTGAAACGATAGTCAAGTTGTGTGCTTACTAAAGAAATGTCGAGCGATATTTTATTGTTTATTGTAGCGTCAATAAATTGTATTGTTTATTGAAACTTTGCCGTAAATTTTGGTATTTTTTAAGAACTATAGAATAATAACAACGCATAACCCATGATTAATTCACATTGATTTGCATAAATATTCATTGATAAGTGAAAATGTTTATTAGTATTACGTGCAATCTCTTTAACTAATGCAGGAAGAACATTTTCTTCTTTATCGTACCCAATGAACTTAATAACACAGCGAAATGCTAAAGCTGTCTCAGATAATGCTTTCCTTCTTTGCATTTCGTTAAAACACACGTTAATCATAGCATGTCCGTATGTTTTTGCGTTGTAAATTTTGTGAATACATTACTTTCTCGCTCGCAGTATAAAAGTTAATGTACATTAAATAAATAAATAATGTGTCTCTATAAACTACAATATGTGTCTGCATTCAGTAAAAAATAGTCAATAACTTAATACCATTATAAATAATGTACATAATAATGTTTTTTCGAATACGAGAATGTACGATTATTTTTGCGATGTAAATTTTGAGCATACTTTATTTTATCACTCGCAGTATAAAAGACAGTGAACGTTAAATAAATAAACGATATATTTTCACAAACAATACTTTTCTGAATTCAGTAAATGTAATCGATAAGTTAAATCTACTATAAATAATGGACACGATAATAAAATCTCTCGAACTCGATGGTGTCCAAAGTTATTAGAACTCACTGTAAATCCAGGCTGCCACAGCTTCGTAGCTGCTATTCAGCTATCTTACGCACACTTCTTACGCACTACTTCTTACGCACACACTTACCGCGAGGATACAGCTGTATTTACGAGCTATCTTCAAGCGACAGGACTATCTTCTGTGTAGTAAACATGGCGTAATGCTCCGCCTAAATATTGACAAGAAAGCAAGGCCATTGTCAGTCGTAAGTGTCAACGTCACTCTATTATCTGCACTCTCTAGAAACGCCTGTGTCATAAACGGTGTCAAGTTTCAGTACTGTTTTTCACCAGTCGGAGTAGTCGATAATTGCAATGATTGGACAAGAAATGTATAATTATTTGTTATTAATATTGAGTAATAAAAAAAAATTGCAGTAAAATTATGCTGTCTCCATCAGAGTAGATAAGGCTATACTGAGTCTGGACGACAGAATGGACCAGACCTCGCTTCAGCTGAGACTCAACTGAAGACTCGTCTCAGCTTACAATTAGAACAATTGAAGGTCATTCTGTGGTCAGAATCGGCATACCTTAGCGATCCTGGTGCATTTTGTGGAAAGTTGAGATAAGTAGGTTGATTTAAATACAGTTTTATACTAAAATGTACAGGAAGAGGCATAATTGAAAGGAGAGATTATCAAATCTGTAATAATCTCCACAGAATGAAGAACATTGTGATGATGGTGAGCTAATAATTAGGAAGGAAATGTGGTTTCCATAAACCCACATCCGTCCGCTTCCCTTACATAAAAAAAAGCCAAATTATAAACGTGATAGTGGCAGAATACAGGAAAGGACTATTACGATAAAGCCGAAAGGCAGGAAAAGGTTCGGTATATAAGACATTGTAAACTATAAAGTATCCTCACAAGTTTCTTCCTCCATGGACAAATAGTTTGCTAGTCGTGACGATACTGTTCTCAATCTAATGACTAAGAAGAGCATTTACGAAGAGTGGGAAAAGGCATCAATTTACTTACAAAGATTAACAATGTAAGTGTAGTTAATTGAAGTAATCTGAAGTTAATTGAAACTTTGATGAACTCCTGCAATGTACAACATGTATAACAGTAATAATAAATAAGTTAATAGATTTTTCAACGTTCCTATAATTTGGAAGTAGATAGGTCCTAAATAATTCATATAAAGGTTATTGAAGAAATTAATAAGACAAATCTTTTCAAATATAAAGCTGCTCAATTATAAATAATCTACTTATAATTTATACAGAGATATATTCTTCATCACATGTAGATATAGAAATTCATATAATAAGAATGACAAACAATTAATATTTAAGGTCGTTAACTATCATAACTACTTGAAGAATTGTAAACTAGTGGCTCTGTAATAATAATTTTAACATAAAATACTAATTTTTCTTATACCACATGTACACATAACCTTTTAATATCTGATGGACATTATATCATTTTACTCAATATTTCCTTGAATATTGCCTTTCATTACTCAATATAAATAATAAATAACAATACATTTGTTATCCAATCATTGTAATTTCTAGTGAGTAGATATGACTATGCCGATTCTGGACCACAGAATGGACCACGATCGCTAAACTTATACCGATTCTGGAAAATGTGAAATATCCTCATAAATTTCTACCTCCACGAGCAAATAGTGTGCCAGTCGTGACGATACTGTTCTCAACCTATAGACTAAGAAGAGCATTTACGAAGAGTGGGAAAAGGCATCAATTTACTTACAAAGATTAACAATGTGAGTGTAGTTAGCTCAGTAAGCATTCTACCACTCTCGAAATTAACTGCTAACGGGCTATACGTAGTATGAAACCTCTTCAGAGTTAATACACGCTTTGGACGTAAAGTAATCGCAACTTTATGCCAAGAATCCAGTCCCGACAGCCACTCGTACAATGTCTATTTACCACCTCGCAAAAGCCAGTTGTTCGATGAGAATAAAATGATTTACGAGGAGATTCTCAAAATGTGCCACCATCAATCCCACTACTGTTACTATCACATGATGGCACTGACTCGACAATCATCTTATGTGAAGTTACTGATAAATTTCTTCAATTACTGAAAAAATTCTCCGAACTAAGTAGAGGAGAATTAAGGAAACTGGTAAACTTATTAGAAAAACTCGTGCTGAAAGAATATCCTTTAAAAAGACCAATAGAATTATTTAATATTAAAGGAAAAGTGTACATTTCTAATGTAATTCAGCGGTATGTTACCTTGTACACACCAGCCCTCTCGATTGATTTTACTGTATTCAACATTGGAGAAAAGTGAGTATTATTTATGTTAATGTGAAGAGAGAAGCAGTTATTTCGGATAATCGATGTTATGCCATTTTACTGTTACAGTGAACCAGATACAACTGAGCAAATGTGTACAGAAGACACCGAGGTGTCAGGTGTTTGGTTAGATGATAGCAACATTGGTGGGAATAATAATAATTGCACAAATTCTACGAAGGAGGATGAAGTAGAGGTGGTCAAAGTCAATAACGAAGTTGATGGTGGCGATGCTAATCACGGGGACAGTGTTTCTCGCAAGTGCACTTCTAACAGGAGATGGGACTGGATTAATCAGTTAACACATTATATTGTAAAATAATATTGTTTATTATCGATCAATAGACAGGAGCCCACGATCTCTTCAATTCAATTCTTGATTCAGCTGCTTCCATAGAAGTTTTACGTCAACAATTCATACTGCTTCCGTATAAGTCTTACGTCACCAATTCGTGTAGCTTCCGGAGAAGTTTTACGCCATTTTTTAATATTAGTAATGTAATGATTGGGTGTGTAAAACCCATCAGTCCTTCTCTAATTATAGGAGAAACAGATTTATCGTGATCGCTCTCTTTGCTCGGATTCGTCCTTATCGGAGTCTGTTCTTCTATCGCTCTTTTTGTTCCTCTCAGCCGTGTGCTTAGGCTGTGAGTGTCTCCTGATCAGTGTGCCTATGTCGAGGCTGAGCCGCTCATCTCCTCATAGCAGCTTTTGTTTTAATTTCAGACTCTTCTGCTTATATCTTATTAAGCATATATGGCTTGAACATTGATATGGATGTCCCAAACCATGAACTCTGTCGGTGTCACTCTGCGAACACGCGACGGTTTCTTTCACTTGCTTCTTAGGAGCCACGAGACATGTCTCTTGATGCGCTACACGCAGCCTTCTCATTGCTTCTCAAGAGCAACAACTTCATACTTATGGACTGCGCTAGGTGTAGTCTCAACATTTTCATTCGTTCTTAGAATTAAGCTAAAAATGACCCTGACCGTTACCACGACGTAACAACAACCGTGACGATAACGATAATAATATGGTGACGGTGATGACAACGGCAACGATAATGATAGGGATGATTCTGATGATAATAATTATAATATCGAAGACGATGACGATGACGATTTCGAGAACACCTTCGATAAGTGAGTAAATTTTATATTCGGAAACAAATTTAAATGTTCAACAAATTAAATTTTACACGCTAGAAAAACTATCGTTTAGCGAAATTAGTAAACGTTCACCAAATCTGTGACCCTATTTAATCTTAAAGTGTCTACCAAATATTCTCTTTTTGTCATCAAATTACATTATGTAGCATCAAAAACACTTTTTGTTCACCAAATTTTGCTGAAATTACACCTTCTAAGTGGATTTGATTCGAGAGTTGATTCAGATTAATTTACCAAGAACCCGTATTTTAACCTTTCTGGCAACGTCAGCAAGCATTCTGGGATGTGATATTTAAGTCGCGAGCGAACGAACCCATTCATTCTAAAACTAAATGGGGTCTCAAATTTAGTGAACATTTACTATTTTTGGTGAACAGTCATTTATTTTTGGTGATAAATAATACAATTGGGTGACAAAAACTCAATATTTGGCAGACACTTTAAGAACAAATGAGGCCACAGATCAGAATTTAATTTGGTGACCAGAAGTAAAAATTTGATGAACACTTGAGGTTAAATGGGATCTCACATTAGACGAACATTTACTTCTTTTGGTAAACAAAAAATTTGATTGGTAGCAAACAATATAATTTGGTAAACACTTTAATAAAATGGGGTCTCAACTTTGGTGGACAAAAGTATTTTTCGGGGGGTTATTTTTTCTATATTTTTGGTGAACATTTAAAGCATCCACCGGTCCTCTACATATAGCAATTGTCGTAGGCCAATCGGCAAGATGTTTTTTGTCACCTTCCTTTTCCTAGGAGCAAGCGATAGCCGGCCGGGTCTCACCAAAAGCCTGAAGGGCGTTACCTAATTTTGTTGGTGAATAACTCGGAATTGAAGGACCAACACAAATTTTTAAAAACATTTTTGGGACACCCTGTATTCTGTTTCCACGCATACCTACGCGCTTCCCCTATATTCTTCTTTTGTGGTTTCAGGTTTATTAAAGACAGATTGGACATTGTAGAAGAATTTGAAAATGCATATGCTGAGTACAGAAATAATCGGCCCATAAAACTGTGTTCAAGACATTAAAGTTTTGAAATATCGAAGTATAACAGTCTTAATCAATATGTTACTATACATCATATCATGAAGTTGGATACATATGTCATAAAGTCTCTCGCTTTCAGACACATGTGGTAATATTTCTGTTCAAAGAGTATCGCAATTACCCAAAACAACCTCAGTAAAATTTTCATAATTGTACTCATACATAGTATTATTACTCTTTACGTAAGAAATTCCATTTAGCTCACTTCATAAATTACTTTAACTAAGTTGACTTACCTTAGCTGAGGTACCGATTATAGGTTATACCGATTCTGGACCACAGAATGGTGTCTAATTATCGATTACATAATTATCCTAAATAACTGTCTCTCTCCCTCACATTGACATGAATAATACATATTTCTTCACTTCACCTACTTCATCCTCCTTTGTAGAATTTGCTGGATTATTATTATTCCCACTAATGTTGCTATCATCTAACCAAACACTTGACGCCTCAGTGTCTTCTGCACACATTCGCTCAGTTGTATCTGGTTCACTGCAACAGTAAAATGACATAACATCGATTATCCGAAATAACTGCCTCTCTCCTCATATTGACATAAATGATACTCACTTTTCTCCAATGTTGAATGCAGTAGAATCAATAAAGAGGGCTGGAATATACGAGGTAATACACCGCTGAATTACATTAAAAATGTACACTTTTCCTTTAATATTAAATATTTATTTTGGTCTTTTTAAAGAATATTCTTTCAGCACACGTTTTTCTAATAAGTTTACCAGTTTCTTTAATTCTCCTCTACTTCCTCTATCGTTGACGAGTCAGTGCCATCATGAGATTGTAATAGTGGTGGTACATTTTGAGAACGTCGTAAATCATTTTATTCTCATTGAACAACTTGCTTATACGTGATGGTAGATATACAGTACACGACTGACTGTCGGGACTGGATTCTTGGCATAAACTTGCGATTACTTAACCTCCAAAACGTGTATTAACTCTAAAAAGGTTTCGTACTATGTATACTTGGTTAACAGTTAATTTCGAGAGTGGTAGAATGCTTACTGAGCAAACTGCACTCACATTGTTAATCTTTGTAAGTAAATTGATGCCTTTTACCACTCTTCGTAAATGCTCTTCTTAGTCAGTAGGTTGGGAACGCTATCGCCAGGACTAACAAACTATTTGCTCGTGGAGGTAGAAACTTGTGAGGATACTCCACATTTTCCAGAATCGGTATAGGTTAGCGACCGTGGTCCATTCTGTGGTTTAGAATCGGCATAGCCTCATCTACTCACTAGAAATTGCAATGATTAGATAACAAATGTATTGTTATTTATTATTTATATTGAGTAATAAAAGGCAATATTCAAGGAAAAAATGTAGCAAAATGATATAATGTCCATTAGAAATTAAAAGGTTTGTAAAAATAAGATCATTCTTTGTATATGTGGTACAAGAAAAATTAGTATTTTATGTTAAAATTATTATTACAAAGCCACTAGTTTACATTTCTTCAAGTAGTTATGATAGATTTATATTTGAAAAGATTAGTCTTATTAATTTCTTCAATAGCGTTTGTGTGAATTATTTAGGACATACCTACTTGCAAATTATCGGAACGTTGAAAAATCTATTAACTTATTTATTAATAGTGTTATGCATGTTTTATATTGCAGGAACTCATCAAAGTTTCAGTTAACTTCAGAGCTATTAGATTCCAGAGTTTTCTTATAAATAATGATAAAATACTTGGGACGCACTCGTTATTTCCTTAGTTTCACTGGAATAAAAAACACGTTACATGCATTAATTTATTTACCATTAAACACTCTAATTTCAAAGCTTATCATTTGATGAGGCCGAATGCAGGAAATCAATGTTGATTATAACTGACAAGACACACTCGACCATAGAAACTGTTACATTCCATACATTATTCAAGCAACCAACTGCAATATTCACTTCGAAGTCGAGGACAATTTATTACCTTTAGCAACGAAATCGATCTGATGAGCATTCAAGTATGAAAGAAAAAGTAACATTAGTTACAACATTTCTGCGAAACTATTTCGTCACTTTTATGTAGCAATTGTACCAATGCGAGTGGTAATTAAAAGCATAGATGGTATACGAAAGTAATGACAATACTAATTGCAAGATTTCTAACTTGGTTACTGTTACATAACAGTCATAATATTGCAAACCTAAATACTAAGTAGAAATCACTTAAGACATATGTTTGCTTTCACAATGTAAAATTAGACAGCTTTCAATTTGTGTATTATTAGTGTTTGGGATTGTATATAATAGAGCAATCTAAGAATTAGTTATACGTCTTGTAATTTCATACACTCGAGTTCATTACATTATAATAGAACGATAGTAACAATATGTTCATGCATGTACAGGGTGAATCACTTACCTTTTAATCATCCCTTTCACATTCGAGTTCCAATTATTTCCATTATTGGTACAATTTGATATTCTAAATAAATGTCAGTGCATGGAAAAGACTCGGTAAATACACCTTTATATTTAAATTACTCAACACCGTATAATTATACCATTTTCAACGGCCGATATCCATCATTGGTGATTCAAAGGCAAGTGAATCACCCTGTACAGCGTATAAATATAAATATTCTGCATAAATAGGTAAAATTGTATAGATTAAAATTATTACTGTACTGTTATATTATATAAATTTATAACAGTGTGACATTATAAAGGGTCTGTTCGGAGTGGCAGTTTGCTCAGTTTCCAACCAGTTTTCAATCGTCAAACGCAGCAGCACCTTACGAGAAAGCAAATCGCAAACTGGTTGGAAACCGAGCAAACCGCCACTGCGAACAAACCCAAAATCATCATAAACTAATTTAATACTTCTATACACAACAAAAAGTTGAGTTGCACGATCCACCCTTGTGATATGTTGTCTCTTAAGATGATATATGAATATTATTGCTATAATAAAACAGCCTTGGTTAATATTTCCAAAAAATCTATTATTATTACTAACCAAGTGACTTTGACCGAGCACCTAAATACATACTATTTATTTGCAAACTAAGTTCACTACGTTGTATTAGAATACATTCTTAAAATTGTTACGGGTATTAAAGAAATACAAAAAGTTATGCGAAAATATATTCAAAACTCGCCAACAATAAACAATTTCAGCTGAATCTTCCGCAGTATTTGTACATTCCTATTTCTACACGCATCACCGTATGTTCAATTCACCAGTTTTAAACTTCGATTCTACGATGCACTTATTTATTATATATTTATTATATATATTATTTATTATAAAATAAAAATGCGAATTTATAATTCTTTTATTATCATCCAAATGTTACTTTGCGCCTCTGCTTTTGCATAAAATTAACAATCAGATATAACCGAATCGGAGAAACATAAACTTTATGTCAGAACGAGTCATTTGACCACTTACGACGGAAACAGCCGGTTACGGGTCGTGTTAAAAAGCACCACCGAAATAATAACGTCTGCCAGATTGGTTTCATTCTCCCGCCACTGCATCTCCTCGGAAAAGTGATCGGTACACAGTGGAAATCTGCCTGCCATTTACCGCGGCGAACTTCTACGCGCGCGCGCCTAGCTTCTGCGGAATCAATCTTCCCTTTCCAGAGCGTCGGGCGTCGGGCGCCGAGCAAGTTAAGGGAGTTAACGGGCCACTATATTTTGCGGAGCCGCGGCGCGCTGATTTATTGGCGCAAGATCGATTGTACATTTTCATCAGCGCCCCCTTATTTCGCCACTTGGGAAGCTTGGCGATGATGGCGCGTTTCCTAATGTCTCTCGTCGCTCCACAGCCGGCCGTCCACGCATAGTGGACCAATCTATTTCCGGTGTCTCCGGCTCGCCGTGGAATTAGGAAAGTTGCCCTGCCGTAATGGCAATTGGCATGCTCGCGTCTCCTCGTGTATGAGTGTTGCGGCTGTGTGCGTGTGCACGTGTGCGAGGAGTGGGATTGCAAAATGGCGAAAGGACGGGCAGTAAATCAAGATACGAAGCTCATCGGGTAGCCGTATATTACGACAGTTATACGAGCCATCCATCATCATTTAGAGGTGGCATCTATCAGCGTCACCACTCGTGAGAGCGATAATGACGATTCCACGGCTTAGCGGCTTGCTTTGACCCACGGCAGCCTCCACAATCGTTAATTTACGGGCGACTCCTCCTTACATCCCTCTTGGCATCCTCCTCTTCCTCCTCCTCCCCCTCCTGAGCCCCGCTCCTCCCCCTTGCCCTACGCTGCCTTCTTCCTTGCGATAATGCTTGCTTGCTTCGCCGTCCCCGTAATCGCTGACGGCTTCTTGTTCAGACTTTTACGCTTTTCCCTTTTACTGTCCATCATCCGCTCCCGGCCAATCGTCTGCTTAATGCTGCTTTTGCTCCTCCTGACACATAGATGTAAGTACAGTTTTCAGGACTCCCGTTTATCGTGTCGAGCATTCCGCATTTCTTCGATTGGCTTTCACTTTTAACGGTATTCTCAACCCGCTTCCGAAAGTTTTACAATTTGTAGTGAAATTCCTCGAGGAAACTCTCGGGTGTTTCAGGAAATATAAATAATATAAGGGAATAGCTTTGAAACTATGAATAGTACATTGCACGTTTCTGTTTTTTACGATTGTACTATTATGTAAGATAAGAAAAATTATTTCAAGCAAAGCGGATCCTGTAAATAAACAAATAGAAAATACGAGTGCGAATTGAAATCCTACTGCAAAGTCTCAAGCAATTTTCGAAGATGCAGATCAAATGTATTACATTTTTCTGAAAACTTAAGACGAGTAAATCATGATTTCAAAAGTTAATGAAATTCTTCAAAGAAACTTGAATGTTTCATGAAATAATATATATGAATAATAAACAGAAATATGTTTTAACATTACTATTGTACTATTATATAACAGACAAAAATGATTTGAAATAAAGTTAATGTTGTAACTAAATAAATAGAAAATACGATTGCGAACCGAAATCCCATTAAGAAGCCCCAAGCAATTTCGGAAGATGCAGATCAAATGTATTACATTTTCCAGAAAACTTAAGGTGAGTAAATGATGATTTCAAAAGTTAATAAAATTCCTCAAAGAAACTTGAATGTTTCATGAAATATAAATAATATACAGAAATATGTTATAAAATTACTATTGTACTATTATATAACAGACAAAAATGATTTGAAATAAAGCTAATGTTGTAACTAAATAAATAGAAAATACGATTGCGAACCGAAATCCCATTAAGAAGCCCCAAGCAATTTCGGAGGATGCAGATCAAGTGTATTACATTTTCCTGAGTACTTAAGGCGAGTAGTCCTGGAAAAGGAGCGATCAGTACAAAGAGTAAGGCGATCGCAGGCTGTCGCGTCAGAAGCAGAGCTCGTCAATCACACTCTTATCTACACATGCACCCCTGCCACGTGGGTGCAAACAGTACATCGCCCGAAAGGCGGCGAGCAGGAGCACTCCCGACGGCGTACCTGCTGCGTCACACCACCCGAATAACCCACTTAGCCGGGGATCGACTTTTCTTCTCCGCACGGATCTCCCAAAGTAAGGATCATCCACGCTTGGCAGCCTGGGGCACACAAAAAGAGCAATTACAGCCCGGAATTTGTTCGAGATTATCAGTCATCCCACAAAGAAATTACCCGGCGAAAGAGAAAACGTGTTTCTTTAAAGGCAGTTGTCGCTCGAATCTACCTATTTTTCGAATTGGGTGAAATTGTTGTGGTGCAGAGAGATTATTAACGGTAGCACTACTGACAATTAATGTATACTTACTTTTTATTTATTTATTTTCGTTATTATGTTAGTATAGTAAGCTGCCATGAATAATCTTACAGAAACTGTTATTTATTTGTAGAATTCCAAGTAACGGAAAATCTGTTATGATACAGTATTATATTTAAATAAAGGAATAAATGTTGCCATAGCGAACTATATGCTAATCATTAAATATTAAATTTGAAATGTTACATATAAACTGTTATGTAACGTTACATACTAATTGATCAAGGATAAGTGTTAAATGTTAAACAAGAGAAGAATAAGGGAAATTAACTACGCAGCATGACGGTTAAAGCATGTTGTTAAAAAGTTTCTGTACATATCCGTACCTGACCCAGTAGCTTCTTGGCTGACATATCACGAATATTAACACTAGAACTACTGACAATTAATGTATATCTACTTATTATTACGAGATCAATTAAAATGACTGGTTATTAATAAAGAAACTTATAAAAAAAATATAATGTTTTCATAATTATTCGGTAAATCTAAGGTTGGAATATTTATAGGTCGTGGAGATATGTATTTATAAGTTATGTCCCATTTTCTATTTCATTATGCATGTATATTACTTACAGTTATATTTTAGTAAATACAATCTTAGAAGGAATGTGAAATAGAAAATAATATTATAACAATTATCGTGTGTAAATTGAATTGTAAGTCGCTTATTTTTAAACGCGAACAGTACCCCATCAAAGTTTTCATGTGACTAACACGTAATCACAAAAGAATGATATATGAAATATGTATAACCAAAATACTGGACGTGTCGTAAGAAGCGCTGAAGGCGACATAAGAAAGAAACAATAACAGCTGCAGTCCTTGTGTCTTTTTCTGACACGTTTATTTAAATATGCTCGTTTTACTGTTTTTATAATTGATATTCTCTGAAATTTGTATTCTTTTCGCTGAGACACTACCCGGTTATTATGATTGGTTCCAGTATATCTGCCTAAATATAGCGCATACAAGTAAGTAAGTATGTATGTAAGTTTGGGAAAGGGAGGATGGTGGGAAGACAAATCGATAAATTTCATCTTTTAATATTATAATAAAAGTCGTGTCAAATTTCGCGGAAATTCAACGCCACGAATGTGAATAGTTTCTATAAAAAATGTAAAACCACTAATTTTGACGGGTTTGATAGTTCTGGTGCTAAATAAGTTTTAAGTTAACTAGGTTTGATTTTTGATTCAATTGGCCGTCTACGAAACCCAATAATTTCGATGATAATCACTGACTTTTGAATATACTATTTACAGACGGCAAGGAAAAATGGAACGCTTTTTATTTTAGCATCAATATACATCGTATGATTTGGAAAAAACTGCAGGATTATTGAAGAGTATGAATAAGTGAAGCATTATTCAACATTATTGAGCGTTTTGTTAAGAAGATTTATTTTCATAAAGACTGTCATTTTTCGTGAAGCTGAAAACGTAACGTTGCTGCAATTCCAGTGATAAATATTGTTAATCAATTTTATACCGAGTATAAATACTTATCCAACTAAAACTCTCAATGAGAAAGCATAGTACAGATAATCGTTTCTTATTTTCTTATACTTCTATTTTCAACTAATGTAACCAGAAGCATGAATATCACAGGAGAACCAAAGCCAAGTCTTACTTCCGCGATGTTCAAATTCCACAGAAAAATAGAGCCACAATATAATGTCAAAAAATAATCTCTTTAACCCACATATAATGCAAAACTGTCCTATTCGCATAGTTTCCAAACTCTCACTTCAAATTCTATGCTTACTATTTCTCTGAAATACCATGACAAATACCACATTATTTACGGAGTTGTTCTGTTACGGTCGGTCGATCATCGCATCAGTCGGGGGTCAGAATGACTCGGCATTCGTTGCTCGAGGGTTAACTACTGGCATTTCCCAAGCAAGGAAATGGATATCACACAAATCAGTCATGTTCTCCTCGAGCTGGCACATGGATACATGGTGGCAAGGATAAGCGTAGGTTGCGAGGGGAGGTTGCAACGTGTCAGTCGGAAGGTGCTCCTCCACTCGGGGTAGCGGCGGCGGCGACGGCAGCGGCGACGGCGAACAAGGGAAAAACAAGGAAGGAAAGAAGCAGGAGTCTTCGGGGCGAGGCGGGGTGGTCGGAGATGGTAGGAGAGAAGTAGGAGAGGCCGAAAGGGAGGAAAGTAAAGAATGGGGCGGGCCAGGTCGAGCATTGTGCGCTGATAGATGTGTCAAATCCGGTCCGTATTGTGCCTACGGAGATAAATGGGCCCCGAGTGAAGAAGCAAAACACGTGGCTTTGTTGCCGCGCCACTCATCGAAGGTAATTTAGAGCGCTTCTCTCCGAGCAATATCCCTGGCAGCTCGCATGCCGCTCCTGCCCCAGTGCAGTCCGCCACCCCATATTTCACTTTGATTCGACCAAGCCGCGCGATCGCGCGCGCGCGCGCACGGTAACGACAATCCATTATCGCGATAAACATTTTGCATATGAAATCGAGAGGTTGCGCCGCCCCGGATCTTCTCGGCTCGCTTTAATCTCTCTTTCTCTCTTTCTCCCCCCCCCCCCCACACATACACATACACACACGTATATATGTATATACACACATACTCTCTCTTTCTTTGGCCGCGTTTATTGAAACGACGCTAGCACGGTTATCGACGCTGCCACGGAGGCCTTGATTTATTGCGTTGCTTTACGAGCCAAGCTGATTCTTGCCAGGTAAAACTTTCCCAGCCACTTCCACGCTCGCTCGAAACCCGCGCACTATGTTCGGTAGCATTAATAGCGGAAAATTTGAAAGCCTCCAATCCCCATTGTAGCTGGGCCGACTCATAAGGAGATGGACAGCTATTGGCCGCTCGGTGAAATATGGGCTGCGCGCCGGGGGGTGCACCGTTGCAGTTAATCTCGAAACAGTAACATAGGTTCCAGCCACCATAACACGCCGGCCCTAACATCCCATGGTACGTGTGCGCATGTATGGGCGGTATGCGTGTGACGTGGAAAGGCAGTGTAAAGGAACGGATAAATAATGACTATGTATGTATCACTCGGAATAACAGGGCGATAAGTCAATGGATTGTTGATCAGTTGGCGTGCAGTGGTTGGTATAAAAGAAAGATCGGGATTTGTGTTCTTAAACTATCATCTGTTGCGTTAGCGATGAGTCATTTTTCCTGTCAACGAATTTTCCTGTTAAAAAATTGCAATGAAATGATTTGTTGTTTGTACATTTCAGCTCTTTGTGTTTGTAACGGTTTCAGGAATGTCTCCTTCGACAATAAAATCATATCAATTCAGACAACATTAGTTACTTATAAATAATTTAAGAATTTTTAGAAATATTCTCCAAGATTTCCTAATTCCAGTAATAACCCCAATCTAAAACCAACGGAGAAAGTAATTTCAAAGAAGCATCGTTCGATCGGACTTTCCTTTGTCTTTACCAGTACAAAATTTGAGCTGCGAAGGCAGAATATTTCTATTTATTTCTCGCCGGTATACATCCGCAAGCTAAAGCGCACAATGTAAAAACAGATTGTTACCCAGTTGGCACGCGTTGGATGTGCCATTAATCCGACGGACGATTACTCTCCAACAACGAATTCCGTTCCTGATTCGAGTGACTATCCGTCAGTGCGGGCACCCCGGCAAGTAAGAATTCGTATCTCGCAGCAAGTGTGACTGTAAATCGTCCTCGAAAATATAACAGAGTGCGCATCAGGCGGGAGTCGAGTAAGAGCGGGTCGAGCGCGCTATTACGGGCCTCCGAAATAAATCGACAGCGTTAAACAGCTCTCCAGCGTTGAGCGGAGAAACGTATATGCGCGGCAGGGTCATTCGCTGAGAGTGGCCGAACATATCTCTTCGGTAGGAGACACGTTTAGGGCGGGCATAACTTAGAAGGAGCATCGTCGCTCTATGATTAGCCAGCCTCCCGGAGAAGCGTTCAGGAATAACAGAAAAAAGTGATGTCGTACGGCCAGAGAAAGAAGGCTACCGTGTAGAAGCGACTCTGGAAGGTAGAGGGGAGGAGTGAGGATCGGTGGTTGCACGTCATCCAAGGAAGATGCATAGTGCTGCTCGGGGCGATGTCGGGAAGGCCTAGAAGGAGAGGGTCCGAGTGAGAGAAAGAGAGAGCGAGCGAGTGAGTGAGGGGGCAGGAGAGAGAAATAAAGAGAGTGAAGGCAATGCCACACTCCGCCACCCTGGCGACACGGCTGGGTGCAGAGCTGAAAGCGAGAATTCTCCCGCGGCGCGGAGACGTGGCACTCGCTCCGCATAAATCATTCCGCTTCTGCTTGGAACAGGGAGGCGAAAATAGATGGAGCCCTCTTCGTCTCCGTTTATCTTTCTTGGCCTGCCGCTTTGCTCTTGCTCTCTTGTTGCTTCGCGGCTTCGCTCTTTCAGCGTGCTGCTTGGTATCCGTCTCCCATTGCGCTTTATAGGTGCGCAGACCCCGGCCGCCCGCCACGGCCCCCATATACTTACTCTCCACTCTCCTCTTTCTCTCATCTCTCGTCTTTTGCTCTCCCTCTTTCTCTAGAGAACTCGAGGAAGCATGCCTTGCACGCCGTACAACCTGGCTACACACGCCAGTCCACTTCTTTTCTCTTTCGACGGCGCAGCGGCAGCGCCGCGCCACGCCGGATAAAGACCTCCCACATATTTTCGTGACTTCCCCGGCCAGGTATCCACGACCCACGCGGCGGGGCATCCTGCCAGAGGTCGGACAAAAATGTGACCTCGGGACCCGATATCCACTTTCGAGAGGACACACTCTTTAGCTCACCGATCGCCCGCTCCGACCTGCCCTGACAAGCTTTTTCGACGGCACGCCGTTGGTGGCACAGATCCGACCTTCCGGTTTCCTATGTCTCAAAGATCGCCGACTCCAGCCGTCATGCGATGACCTTCCTCTTCACTATTTTGTTGGCTTGAAGAAGTTTGAGGAAGAAGCTTGTGACCTGGTCGAACGGTTCTCGTTCATTGTCGACCCTATGATTTTAGGAGTATTGCTAAAGTGTTAGGTCTTACTATTATTGGATACGTGAATTCATTGGTTGTACTTTAAGTTGGCCGCAGTACAGTTTTGGGTCACTTTTACATCGAAATCGATGTATTAGTTCTTGAAACTGAAGAGAAACCAAATCTATACGGCGTCCATTAGACCACCATCGGTCTAACATACCAACATCGGCCCAGCATCAGGATTAGAATGAAAGAAACATTATCTGGAAAAGCCGGAGTCTACTTACTTTCAAGCAACGCCTGATGTTTCCCTTGTCCCACCTGCTAGCTCGCCATAGAACTCTTGTTGAATTTAGCGGTGAGTGCGTCGATGCGTCTCGCGACGGGAAAAGGCTAAGTAAGGGTATAAAAAGCGGCGAGCCGACAAGAGATGAGCCGAAACCAAATCGAAGCTGTTGATCTTCACAGACGTTGCGCGATCTGCAAGCGTCACGTTAGGCTTGTTGGGAGGCATTGTTCTCTTTGTAGCTGGGGATCCTAAGCTGAAGCTGGGCTGCCCTTCAGAGCCTATATTCTTCCCGACATCCCTATCCCAGCATCACGCCGGGCGAGCCACGGTGCGCCATAAATCTTCGCCCTGTTTTTACGTGTTTGACCCCCGAGCGACTATGCCATTATTAGACGCAGCTTTCAGCGTTATCCCACTAACAATTTCACGAAACCACACCGTAACTGCTGCTCCCTCCCCGACCACTTTCTTTCAGCATTTTCTGACATTTATTGACCAGCTACGGTCCTCTCTCCCCTGTTCCTTTCGAAAGTGTGCCGAATTTATCGCCCTGTGTCAGCGGCAGTGACATACCGTCTGCCTGCTACCGGCCCTGCTCCCTGACATGTCTTCGAGAAGGCACGCCTGCCTTCTTGCCTGTTTGCTCGACTGCCTGCCGGTCCCCTGTCATTTCTTGAAATCTTAACCGCGTGACACGAAAATTAGTGGACGAATTAAGAGGAGACCTTTCCCCAGCGCCGCCACCGCCGACGCTGCCGTCGCCCGAGAGGATCTCAAAGGGGCCGGGTGTGTGCCGCGCAAGGCAAACAGGGAAAAGTTATGAAGGTGTAACTCACACGCCCATTTCCGTAACGCACGCATTAAAAAGAACCGGTCTCCTACTATGAGAACCGGACGTGAATATATTTCAGAGCGCCCGAGGAATATATGTTTCTGGCAACGCTATCGCCCGCGGCGATACCTGCCGAGAATTATTAGTATTGAGATAAAGCATGTCTTTGGAACGTTTTTATTATCTACGCCGGACTAGACTAATTATGGACTATTCATATTCGACTGATTTGCATTCCGGCATGTTACTTCGTTACACTTTACGATTTTATAATTTGCTCTCGCCGGAGAATGTGTTCTGGAAAGTAGTCGTCTCTGATGGGAATTCTTAAGAGTTTTGACCCGACATTTTTATAAGTTTTTAACGATCATCTTTGTCGAGGAGGTTAAGGCGACATAAACGAGAGAATGTATGCGTTCCTTGACCCCTCTTATTCCGTCATTTTCTTTCTACACTGCAGAGAATAACGATTGTATTCAAAATTTACGAAGGCAAAGTAGACATTTGTTTTTAAATGGAGTTTTTCAAAGGCAAAGGTATACTTAGCATCTTCCCCGGGCCGAAGAGGTTAAGTAGCGATGGAAAAAAGCATTTTCAAGTATTCGTAACCAAGGATATCCGGAATATGTTCGGTATCCACGGCATTGAGCTCGGAGCCGAGAAGGCAAGCAGGAAAAATGGGCCCATCGCTTACGAGAAGAACCACTGCCAGTATTCCCGGCCACATGAGACGACAGCAGCGCTTAGCGCGAAAGCCGGGTAGACCAACAAATCACAACGGGACTCGGGAGCGGCGGAGGTGACGTGAAAAATTGCCTCTGCTTTCATAGAAAACTAATAACGCCCTGGCACATCAAACGCGTTTCCGGGAAATCATTACCCACACTGGACGTCTTCCATATAACCCGGTGGTAATGTTTGTGTCTGATATACACCTCTGTCGGCCGAGGATTTCTCTGACATGTATTTGTAGACGAAAAATACATGTTTGAATATGAACGTTTCCAGGGGATGTCTGGGCAAAGCGAATAACCCGACCAAAGTGGATCACGGCTAATTCGAAAACACGATTTAGATAGCGTTGTACAGTGGCATTTTAGAAGTAACATCTTTCTTGACGCCATGTCGCTTTTATTCCTGTCTTTGCAGCAAAAATAACTGTTGTAATAATTAAATTCTAATTTCTCAAGACATTGTTGTTATTCAAACAAACCAAATATGTCCCAATTTATTTTGATTTAAAGACTAAGAGCTACTGAAATCCCCCAAAATTACATTGAAATGTAAAAAAAACGCCGAGTAGTTTTGATCCACACTGTATAAATCTTCTACCCCACAAAAGTGTTCGGCCCTTGCCAAAAATTATTTTAGTTTAATCAAATGTATGTCATTGATAAAGTTACAAAAAGTCTTTCAAACCGTATTAATGAATCTTTACAAAAATAAGATCATAAATATTAAATAAATGTATAGCGCGGCATTTTTTCATAGTGCTCAAGTGATTAGGATTGTACGCTCACAAAACAAAAATGTGTTTCCTTACACTGCTGAATAGAACTCAATAACTTAGAGGTAGAAAAACGGTGAAGTAAAATTCATCATCAACAAAACATCCAATACTTGTCAGGCCCGATTATTCACAAATAGAATTTCACACTTTTCACGCGACAAAAACACATGGAGCGCCAATAATATGAAGAATCGTATTTACTTTACGTCGTACCAAACTAATTTTCAAGCCTTTTATACAATCTTTTTTTATTTCCATGCAATTTTATAACAATGACAATGAAATGGAGAACGCAATTCGGAGATTAAAAGACAGTTCGGAGAAGGTTAGGACATTTCGCAAGAAACGTGGAGCATTTATTCTTAATGAGCGGTGCTTGAGAGCGCAATCTGTTATGTAAAGGGGGTCGTGGCTGACCGAATAGGGTAGTCATGAACTACACGCATGCAGAGCCGAGGCGTGTAGATGGTTGTAAGTGGTTGAAAGGAGAGGAGGCGCAGCGCGGTGGTGGTGGCGGCGGTGGCGGCGTCATCACCAGCTATGGGGTGGTAACGGCGTCGGCGACGATGCAGAAGCCACGGGGGATAACAGGCAGAACGACAGAGGCCTGTCCTGGTGTGAGTAACGTCCCGAGTAATATTACGATGACAGTAATTGCCGCTTTGATCAATGCAGGCCCGGCCACGAGCAGGCAGCCTGTCAGCCCGCTGGGATCCAACAGGATCCTTTCCGGCTTGCTTGCTGGCCGCTCCTCCTGCCGGATGTTGCTTTTATCAGCCTCCGATCTGATTCATCTTACTCGCCGAGAGATATTCCCCGATTTGCCCACTAATTGTAAGACGCTCCGATCGCAAATTGGATTTGACGCTCTCTTCTAACTGCGAGAGCCTCCTGATATCTTAGTTTGCCTGCTACGCCGCTCACGGCCGAGACAACCTCGGCCAAGCTTGATTACTACGAGGGGATCCGGACTTTGCCAATCGACGAGGTAATTACCATTCTACACGGTGTAAGTTCGGTTGAATGTCGTGGAAACTTAATATCACATTCAGATTATTTTATTACAAGCTTGGCCGAGACAAGTTCCGCCAAGCTTGATTACTACGAGGGGATCAAGACTTTGCCAATCGACGAGGTAATTACCATTCTACACGGTGTAAGTTCGGTTGAATATCGTGGAAACTTAATATCACATTTAGATGATTTTATTACAGTCAAAGTATAACAAAATTTAGTCTAAACCAATTTCGAATTTGTTATAGATAATCTAACCCTAGTTATTCTATTAGAGCCAAGGTTTCTGGTAAACCCAGCACTTGTAATTTCTTTCTGATTGAAATTTCTTTCTTTCAAAATTCAGAAATAATTCCTTGATCCTGCAACTTTTTCATAAATCGAGGTGAAAGTTTTATAGCAGATAAAAACTGCTACACTTCGGGATAAGTATCCTCGGCTGTCGCGCGCAATACTATACTATGTATATTTGGCGTGAGACTATACCGAATTTCGTGATTTTTTCCAAATTTGAAAATATCTTTAAACAGTCGTTGAATGTTCCACTTCAAAGCATGATTATTAAAAATTAAGTGTTTCACGTCTTACTCTTTATTATTATATCATTCACTATTAACATTATATTAGGAACAATGCCAACTTTTATTATATTATTATTCAGTTGTACAGAAAGAGACATTAATTAAATAATGCAAAAGTCAAAAACATTTAACAAATAAAAAAAACCGTTAATGTTCCAATTTTAATATTTATTGGATTCAAAAATATTTCAATTTTAATCACATCGATTATAATGAATATATTGAATGATTAACACTGTAGCTTCGAACTCTAGCACTTCCGAAGTGTTGTCAGATAATGTTACCTCCAACTGTGTACTTGGCTTTAGGTTTGCGGGTAGCAAGGCCAACCGAAAGATGAAGAAGTGGGGAAGAAGGTAGTGTGGGGGGTTAATGCGCGTTTTATAGGTTCGAGGAACTGTTGGAGCAAGTTAAGTCAAATCAAAGGTGCGTATGTGCCTTCCATAACCGTCACTTTCTTCGTGGCCAATGGATCATGAGGGAGTGTGCGGCAAGTATAGCTTGGTAAGGGGGCCGGCAGCAGTCGTTACCGGGTCCTTCCTTTGAGCTCGGGCAAACTCTGATAGGGCGCGCGAGAGAGGAAAGAGCGCGTTTCTGAGTCGTAGGAAATGGTGGCGTTGCTAGCAGGCCGGTTGTTATCCGAGCGTAAGTATACAGAGTCGCGCACCGGGGGAAGTGCACACGCCGGTACCAACTGTGTAATTTGAGGGTAATTCCCCGAGTCGTATAACCTGTAGGTAATGCCGGCAGGCAGGCAACCAGCTAGAGAGTGCATCAGTGCACTGCTCGTTTCGTTTAATTGGTCGTTCCCGGGTTTACGAGGTTTGAACCGAGGCGCGCTACGAGCGGAGGATGCTGCGCGCAGCTCTCCGAAGGATCGACGAATCCCGGCTGCCGCCGTACAACCGCCGACTCCGAACCTGCCACTCAACTTTTGCCAACACCGCACTGCTATCATCGCACATGATTCTCCTGGGTTTTTGCAACAACCAGCGAAACGCCCGAATGATAGGGAATAGAGGAAATTCAAGAAAGTGGATAAGTTAACATAATACATGTATGAAGAAAATGGCCAAGCATTAGCATAGCGAAACTCTGTTCTTGCAGTTTTATTTCTTACGTAATCCTGTGCCAATAGAAAATATGAAACATAGAAGTTTATCTTCTTAAAAGGGTAGGTTGAAGTTCTTTAAATCGTCCTATTTTTCACATTAAGGTTTATTACTCACAAATGAAAAATCATATCTTTCTTTTTTTTATTTCATAATAAACAGCAGTATTTCTCCTTTCATATGTAATTTTTTTATCATTTTCATGCATCATGATCAATTTGAATTTGATTTAGGCAACTGCTATCCTAAAACGCACCCCAAGTTGTCAAAATGGCTTTCCAATTGGACATCACGATATTAATAAGAATTTTGCATATAGAGCAAAATCAATTAAATAATTCTTATTTGCAGAGCCAACAGAATAAATAAGATCGATAAACGTAAATTTGGGTTAAAATGTTTGGTTAACAAAAATGCCTATTTTTAGGATCTAAATCTAACAGTATTGTAACCATTGCCAGTTTCAGTCAAATCGCGCCGGTGCAATTTAGATACTGGTAACATCGTAGTTTTTTTATTTATTAACCTAGAAACATTAGTGGAAAAAAATGTAATGTATCGATCTAAATCTAACAGTATTATAATTACTAGTAATTTTCACAAACATGACTAACAGTATGTCAAACAATATCATCAATATAACAGCTTTTCTGTAAACATCAATAATAGCCCTGTTTTTTGCTGCAAATGTTTAAGGACAATTGAAACATCACTGCTATACTTTGAGAATGTAAAATAAGTTAATAAACAACCAGACGGAGGTATGCTTGGATTTATAAGCAAGAGGACGGAATTTATATTACAAGTCCACAAAAATCTCAGTTTTATAATAAACCGCAATAATAAACTTCACATTATTCACTCCACTCACCAAACAATAATACCCAGCTATATTCAAACATTACCTATACACCATACTTTAATAACAAATTGCTAACGCATGCCAACAAATCACGAATCACGAATAAACCATGAAACTAATCTCGATTACAAATAACATAGCCGAGTGAATTAGACAGTGTAAGTTTCACTTATTGTTCATCCTAACATCGCAATGCATCAAGCGATACGTGTGAGTGCCGGGGGCCGGAATTTAGATGTCCAAGCGTAATTAATGCCGGCCGGGTGTCATTTGGCGCGGCGATGATCATTTCTCAGCGTATTTCAGTAGCCGGTCAGCGGAATGGAAAGGAGGAGTGGAAGCGTCATGTATTTAGACGTGCTAGAAAGCACAGAGAAGAGAGAGAGAGAGCGAGAGAGCGAGAGAGGGGGGGGGAGGAATGGGAGAAGAAGGAGAGAGGAAGGTGGAGCATAACATAAGTACATATGTAGGTAGGAAATGTGAGCGGAGGGTTTAATATCGCCAGCCGAAATAGAAGCAATAAATGCTTGTCAAGTAAATCAGGATGAAGCGCCATCGAGGAGAGCGTAATGGCCGCATTAAGTGAATAACTCACGGTTGCAGTGTCAGACTCCGGGCGGCAGCCGTGAGGTGTGCGTTGGACTGTTAGGAACTGTTAGGGGTGATAGCGCTGCCATCCAACAACTTTACGATGTTAAGTGCCGCCGAGAGCCGCTCCTGACGCATTACCAACCTAATTTCTGCCAAACGCCGATGTCCCCGGGCAAAGCCAATTCGAAACTCCGCCTCTATGTGTGTCTGTCTGTGTGTGTGTGTGAGTGTGTCAGTGCATTAAGAGCGCCCGACCAATTGATAGGACTCATTGCCAGTTGATCTTCCGGCAGAGTTTCGGCGTAACGTTCAACTGCGCAGCCGGAAAACTGCAGCTTCGCCGGGGCGTTCTCGGTTATCGTGCAGTTTATTGCGCCGCCGGATCCTCCTTGCGCCAGCCGAGCTTTCACATAAATTCCCCGATAGCGACGAAGCGAAATGTCTGTGAATTCGTTAACGTCGACAAAAGCATTGGGAATCCAATTTTGCGCCAACCGCTAGATCTGAAGTATGGAGCGCCACAAATCCGGCCACTCGCTAAACTATTCACCCCCGCAAATCCATTACACACCCTCGCCGCTTGAGGTGCTTTGTTAGTAATGTTTAAGCTTTCCTAAACATATTTCCTGTCTCGTCCAACGTTTCGATTAACTGCCGGCGAATTGGCAACCGCCCACTCGGAGAGCGAAAGCTTTTTAATCTTCCTTTGTTTGACAAACCAAGAGTTTCAATCAACGTCACACGCTACTGTCATACGCAACTTCTGCATGTGTTAGGATTTCTTAGAAACATTAACCCTTTAACGGTGGACTTCTTTTGGAGAATGTCTATCTGCTTGCATAGTTAGAATTAAGTGATGACGAGTACATTCGGATTCTTGCCATTTTATTTCACATAAGTGATGAATGTTAAATATTAAATGTTAAATGATAAGCGTTAAATGTTAGACGGTAAAAGTCAAACCTGCTCGCATAGTTAAAATCTCCTGCAATTTCCTGACATTTTAATTAATTTATTTGAAATATAGCAATATTATCATTAAATGCAACAAATTATTGCCCATTTGATTTCTTTATTCTGAGAAAAGAAAGGAATGTTTCATTCGTTGTAATAATTACGATTTTCACAGCAAAACGTATTTTTCTTCGTGTTTGACAAACCCCGCGTGAATAAGTATGACAGTGAATCTAAGTTACTGAGAAATTTGAAGAGCGCTCCAACCGTATAAATGATAACAAGCAACGCACTCTCTTGAACTAAGATATATTTATACATAATATTGCATAAACTATTAGCTTAGTTTTCCCATTATTCCTTGTTCACCGGCTGCGCGACATATACATTCGGTGGAGCTCGATGATAACCCAAGATTACGACTTTCCTTTGAAATTTAATGCGCGTATAAAATAGGCTGTAAAAGCAAATCGAGATACTTAATCCATAAGAATAGCTCCAATGCCAAACCGCTTTCAGTTAAATGGGCTATGCTTTATGGACATGTAACGTTGATCGTAATATGTGTATGCACAGTTGTACACACACACACACACACACACAGCGCAAAACTTTCCTATTTATTTATATATCTAATTTACATCATTTTATAACTACATTGATCTTTTAACGATTAACAGAACACAATATATGTGTACACTTACTTAATTATTTAATTTAATTTTAAGCCGAATTCCTTTTATAGAAGTTATCGAGTTTCTTATACTATAAAAAATCTTTGACAATTTTCACTTGATCTCGCAATGGTTGTAATCTGGAATAGCATTTAAGGGTGTAGATACACTTCTAGCCGATAAATTGAGGGTTAAAGTTAATATTTGGACAAAATATAAACAAAATTTTTATTCCAAGCCTATAAAATATATGTACAGGCATATGATTAAATAAAGTGTATTATAAATTAATTTCATTAATCTATCGGTCATAATTACAGAATTGCTATGGATGTATGGTCGAATTTTTTTCCAAAACGCGATTTAAGGTATCTATTATAGATCAGTCAATTTTTATCCGAAACAGATGAAGCAATTTTTTCTCGAAAGCCAGTGCGCAACCAGGCCGATTTTCAAAGTTTGAGTCTCTAAGAAAACGGTATACTTTTAGATCTCTTATTTAATTTAAAACTTAACGAGCCTTTTAAAGACGAAGAATCCATAATCGCATGACTAAAACTATTGTCGAGGAGCGTGCGATAATATTTATTACATGCAAGGTCGATCGCGAGGGTGAATCCTACAAAAGTGAATGCCTGGTTCTTGTAGGAATGAATGGCAGCAGTTTAATGTTAGCGGCGATATGAATGAAATGATGCGCACCCCAAGAGGGAAGATAATCTAATCGAATGTAAGGCGTTCGAGGCGTTAATCCGTGATAAAAAGGAGGAAGTGGAGGAGGAATAGTGCATTAAAAAGAGAGAGGGTCTGGTTTGAGGCGGCGGAGAGTGGGGCTGGTGGTGGGGTTGAGAGGTGGGAGAGGTTGATTTAGTAAGCACATTCGTGGCCGAGCCGGCGACTAATTTACATGGCTGCCAGAATGCCAGCGGCGTTGGCGGCAGCGCTCTCGCACTCACTTCCTTTGTCCGCGTTACACCTCCCCCATTGCGCGCGCGCGCGCGCGTTAATTCTTAAGAATTAGTGAGACGGAAAACATGGCAGTTCGACGGGGAGCGCGAGCGCGTGGAGAGACAGGGCGCGCTCGCGATATACATAGCAGGAAAACAAGCGTAAGGAGCGGGCGGGCGGGCGGGCGCGGAGGAGCAGCCGAGGAATATATTTATAGCCGCCTCGAGCTATTAAGATAATTTATCGGGGCCATTACCGAACAAACGAGAGCATTAATCTATTCTAGCTTCATAAAGAGAACTTCGTCGACGATTTTGTAGCCCGCGCGCCAAACGAGCACTTCGCAGTAAATTGATGGATCCCCCTGACCCGGCTGAGGACCCTCGCTAAATTGCTCGTAAATTTTTATTTATTCCGCCGCAAATAAAACCACCGCCAGCCGCTCTACGTTGCTGCCGCGCACGGCTCGACTCCTCGGCGACCGTCGCGCCGCCTCGCGCCGCCTCCTCCAACCGATCCCAACCGATTCCAGAGCCTCTCCGCAGCATCCGTTCACTCGTCTTTCACTTCGATCTTTCTGCGCGGTCGCGCATCCGCCACTTCTCGCTCTTCTCGCTCTTCTCGCTTCCTAATACCTTCGCCGATTTTCCCCACACGCAATTATCGGACGCTAAATCGCATCGAGATATTCTCACTTTATGCTTCGTCGATATCTTTACGGGGACGATCTCATTAATTGATATGCAACTATGTACACTTGGGATAATTTAGCTGGAATTATTTCTTGTTTATATGCTTTGCGTTTAGTTTCATCGTGTTTGTGTAACGGTAGCTGCCCTACCCTGCTGTGCTCGTTACCAAAGGAATGTTCTTTAACACTAGAACTACTAAACCAGTTGTTTCGACTGGTTTTAAGTTCTTGTTACAAACTATTCATATTTATAACTTTGCATTCCCCTAAAATTTTACACGACTTTTATTACAACATTTACAGGATCAAGTTTATATGTCTTTTCACTTTCCTTCCCTTTTTCGAGGTTATACTATACGCTGTCATATGTACTTACTATACGCTGTACCTAAATATACCAGAACCAGCTGAAAAGGCTGATTAGTACCTCACCAAAAGAATGTAAATTTTAGAGAATGAAAATTAGAAAAAAAGTACAACGAGCATATTTATAATAAAGACGTGTATACACCATCAGCAAACGTGATAGAAGAGATACACGGACTGCCGCTGTTATAATTTCCTTCTTATTGCCTTCAGCACTTCTCATGACACGTGCAATATTTTGTTTATACTTGATATCCGTTCCTATCTCATTCTTGTGTTACTACCTGTTGTCGAAAAAAAACTTTGATGGGGTACACTTCGCGTTTCTAAATAAGCGACTAACAAATCAATTTATACTCGATAATTATTGTAATATTATTTTCCAGTTCGTAATCCTTCTAAGATTGTATTTTCCAAAATGAAAAGGTAAGTCACGTACATGCACAATGAAAAAAAATAGGATATGGCTTATAAATATTTCCTATATGACCTATAAACGATTCACCACTAGATGTACTGAACAATTATGAAACAATAATATTTTTCTTTGATATAACATTTTATCAATAACCAGTCATCTTGACTGGTCTCGTAGAAGTAGCTACACATTAATTGTCGGTAGTTCTATTGTTAATATAGCCACAGATATCTATGAGATGTAATTATGTAAAATTATTTAATAAATTATGAAGAAATAAATAATACTCGAGGTTTACTGGTCTGACATATGACAAAAATGTGAGTGATGGAATAACAAATACGAATTATGTACTCGACATAGCAATCATCTTAAAAGCAAAAGAAAATCCGTTTAATGTTGTAAATTATGTAGTAAAAATGAAAATTAGTTGCTAAGGAAAAATCAGTCGATAGATACGGATGGCGTTTGCTGCTCGTCTTTCTTCCAATAAGGATGGCATTCGGTCTGACGGTGGAGTTTTTTTTTGCACACGGATTTCCGATTCGCCGAAAGCCTGGCGAACCCCCTCAAAACCGCTACTGTAAAAGCAGCGAGAGGCCCTCGTCGAATGCATTAGTGATTTCTAGCAGGAGACGCGCAGTAATGAATGTTTCCGGTGACAGCCGACAGTGGAACATGCCGTCCGCGACAAACAATGCGTTCTTCTATTCATCGAAGCCGCCTTTGCGTTGCCGCGCCTTTTCTCTCCGTTCATGTTACCGCCGAAAAGTATCCTCCTTCGACTCCTTCGCCGGCTCTGGCGACTTGCACTTTTGCGCTCTACCGCTCCTTCAGCCTTTCATCAACGTCCCAAGTAAAGTTTTATACCGTAAGACTGTAAAATTTACAGCATGGAAGTACTCTTGCCTTCTGAAAGATCTTGAAAACATAGCATTTAATGTTTAACCTTTAACCCTTTGTTGGATTCCAAGGTTTATTTCACGGAGAGGTAATGCAAAGGACTTTATAGTTCGAAGGCTAGCTCGGTTCTGAGGAAAAGAGCGGACCTTCGGACAGAGTAGGGGTAACTTGGGGGTTTACTACCCTGCTGTCTTGGCCTTTCGTGGATTTTTCCATGCCGATGCTTGGATGTACATTTCACATGCAACGCGAAACTAAAGCTGACTCTATTGAATTTCTTCGTTATGTGACATCTTTAACGGTGTTTTTTAACTCGTCCCGAGGGAAAATAAATTACTTTTTGCTATAAAAATTGTAATTATAATAACAAATTAAAAATGTGTTTCTCCTGTTAGCATAAAGAAATCAAACGGGCAATAAGTGTTTGAATCTTTATGAAAATATTGTTATGTGTCAAATAAATTAATTAAAATTGCAAGAAATTGAGTGTACTCGTAATCTCTTGATTTTAACTACGCAAGCAGATAGACATTTTCAACAACAAGAAAGTCCGCCGTTAAACGGTTAATGATTGTCATTCGACATTTATCGTTTAACATTTAACGCTGATCATTTAATATTTAATAATTAACATTTAGGTTGCTTTAGTTTAGTTTGATATATTATATCATACGAAATCTTCAGTTCACTATCAATTAGCAGTGTTTCTGTAAAGGTATAAATGCAAGATTAGTAGCCCTTTTATTACTTTTCCACTAACTTAACAACTATAATCAAGTGAAGTGACACTTTCAATTTTATCAACGGCGAATTACATACATATATCCTAGAAATAAGAAAAGAACATTTGCACCACTACTGCTCCAAATTAGCTACTACAACATTTTCGGCGCAACAAGTTTCAGTTCCAAATGTACCAGAACAAGTGGCACAATACGCTACAAAAGCAAAAGAGAACCTAGCAGCAAATGGAATCAGAATGACGCAATCATCGCACAGGAATGAAGATGCTGAGAGGCGATTGGCAGAGGAAAACCGCAGGATATCGGAAAGTCGGCAGAAGCGGTTGAACGCGGCGTAAACGGCATGAACGGCGCAAACCGACTGGTTTTGAAGTGCGAAGAGGCCGGCGCGGGCATCGTATTCCAGGGATTCGGCTGCATTACATTGTAGGGGGTCTTAACATATCCGGCACGAAAATTGGCCGATCTGTTAGCAATGCGGTGTATGCACGCGCAGGAGGAACGGGGGCGCGAAACTCCACTCCTGGCCTCCTCGTTCCCGGCGAGCGCGTGCATGTTCACATTTCGAACTCCGCCGGTGATTCGATGTTGGAATGCTCGACCACTTGTGGGGGCCATTCAATGCCCACCAAGTCCATTTCCATTGTTACCCGGCTATATCGGTAGCCAGTCCCCGAGAATTCCAAAGCCTCGCGCGCAGATTCGATTCGGCTATATTTCGCAACCTTCCTGAGCTTCGCTTCTAGCGCCCCCCTTTTCGTCCCCCTTTCTGCTCCTCCCTACCGCTGAAACCAGCCACCGCTACCGGCCTTTGCATTGCTCGCATTATTTCTACGTCCAACCGCCATCGTCGACATGTTGGATATCTTGTAATCGCTCGATAGATCTTTCAGCCCGCATTGGTTGCAATTTTCCACGCTACTCGACGTTTTGCTTTGCTGTAAAGCGTCCCTGTAAAACGTCGCTTCAAGCTTTGACTACTCAATTATGACAGAACTGGTATCAATGTGGTGTTGATAGTTTGATATTTATAGTGGTTAGTGAAAATATTCGAACGCTTATTATTCGAAGGTTGAATTGAACTGGTAAATGCAGTGGTGAGGTTATGAATGAGTATAACTGCTTGAAGGAATAGAACTAAAATTACTAGTTGGCTGCGAATTTATTTGTGTATTTTTATATAATATTATATCCGTGATAAAACGGTGATTTATATCGGTGCTATAAATTCTATTTAAACTTTAAATCATACAATAAAATATATTTGTTACACTTGAGTATTTATGGTAATATTATAATTGCTGACAAACACGTGTGTCAGGATTATGTTCACAAAATTTGAAGCCAACAATTTTTACATAATATAGTGCAATGCGCAATAAAGTTTATTGAAGCTTTAAATTTTACAACACAATATATCTGTAACATTTGAATTTTGATAGTAATGTTATAATTGCTGAAAAACACATACATGTATCAGGATTATGTATGTAAAATTTGAAATCCATAAATTTGACTCAAATTATTAATTACTTATAAATTCATATGTATATGTTTTTGTAATTTTATTCAGTTCAACGCTATGAATTTTATTAGAATTCTGAATTATACAATAAAAATACATCTGTCGCAATTAAGTATTGATAGTAATGTTATAATACCTGAGGAACATATGTATCAGGATTATGTTTATGGAATTCAAGTTAATCGAATAATGTTTTTAGCAGTTATGGTACATTCATTGCAAAGTTATGCTGAAGGAGAGTAGCAGAAGAATTGGAACACGTTGTGGTCGATCGGGAAAGGAATACTGTGTTACAGAAAAATGTAGAGATTGGTAGGTTAAATCGATGTAGAAACATCGTACCGAGATTGATGTAGTGATCGTGCATTGCTTATATACATGGCATGGCTCCATGATTTGCTCTGCTTTCACGAGTTACTAGAAAACACAATAAGAGGGAATTTTTGTTGGAACACCTTGCAGTAACTTTCAAATTTGTAATTCATTACTGGACATCGCAGCTTATAGTATATAAAGTTTGTTAGAAAATTAATTCTATTAAAACTAGTGCAAAAATATCAGATTTTTTTTCGGAGGTATTTTGACTTTAAAGAGTCAAACTTGAAATATTAATACACTGTGTTTATATAATAATATATTTTACGTAATAGTTCAAAGATATGTAGAATAAATTCACAAGAATATTGAAATCATGCATTAGAAAATTTAATTAATTAACATTAATATTTATCATTATTTTGAAAATAAATATTTTAAAATAATGGACCATCTTATAACTTCCATTACTGAAATAGGGTTCTTCAGATATAATGTATAGCATACAAAACAATTGTTCTTATATTTTTCTTATGCTATTGCTTTCTTAAATATTATTCCAATTACGTCCAAATTAATGGCTTAAACAAATTGCTCATAGCAACTATTAAATAGGAATAAACTAACTAAGCGTTAAAGGTAATCTTTAAAGATTCAAGATTAAAATTGTTTAATGTAGTGAAAGGAAAAGTGCTATACATACCAGCATAACGTACTACAGTATATTTGAAATATCTGTCAACCACAGTGGCATTTACTTCTACTGTTGATATTTCTCATAATGGAAGAAGATTTATCATCAGCAACAATAAAAACAATATTTCACTGCTGGAATATTTTTTGGATTTCGAAATGTTACGGCAGAATACATCACAGCGATAGGGAGAAATAGAATTTTGAGCGCGCAATATCAAGCGAATGCGTCTCTTGAGTTACGAGTTCCCATTCAGGATTCAATAACGAGTTGAATCCAACGCTTGCGTTCGTCACCTTTCATCTCCTGAGACCATTTATCCTGCCGCTCGTCACTCATGCCGATAGTTCAAATTCAAAATCATTGAAATTATATTTGACAAGTGTGTCCCCGATGTAAATTTGACCAATTATTTTGATCGGTTTTGCAACAGTTGTTTCCACCTAATACGGGGAATAAATAAAATAATAAATAAAAATACTGGGATATAATAATGGAATTAAATAATAAGAAAATTATAAATTTATTAAATACTTGAAGATGTACGTATGAAAGTATTGTTTAGTAAATAATTTGCATTTAGTAAATACCATTAATGATTTTTTGCGGCTTTCTAGTTAGTTGCATAGTTTTATTTATAATAAATCAAAACAAAAGTATTATAATATGACTCTAATTACTGTTAATACAATTTTAAGGTAAATAGAGCGATTCCAAAGCGTACATAATCAGTGAATGTAGAAGCAGCCATGCAATGAATCTATTTATTATTTTGTTGCATGTGCTCCTTGTTCATAAGCGAATAGGTACGGTTTTCTCAGATCGAGAAGCGATATTAATTACAATATAGCCATATAATTATACATTTCACAGAATATATTATTTTGTAACTGCAGTGCTAAAGGATTACTTGGAATTCCATACAATAATGTACTTTCATTTTATGGAACTATCTACATTTAGATATTAAAACATATTAATTACGTAAAAGGATTTACCGTGTTTATGCGACGAAAACGGGCTTGAGTCCAATATATGTGATTGAATCTATCACGCGTTATTATATTTTGTTTATGCACTGGTAAATGGAAAATGCATTATACAATAAAAAGTGGATTAAAATAAAGTTTATTAATATTAACCGCACCAACGCCGCATAAATTGATCCACTTCAAACTTCATTTCTACGATGCACTTGTTTCTTCCGGTCTTGTAGAGATAAAATAAAAATTTAAATTTAGAATCTTTGTATTATTATGTAAATGCTACTTTGTGCATTTTTTTTGGTATTAAATTAACGAATCAGAAATATATAACCTTTATTTCCTAACCGGTGATTTGACCGCTTAGGGTAGAAATAGTTATACATATATAAACAGCCGGTACGGTTACTGTTAAATGGTTGTAGCTTCGTCAGGTTTTCGTGACCAATCAAAATGTTAGCAGAAGTATATGCATAGTATATTGACATTTTTCCTACGAGTCATTATTAATTATACAAAGTAGAGAATAAATAAGAGTTTGACATTTGCCTAATGACATTTCTTTAGATTTCTATCTTTATGCAGTCGAAGAGTTTGCTTCTCTCACGAAGTCGACCTTTCGATGCGACTGTAAAGTGCAACATCCAAGCATCAAAGTCTTCCGATTGCTTCTTTACGGAGTGGCAGCATCTCCACGTGCACGTTGTTTAGGATGTTTGGAGATGAACGTCCGAATCCATTAGATGCGTTAAATTGTCGCCACATTCTAAGTCAATCAGTCAATTATTCGTCGAACTATGTTGCCAGTCAATTTTTAAAGTCCTGTTGCGAGAAAAACGTGTTTAGAATTTCGCGTGGAGCATTTCGTGTAAGCTCAGTCTTATAAGTTAATTGTGACTTTGTTTATATTTGAGATATCGGTTTGAAATTTTTCAGATGTATTTGTGGATCCTCAAACTTTTGGAAAAGACAGACAAGGAAGATTGATTGCTACTGTTAGTGTATTGTGTGTTATCCTGTTTTGTATAAACATATACACAGTAAAATTCAACGCTCGTCTCTTTGCCATCTCGCAGAATAGTCAGCCACAAGATTTAAATGGACATTATGAGTGTCAAATTCTGGAAAATACGCCATATTAAAGACGTAACGCTACTAATCAGTTTCGAGAAATTATTACCGACTTCGAAGTTTATATATTAATTATAAGTCACTAAAAAGTAAAATACATATTTCAATAATATTTTCTTAGCAAAGAGATTCTTAAGGATTTCCTTTTTAAAGTAACAATTTTATTTCGGATTCCCACTAAATCAATATAAAAATATATTGCCCTCTCTAAAAATGTAAATACACCGCCCTGTCTAAAAATGAACACATACTTACTGCTATCTGCTTTTTTCTTAAATTAGTTAAAAGTTTAAAGTACAGATTTGATGTTGATGTAGACAATTGATGTGTATCTTTAAACATTTGCCGCACAAACCTATTTATCATTCGGCAATAAGCATTCGTAGGAATGCTTATCAATGCGAATTGTCAAACTAGACTGGAAGATAGGAACATGGTCACACAGATCCGAAGGGAAAATAAGTATTTTCCTGATCTCTAGCTGACGGTGACGGACCAAAGAAAAATAGAAATAAATAAGATAGTGTCGCATTCCCTGGACTTACCGTCAGTAATCTATAAGCTCCATATTTGGAGATTTTTCAACGTTCTTGCGCGTGCAAACCAAGTGGTAACCGGGTTGAGCTTGCGAATAGCCGCAAACCCAAACTCAACGAGCTACAACTAGACAAGGAGCGGTCACTGTCACGAAAGTACAGTGCTAACCTGGTAACACCCACTGTCTCGTAAGGTAGCGGCTGAGTGGTCACAACCCCTACAAATAAGAATTATTTGTTACATTTTGCTCTACGTACAAACTTCATATTAAAATTATGATTTCTAATTGCAGGATGATTTTGACAACCTAACCCAATACGTAAACATATATTTGCTTCTTAAGTATTATATTTTATTGGAAACATATTTTTCCCTTTCAATAGAAATAGACATACGTTAATCCGCAGTAATTCCGGTGTTAAAACGTTCCATCTGCGGTACAAGCGTAGGAAGGAGCGCGTGAACCTTTTGAGAAATGTACTGGAAGCGGTGGATGCGCACTAAAGGAAGAAGCGAGAGATCGACGACGACAGCATTATGACGTCCGAAGGAAGTGAAGGAAGATCTTGGCGCGAAAAGCCCCGGACCGGTTGGCCACTCGGAACACGTGTACGTCCGACTGCGAATCGGCATCGTACATCTGACAGGCAGCGCTCGCTGCGGTGATAAAGGAACGCCGTGAAAATCGCGGCGCGCAGCAGTAATTTTGCTGGAGCGGCAGCCAGCGCTATGGGGGCGCTGGCGGTGGCGCGAGCGCGCGCGCGTAATCTTACGGTAAGCAGCCGTGTTAACAAGCGGACGCGTCTCCGCGCGTGTGCGTGTGCGTGCGCGCTCTTACCGTGATAAACTTGGAGCGTACGTTTCGTTGGGCAATAACCATCGGTTAATTCATGTATAGTGCCGAGGGCAGCGCGCCCCGTGTATTACACGAGGAAGCACCATGCCTGACTGCGATTCCCCCCCATAGGAAGCCCATAACCCAGGTAGGACTACACTCTCACAAAGACCCGCCACTCGCCTGCGCGCTTTCAACTTCGGGCTATTCGTTTGATCACTTTGCGCTGTTTTCTCCGCACTGTCCGCCTCGTATTTCTGCGGTGTGTGTAAGTGAAATTGCCCGCTGCAGCTGCGGCCGACACCTTGATGGAGGTTAGGGTTGACAGAGAGCCCGATCTGATTTCCATACAAATGAATTCTTATGGTATGCGCACCCCCATCCCCATTTGCATAGGTTTTAACCTCTTCTCTTCCGGCGAGATACTTATCTGTAATCAACCGCCTTTATGGAACTCTGAACTGAAATATCTGTTCAAATGGAGTTCTGCCCATTCACAAAGGACGTGATTGGCCCTCTTGCAGTAAGACACAAAAACCGATATTCAGAATATGGAAATCCCCTTATTGAAGAATTAACAAACCTACCAAAAGTAAGCCGAAGACTCAGAACAACATTGGCCGAAAAGCTTGACCAACCAAGTTCTTCACAGTGCATTTATTTAATACTCTGTTGAACAGAGTAGACTATAAATCTACAATTAATGAACCAAAAAAATGTTATTCTCTGCAGTGTAGAAACCGATAGAATAAAAGAGATTAAAAAACGGAATAAGAGAGTAGAGAACACAGACTTTCTGTCTCACCTGCTGCATGTCATTTCTCCTTTGTCCTTTCACTGGTCCTGTCTGCTCTGTTCAGAATAACGATAATCTTCGAAAGTTTATAAAAACACCGGGACTGAAAGGGTTGAACCCACCAAACTTGGTATCTTCGACGATTGAATTAGCAATATAGTCGTCCACCGGTCAGTGGAATTTGCTTGGGAGTGAAAAGTTGCAGAGATTGGGAGTTATTTACGATGCAGAAGAGCCAGATCCTGGAGCCAAGTCGAGCTAAGCGTGACATATGTGTCATGTGAATACGCGAGAGAGTATAATCTTCGAATGCAACTGCAACTTTGCCTGAATTGGGTTCGGCCAAAAAAGAGAGTACATTTCGAAGATCATAAAACGTGAACCCCTGCTGGGTGTTGCGAACCTTTTGGCAGTTCTAGAAAGTGGTGTAGATAAATTTGTTGCAAGGATTGAAGTAGGCAATGCGACGGAAACCCGGGAACTATTGTGTGCATTTATATGCATTTGTGTAGGATTTAATATAGTTGTCACGCGAGTATACTTTTTTATGAACTGCCTTTTGAACACGTTTCCCATGAAGATAAATCTTATAACTTCGACCTCAGAAGAGTGAATATTAAAACAAATATTCCAAAGTGTTGATTATCTTGTTAAAAAAATCTAACCTTGCAATGACTGATACTTTGCTAGTCTATATGTATTGTTTACCTAATCAAAAGTTTTGATTGGAGAACATAGGAAGGTGGCCATTGCTACTATTTCACTTTTATAGCACAGCAATTATTTTAAACCTGCAAAAATTTGGCTTCCTTGTCTATTAAATTTATAACACTATGCGAGGATAGGTTAGGTCCAGAAGAGCTCCCAAGATCCACAGTGCAGGCTTCCAATAAAATCACCAAGGACCCTGAAGCGGCCAACAACATAATAAACCACTGAAAGAACTTTATCACTTGAATAACCTTGATATATCAAATATCCTAGTATAACATGCTGCGAGTATTTTGTATTCAAAAATTTCGTCATCAAATTGGTAGAACGTGATGATGGCATGTGTCCATCGGAGATGTCAACGGTTCGGCCAAAAACTTAATAAGATAGAAATTATCCGATTTCTGTTGCCGGCGACTGGCAACGTATTGCGCATTAAGCGTTGAAAGATTAACGATGCGGTGGACAGATTTCCCTAGAACTGTACAGCTGTCAAACGATTGCGCATACGGCGTCTTCTATAATTATTATGTCACTCCACGCGCCGGGATGTCCAATATTTAAGGCTCGCTCGAGTGCCAGTAACCTTAGCTACCAGTGAGAGAATCGATTTCCTGCTTCGCAGCACCAGGGACTTCTCATGTTTAAGGATGTGCATATAATAATCGCTAGTGCCACGAACTCCCACGGATTATCTCGCTCGGGCGGTCTCGGCTTCTCGTTAGTTCCATATTTACAGGCGAGCCTCCCTTTAAATCCCGCCGGCTAAGTCAAAGTACAGAATGTAGCACGTAAAGTATAAGATACGAAGCAACCGCTCTAACATCTGTATAAGATGCAGGCCTCTAAATAAACCAGGCGGATCGTGTCGCCCTTAATCTTCTTAGAAACTCCAATCAATTCTGAATAAATAGTTACAATCATTCAAATCATGATTTATAATCAACTTGAGTAAAATATTCTTTTAAAATTGACATATTCGATACTTCATTTTTAAAGTCTGTTTGAATTATACGAGGGTTACATATTTTGACAATGGTTTGCAGAAAATTATTGATGCCAGATTTCTTGTTTTCGGAAATGGCACAGACTTTTAGCGACAACATTGCCACGTCATGTGCCATTCAATGATTTATCGCAGTTGTTAGTACAAGACACATGTAAAAGTCAATTGAATTGAAAAGAGTTGATCACCTCACATGATTAATGTAAACCCCCCTCGTAAAAGCTTGGGCGTACTTTTTCAAGTTTTGTTTTATGTCTAGCAAAGGAAAAAGTCTCACTATAAAATATTTCAATTTATGTACTATCAATCATTCGAAAAGTCAAAGTGCTGAAAGTGATACTCAAGTATAGAAAATTAATGTTGGTCGTTCTACTGCTGATGGCCAATACACATATTACAAAACCCAGATGGTGCAGGTCAGTCTTTAAAATGCCGGCGCAAAGTAATAACTAGTATTCGGTATCGCATCGATTACGAGTTGGCAAGGAATGTTATATAACTTACGAGTCATATTGATTGCAATAATGGTTAATGCCGGCGACCACCGATCTTTCAGCGGACCTTTAACGGCGCAAGAAGTGCGTCTAAAGATGTTTCTGAATTATCGAGCTTATTACGGCAGCTTAACGTCATGTTTCTATAAATTTCATTTGCGCTGTCTTTTCAATTTTTCCGCCAAATAAGCCTCTCAATTAGCGGCGGCATTCCAGCAGAGGATACTCTTCGGAAGAGAGAGAGTGCGATCCAAGGGAGTGGGTCTTAAGCCTGTCTCACACTATCTATTTCCACTTGGTGATATATTGAAAATTTGCTTACCTCCTCGTACAAACTAGCAAGGAGATCCTTAAGCTTTGACCAGTCACGAGAGTGTTTTGTTATTGCTGGAATAGAAATAGTCATTAGATACATAATTTGTGTTTGGACTTCTGTAATAGTACTAACACTCTTTGGTGCTAAATTCTTAGACATAAATCACTGAGATCAATTTATATGGGACCGCGTATTAACAATTGAAGGTTAAGAACATTAAATTTGATTTTGTCTTCATTAAAATACCACTGTGTGCGACTAAATGGGAACGTGAAGATATGCTAGCTTCCTCTTGATGAACAATCACACATATATTTATTAAACAAATTTACAAACGAGGTTTTATATTATAGTTGCGTATAATCGTTCTTGCTAGCCCAATTTTACTAACTCGTCTTGGTCGTAGCATCTGTTTGACATGCACGCCACTGTTTTGGCAAGTGACAATGACCCTGATACACACCGTTCTCACTCATAACTTGCTCACTCATCTTCACGCAGACTTAGTATCACAAAGTAAAACTAAGCCAAAGAAATATGCCAATTTATATACATGTACAATTTCTGTGAATAGATCACATTTATATCTAACACTAAAACGGGCCAATTGAGATCAATCACAGAATCACATAATTTTAAATCAGGTTAGTCACACGGAAATGTATTTTGTCACATCCGTTGTATGCTGCTGAATCATCCTCCGTTTGATGAGATAAACTGGCCAGCGTGTAAAGCGTCTTTATTAGAGAAAAAATGTTCTCCAAGAGTTTCGACATTGCTACAAGGAACTCTCGCCGACAAAGACGTGCAAGACTTTTCTGTCCTCACAAGTTAGACAAGCAATCGTGTCTTAGAGCTGTAGCCTGAGGAGGTAATCTGGATTTGTGTGCGAACCACATTCCCTTTCCTTAATGGTACGTTCGGACGATGCCTCTTTTCGTGCAATATTGCAGCTCGTGCAGCATTTTGCCCCTAGGATACCTCAATTACATGCCTCATGTTGCACGAAGAGAGGCATCGCCTAAACGTTCCTTGAAGGAAGCGACGCGGGGTCAAATCCAACCTGAATTCTGACGGCAGCGGTTGCAGGCGTTTCAAAATAATGATACAGGAAAATTGTGGGGTCACAAAATGAGATGTATAGTTGAAGAATACGAAGGGCTTACGATATCGTCATTAGAACAGTCAGAGTGCCTACATTAGCAACTCCTCATCTTTGGCTCGCTCTCGCTAAGACGGACAGTTCAGGGTTATACATTCTGCGTGTCAGGGTTCCCTGATGCGTCACGAACACCTTAAAGACTGTCTTTTTATTTTCAGTAATAAACTTGTTTAAAAGGGGCTTGAAACATTATTCAGGACAATGTAACACGTCCCAACAGAGGATAAAGACTAACTCTGTGACCGTTCGAAGAAAGGTTATACCAGACCTACTGCTAGCTTACAAATTCCAGTGTTATCGGTACGTATTGGGGCCCAGGGAGACTTCTCGGGTCCGGGTGCATGACTCAGGAATTCCTTAGAGGTCCGAATGGCGTAGAAGTGTTTAGGCCAACTGGATCAAAGGACTGCTGGGAAGGAGTGATGTAAGAAAAAGAGGGATGGCTTGGGGAATATAGAAGCGCAATAATTCGACAGATATTTCGAGTCTGTTATCAGAGGGGTCCATCCATCCCGGAAGGGATTCGATGGGATCGGGATCAGCGAGACGAGAGTCACTAGAAACTGGTGGTGTGACACAACACTTAGGGAGCGGCGTCGGCGTTGGCGTCGGCGTGGTGTGGAGTCGAAGGTAGTGTGGTGGAGTCAGTGAAGCCGGCAGGCAGGGCGGCGGTTCGAAAAGAGGAACGAGTCTCGGGCTCTCCATTACGCGCGGCGCGCCTGGGGCCCTGGTTCCGCCACAAATGGCTCGAGATTCATGCCAGCCCCATGCTCGGATCATGTAGCGAGGGCCTTTAGAGAGTCGTAGAGAGTCGTTGATCAGACGCGAGGTTATCTCTTGTCTCTGCGAGAGGCGGTCGAATGAAAGGCACCGACAACGTCCAGCAGCGGGCCATACATCAACTCCCGGCTTGAGTAAATAAGCGCTGCCCCGCTCGATCTTTCTCTCCGTCTCCTTCTCGCGGTCTCTCGCCTTCTCCGCCTTGGGCCGACTTCCCTCTCGACTTCTCCGCTCTCGACAGCCTCACACTCACACCACTATCTCGCCGTGCTCTCGCCGAGCTCGCTTCTAAATGTTATACCGCCGGTTCGGCAGTTTTATCGGCGCGCCGCCTCAGAAATATCGCACCAGCCGGCTCCCCCCTCCCTCTCTCTCTCTCTCTCTCCTGTCATCCTACTTCTCCCCGCTACGCTATCTCTCTCCGCAAAAATTGCCCGATAAGCTCCTTAGACGTATTAACAGTTCCCTAGTTTCTTATTATCTGCCGCGACATAAATCTTCCCCGATCGACGCGGACTGCTCCTAATGATGGGATTAAACCGACCGACGCCCGGCTCCTTGACAGTACATACTCCTGCCTGTTCCTTGTCCCTCGCATGTTAACTCTTTCGCGGCCGCCGCTTACCACCACCGCCTTACCTTACGATTTATTGTACACAATGCCCGGTACAATTATGATTCATTAATTGGACTATGTAAATACTAGGACTTTATGAGCATACAATAAGTATATAGTTTTTTTGATTGTGCAGCTAGTAAGTAAATTTTTATAGGAGATATAAAACGATGTAATATTTGCTATTAATTTACTATGAAAATGTACTTTCTAACTAATTGCACTTATAATTACAAACACTGTATTATTACTCTATGATTATAAAGTCCTGATTATCCAATTAATTAATCATAATTATATATTTACTAGAAAGTGACGTGAAAGTATGTCGCAGCTGGCCAATGCGTTGATTATACCTTAATTTTTAAATGTCAAGGTTTTTACATCGAAGCCAATTTGTTGATATTTTGTAATGTTAAAGGACAGCTCCGCCGTATCATCTTCTTTATACTTAGCGCTTGAAAGCATGGGATACTAGGTTTTAATGCCACGCTTGGGGTCACTTAGGAAAACTTTCACTCTTTATCAAAAACATATATTTCCTTTAGTGTTATTAGTAGAAACTATCGGCTTGAAATGTTTGTAGAAATCCAACTAATACACTTCATGGAAATGGCTTTAAAATGGCTATAAAAAACGAATTCTAGTTAAATAGGCTAAAGTTTAGTTTCCATTTTGCGAACACTGTGATGTTTGTACAACAATTATAAGAAGGTGTGTAAACTGTTGCAAGAACTTTGTGTTCTCGATCCATTCAATTAATGAAAAAATACCTACATTAAATTAATTACAAGTCACACTACACATACACTACACACTAACTTTTCACTTACCTTTCAAATTAGCACTGATTTTACCAGACATACAGTGGCTAAAAAAAGTATTGGCACATCTGGTACTTTTAGAATAAATTGTTCTAAAAATAATAACTATCTCCTCTAAGGAAATTGATTTCTTGTTCAAGAAAGTGTATTCCTATTGAAAGAAAAGTTTTCTTCATTAAGAACATTATTTCCAAAAACACTGGGTGTATTTAAGATTTTTTCAGGTCGAAGTACTACGAAAAACTTGGGTCAACTTATTTGTTCTTTATAAACTAGAAATATATTTTTTCATAACATATGTTACATACTCATCGTTATCGGACTACTTTTCTCCTTTCCTTCATGCGTAGAGTCAATAATTTTAGCTCACTATAGTCTCTCACATAGAATTTTCCTGCGTATTTTTTGAGCCTGTAAACTGTAACTTTCACTTTTCCGGTTTACGTTATCTTTTTAGTATTCAACCAAATTCTTAATAGGAGTGCACTATGCAGCTATGTACTTTTGCCCCCCATAAATTCTTAAACTTCAAGCATATTCAGACTCCTGACGTCCAAACTCCCGCCATACCCCTTTTCATTGGATTTTTCGGATATATAAACCATAAATTTTAGTGGAAAGCAGGCGAATAAGTTCCGGAGTGTCATCGACGGCGAAACTCTGTCTCTCGGACTAGCGAAGAACATCGTAGTAGATCGAACACGAGTCTCTTTCGAAGCAATTACAATTACCATACGTACATCGTGAATGTTAGCATTTTTACTCTTATCCACATGGTGAAAATTGTTTAGAGAAGACCCGTTAGAATACATAAATATAATCTATCATTCTTTTGTTAGGAATTTGTACACAACGCTTATTGATGGGAAACAATGATTCAAGAATTTGTGGTTAAACAATTCTTTATTTGTTAAGCTCGTTTTATACTTTACACCTTTCAACGTGCATGCATACACCATATTGACCACATAACGGATGGCACCTCAAGCCAGACGTACTCCCATCCCGCCACCTACTTCCTTTTCGACCAATTTTAATTAGGATTGTTAGAACCTGATTTGATTCTTACAGTGAAAAAACGCAATCGTTAGACAAGTCACAGTTCTTTTGTTTGGTTTCTCCCGGACAATTCGTAACGTTAAACGCACTCGCAATAAGATTATTGTAACAACATTTCATATCCACTGAAACTCTCATTGTATTATTTTTGTTATATTATCATTCAGAATATATTCAACTTTACTTTAGTTTTCAATAAGGAAACCAAGTGTCTAACCATTCCGTAATTCCTGTTTAGTACAACTATACCTCAAATATTTATTACAAAGGACAAGAGTAATAAAAAGATGTCACGACGATATAGCTTTACCGCTCGAGGTGTATCTGGCGAGCCATAGCAAGGTTTAATTTAACTTCAAACTTAGGGCATTCTTATTGGAGGTCATTATGGTTTTTTTATTTATTATTTTTATTTTATGGGCCCGTTATTATTTTAATTTTTTCATTATGGAGGAGCAAAATGGGGTTAGTTGGAGAATAGGAACCTGAGTAGGACTGAGTTGAAAAACACTTTGTGTTATCCCAGGATTGACTTAGGGCCGATTCGCTAACAAGTAGACTCGAGTCTTGCTAAAGTGTAATAACCCTTAGCACGATCTCTGAGCATATTTAGGACTCGCGAAGCCTGGCTCGTTTTCTGAATACCCATTACAATTATTCGAATGTTTCCTTCAAGAATAGAATAATATTAATTTGGTAACAAATACGGTATGTTTAAATGCTTAGTAAAGATCAGCCAGTTATAAACAGATTCGGATTTCTTAAAAACATGTGTTGACCAAGGTTTCTTCAGTGTAGCAATGTTAACTTACAATTTTTTGTATTATCAGACAAAGCATTGTAAGTAAAAGTAGCTTGCTTCGAAACAACTTTGTTTCTCGTTTGACAGTTTAATGTGTTTTATGTTACGAAGACAGAATGTTCGTATTTATATGTTCGCAACTGTGTGCATAGAGTGATTCACTACTTTTTGAATCGCCACTGTCACACTCCACTCTTTTCAGACATACAGCAAGTAAACAAAGTATTCGTACACTCAGATTTTCTGAATAAATCTTCTTAAAGGAGAAAACATTCTGTTTTGAGACAATTTATTCAATTTTCTCTTTAAAAAAAACTTTCTCTAGAAGAAGATTTGTTTTTAAAAGAGAAACTTTGTTTTATATTAAGATTTACTTCAAGAAAAGAGATATGTCGAAACATTTTTTTTATTCACTGTATGAGTATATACTATTACATATGTATGTATAAAAGACAATCTTTATCCGTCTGTCTATATGTATGTATGTTCGTGGTAAACTCAAAAACTGCCGAAATGATTTTAATATGATTTTCTCGCCTGGATAGAATTATGACGTAGAAAAACAATAGGCTATAAAATATTGCTATACTTATTACATATGCAAGCTGTTTAAGCCACTGTACAACAAAGACGCAAGACTATTTTGTTACCGGGCAATCTCTGAAACTACTGAAACGACTTTTATAATACTTTCATTCCTGTGTTTTCTGGAGTTTCGAGAGTTGCATAGGTTATGTCACCAAAAGTATAGAAAGATGTATAGTAAATATAGTAAGTATAGATTAGTATAATTTAGCTGTCCTAGTCCAAACTCTTGCACAAACCATGATATCAGAGAAAATGTTTAACAAAATTCCTCGTTGACGGTGCAACAACCTATTATTATTCAAATTAAATCATTTTAGTGTATTTATAAAATGGGTTAAGCCGGCGAGGTTAAGTATTCACATTCTATACGTTATACATACAAAATAAAATTATATAAAATATACAAATTATAAACCAGAGTTGGCGAACGTTTGTATATAATTAAAATAACTCAATGATTTATAATTATCGTATATGCAATAACGTACATGCAACTGTAGAATTTCAAAAGCAAATGAATCACTTATCCTACAGGCGTATACTGTATATGTATTAAACCACAATGTCCCAATATATTATATAAAATATAGAGCAGAGTTTGAAAACATTATACAATACAATTAAAATTTGCAGTGAATCAACCTGTAAATATTCTGGTTAGTCGGTCATGTGGCCTTAGTTTCTTAGAGAAGAAAGGGATCGGGTGATAGTTGCACTATTTGCGTGATACAGTTCCTCGAAAGCAGTGCGAAAGAGCTCGCTGGGATTTGTAACGGAAACATCTATCAGACGTATCTGCCATAAAATCTGGCCGGTGGTGGTGGCCGGCCGGGCGAATACGGCCAGGAATAATCACGGCGGGGACCCTCTTTCACATCACTTACCCGCAAATAGATTATTGTAATGAGCGGCAAAGTTATGTGACGGCCAGTGAGCATTTTGTTCGGCCATCTTAATTAAGCGTGATTCATGAATTGACGGCACGGCCAATAATTGCTGGAACACCTGTCGCAATGCTGAATTATCGTCGTGAAAGGCGGACTGCGAGTAGCCGCGTGTTTCATTAAAAGAGGGAAATGAAAGTTGCCGGGCGTTAAAAGCAGGGCCGGTCATTAACAGTCGCAGGCGCAATAAATCATTGCTGGCTGCACAGCGGATATTTTTTAAGTCGACCACTCGCGCGCGCGCGCGCGCGTACTCTCAGCACCGCCATCGTCCGATATTATGAATTCTGCATCCAATTGCGGCTTCACGGCGCATTAGTTAGCGCGCTAATTAAAACGGATCGCCGATTGCAGAAAGGCCTCGGCGCGAGTCGGCCTCTCGCAAAACAGCCTGGAAAGTGTCTACATATCAGATTACAACCTGGCCAGATGTGATAGCCAATTTGCAATAAACGCCCAGCAGACAATCTTTTTTCATCCCACCGAGAACATAATGCCCTTTATCGCTGTCGCGCCGTTCTCCGGCCACTTCCACTTCCTTCGCTTTGTATCTCAAGCTCATTTCAATCCCCCGTAAGCCACTGATTCCCCGGCCTCCGTCGGCCGAGCTTTCAAACTTCGGCCAATGGAGATTGAATTGGTGGGCTTATCCAATTTTCTTCGTGTCCCCTGGGAGAGCTCACTCTCTTCTTTAAGAACCCACCCGCCCAACGCCGTTTCTCGAACCAGGTTGTTTAACACTAGAACTATCGACGACTTATGTATAACTATTTTTCCCGAACCAGTCAGAATGGCTGGTTATTCATGATACAATATTATACCCAAGGAAAAGATAATTTTTTCATAATTACTTAGCAAATCTAAGGGTGAAATGTTTATAGGTTATGTTAATATCTTAGAAGGAATCTTAGAAGGAGTGTAAAATGGAAAATAATATTGCAACGATTAGTTGGGTATAAACTGATTTGTAAGTTACTTATTTAGATACTTCGAACTATACTCAATCAAAAGTAATATGAAAAGAATGAGATAAGGATGGTTATCAAATATAAACAAAATATTGCGCGTATCGTGAGAAGCGCTGAAAGCGTCATAAGAAAGGAACATTATCAAGGATAAACTGATTTGTACGTCGCTTATTTAGAAACGCACATTATACTCCATCAAAGTTTTCGCGTGACTAACAGGCAATAACAAAAGAATGAGTTAAAGCTGGTTATCAAATATAAGCAAAATACTGCACGTGTCGTGAGGAGAGTTGAAGGCGACATAAGAAAGAAACAATAGCAGCTGCAGTCCTTGTGTCTTTTTCTGGCACGTTTAGTTAAATATACTCGTTTTACTGTTTTCATAATTGTCATTCTCTAAAATTTACATTGTTTCGCTAAGATACTAATCAGTCACTTTGACTGAGAAGAGATATTAATAAACTTGATCTTTTAAATGTTGTAATAAAAGTTCTAGTATTAACACTTTACAATGATCGATGCTCTCGCCGGCAAGACAATGAGTAACTACCGATGCGTGTAAAATGATTTTATAGACACAACGTATAATGACTCCCATAAATATTCGGATAGCCGTGTGATTCACGTATATGTATACGGTGCTATCTGTACAGAGAAGCACTTCTCAGAAAAAATGATCATTCTTTATATAAGCATGTATCTTTTCCATTTATATAGGATGTGATCATCATTATTCTTACACAGAGTATAAAAAGGGAAGAGAATTTAGAGATCGTCTGACAGTTCCTTCGAAAATCTTTAATCTGTTACTACTCTTCTGCGCAGTAGATCGCAGAGGAGCTAAATCTCGACACAATAAATAGACGTTAATAAGGTATAAATTGTTCTTTATTAACTCGAAGGATAATTTCGTTATCCTTTCGCAAATAGTGGCGGAGTATAAACTCCCGTGCCGTTCAGATAAATCGCTTATTGTAGATCTGATAATTCACGATGGAATTAAGAGCTGTTTCCAATAGGCAATTGTCTATTGGCGAGGTATGCGCCTCTAATACATATGCTTTTATCAGTCGATTGATGCTGATGGCGAATCATTCGCTTCCAATAATGATATTTGCATCTGTTAGTAGAACTGGTGGCGAAGCATTCGTTTCTAATTGTAAGTGGGTATCATTGTACTACTTACATAGAAACTCGCACGTTTGAGATCTTAAAATGTTCCGCTTCCCCTTTGGCCCGGATTCGTTATATCAATGTTTCTTCGAGTCGTTACGAAGACAGGTTCATTTACGAGCGCAATTAATCTGATATTTTCTGATAGTTAATTTGAAAAACAGTGTAAGGTGAAGGACAATCTTTTTTATTACTATGAAGAATCAGGATTAAAATTTTGGGCTTATGAATGATTAAAAATATTAAAATATTGCAATTAACATTACAGACTATTATAAATTAGTAAACATTAAACGAGCAAGCAGTTACTTGCTTAATTTTACAGTTTATCACAAACATAAACGATTATTTATAAAGTTACAAGCAGCTACCAGAAAAATATTTATAGTGTCGATCGCCAATCCAGGATGGTAGCAGTTAAAGGGTTAAGAATCATTAACAAAACAGCGGATGTCCAATTTGCAACTTTGTTGTAATGCAATGCAAAAGAATTCGTGTAAAGAAACAAAGTAATATGTGTTAGCGCTTGGAAGCGCAGTTCGGTGTTAATAAATCATTCGTGCTTATCAATTTCGGTAGATCTTGCGAACCTTTTACTCCGACCTCATTTTTCACACATCGTATAGCCTGCTACATGTTGCAAGAAGGAAGAGGAAGTCAGATCGTTGCGCACAGTGCGCCCTCCTATTTCAGTGGTTTGATGTTCAGACCCACGATTATCTTTTATCTGATGTGAATAACCAATAATCTTCAACATTATATTTTTAATTATGATGGATGTGAATAGGGAGATAAGAAATGAAAATAGAATAATAATTCATCAGGTTTTGCTTGTAACAAGTTCAAGCAGCGTTTTACAAATTCCAAAGGGTTTATTTCCAAAGCCCACATGAACAGTTAAAGGTCAGAGCAAATACAGTTTTAGTTTGTTGAAATTTAAACTCGATTACAAAGGCTCCAAATACAGCATTCAATTGAATTGGATCACAACAGATTATTGCAAATTATTATTTAAAATATTAATTACAAAGTCAGTTGTAGCGCAGATATGTTTTGTTCTCTGTACCAAACTTGAGATAATCACCGTCGTGCTAATATCGTGCATTGAATTTTAAACTTGAATGTAACATAAATTAGAATATTCCTTAACAATTTATCTGCCGAAACACCAACCACAACAACTGTGTTCTTGTAACACTTTACAAGTCTTATTCCGGAAAGCGGTCATAAAATAAAAATTAAGAAATTGGCTAATTTGATATATCAAACACGCACTTACTTATGTTCTTGCCTATAAATCGCTATTATACATATATTAAACATACATTGTGTATTTTGCGAACAGGCGCTAACAAAACTCTCGCTCACCAGTGGTATACAAAACGAAGTTCCTTCGTTTAGTGGTTGACTTTTGGATGGTACAGTACTGACACAACTACCTTAAATAGCGCATATATTCGTATACACACACATACATGACGGCGATGCACCCATACAGATCGACGGACAAAAGGGCAGGGCGCGCGATAAACATCCCTAAAAGAAAATAGCTATCCAAGTCGACAGATAAACCGGCAATATGTTTCAGGGGTAAATGGCCGTATCCTGATAAACACAACTTATGCGCTTACGCGCAATGTCTTTTCGGCCGTCCAATAAATTAAAGACTTCTCTGCCTCCTCTTTCCCCCACGCACCCCCGCAACTCTGTAGGAATGGTGGACGGTACCGATACCAAAGCCCGGGTGCCGCTTGCCGGGTGTTAGTATGATTATAATTTATTCTTGATTAGTATTAATCCTCCGATCCTCCCTCTCTCTCTCTCTCTTTCTTTCTCTCTTTCTCTCTCTCGCAAGAGCATTAACTTCTCCGCGGCTTTTATTGGGTCATTGGTCTGCCCGTAACTTACACTTATGTTTATTAATGCCGACAGATTTATCGGAGATCGGCCACGAAAATCTGAAACGTAGAATAAAATGCAACATAAATTCAATTAAGGCCGTTGCCCGTGAAAGTGCCGCTGCTTCACCGATCGCACCGTTCCTTCTGATCCTTTCGCCTTCCACTTCTATCCTTCGCTGAGTGTGTTTGTTTGTGTCTTTGTGTGTGTGTGTGTGGTTTTCGTGGTGGAATGGATAGAGTCCTTCCAAAGGAACTACTCTCGACTTTGATAATCCGATGCCTGGTTTATTTTCATTCCGTCCAGGGTATCCTTTTCGCGGGCATTCTCCGCCTACCCCCGCTAATGTCCCTGCCGGGATTTTCCGGCAGGACTTTGTAATAAGCTGGCATCTTGGATGTAATCCTGTAGCTTATTTGTTGCCATAGATATAATAATCCTGTTAAAAGTAAGTGTGGTGATTACTCGAACACGAAGCGAAAAGTGAAAAGAAGTTTATCGCAAAAGTAACAAATAAGCATTAGTGAGAAAAGTTGAATGTTATTTCCATCGTTTCGAGAAATCAAATTGTTATGATTCGAATTAGAATCGGTGGTATAAAATTGTAGACACACAATGTGCGTGGTGTAAAGTATTGTTGTACAAGAAGAAAAATTGATTTGTACGATGATTTCCATAATTTACTGTATATTGATTGAATGTTTGCGTAATACCAATTTGCATCTTCCGGCTAATTAGATTCAAGCGAATATAAGAGTAGTAACAGGTAAACTTTGTTGGTTCAAGAAGAAACTTCTCGAAACTGCAATGTTCATTGCAGAACCTGATAATTAACGAACCTGATCTGCTAATTAACGCGCTGAAGTTACTAGTTTGCTCTTAAATTAGCCACATGTATGTTTCCACAAGCAATATCGGCTTCTTTTGATTTCTCTTTTTATTGTTTATTGATCTTAATCTTAAGTACAAGCAATAAATTTCATGAATTAATTTCGAGCCATTTCGAATACAGCAAACTAAATTCGTCGTTGAGAGTTTAATAGCATTCATTTTGGGATCCTCAGAACTGGAACCTATACTTAGCACATTTACAATCGAATGATTACGAATGACCGAGAGTGGAACGTAAATTACATTTTACTTGCCAGTTAAATCCAATCGTTAGCTCTTAATGGAGAGTGACGAAAAAGAAAATACGGAGAATATCCGGAGTGTTAAAATACAGGAATCCTGATAAAAAGTGGATGTCGGAGCGGATGAGTGAATGATACAGTCACTACAAGAAGCACCTATTGGTGTTCGTATAATTATACTCCTCGAAGTATCAATTAACTTTTCAGTTCTTTCCGCTTTTTCTACAAGCATCGATTGACTTTCTACATGTTTTATTTAGATGTTCGTTCACTAAAGAAAATCATTGTAATCAATATTATTATGTACTCACAATTTACTTCTGCAATTCTATGCTAACAATTCAAACCGTTTATTAATTGTTAACTGCAATTTCTATAAATAATGAATTATAACGTATTTGGCATGTGCTGGAAATTGTTATTATACATTTTTATGAAAGCATAAAATACTTAGCTTGATCCATAACACAGGAGTGGAAACAATGAAATTGCAATATCGTATAAAAAATGTTTTGGGTAAACTTTTAACTGAAAGTGCTTGTTTTGTGTATTTCCAATAGATTTTTACATACGTTATACACTGAATACTTACTACAGTTTTGCAAATATTTCGTTCCATAAAATAATAATCAGTTATAAATAAATGGCACATTTAAATGCTGGACCGAAATCAACTAGTTATAAATAACAAGATTTTTTCAAACTTCTTCAGTGTGGCACGAACATCAATTTACAAATATTCAACAAGAATTGAAACTAAGCTGCCATGATCAACTCTACGCATTTTTGAGAAATCATTGAAAAGCCAGATTTTACTTATTCGACCGTTCGTTAATATGTATCACAAACGAAAATATCATGGTGTGTTTCGATTTAACAAATCGGAACTCCAAAGTAACGTTCGTAGCTTTTAAGCGCTGTTGAATAAGTAAAAATCTGGCTTTTGGATAAGTTTTAAAAAATACCTGTAGTTGATCATGGCAGCTAAACTTTTGGGGAAGTATTTGGGGAAGTACTAAATTGGTTTACGAATTAGTATAAAACCAATGAGCACAGATTTCGACCCGACTTGTCTTACACGTCCCGTGTTAGCGTTTTTTCATAGTCATGAATTAGACGAATAAATATCTTGTATTATCCTGTGTCTATTGTTAACAAATTCCACAGGGGAGGATTGTGTTGCGATTAGTAGCGAATAACACTTTTGACTTACCAACTTCAACACGTTCTTCCAGGAACCAGAAATAGAACATTTAATTTGGAGTGGTTGGCCGATCGAATGTTCGCCGGTGGTCTGGCTTGTCAGCAATATAATATTGTTTGAATTACGGCAACAAAACGTTTCTTTTTAGAGGCTCGGCTGAGCAGGTTAGCGGAAACGGGGAAAATAGTATTGAGCATATCTGGGCTATGCAAAGCTGCTTGAAATTGCGTAGTTATCGCGGTAAGTTAGAGCGGAAAAGGTGTACTTGTGAGCGCGAGTGTACCCGAAGAGGGTAATGGAGAAAAGATTCGTTACAGGCCGTTTGTCAGTCGGCGTTAATCGAGTGGTAGTGGCAGTGGTGGAGGTGAGAGCATGGTTATATTACGGGCTCGAGGCCGTTTCCGCCGCCCGATTTTGTAAGTGCCGAGGTAATTACGAATATTAGAGTCGCTCGATCGTTATCGGGATTTCAGGTTAGGTCGCTCGCTCACGACATTATCAGCGGCGCAGGGAGAGAGAGAGAGAGAGAGAGAGAGAGCGAGAGAGAGCGAGAGAGAGCGGGCCGATATTAACTGCGGCAAGAAAAAGCATTAATAACTGGGCGCGTCAAGATGTCACCGGGCTTGATTAATGGACCGCCCGCCAGATGGATGGTGATGGATGAAGAACACATTGTTTCTGGATACGGATGACTAATAAGCTCATTTACTCCGTTTATAGTGCGCGCGCCCGTGCAGCGAGGGGCATCGTTAATAGCGGCGGGCAGGGCCGACATCACAAATTACAGCTGATATTAAAAATATGCGAGCGAGGGCGCGCGCGCGCTCGCGCCCTCTTCATTCATCAGCGGCACTTCGCGGCATAAATCTCTCCGAGCGCCTAATTTACAGTCGCGAAATCGCCGCTCCTCCGTACTCGGAAATCCGATGATAAATGGCGGCGCGATATCAAAGGCCCTGCTGGCTGAGGGGCCCTCGAAAATTATTAGTGGCCATGCAGAAGCGTGACTCACTGCCGGACGCTCCGAAGAAGTATTGCTATTGCGCGCTAATGAAAAGAAGGGAGCCCAATTCGAAGTGAAAGCTATTCCAGCAGCCAACACTGGAGCCAACCAGCCAATCGACCAACCAGCTAACCTCTACCGGCCTCCTGCCTGATTACATTCAGCTTTCTGTTCCCGTTGCTAGTAATCTATCAATTTCGAAAAAGTCCCGCCCAAAAGCAAGCCCGCTAACGCGCTCGCACTCACGCGCCCCCTATTTATTTATTTACCGCGCACAGCCGCGCTGATGCCTGTACACATGTACGGCCGCGTAATCTGCGCGTATCTGGGCCCGAGGCGAGGCGACATTAGCCGGCTCTTATCCATTCAAACAAAATGTCAAAGTGCCAGATGATAATGCGGAGGAGATAAATCAAGCATGCTGAAAAGATGACGGTGATAAATGTAAGCCCGTCTGCCAGGCGGCCCCGGAGATAGTTACTGAGATACACGACGGCTCGTGACTGATGGCGATGTCGTGAGATGTGGTATCATAATAATTCATAAAGGCCGAGGCCAGAGGCTTAATCGCTGATTAATGAAAGAACAGACTTGTCCCGATCTCGTTCTTCCTTTTTCTCATTCCACCTTCTTCCTTCCTCGCTCCCTCCGCCACGAGCCTGCTCGCCGCGCTACCTTCTCTTCCCCCTCTGCCCTTCCCTTCCTTCTCCATTCCCCTTCCCTTCCACTCCTTCTTCGTCGCGGCGATGCCCAACTCCTTCCCTCTCCCTCCTTCCCGTTGGCTAGCGGCTGTTACCGCTTCTCCCTTCTTCCAGCGTTTCTCGCTCGACCCGCTTGTCCTCTTCATCTTCTCGCCCTCCGCTCTCTTGTTCTTCGTCGAGCACGCTGCCGTCTGACGTATGTGTATGTACCGGCGGAGTGGGACGAGTAATCTGACATGTGTTCGTTTGGGCGATAGAACCAATTAATGTTGCGGCGGCCACGTTGCCCCGTCGAGTCCATAACTCACCCGGCTCCCCCTTCTGCTTCCCTATCCCCCCACCCCGCAGCCACCCCGCTCCCCTTCCCCCTCCCCGTACGGACCAGGCAACCCTGCCAGGCCACTCGACCCAGGCTCGAGTCTAGAAGAGGTCGCCCGGCGACATCTCGACACTCTCTCGGAACACCGATTGCGTGATTCCTTTATTTCTTCTCCCTTTAACCTCTAATGCACCGCTCCACACTTTTATTACTCTAATCGTCTAATGTGCTAGATTAGCCGCGTGCTGCTGCTATTTATTACTGTTCCAGGCATTTTCACTGCGAGGCGATGACTCGTTTTTGTTGCGAGAATTTCGTTGTGTTGTGAATAGTGCTTACGGGAATTTCTATTTGTGAATGTTGTTGTAATTTTGTGTTCCATTATGTACCTTTTGGTTGATTTTTGTAGAAGCCAGTTTGAGTGTCGGTTATGGGGAATAGTTTTCCGTAATATTGAAAATGGATTTTAGTATTGTTTTAAGCATGTTGGTGTTATGATTGTCGTTAGAGATATGTCGTTGAATGTTTTCGCTGAATGGTAAGGTTTGTGGAATGAACTGTATTCAATGATGAAAAACGGGAATGTAACACACTGTTGATAAAGCGGATTTGATTCTTTGTCATAAGTCACTGTCAGAAATTGTACATATCTGAGAAAGATTATTGATAATGCGAATTCTGTAAAAGAAAAATGCGATTTCCATTTTAGAAATAGCCGATTGTTTAGTATGCAATCATTTATAACTTAAGGCGCAAGTGTGTAATGATTCAATTCATACAGAAAATTGTGAATGCAGAAATGTAATAAAGTTAATAGAATAACAGATTGAATGTATGTCCTGCGCTTCTTGCCAAATACAGATTTAAAATGTTATTATAAAAACATTAAAATATCACCATACAGTAATTCTTACGTGCAATTTGGAGCACCATGACGCCTAGCATTACCAAAATTCTTACGGCCCTGGCATCCTAGAAATCGAAAGGAGCGCAAGTGCGCCGATAAACAGAGACTGCATCTTTACCGACACTGAAATCATGCACGTGTTTACCGCCATCTGAGCATGTCCTCCATCAACTCCCAATCGCGATCCTCCTGTCCTTAACTTTGAAGAGCACCTATTTCGAGATCGGTGTCTTTGGCACCTTTGGCATAAATACTGCATGCAACCGTTTATTTAAGTGCCCGCTACAATTCTGCCAGTCCCTACAGTTCGTCTCAAAAGTGACGTTTCGTCTCAAAAGGTGGTTTTGACCATCCTTATAGTCGTATCCTCATTGAAAGAACCTCGAAAAATATTTTGCTGTATATGTATTTAGTACTTTTTGGAAAACTTGCGGCTTTTGCCGAATATTTCTTAAAATTCAATGGAAAAATTAACTAAAATTATTTTTTAAGCTTTCTTTCTATAAAGAACTTTCCCTAATAAAATAATATTTACCATGTATGTTACGAATAACTGATGGTTTCTTAGAGATATTAATTAAGGTTTGTGCATTGTTGCAATAATACCAAGTTACAACTAACGAACAATTGTGCAAGGGAGGATCGTCCAATCGGATTTTTTTCTTTTTAACAATACAATATTGAGTCACAAAGACGGAACATTTCGGTTTATACGCGCGTTACTGCGTGTACAGATATTTACACAGTAACTTGTTATACTGCAAAATGAAGAACAGTCCACTCGTCGGTTATCAAGTTAATCGCACGAATGACACATGTCATTTAACATGGCAGAATAACAATTGACGCGGCAATGGACGACTCGATTAAAGAACAATAAGAAAAAATTGAAGTAAATACTGCACAACGTGAACAATTCAAAGTTTACTAGATTCCGGGATTCCATATTTGACTTTGGGCATTTTCATCGGAAAGCGTTGGTAATTAGTGTACTTCCAGAAATTTACTGACGCACGTAAACAGACAATGAATAAAAATGAATGGTTCGCGTTAACAATCTGCACAGATACTGGTAAAAATATAGGGTCTGCCAATTCTAACACAGAACGGAGCATAGGTGGCTTTAAAGGTATGTGACCAGCTCGAGAAGTTCCGGCAATAATTACTGATAACTTTATTTCTAAATATTTATAAAACCATTTATAATGTTTTATCGTTTCCCCTCTGATAAATGGTTACTATATGTGTTTGCAGTGCGTAATTTATAAATTTCGAAATAATTATTAACAATGAAATTGCTCAAGATGAGTATACTGTGCGTTGAAAGCAAACAACATCAAGAAACAACATTATAAATGTGCGGGAAAGATCGTTTGACATTAGTTAACCTTTACACTACGACATTCAACTACGGTCGTATTTTTCAATCAATATAAATGGATAAAAATGAAGACAAATCTTCCTTCTAAAATTAATGCCAAATTGGAACTAAAATTGAAACCAATTGTATGAATATGAAATGAATGAAAATTAATGAAAAATGTTGTCTGTGAATTCTTATGTTTACAAAATTGTAGTGTTGTTTGAAGTTTAACTTTTACACTGCGACATTTGATTATAATCGAATTCTCCAATCCAAAACTAACTAAGTAAAACAATTCCAAACAAGTTAACAAAAGTGCAAGGAAACTCAAATTAATAATGCAGTATTCATAATCGTGCAGTTGCTTTATTTCAAGATTAATATTATTATATTATGGAAAGTAACATAAACATTGAAAGTTGCACTTGTTCCTTTCGTTCTTGTTAAAAATAAAAATATAAATATATATATTTTTATTATTATCTGAATATTACTTTGCGCATTTCTATTCCTATTAAATTAACAATTAGCTATACCAGAATCAGACAAATATAATCTTTATTTCATAACTGGTGATTTGACCGGTTTACGGTTATTGTAGGAATAGCTACATATGTATAAACAAGCAGTACGATACTTCTTTGCAAGATTATGTTTGTTAATTGCAAGTAGGCATTATTATTACTGCAGTGAAGAAGTCCTGAAAGATGTAAGAAAAAGATAAACATTAAAGCATTATTATAGTGGACAATTTCTACGCAGAAACTAACGCAGAAACTACACAGTGTTAAAGATTAAATATGACATTAAAAAGTCTCCAATATAAAACGGTCTAATTCTGTGAAAGCATCATTGAGGAAATAATTACTCGTGACTCGACTGCATCGCATTCCCATGTTCCAGCACAGTAGATGCCACGCTAAATGGTTGACGTTTACGTCACATATTTCGTTCGTGCTTCTTCGCAAGGGGATGAATATTCATAAATAAAGGGGGCAGACGGCCAGTAATATTTCATGGCCGTAACGAGCCTTTTTAATTAAGTGAATAACGCGCTGATTGGATTTAATTGGTCGATGTTTTAATAGAGGCAACGGTACATCCCGACTAGTTCAAAGGCATGCCGCTATAACGGCCACATTGTACCTTATATTAGGCAATTAATACACAGCGCATTGCACGGCATTCCACAGGGAGGAAATGCACGCACCAGGTTTAGTAGGACTATTTTTCATCTCAGGTTTAGATCGATTTAATCGCATCGGATTAAAGCTGGTGAAATCCATTTCCTTCATTCGTACACGTAACTTTACTTTACTTCATGTTATACATTTATCCGGAATTATCGAATGCATCGAGCATTTGGAATTCCAGTTCAATATTCAAGACTTCAACACAAAACTCTAGTACAGTAGAAACGCTTTTGTTGAAATTACGTTATTCGAATATTCTCCTATCGAAACGCTATATTCTATTATGTTCACGTCTTTTTTTAAATATATGAAGTCTAGCATGAAAAGAAACATGGTGTCATGATTTCAAAGTACATGAAGACTAGCACCCAGAAAAACAATAAAAATAACATAAGAGAGTATTTCGATAGTGGAAAATTCGAATAAGAGAGATTTACTGTATAAAATTGGAATTTATAAATAATTTCTCTGTAACAATTTTCTCTTCCTGACAATATAATATATCGACAATAGGAAAAGCCTAAGCGTGTTTATTTATTAAATTTGCTTACAAAATAAATTATATTCTGACTGTTAATTAATCAACGATGAAAAACTTGCTGCGTGCCGAAGAATTATTTGTTGGTAATATTTGAAATGGATTCTCACATCACATTAATCAAAGTACTAATTAAATAAAGACAAGAAAATAAGTGTGTGTTGACGGAAGGACGCCCATTTCCGTGAGCAAATCCGCCCGCAATCATAAAAACATCGCTCGCACCCACTATTATACAGGCTTTATGTAATCACGGCTTCATTATCGCCGGGATTATGCGGCACTAACGAATTTAGACATTAGCCTGCGCTTGACAAGGTGCGCGCGCTGTCGTTAGCTAACAAGACCGTTTCCGGTATTACTCACTCTGATTACGGCCGGGCTGCTCCGCAATGATTCCGGCGCGGAGTAACGAGCTCGCGGCGCGTCAACTTTCGTCACAGTCTACGCGCACATGTACGAACCCGGGCATGTACAAATAGGAACATTCTGTCTTCGTAACCCAAATAATGTTATCCTGTTAAAAACAAAGGACAGTTGGATTTGACGGTGCAATATTTTGCAATATTTTGTTTAATTGGCTTTGCTAAAGTAAAGTAGTTTTCGTTTATGTTTGTGACAAATGCCTTTATTTAGTGCATTATGTATTGATTGACTTATTCATATATTTTTATTTTAAGATTTTCACCGAGCATTTAAATATGTATGATTTATTTCTATAAACTAATATTACTAAGTTCTGGAAGAAAACATTCGTACAACTGTAATAAGTATTAACCCTTTAACGGTAGACTTTGTTTTTTGAAACTGTCCATCTGCTTGCGTAGTTAAGAACAACCGATCACAAGTATGCTCAACTTCTCCCAATTTTAATTAATTTATTTCAAATATAACAAAATTTTCATAAAAATACAGCAAGTTATTGCTTATTTGATTTCTTTATTCTGAGAGAGGAAACACATTTTTCATTTATAATAATAATTACGATTTTTATAGCAAGAAGTAATTTATTTTTCCTCATGACGAGTAGACCCGCAAAACACTGTTAAAGGGATACAACATTTAAAAAAAGAATATAGCGGTCGAATTGAGTAGCTCCTCCTTTTCGAAGTCAGTGAAAAGAATATGTAGCGCTGAGCTGTCTAATGTTACGTAAAAGCGTATCAGTAATTTACCAGCAGTTAATAATTTCAGTTAAATTTTTCCTTGTACTTGCATGAACAAATAGGAACATGCTGTCTTTATAAGTTAAACAATGTTGTGCTGCTAAAAATAAAGCACAGTTGGGTTAAACGATGCTTTTGTGCAATATTTTGTTTGGATGGCATTACTATAGTGAAGTAGACTTGGTTCCTGTTTTGCAAAAATCGTGACTTACATAGTACATCATTTAATGATTGACTTATTTATTTTTTAAGATTTTGGCCGAGCATTTAAATACATTTTTTTCGAAGTTAATATTATTACTTTGTGAATTGAAATCGTCTCAAACAAGTAATGCGTATTGAAAGAATATGTAGCGTTAAACTGTATAATGGTGCGTAAGAACATGTTTGTAATTTACAAACAATTAACAATTTCCGTTGCATTTTTCCCAGCATTTGTACATATTTATATGCTCACCACCGTACAGTGTGAGTCACATGCATTTAAATCACTGCTATCGGATATACGCTGCTGTATAATTAGATGACTATAAATTAAGAAGTAATTCTGCTGACATACGAATGTCTTCCTGCTCTTCCCTCCATTCTTGTTGCTACTGTATATACTATATGGACTACTATATTGTATATATGTATAATGTACCAGTATAGTGTATAGTATGTATAAAAGAAAGTGTCCATACATGTTTGTTTATGTGTATAAACATGCCAATTACGATTTTTTCTCCTGTCTCTCCTGTACGGAGTTACGATCCAGGCAAAGCACAGACTATAATATAATATGTATATAACCAAACTACAAATTAAACTTCCCAAATTTAGTAGATTTAGAATGCAATGGAAAATTTCGCAAAATCTAACCGATAATTTAAACACAACCTAAATCATGCAGAGACACAGGGAGTATTTAAAATATTGTAAACTGTTCAACCAAACGCAAATGTAATCTGTGACAATAAGCATCTGTAACTTTTCTTCAAATTGTGTCGAAATATAAATAATCGTTTTTAATTTGGTAAGGAGAACCTTATCAAATTGGAAACCATTTTCATGTTTCTTTCCAAAACTAATTATGATACAATCATAAGTAATTAGTTTAATACATTATTTGTACACAATCAAATTATTGTACATTATACAGTGACTGCTACACTTTTACTTGAAAATATTCATTCAATACTATTTTCCTAAATAAACGATTGCGAAGACATAGATTGAAGTACAATAAAGTTAGGGGATATAACGAGCGGGAGAAAATGCGAAAATATAGTAAAGTGGCTAAGAGACTTAGAAAAGATAAAGAGAACATGAATGTCAATGGCTCAGAAATAGAAAGAAAAGAGGGGAATAATAAACGCTTAAGGAGGACCGAATATTATAAGTAGGATATACACGTAAGTAGATAGTAGGTAGGAACAGGCTAGTATTGTAGGCCAGTGATGTGGGATATGGTGTGGAATGAATGGGATAGAAAGATGTAAAACCAAGTCCATTACATAGTTATAGTATAACTGTAATTAAATAAAATATACATACTATTTTCCTAAATTGTTATAGATTTTTAAACAAAACGAATATAAAATTATACTAATTCTTAGTGAATCATGAAATTCGGAAAAACCTGTGTTTCAACAATGATAATTCAAAAGCAAAAAAATCATCCTGGTCATATACATACATAATAAGTAAATCTTTAATGCGCGGAGGCACCGATGCGTGTCACATTCAGTTGGCCTTTCTCGCTTCATAATTCCCGCCTTGTGCAATGGACATGCAAACATTAAGAGAACTCGCTTCACCCACATTCCACCAGGGTGCTTCGTAATCCGCGATTTATGTCTGGCGCGCCATGTCTCCGTCTATCAACCAGACACACGCCAAACGCATTGACTAACGATGTAATTCCTGACCTACCTTGATTTATCGAATCCTTTTGGCACATGAATGTCTCACTCCTCAGTGATGCAGCTTTTCATCGATTGACTGTCGATTAGTCCAACACTTTGAGCTCCACCAGCTATAATATACTATATAATATTTTTTATTTCTCTTTTATGGAATATGGATCATTCAAAAACAACGAGTTTTTATATTCGTTCCTTCTTGAAGTATCGTATGTATTTGTAGATCTGAAAAAATGGCAAAACTTGGCAACAATTTTCTCGCATGTAATGTTTTTTATTTGGAATTCAGAATATACTTATTCAAGATCATGGTTTTGACAAATTATCCTGTAAGTTTCCTTTCAATGTTCGTAGTGACAAGCGTATTAGAGTAATAATACATATGTGGCGCCATTACTGCTGCAACGGTGATCGCCGTAGCATGTCAATAAATGAAGCGATGTTGCTGAAATTTTCAGCATACCTTCTTAAAGAATTCATCTATCGCATATCGTACGATTTTCTCGATGTCTCTCTCAATCTTGATCTTATATATAGAAACACTGCTTAATTGTTCCATAAATATTTATAAGTAATTTTAAACAGCAATATCTTCACCAAGAAACAGTACTTATAAAATTTAGAACATTACAAGAATACTGTTTTAGTCAGTTATTCAATTATTCAATAAAAAATCGAACCCACGATCAACATCGCAAATCCCGCAAGGCAGCATCGTTTGATCGGAGTTTCTTTAACTTTTAACAGTATAACATTATTCGAGTTATCAAGCCGCGGAATCTGGTTATTTATGCGCTCGCCACTGCAGTTCCGTACGAAGCGAGCGGCACGCAATTCTAAGAAAGCGTTAAAGCCGAATCAGGTTGCAATCCCCGCGCGCCCGTTGGGTAGGAGGGGAGGGTTGCTTTTTAAATAGCTTGACATTTAAATTTAAGAGCGCTTAGGCGAGTGGTGCGCGCGCGTTATGAGGGCATAAATCAATGCCGAGCCATTGTAGGGAGCGTGACGAATTTACAGTGCTGTCGGGAACTGTGTTAGCATGATACGTGGTATTCCGGATCGTTTACAGTCCATTACTTTCCGTCCGATCTCTATCGGGCTGCTGGGGATATACCAGTCTAGATCAGAAGGGCCGCGCGCCATCGGCGGATCAAGATCGAGTCTCGATCTTTAGTCCGCCAGCTGGTCTACATAGCCAACCACTCGTTACGCTCCTACGTTTTATGGCAGTTATAAATTATTGAGCCGCTATTGTGATACCGGGCCGCATGAATTTTGAATCAATCGCGCGACGGCGAACTTGGAAATTGGCAGAAATTTATGGAAATGCTGGTGCTCAGACGTTCCCGTGACTTCGGAGGGTGGACCCCCCCCCCGGCGAACTTGCGGATGAGAGGCGCCACTGATTTCGGTGGCCTGGCGAATTTATTTGTCTTGGCAGAAAGTCGATGTACCGGGAAAACAAGATACTTCGAGGTACATAATTCAGATACCCTCCTGTTTTCTTTTTGTTTATTTATTGTCGCATCAGTGACATTGTTTAGTGGCATGCGATGTATATAATATGTGTCACCGTTCATTTCACTTTATATTGTTTTTTATGCGTTACATGTACTATTTTCAGATTTATTCGCTGTTTGTATGTATACTATTTTTTATTTCTTGAAACAAGAACATTTTTTTTGAGGAATTGAAATTGGTTTGTATATTATTCTTTATTTGTTTTGAAGTTGGCTGTTTGATCGTCGTGTGGTAAACAGTAACTGGCAGTTATACTAGTAATAATTTTTGCGATTGCTTTTTCCCGTTGTATACCTATGTATGAATTCTATCTGTTTCAATTAGTGATTTTCTTTCATTAAAATTCCGGACAATTTCTCTTCGATGATCGTTAATATTATTTCTTCAGTTTTCATTTTAATTATTAGGTAATAGACTTTATTCAGTAAATTTAAAGTAGCTTAAGATTTATTTCAGTAGATTTAAGCTCCGCCATTCTCATGTGGAAGTACTCCTTTTGTTTACGAAAAAAGGATTTATTCGTGGGCGCTCGTAAAGCCCAATTTCTTCCACACTTCTCAGAAGAAGTACATCAATTATTATATGTTCCAGTTCCTCTCTGTTTCGACTTTTGACGGAACTCTCTCGCTTTCTCTCGATCTTTCCATTGAGACTCTTTGTAGTACAGTTAGTAATACAAAAAACATCGTTTGATACATTTTGTTAACTGTGACTGACGCTCCAATTTAGAGGGTATCGTTTCCATCTTTTTAAATGGATAACATCATTTAAGGAAAGCTAGTGAAAGAATATTATTCAGCAATATTCTGATCTAATAAATAATATGTTATTCAATAATATTCTAGTCTTAGTAGTTGTAGTATTAGATAACAACCAGACGATAAAGTCGGTTTTCTATCATCGAGGATCTTCCGCAGTCGAATGATGAAATCCCTCTAACATCGAGCTCTCAACACATCCTAACCAAAACAAAGTCATCCCATTCACTTTCCGAAGCAGAAACATTATACTTGTTATCAAGGAAATCTTTGAATCCCTCAGTTGATTATCGGAGTTTTCTACAATCCAAAGAGTCTGTAATATTATTTTTATGGTCTTTCTGAAAGTACTTAAAGGCTAGCATAGATTCCCATGAAAATAGCATAGACGAGCGCTTTAATAGTTGGAAATTTAGATAAAAGAGGTTCTATCTATTGAAACATAATAATAGCATGTAAAAAAAACTATTACGCATTAGTATACTCAAAGGAATCAAAATGACCAACACTCCACAGGAATAAAAATGGCAATATCCTAATTTCTCTACTTGCAGCGTTAGATAAGAATCCATCAAAAAAATCGGCTTTCTATCATCAAGGTCCTTCCGGAGTCGGACGATTAAATCCCTCTAACTTCAGGCTGTTACCACATCCTTACCAAAACAAAGTCGTCAGATTCGCTTCCCGAAGCAGAAACATTATGCTCGTTATCCCGGGAATCTTTGGCCCCCTCGACTGCAATAATGGCGCGATATTTCAAGGTCCGGGACGGGCGTCGTGGGATTCACGGGGGTACAAAGGCTGCTTTTTATTCATTCGGGATTAAAATTCGCATATCCAGCGGGCTGGCGTGTTCTGGATCGGAGAGAATAATTCGAGCATTGAGCGTATCCCCGAGTGGAGGTTGGTCCGAGGGGAGGAGGCGCTCCGAGAGTCCAGGGTGTCGGGGAAGGAAAGGGGGTTCGGGTTCTGGGGCTGGCGGGGTTCCTGGGGACCGGTGCGAGAGAGAAAGAGAGAAGGGGAGGCGAGTAGAACGCAGGGCTGCGTGCCTGCCGGTAATCACGCACCGGGATAAAGTTATTCAGGAGCATAAATAACCGACATGTCTGGAATAAGGCATTAATTTATGTTATTTATCACCCATTACGCGGCAAAGAAACATTCGCATGGGAAATAATGTATCATTCTCAACACGCGTCCGAGCGGGCGCGGGGAGCCGAGAATGATTCAGAATGCCAACGAACGGACGAATAGACCTGCAAGCAAGGAGCAAACGAGATGGAGAGAAAGATAATGTTCGATGCATGTGCTGCCTGCCAGGCCGGCTCTCGCTCCGTCTGAGTGTGCAATGTGGATGCGGTTGCGTAATGCTGAGTTGCTCCTCGAATGAAGAAACCTTCTGACCGGCCGTCTTTTGCTTTGCGATCGGACACCGAGCGATAAATCTCTTCCTCGGTGGTATTTGCTGGAAATAACGTTATAACGCTTGCCCTCTCTGCGAGAGCGCCGAGCGGCAACAATACACGGCCTCGCTCATTCTACCTGGCAGTGCCAGCCTGGAAAATATACCCCAACCTGACATAACCTATGATGTATCGCGTTATTCGGCATCAATGTCAACCTTTCTTCACCGCAAACTAGCAAGAGCAGGTGTCAGGAAATGATAGACTCTTGTTAAACAGGAAAAGCATACTTTGCGATATAAATGAATGTATGATGATTCGATAATGAGTAGTATCCACAGGATTACTATCCAAATCCCAGATCTACAACAGATTCACATAAATATTTGAACAGCTGTATGTGTCACGTGTATATCTGGTATTCCAAATGAATCAGCGATGAGTAAAAACGTTTGTTATCATTTTCTCGCTGTGATGTCCCCAAATAATATGAGAAGCAAATTTTATTTATCGCACCCGATAAACGTAACCCTTTGATTACGGCGAAATCTAATATATAGAATCTTTATTTCATTTTTAGAATGTCATCAGCCTACATTGATCGAAATTTTGAAACACCTGAAGACATTTACAATAGGGAAATGGTTAACAACAAAGCAAAATGCTTAAAGCTGAGTCAAACAATGCTTTCCTTCTTGCAATTCCATTAAAAGGCACATCAAATACAGTATGTGCCCGAATATGTTTGCGATTTAATTCTGAGCATGGTTTAATTTATCGCTTATAGCGTAAAAAGCAATTGGCATTAAATAAATATATTATGAGCCTTCATAAGCAATTAATTAGTTTGTGCTATTATAAACAAGTGTATACAACAATAATTTCCCGAAAGCAAAGATGGCCGAATATTAATGGAAGTCGCTGTATGTACATCGAGGGTCAAAAATATTCGACGCGTAACAACATGAAAATAGAAAGAACTGCAATTTCTTTACCCATTGCTTATATTGACACATATTTCATAACTATTAAACGGCAATGTTAGCAGTATTTATTCATTGACATTTTTCCAAATATATCCAACCAACCATTAATACTAATAAATACAACAAGAAAATACTCAACGGAGTACTACAGTTCTCTTTCTTTCACATTTTTATTGTACGCATACTTTTGGCTCTCACTGTATATTTATATTCATACACCAATATATAAAATTGCAACATTGATTCGCATATAATGGATAATCTATGAAACTATCGAACCGATTTCGATGAAACTTTGATTGTTGTATTATTTGGAGCAAGCACATTTTATCGTTAGTCTCGTCAAATATACACAAAATGTTTAACTCGTTATTATAACTAACAAGAAGAGTTGTAGATTGCAAAGGTCTTTGTTGTTCTATATAAATATTTTAGTTTCCAGAATTAATTGTTTAAATTAATGGCACACGAAGGTTTATACACTGTACAAGTAAACATAGGTTTATTATTTAAATTTTCGAAATATTTACAAGGTTATGATATCTTTTGCAAGCGTGAAAAAGTTTATCGAAACTCCTCAATGACAATGCAACAATCTGTTATTATATGCTTTTATATGAATTCGTTCTTTAAATTAGATCGTTGTTAATGTCTATCCTCATAAAAGTACGAAATATTAATGAAGTTTTACTTTAATTTTAGAGGATGCAAGAAGTATTGACAACCAAAATTGCTGGTTAATGAATCAAGTTTCATAAATTACTGCCATTTAATTTTAGAGCTTAAAAGAATCCGTATTAAGAATATCGTTTTTTATAGTGACTTCACATTTGTAAACACATGCTACTCTTAAAGTAAGCATTTGATTCAAACAATGACAGAAAAAATGTAATTCTATTTTAAAAGATACTAAAATATATGTATTATTATAAAATATAAGAAAGATTAATCTTCTGGCTATCACGCATGGCCGTATCTATTAACAGAAGGTTAAACAATTTCAAATATAAAAGAATTCAGGTCTATAAACAATTTGTGTCCTCCAGGACATAAAAATTAAGGACAAAGCGAGAGTCTAGGAAAGATCTATTGGACAGGCGACAGCTTGAATGTGCGTATAACGCAATAGATGGGTCGAAATTTGCATTGACGGCTGAAGCCTCCTTCAATCATGAAAACGCTGAAATCCAACGGGAAATGTCCGAGGTAGATAGACATTTATTTCTGAGCTCCTTAAGCGACTCTCAGAAAGTCTTCAAACGTCAGCGTGGCTGGCACAATATAAATGCGTATCATTACGGCCGGCACGAGATGTATTCGCTTCAAACAGGAGTTCGAATAATATACTCGCATGCTGAAAGACAACCTGACGGCTGCCAGGTCTTCCTGGCATTAAAAGCAGAAAGGCTGCCACGTGGAGAGATACTCGTGTCGCTTTAGCAGCACTCACACATGCCGCCCCAACTTCCTACACGTTTTAATGTGAGATATAGCTACCTTCATACATATACAGCGCAGGGCATATAAATAGCTATGAATGCTTGGGAACATTTAACTGAGACTATTTGTTGCTTCTTAACATCGGCCGGATTTTTGGTTCCTGCAGTTCACTATGAAATTTTATGATTTCGTGCCCATCTATCGGTGTGTCCATCCGATTACCACAGCGAAAAGCACAGCTTCTTTAAATTTGCATTCGTTTTTCTTATTTTTCCCCTCCCCCAAAAGAAACTGATTTAGTGTCCGCTATAATTTTCGTTGAACGTAAACTATTTTCATTTTCATAAACTGTGTCAGATTTTTAAATAGAAGCATTACGAAATTCGAATTTTGCAATATAAAAGTACTACAAATTTTATGGTTTTCGGATAATTGATTAATGTCATGCATATGAATAGCAGCCTATGCTCGAAACTGAATCACCCTCTCAAAGTTACGTCTATATCTAATAGTGTAACCTGTCATAACACACAGGTTTAGGAATTAAAAAGATTTGGGATCTATAAATGATTGATCAAATCATATTTCTCACAAATTTTGTGATTGATCAAACATTTATTTGATCAATCACAAAATAACAATTATCCAAAAATTCCTGTATACGAGCAGATATGTCAACTGATTAGTTTTAATAATCGAGAGTCTACTATACATATATTTATAATATGTTATATGCATTGTATACACAATTTTTACAACTTTAACACTAACCGTACAAACGCCCGGTCATTTGATCGGTTACAGTAGAAATAACTTTTTTTAAATATATGTGTATTGCTATGGTTTGAACACATTAATGGTACTTAAAACTTTAATACTTTAAAATTTATTCAATACATTTCTAAACATATAAAGTTTTATTACAATATCTCGTTTAAAATTAGCACCAAGGCTCTCACGAGCGCTCGAAGTCATAGTTATTTATGTAGTTGTATTGCACTTAATGCAACTAAAGATCGAAATTAAACTAACACATAAAATTCTTAAACTCCATCAGACTACATTTGTATAGAATTGCCCCTTAAAAAAATTGTACGTCTTTCGTAATGGGGTGATACAATAGAAATAACATATACACGATACATATAAACAGCCGGTACAGTTAGTGGTAATCGAACTGTATGTTAACTGTTTCAGGACTACGCCGAAACAGTTGTGATACAATGTTCCGGCACATTGTATCGAAGTGTGTTGTTGGCTTAAAGGCGAAACAGGCAACACAGCCATTCTTCATTGCGCGCTGGATCGAACGGGCCGAGATTTATCGGGAGTACGTTCAAACATAACTATAGCTTGTCCGGGCGCGTTGATTTATTTGCATCTTACATGCAGTTCTATGACATCGTGCACTAAATTGAATTTCATAATGCCTTCGCGATTTACAGGCAACCCTGTTCTCTTTACCAATGGCAGACAGTGATTCATGTTGTACGAAGCGGTGCAGCCGCGCCAGCAAAAAATTCATGCGGCGCCCTCCAGTGCGATAAAGTCCTTCCGTTCTCCTCTGACCTCAGTTTTCTCACTCTCTCCTTCTCTCTCTTCGTGCATCAACGCTTTTCCGGCCACCGCGATTACTTGCCGACTGAGAGATTACTGGTCACGTATACCTCCGCACGAATGACAATCATGCAATAATGAAGAGAATTTATATTCCTCAATTTGTTATTAGTAATACAATTTATTAGCCATTCAATATTGACTTTATTAATCCAGGTTCGTAATACGCTAGCTTTTACATATTTTCAGAAGGTAATGATCAAATCGTATGCTTCTAACAATAGCTACTTAAGTATTAATTAATGAAAAGGTTTGTTATTTTGATCATAGTACTAAGTTTGTAATAGTATAAATCATTTTGGAGAAATAGCTATTCCAAAAAATTCATGCGGCGCTCTCCGGTGCGATAAACGCCTTGCAAACTCGCCTGATCCCACTTCTATGGCTGCGTATATGAACGGTTTTGCGAGCGCCGGAATTATTTGCTGAATGAGAGATTACTGGTCACGTAAACTCCTGCACGAATGTATGGCGTCGCTTTGTATGGGTGACGTCGAAAAACTGCAGCGAAGGACGTCAGCGAACGGTTTCTGGTGCACGCGTACTTGGTACTTCAGTGTAATGCCTAATCATTATTTAATGACCATTGTAATCCATATAAATGGAGTCACGTTTGATTATATAAATGTTCGAGTTCTACTACTACCAAAAGACCCGCAAAACAACCCTTTAATATTGTAACTTGACAATAATAGAAATAAATGAGATATAATTTTAATATTAACAAAATCGTAACTCGCTTAATATGAATCCATTTCTGGTGTCTGTGCGACAGATATTTTCCAATTGCTACTTGCCTATTTGTTAAAAGAGTTATAAAACATTTGCAAATATATTGTCAAGTTTTACACTACATCCAGTATAATACATTCTAATGCGAATTTAAGTTCCAATGTGAAGTAGGCCGAAGTGTAATTTATATTTTTCAAAGATTGTAAAGTTTGTACTATAATTGTAATAGGGTGTGTAAACTGTTGTAAGAACTTATTGTTTTCTATACGCATATTAATTTCGCTGAGTAATTAATGAAACAATACCGACAAAAATGGTATTGGCACACCCAGTATTTCTAAAATATATTTGTGTTTAAAAAGAAAACTGCTTTAAGAAAATACATTACTATTTAAAGAGAAGTGTTTCCTTCTCTAATAATATTCTTTCCAAAAACCCTGAGTGTGCCAATACTTTTTTAATCCACTGCATATGTTTATTGCATATGTATTACCCATTTTACCCTTCAAAATCAGTTCAACCCTTGAACCGCGGTCTTTCAAATTCAATACAAAACGCTAATTTCAACTGGCGAGATTTTCGCTCTAATAAATAAAATCACAATACACTTTTAGAATGCCTAATGGCGTTGACAGTCTACAATGAGTGACATTGCAAAACGCCTGAAAGCATCCACAGGAGTGAAAGGGTTAAGTAAATTAAGGTATTGACACACTGTAATTCGCTTCGTTCTGTATGTGGGTGCGTATAGTATTCTCTGTGAGTGATACTTCCGCGAAAATTCAGGGAAACAGAACTCATAAAGGACTAAACGTGAGGGCGAGAGACGCGTTATCGGGAAGGATGGGAACAATTAGAGGTACTCGAGGTAGTAAAAGGCTGTCGTGTCGATGGGACAAAGGGTCTGGCGCAAATGGCGCAGCCATAACGGCCCGCTGCCATGGCAATAGCTCGAAATTGCTCTATTTATTGTCTAAGAACATCCCGGCTCAATTATATTACTCGGCAATTACGGCTTTCTGGAATGCGATCGGTTCAACCGCAAGCCAGACCGCTGGCAAACGTTCGGATCGGCCAGGCATTTCGAATTAGGTGTTCCATTTCTGGTTTCTGGAAGAACTTGTTGGAGTTAGTAAGTCAAAAGTTGTATTCGCTACTAATCACAAAAGAATCCTCCCCCGTGGAACTTGTCAATAATAGACACACGATATTGCCAAATTGAATAGGTAAAATTCGAAGTATTAACTCAGAGGGGATGAATCAGATGGGGTTAGTTTTTATAAGATTGGAGCGTACAAAATATTTATTACTCTAATTTGTAAGTAAGAAAAGACACTCAGGTTGAAATGAAAGACCAGTCAGGTTGAAACCTGTGCTCTTTTGTTTTGTATAAGTTTGTAAACTATTGTCAAATAATTCCGCAAAAATTCAGTTGCCATTATCAACTATAGATTTTCCTCATTCGACGGCGCTTACAATGTTCTGCAACTGATGGCCAAATTTTATTGGACTTGACCACGCCGTTTCTGAGATAATGGACTTCGAAGTTGGCACTCTTAACACGGGCAACATAACCAAAACCCATCAATTAATCGCATTAGGAATTTTAACAGCTTAACGTTTCTATAGAATCCTATAAAAACCAACCCGTGTTTCATCGATATTCTACGAATGCGTAACGAATTTTGGCAGAATCTTTCACAATCTCGTTTTTGTGTAATGACGTTAATAAATCTAAAATTTCCGAGAAATTGAAGGCGCTCGTTGACTAAACAGTCAGTGTGTATGGGTTTAGAATCTATTGGTATATGCAAACTTGTGCGTATATTCTGGACAGATGCTGACAAAAGTATAGTTCACCAGCAGTATGCAAAGCGAAGTTAACAGTTCCTTCGACTAGCGATTGAATTTTGGATGGTACAGTACTGATATAACTACCTTCAAAACTACTACCGTTGTTCTGGAGTAAACCTATCAGGTCGAAACGCCGCTAAAATTTTTTGGTGTTTGCTTATAATATAATGTAAAAAGCATTTGCAGAATTTCAGCTGTAATGATGTATTTAAGTGTATGAAAACATGAAAACCTAACCTAAATCCAGTTTTCGATGATTTTTAAAAAATACTTACAAGAGCACAGGTTTCGACCTGACAGCTCTAACACTCTCTTTGTAAGTTTAAGAAAATAGCATTACTGGGCTTATTAATCACTCGACATAAGTGCCGTTTCGTGCAGTACTCTGACGCTAATGTCAAGTAAGTCACGTGACCTATGCTTTCCTTATGCGTTTGATCATGCAAGCACTTTCAGTGCCCAAAGCGAACGTCAAACCTGGTCAAAGCAATGCGTTAACCACTGAACTGCCTATAGTTCGATCTAGGCCAGGCCTGTCCAAGTCTTACTGGTTAGAGAAGCATCAGCCAATTAAAATTCCCGAATCAAGACAATGGACTATCTGATTGGACCACGAATTGTTTCCGAATATACGTTTGACAGTTCTCGAATAGCTGCTACAATCTCTAAGCATGTCTTAAGTGACAAGACTCGAAATCAGCTTTCCATAAAATCGCTATTATTAATCCAATTAATTCATAATCGTAATACGCTTTATTTTGCATACTTTCGAAAGCAAATGATCAAACCATGTTGACTAACAATAGGCATATAAGCATTAACTGATTAAAAGTATTACTATGAGCAACTTTGGTAATACTGTTTAGACTTGTTAATTAAGCATAAGGCTTATCTGCAAACCAACCGCAAGGTTTATATATGTATATGCATTATAACGAAGTTGCAAGTTTAAACACCTACTGCTTTTTCATTGATTGGTAACGTGTCTCCTTAAAGACTCCAATAAATAGTGATATAAAGAAACCCAGCCAAAATATACTAATCTATAATCTATACTTCTTTACTAATATATAAAGACGTAAGGTAATTCTTTAGATGTAAAAAATCATCTCTGAAATTACCGAACAGATTTGCAAAGTTCTTTCACAGTAGAATTTAATCTAGAAAGTCTAGAGTTGACCTATATTTGTTATACATTATGTTTATAAATACTAATATGTATGTAAGAAGGTTTCTACATCTGGTAGAAATTGAAACCGGGTCCCGCACGGGCTATGGCTCGGGCGCCCCGGTTGCGTAGTCGGGAACGAGCCGGGAAAACCTGGTTGGGGCTGTCACGCCATTTCGGCGAGCCGAATTTTATTGCATTGAATTTGGTATAGGCATTCGTTAAAACACCTTAAATGAATACATTAAATTATTTTACATATACAATATCCCCTAAAGTTCACTCATTATGATCGTTATAAACATCACATGTTATTAATAAATTAGATTTAAAAAGAGAATTCAAATTGTAGTACTGTTGCGTTAACTGAAAGAAATATTTATGTACTGTCTTAGAAAATTTTAAAATAACTTGTTTATAACGAATTTCAATTAATTGCAGCTTTGGCTTATCTCTAGCTATGAAAACTTTTATCAAAATTATCGACTGAATTGCTCACTTAGGATAGCCCGGCTTATGATGTACGCAGTCCGATAAAACTTTTCTGGTTGGGTTGCCAAGCTTTATGCAGCCTGGATACTGACCGGGTTTACCCAGGTTCGCCGAGTCTGGCTGTCATACCTCGTTCCAATGGAGGGGCTCGGCCGGGCAGATCTAGCTCGATTTGTCTGGCCAGGCGCTGCCGAGGCTCGGTCGGAAAACGGGCTAGCCTGGCCCGATTTCTGCCAGGGATATCTTTTGTAAAAACAATGTCAATGAATAAGTTTAGTTAAGGTTTAAGATGGTGGAGAAACCTATTACTGTTTAACTAAATCATTATTAGTGTCCATGTAAAATATCAGCTGCGTAAAACCAGATTAGACTGCTACTTCAAGATAAGAAGGGGAATCGATTGATACAACGAAATCGAGCGGAAATAGACGGACGCGTCCAGAGGTTCTTCATTCAATATAAAAGGAGGAACAGTAAAATATTCCAAGAGTGCAATTATCAATGTAAGTAGTACGCTGAGACACGACACTCAGTTACAATTAGAGGTGAATGACTCACCGTCAGTTCCAGCAACTGATGGAAATATTATTATTATAATTATGAACTGATGTAAATACATTTATTAGAGGCGCATGCGTCGCCAATAGACACCTGTCTGTTGGAAACAACTGCTAATTCGATCGTGAATTAGGAGATATACCACAGAACAACTTATTCCCCTTCACTATTTATTCGGTAAATAACTTCAACTTTCAAGTTAATAAATGACAATTCCTATTTTATTAATCTCTATTTATTGTGCGATATTTACCTCCTTTAGGTTCCGTTTGCTCAAAACAAATACTACTAACTTTTATTAATAATCTTGTAAGAAGTTTGGAAATAAAATGTCTCTTTTTCATTGTTATACATTATTTTGCAAACATGGATATACCACAATAAATTTTTAATCGACTGTGTATAATCAAATGGACTTATTCGGCAATTTAAAGTAATAAAAATAATATAATTTCGAATGGTAACAGTTTCCACAGTTCCTGTTTCTGTCATCTCAACACTAGTTATAAGTTCTCTGTGGAACTTTATGCAAAATATGCGATGCTTGTATCTTTTACACTACATCATGTTCAATAATAACTGTCGTATTCTATGTTTTCTTCGCATCGCTTACGTGCGAAGAGTTAACACATTCCCTCGAACATCTTCACAGGAATTCGTAATAGGCAAATTAAAATCTGTATTTACATGAACATCCGCAGTTACAAGTTTAGTAATGGGAAACTAAGTGACTTACCATGCATGTTTCTCTTTTAGTTATCGCTCCTTTCAATTATTGCCACTTACGTGTCAATTAAAATGTAGTATTTCGCATTCCGATTTATTGAAACTTATATGGAAATAGTGCCAGGAAGTGGAAGCCTGACTTTTAAGCATGAATCAAGTTAATATAACTTTTACGCACTTCACAGCTTTTTTCTATTTTATTAACAAAGGCTATTTACATTTTAGAGACTTTTTAAATTTTTAAGCAACTTGACAGTATGTAACAGTACGCTTATCTAATTTTTCTTCAGTTTTCTATTTTGATTAGTCATTTGCCTTCACGTTTCAACTCAGAGCGGAAGTCCTTCCCTTCATTTTATTTTGCTGGAGTACTTCCGTTTTGTTTTAGAGCCATAATTCGAAATTATCGCTTACTGTAACACGATTTCTCGTTTTTATATTATGCGTACGCAATATATCAAATATGCAGACTCGCTACCTTATCATATACGAGTAGAAATATACAAACAAATGCGATAAACATATGAGACACGCAGGAAAATATAATAGGAAATGAATTATAGTTGGGAAGACGAATGCGGTCGGGTGGATTTTTCTAGGTTTCGGCGCGGACACGCTGGTACAATGCCACGGTGGTAATTGCACGTCCAGCTCAGTATTTACAACCCCCTGCGAGGGAGGGTGAAGCCATGTAGCGCGAGAGCAGCTTTGCCGTCACCGAGGAGAAAGTGAGAGCTTTTTCCGGGACAGGTTTGGGGTGCGGGAAAGTTTACAGGGCTGTCAAATCCTGAGGGAGCGTACCCTCTTTTTCTCCGGGGCTCCGGGAGCGTACATCGATTCGTTAGTCAAGTAACTTTCGAGTGTCAGGGTAAGCCAATATTTCAGGAGCGCCGGAACCAAGATTGAGGCCGGGAAGCAGTGGGGCGGCTGCTGACCACGGGGAAGATAAATTTGTTCCGCAATTGAGACGGGCGTGCCGCAGTAAATCTTGTCTATTAGGTATCTCTTCTTCTCTCCACCGCAGGTATAAAACTATAAATTGCCGGCGGAAAGACATCTCGGTATTGAGTCTGACCGCCAGAAGCTACGACGCCCGGGAACAAGAACTTCCTCCACCTGCTACCTTGCGCAGCATCTTTGCATTTCCCGATTTGCATCTGCGGAATTCCTTTTGGCCGCGCCACTCCCTCTAGACAATAGTTTTCTGTCACAACAGATGCACCGAAGATTCGTAGGTTATGTTTCAAACGCGGAACAGACACTTTAGCACTCTCTTCGGGAGGTTTCCCTTTCTAATGCAAAGTCACTCATGCAACAATAGCGGCTTTTAAATAAATAACATTATTTGTATATACTTGCGCTAATCTATATTATTTAAACAATAAGAACAATAGAATTGAGTACTTTTTAGTAAGAATTGTGATATCACTAGAATACCTCTAAGATGGGATATTCTAGTGTTAAAAAGGAATACTCATCAGAAGAACAGAGCAACAAAGGCTTTTTATTGTCTGACAATTAAAATAAATAATTAAACTCGTACAGATTCACTAGCTATTCGCTTACAGATTTATTGTTCCACTTCAGTTAATTTGCTGACATTATTGTAGCTCGACGGATCGACTTCATTAAACGAGGCCATCTTTATCGGACAATATACGTGGTTGTTGGCAGTTGGATAGAACCAGTTCTCCCTTCTATATTAACGCCATAGTGCCGCCTGCCACTTGGATATTATGAGCACATGTGACTACCTTGTAACTGCGACACTTGTAGACACCCTTTTTTTCTAAATAAGTTGGAAAAATCATACTTTAATAAAATAATGTTTTGTTCACTTTTGTTTGTTGATTTGGTTTTCTATAAATTTTATTAAAGTTATTTAAATTATTTGCGATTAAACATATGTAATGCACTGCTATTTAAGATACAAATATCATATTCGTTTATCGATACTTCTTTTATAATAATAAAATAGTAAAACTGTAAAATTACAGTACTGCCAATTATGTTTTACTCTATACAGTCGGTGTGAAAAGCATTCGTACAGCGATCAATTTTAACTAACGCATAAATACTGTGAAAAGTTGTACATCTTCTCTGATAACCCCGAAATCCATATCAGATAGCATTTAAATAGTTCATGTATTTGTTATGGATCAGCACTGTGGTTTAATAAAAAATATTTTTTACACCAACGGTATATCCAAAGATGAAAATTTGCTCGACATTAAAGCAATAATACATATTGCAATAATCATTTATCGGTCTTCGAACCGAACGAATTGGGAATTTCCTGTAATAGGAAGTGTGAGAGGGAACAAAAGCGATCATTCCAGCGACTAATTACACTCCAGCAGTCCCTAATTCCGAGTAGGTAAGGACTGCAGGTTCGAAGCCAGGTAAGTCTTTCGACCTTTGGAGCGGAATCGATTCCAAGTGGCGATAGGGGCTGGGGCGGGAACGGTCGCAATTCACAATGCGGTTTCTTGGGTCATTGTAGGTGAAACCAGGGCCGAGAGAGGCAATAACCAAGGGAAGCCGAGCCTTACGAGGAAACTCGGACAGTTAACAATGTTTGGACAGGCTGTCAGCCTGGGACAATAGAGAAATGGTCAGCTTTATGTCGCGCAATAAATACTCGGGATTGCTCTTTTCACGACGGCGGCGAGGCGACGAGCTTTTCCCTCTTCGCGCGGCTGCCGACAGGTATCCCGCGTCACCCATCGCGACAACTTCTCCTCGCTTCTTACCTTCGCCAGCCTCCAACTGTTTGCCTGTGAAACACCTTTCCGCTCTAATCGTAAGCACCGGCTCGCGCATTATGCCTCGCAAACATTTCAAGACTGGTTCCACCAGAAAGATTGGATTCTCTAATGCGATGCTGGATAATGCCCTTCTTACCTACAGGGTGGTTCACTTGTATTTCAATCAACATTGTTAGTGCCTGCTCTATATCGGATATGTACATTGTTATACATAAGTATAAGGTAAGATTGCCAACATTGATTATTTGTTCCTAAATCACGCGCCCTGGCTAAAAATTCACGCGTATCACCATCTGGTTTTTTATTAAATTAGTTTACACCTTCAGAGTATAGCAGTGAAGTTTCTATTCTCTTTAAACGTTTGCCGCAAAATCCAGAGTTATTATTTATGTGTATAGATAAGTTGTTACATTGGTACTATTTTTTGACACATTCTGTAGTTGAATTGCATAAAAGGTAAGGCACATAGACGTGTTTGCGAAAATTGCTAATGACTACAATAATGTTATATTTAGATTGACAAATTAAATTTTTGTTTCGCTTATGCTTCTAGGTTAATAAATAAAAATAACTACAATGTTGTCATGTTAGCGAAATTACATCGGTTGCGATTTTCTGTCATGCTAAGACATTGTTATTGTTTCATATATTTTGTAGCCGATTTGCAAAAAAGATAAGATAAATATTAATGCTTACTAAAACTGATAATGGTTACAATACATTTACATTGATTGAAAACCCAATATTTTAACCCATGTTTACGCGTTCTTCAATGACTTTCGTTAATAAAATATTTTTTTATTTTAGCTATTGAGACTAATGCGTCAATTACAAATATTAATCTATTTAGTGTGTCACCTTCACAAACAAGAATTATTTATTTCATTTTGCTCTCAGTGGAAAACCCTTATTAAAATCATGATTTCCAATTGAAGGACGATTTTGGCAAGCTAGGGTGCGATTTACGGGGTTAGGGGGCGAGAGCGGGGTGAGGAGTAGGGTGATTCTGAAATTCGATGAAGTCATATGGAGTGCGCAGGGGGCGTGATAGGTCGGGCTGTCACGAGCCGGGGAGACTTAACGAATGAGGCATAGGGTGGATCATTGTCAAAATGCATCGATGCACCGGCGGATCAGCTGAATGGACGACAGGATCGATGGAGCAGCGTGGATTCGTGGAATACGGATCTTTAGCGGGGTAAACAGGGCTAATATACTCGTCGGGGCGAGGTGCGAGTGAGGCCGAGATCGGCTGGCTGCGTCGATGTGTATGTGTGTAACTAGACAGCTAACCTGGCGGTCACGTACGCGCACGTTAATACGTTTGATACCTCGACTGCGTAATCTTTCGCAGGGGCAGGAGGTAATTAGCAGTAACGGACGGTTACGTCCGATATACGAACAATGGAACACTGGCGATGTGATGGGACTAGGAAGAGGGTGATGGCTGAGCGAGTATGATAAATGAACGGCGCCTGACAAGCGGCCATCGCTGCCCAATGATGGATGGCCGGCGGTCCGCTCCCTAATTATTTCATACTTTGCAATCAGAACGATAATCCATCCGCGGTACCTGCAGCCTGTCACGGATAAATCATCGGTTATCATTTCTGAGTCACAACACGTGTGCGAGAGCCACCGTCACGGCCGAGCGGCGAAAGCTCGTTCGCGCTGCCACATTAGTGTCAAGGCGAATCGTTCGATGCCCGACGTACACCTCCGACCCACTCTCCTCGACACTCGTCGCATCCACCAAATCAACCTCCACTTATAAGCAAGCTGTTCGCTTTTCACTCGGTCTCTACTCATTTTTAACTGGCAACTCTTGTTTCTCATTTCGACGCGTCTCCCCGTCTGTTGTAGCCACCCTCTCATTTTGTAATACCTTTGTTTAACAATCGAAAATGATCTATGAAAATAGTGTTTAATGAGCACCTTCAAGTAAGATTGCACCGATTAGTGTAAATGAGTTAATTTTGTATAAAAAATAAGAAAAGATATACAGTAACTAAAAGAAGTATTTCTCTACCCATTGTGACTTCTTTTAGGTTAGCTGCTGACATACAAATTTTGATTGCAGTGTTCAATAGTTGACCAGTAAAAGGGGCAAAAGAGTTACTGCAATAAGAATACGAAAACAAAAAGAACTGTAATCCTGCAGCTGAGTTTTTGTGGTTCGGAAGTTCATTAGGAACCCTCATAATTTTATCATATCCGTCCGACCTTTCGTCTGTCATAGCCAAAGTACCTCGCCCTTCTAATTTTGTAATCCTTTTGCTTAAAAATCTGAAATAATTGGTGAGAATAATCTTTTATACCTACTTTCAAATAAAATTATAACGCTTCCAGTAAGATAATTAGTTTTGGAGAAAAATAACGAAAACGGTCTTTATTTGACAAGGTTTTACCTATCATATTTTCGACCCAATTTGAATAGATATTAAACTTTTTTTGCATTCCAAACTACCGAATCCAACTTCAATTGGCCGCCGACATTTCTTCAATCAGGACTTTATCGATACGTTTGTCGGCGTGTAAAAACGAGACATAAAGTATACAGTTAACTGCCCTCGGTCCTAATTATAATTGATGACGTAAGATTATATGACTATATGACTGTAATGAATGGTAAATTCCGGCACTCTCAACGGCTCATAAAAAACTGCAATGCTCCTCCGCAGTAACATTCAAACATGATGATAGTAATATCTATGCGAATATATGATACATGATGAAACTAATATCACCACAGGGTCTTATGGTGCTACGCTCACATGCAATTAGTTAATTGTGCAACTACTCCCGTAAGATCCTCTGATCTTCACACATACAGTGAGGTTCAAAAGTATTTGTACAACAGGGTGATTCACTTGCCGTTGAAACAGGGCTGTCAAATCCCAGTTTTTATCAGACACTAACTGTTCTAGCCAGCTTCGCCTGGGTGGCATTTCGTGTGCCCGGTCGGACTTGTGAGGGGGTTTTAACTGAATAAGAGCTAGTTATACTTTGTGCAATATTTTTTCAGGAATTTAGTCCCACAGTATTTTTTCTAGGATATCAAAGAACACTTGTGCCAAATTTAGTTTGCGAAACATATATACTGCCGCGGATAAACAATAGGAATGGTTGTGACAAAAGTTTACTTGTATAATATTGTTATACATATACTTAAGTTTTTGTATTTTGCATGTTTATGTTACATAAATTTTCAATCAACTTTCGAGTGTATTAGTAAAGATTAAAGTAAGGCAACACCAACTACTCAATTATTAATTATTACTATTTAAAATAATGATTGTCTGTATTACGTGTACAATAATACATATATCCTCTTATTTTTCTCCCTGCATAATTGGCAGTCTTATTCGCTAAACATACTAATAAGTTTATGCAGCGTAAAAATACATATGAATTAAAATTTAGATTTATAATAATAATATTATTCTGTGTAAACTTTTACCGCAACCATTCCTACTAATTGTCCACTTACTTTTATCCCCGAAGGTACATACATACATATATGTTTTGACAATTACATATTAAGATGTACGTAGTTATCCGTGTACGTTATTGCATCATAATATATGCTATCTTGTATGTATAACACGCTCTCCTACCCCACAATAACTGTTTTGAATAACTGCAATCATATTATTTGTTTTAATTATAATTATACGCGTGGGCTGCCACAAATAAATAAGAAATATATACAGATACTACATACTATAAATTGGGCTGCTTTTTGGGATTCGATTAGTTGGATAATCAACCAGAATACATGAATTAAAAAGATTAGGAACTTGTCTAAATATACGCTTGTAATTTAAATAATCAATATTTCTTGGTTTCCCTTTTATACAAATTAACAGTAACTTAATTCAAAGAATAATAAGTAGTCGCAACTTCCTTTGTCGCAGAAATCTTGGAACGACGTATAGCTCGACATTTTATTCCTTTCAAAACCCTGAAGTTACTCTTGAAACACCCTGTACATATAAGTAATAAAAACAAGAATATTTCACAGCTTATTGTTTTCCTGTCAGATAACTCAATGCTGGAGGAAGAAGTGTATTAAAATTAGACAGCCAGGCAGACAAACGTTGCCTTTCATATTATAATAGTAAACAAGAAGAAGAGCTGTAACTTGCGGGGAAGAACATTTTACTACATTATATTGTATACATCAGAGAATATAATATTATATATAATATGTAGCATAAAAAGAAGAGTTGGAAAGCATAGGTGTATAATTAAAACGACTTGATCACTTATAGTTATCCTAGATCCAGCAGCCTATACTTAACAGTGACGATTGAAAGACAAGTCAATTACCCTATATTATAGTCAGAACGAGAAGAAAAAGAACTGTAATTTCTTCACCATTAATTACGTTGACATACATTTGACAGCCAGTATTATGGGAACGTAGTAGTATCTATTCGTTAATGCATTGCAAGATGAATTAAACTCTACACTAGCTTAGTAAATATATCAAGAAATGGTAAAGTGGGTGTCGAGCCCTACATTAAGGTAGGGTACCATAGTTTGAAATGCAAACAAACTGTGCTTTTTCTTCAAATACTGTAGAAAATCTGGTAGATAGAACCTTGTTAACCCCTTGACATACAAATACAACGGAATTTGATGCGTCCGAAAAATAGTATTTAATTTGACTCAACTGGACAGTTATATATAAACTCTTGACGACCCCAACTTGTCATTGTATGTCAGGGATTAAGTGAACTACCGTTTTTTTATCTTTTCCAAAACAGTTTCTTAGCTACTGTATATCTTTTCTAAATTCATCGGAACACTGTCGATTATTAGTTGCATGGTTTAATTGCATATCTGAACATTAAAATAGTAATTGGCCAACTGAATGGTTGGGCCTTTAAAAATGGCATGACAACGCATACCTTAAGCTAAACGTCGCCCAAAAGGTGTCACTGTAATCCACGTCAATCTGTTCGATCACTTTTATACTTCATGGTTGCATCGTTCGTTGCACACAATGATGATGCTATTGCACTGCGCAATGATAACCAAGCGGCGATTAGACATTTGATTTCAATACTCGAACATGCATAACCTAAACGCTGAACGAGCTATCCTGCGTGACATCAACAGACACGTGATTCGCAATGAGAATTAATTCGATCCGTTAAATCAGTGGATGTAATGTTTGCGATTATTATCTACCTACACAAAGGCACAAACTGCATGCTTGGTTTATATTACCACAATAATAAATTGTTTACTTATGTACTTGGCTTTAATAGTGTAATTAACAATTAATAGAGTAGAATTGTGCTATATTTACTGACTTTATTATTAATCACCAATTATTTCGACTAATACGTATACTAGTGTGCATAGAGATAGGAACATTCTGTATTTATAACTCAAACAATGTTATAACTGCTAAAAATAAAAGAAACTCGCATTGACCAATGCTCCCTTGAAATGTTCTGCTTATTAGTTGTACTTTCTCAGAATTTTCAAGTTGGAGTAATGAACAACGCAGCGTAAAGGTTAAACATAATTTCAAATGAAGCCTTTGTTGATTATTTCAAGAAATATTAATTTATTTATAACTTCCTGATTTTAGCCCTACATTTGAAATATGTATGTACTATTTATTTCCAAATTAGTGACAATCTCTTTAGGTACACTGGGTTACAGTTGTGCTTAGTTACATCATTTAGATTTTGAACGTATGCATAGGTTTATACAGTCGTTAGATTTACAGTAATGTCATATTTTGTTAAGTAAGTTTGTGCTTTGAAAAAATTGTATGATATTCTTACAGTTGCTTTCTCTGTTAAGGTTTCCGGCGAAATTCTTGCTTATGGAGTGTTTTTCTCTTTGAGTCTGATAGAGAGGATAATTAGACAGTATGTGCTCGACGGTTATACTGCTATTACATATGTTGCACATGGGGGGGGGGTTCTCTTTACTAAATAGATAGGGGTGAGCTAGATTTGTGTGACCGATTTTTAATCTACAGGTTTGGACTTGAATTGTTCTGCTTTCGGTGATGAAAGGATTTTGTTCGTAGATGTTGTTTCTTGACTTGTGTAGAAAGGTTGTTTGAGATTTCCAGAGTTGGCTCCATTCACATCTAATCTGTTTTTCATTTGCAAAATTAGTTAAACACAAAATATTTCCGAAATATACAAACAGCAAACAATTTCAGTTTAATTTGTTTAAGTATTTGGACGTATCTATAAAACTCACCCTGTATAATTATTTGCACTGGATTTCTGCAAAGTAGAGAAAATAATATCAAAGTGTCACGATAACTTCTAGGAACTAGACGTATGTGGAAAGCGATCACTCTGGAAATCGATTACGAATCAACAGATCACCTACCAGATCGGGCAGTCAGCGTACCAGATGTCGGAGTACCGTCTCAAGTGCCGTTAGTGTCGGTGAACAGTTTCTCGCACGGCCATTCCTATGGTGCACCAGTACTGCGCCGAGTTTATGTGCATGTATGTACAAGACCATACACATTTTCAATAGTGAGCATATAAACAGTGAGCAGATATACAAGTGCTTGGGAAAATTCAACTGAACTTATTTGCGGTTTCCAAATTTCAGATATATTTCTGTATACCGTTATATATTATGTATCATTTAATGCTGTGTATTCTTTGAATACTCATAACAATTTTCCGAACACTTGCGTCAACATGATAATAATATTGATATGAAAATAAACATTGCACACTTAAATGCTGGGGGTAAATCAGGTAGATATAAAAACAAGTTAAGATTTTGTAGTAATATTAGCCAGGGTTTCTTAATTGCGTTAATGCCAATTTACAACTTACAGAGAAAGGATTGCAAAGGAACCTCTTTCAAAGCGACTTGGTTTTGTTTTCGGCAAGTTAAACTGGGCGAAATCGGCCAATTGTTAAAAGTATGCGATTTTTTATGAATGTTCTCCAAGGCTTCCTCGTCCTAGCAATTACAATTTACAACGAACAAAGAAAATCAAAATGGGGCAATGAATAACATTTCAGTATAGGAAACATCAAAATGGATAAATGGAATCTTTAAAAATTGTCGATTTTTAATTACGTCCACAAATTTTCGTTATTTTACACTCCGAATAACTACATGAAAACAACAGATTTCACAGGTAAATCCTTTTCGAAACACAATCACATTTCCTGAGTCTACTCTGAAAGCAGAAATTTCTAGAACACGGGTTAGTTAACAGGAAGAATCAAATTTTCGATATTTAGGTCAGAAACTTTTTGAATTTATTTTGTTAGTAGAGCCTCGTCCATCAAAAGTGTATGTATAAGCTTCCATCATTTTCGACATTATTTTGACTTTTTCCAAAAGGTAACGTAAGGAAAACCACAATCATATTTCCTGAGTAAAAAAAGGTAAAATTTCCAAAACGCAGATCGATTAACAGAAAGAATTAAATTTTTCATATTTAGTTTAGAAACTTTTTATATTTATTTTGTTAGTAGAGCCTCGTACATGAAAAGTGTAGAAGCTACTACCATTTTTCATTACAATATTTCATATCTCCTCGCTATTGCGTGTCTACTAATTCACGTGTTAGGAAAGCGGCGGCTGTATTTGGACTTTTTCCTAGGCTGTCATTAACGCGGCGTGTATAGGGGCACATACGCGAGATTTGTTTCAATTATGTCTTTTTCAGAATACGGCGCATGATGGAGACAAATAGCACGAACGGCGCGCCTCTGTCGCATATGCCTGCGTGTTGAAATACCTGTTATTTACGATCGTTTATTCTGGCTTGAGTCGTCGGCTATGAGTGGTTCTTCGAATTATTGCACCGAGACTCATTACTTGTCTTACTCGCCGATCCTGAGAAACTTTACGTTCAATGTGTATTAGTGTCTCTCCCTTTTCCTTGAGAGACACAAAGTTTTCAGAAGAAATAAAGTGTTTAGAGTAAAACTGATAGGTTATGAGAACATACAGGGTGTCCCATTTTCGTCTCTGCAGTTGAATATTTGTAGAACCATGTAAAACATCCAAATTCCGTTTTTCTAGTTTTTCTTGTCTGGAGAGGGACATGTTTTGTTTTGAGAAAATGATCTTGGGTGGATCCATCAAGCATAAATTTCGATCCGCAGTAGTTTTTTCAAAGGGACCATAGATTATTATTACGAGTTTAACGAATTATTAATTGTCGACATTGATTGACAACAAACGTTGATCAAAACGGAACACCCTGTATGAAAAAATAGTAAAATAGTAAAAATAAAGAATAATAAAACGAATCTCTTTTTTAGTATTTCTATTTCCAAACTTTAACTGCTGACGATCTGATTGAAATCATTTTAGTAACTTTTATGGCCAAAATGGCTGGTTATGGATAAAATATTAGACAAAAAAATACTATCTTTTCATAAATATTCAGTAAATCTAAGGCTGATTTATTTATAGATCATGTCGGAAATATTTATAAGTTATGTCCTATTTTCTTTTGCATTATGCATGTATATGTAGAGTGACTCACTTGCCTTTTCATCATCCCTTCACACTTGAGTTCCAATTACTTCCATTATTGGTATAATTCGATATTATAAATAAATGTCAGTGCATGGAAAAGACTCGGTAAATACTCCTTTATATTAAAATTACTCAACACCGTATAATTATACCAATTTCAATGGCCTATATCCATCATTAGCTTTTCAAAGGTAAGTGAATCACCCTGTACATCAGTTGCCTTTTTATATTTTAGTAAACAAAACCTTAGAAGCATTATGAAGAGAAAAATAATATTACAATTATCGGGTATAAACTGATTTGTAAGTCGCTTATTTAGAATCGCAAACTATACCCCATCAAAGATTTCATGTGACTAACAGGTAGTAACAAAAGAATGAGACAGTGGCAGGAACAAAAGGCAGCGCGTATCGTGAGAAGCGTCGAAGGGGACATAAAAAAGAAACAATTAGAGCTGCAGTCCTTCTGTCTCTTTCTAACATGTTCGTTGGCAGTGTATATATGCCTATGTTATAAATATGCTCGTTTTACTATTTTTTAATTAACATTCTCTAAAATTTACATTCTTTTTGCTCCGGTACTAACCAGTGATTTTGACTGGTTCCGGTATATCTAGGTATAATGTATATGTAGTATATAACTTTGAAAAAACGGAGCAAAGTGGAAGTTAGAGAATAGTTTTTATCAAGAATTTAAAACCAGTCCTTTTGATTGGTTCGGTAGTTTTCTAGTATTAAAGTCATTCGACAGTACAACTTTTCTTCCTAAGAGCATTTCTGTATTGCTGTTACTAAGCCTTTTAATAATATATGAGTGAGTTGACGTTTGGAAAGGATTTCAAAATTGTCACTTTACCTTTTCCTTTCACCTATTTTAAATCACATTATCATACCTATTATCTACTCGACGTACTAAGAAGAACGGAAATACAAGATTAAGATAGACAAGACTCAGATTCTATTTATATTCGAAGAGGTTCATTTCGTCGGAAATTTGTTTCGTGGAGTTCTTTTGACTCTCGCAACGGTTTATTCTTCTCTGGCGGGTTGATGGGAAAAGATACGAAAGGGTTGTACAATGATTTATCTATTCGATGAATCGAGTGATGATTATCCTACTTCGTAGTGTCAGTCATAGGAAATTTGTAGGTTAACTGCATTATTGAAAGTGAAGAATAGAAAAGTTCATGCGCATATACAGTGGTAAGTGGAAAATTTAACTAAAATTATTTTTTTTATAATTTTTTTAATAATTTTATAAACATCACATAGTTCAACATTATATATTCTTTGAATATCTATTAGGATTCAGCAAATAATTCATTCCACAATATAATAATATTTATTTGGTGATAAATAGTGCATATTTTAGTGGTCGGCAAAAACCAACTAGTTATAACTGTTAAATTAATATTGAATATTTCGGTTCTGAGGTTATAATAATTAATATTTAAAATTTCAATAATGCCAAGTTACGGCTATCAGATAAATTTATAACTAATAAATAAAACACTGCAAGGAAGCATCGAGCCGACTGATTTGTATTTTTAACGGTATAACATTGTTTCGGTTACGAAGATAGAATGTTTGTATGTATATGCTCACGGCAATATGTTGAAATTGGCATAATGAAACTCGTTAGTAGTTATACTTGATTGTGGTTCGTCTTATAAGTTATCACTTCATTTCCATCTCCAGGATAGTACAGATATGCAGGGATCTCAAGTAAGGTATCCGAATAATATTATTAAGAAAGATTTTCCTTATTATTAATGTTAATAAACAACTTTAGGAAAAAGAAATAACTGAACTTGATTCAAATGTCAAAATATCACAAGATTTAAAAAAGAAACTAAAAATTGGAGACGTTCAGAAATCTTAGCAAGTATTCCACTAAATCAATTCTGGTAATCTTTCAATTTCCTAATACGGTCAATCTTTATGTTCAAAAATCATTTAAACCACTAAATCCAGTGAATCAATTCTGTCAATTAATCAATTGGTGCTTAATACTGCCAATCTTTAAGTTTTAAAATGAGTCACATTGAACGTGCGTTCATTAATACATTAAAGTCACTGAAATCGATTTACAAATTCTAGGTAGACGGTGAGTTCATCAATGGCTACCTTCACGGTTTCCTGCTGACTCCCAGTCGGCGATAGAAAAAACTAATGACGTCATCGAGGTTTGCTTCTTAATATCCGCGTTAATAGTAGGTTCCGGTTGTTACAGCGCAGTGATGGATGCTTGCCGAAGACAATACTGTGTATTCTACATTAGTTTCAGGAAGGCAGACTCTTCGCCACGCAGGCGGCATCGGACCGATCATAATTCGTCGAGCACTTCAACAAAGTGCCGCCGAGCAAACAATCGGGTGCTGCCGTGTCTAATTGCCACGGATGATTTTCAAAGCTGCCGTCATCGTGATGCCGGCCCTAATAAATGGAACTAGCGGAGCCCTTAAGTAGAACGGAAAGCCGGTAATCATTTTTGTCGGAGGGTGAAGGTTATGGACAACCATCTAATTTACTTCCTCAGGCGCCAGTCCACCTTGCTCCTCCTGATTTCCATTCCATCCTCCTCCATCATTAAAATGGTACGTATACCTGGAGCTCAAGAATTGAGGGCTAACTTCAACATTTTGAAAAAATAGAAAAAAACATTTTTGTTGTATAGTTTTAAAATATATGTACATGTACATTACTTAAGGTATATTATAAATGAATTTCATTAATCTATCACTCATAATTACAAAATTATTGTCATGAATGTATCGACGTTTTTTTACAAATCACAATTTACGGCACCCAATGTAGATCAGACTATTTTTATCTGAATCAGATGAAACAATTTTTTCTCGAAAGTACACACTTAAAGCTGGTTCGAAATTTGAGTTTTTAACGAAACTTGTTCTTTATCTACAAGGATATTTCATATTTTATTGTTTAAACCATGTATGTTTTTGATGGGTGAATATTTTCTTCAACCGATCAGGTGGCTGTTATACCAGTTTCAATTTTTATATTCAACTTCTTTTTCCATTACGTATCTATTAATTCTTTTCGTTCTACATACATATATGATGAGCCTGATGATTACCACTTGTTTCTTTTCTGCAATGAAGATTTTCTCTAATGAAGATAAAAAGAGGAAAGGCCGTCTATTAAACATGATTTCGAAATAAAAATATATTATTGCCTTGCAATATCTGAAAGACTTACATCATAAATATTAATGATATTGTTTAAAAAATTTTTAAAGATGACTACATTTATTGCCACGGAGTTGAGTACAAAGAACCATCAGGTGATCCAAATACGACGTCTCCATAAATGCCGTCGACAAAGATGAGAAGGAGAAAAACCGCCCAATGACGGTGAGGCCGAAGTAAAAATGTTTGATTGCACGTCTTTCAGGGTATGTACGGGTCTCGATTAAATTGGAAATGCAGTAATGGAGTGAGCGCGGACCACACGTAATTTTGCCGAACGTCCGTTGCACGTACGTCGTGCGGCGTTAAGTGACGTATGCTGGCGTTTGTCCGAGACGTAATCAGGGCATAACACGGCGTACAAACACCTTTAATGCGCCACTGGCGCTCTTCTGGGCTGGTTGATGCGACGGCGATTACAGGTGTCCGTTCGACTACATAAATGCACCGTCATTTACAAAAGTTCTCTCTCCCTATCATCCTTCATCGTGACTGGTCTATAATACCGTCTGCCGATTATCCGCGCCGCTGTCACTCCTACACGCGTATCCGCACTCCACATGCCACCGGAGAAATGTCTCTTCTGCTTTCGAACCGTTCGATATAACGAATCTTTAGTTCCTGGGACAGCCCGCTTTTGGAACTGACGCCTGAACGTCAATGGCTAACGCGTCTGTCTCATCATATCGTGCGAGTTTCATCATCGAAGGAGGACTCTCGTGATTGCGGATCCTTTTGATCCTTTAGCTTGATCATTCGGAGGAAACACGCAATCTGAGAAGTGTCAAGTCAATATTTCGCGCATCCTTCGACTGAGGGAAAATCCGGACCTGTTGGACATAACCTGATGACGAGCAAACAGGAAACAGCCATCTTGACTGGACTTGAAGCAATCAACATCAGTGGTCTTCAGCGACAGAAATGTGAAACGAAAGTTCTCATGTATCAGTGATGTATAAATTAACAGGATAAATTGATTCATTTCAGTCATTGCGTTCAGAAAGTATATCATAATATATCATTTTGCTATCGATGTTATGTATCAATCGAAAAGGCATAAAAGGGAAAAATATACTTCGTTGGAAAACTATTTTAGTTGGAGTGACACAAACATGTTTCATTCTACTTATTCTTAGTGTAGCTATATAAATAAGGTTACTGCAAATGAAATAGGCAGTTTCGATCTATACATATACATATATAAATTATCCGTTTTGTATAATTTCATCGCAAAATCAATGATCTTCGTGTTTCGTGTTGGTTTGTCTGTACTTATGTTTATTTATGCTAGCATCCTTATTCCAATATAACCATGTAAGTATGGATACGACGCGGTATTAAAAAGCAGATTTTATGAGCCTTTTTCATTGAATCTCGGAATTTGCAAAACAATTCTTACATTTAGATGCAAAATTTCATTATTTATAATTTTTTTACCGGGTTATTAAGCATCGCGTAATTCTTTTCAGAACGTTCCTAATCTTACACAATTTATTTAGTGCTGTTATTAAATGTTAATGTTATTATTAGAGTAAATAATGCATATTTAAATGCTTAACTTAAATCAGCTACTTATAAATAATTTCACAAATGTTCAAACCAGTAACCAAAGTTTCTTCACGGTAACAATACCAACCTGCTGCTAACAGACAAAAGACAAAACGTCCCAAGGGAGCATCGCTCGATCCTATTAGCTCTTGTTGCTAAGAATATAACATTGTTCGAGTTACGAAGCCAGAATCTTTCTATTTCCAAACTCACCACTGCAGATTATGAACAAAGTGCTTTCTGTACCCTGTGTTATGAGTTGGCAGTTCTTAGAGGAGCTAAATATCGACATAATAAATAGGCGTTAATAAGATATAAATTGTCCTGTATGAATTCAAAGGATACTTTTGTTTTGTGAGGAAAAAGTGGCGGCGTTTCCATGCCGTTAAGTTAAATTTCTTAATGTAAAGCGGATCATTCATAATGGAATTAAGAGTCGTTTCCAATAGACAATTGCTGAGATAGCACAATGACATAAAAACGTACTTAAACCGCCTGATGGGGGTATTCGCGTTGCCTTTGGGATGTCCACTAATGTCCCAAAAACATGTCACGTAATACCTGAATGATAGGACTTTTAACATACATATATTACTGTACTACATCCTAAGAACGGGATTTCAACATTTTAATTCAGTAAAATCAACGTTTGTTTTCGTGAAAACAACCAATTACGAGATTATACACTATTGGAAAAATGTGGAATTGCCAAACAACCATGTACTGATGGCATTTTTAAGAGATTCTTAAGATGTAAGGTTCTGATGTTTTTAAAATATCCTTCGCTCGACGTCTTTGTAACGCTCTAAGAATACCGCAAAACGGCGGGCGTAAAGATTATCGGTGGTATCAGATGTATCGGAGATGCTTGAAAAATGAAAAAATAAGGAAATTTTTAAAACGTTCTCAGCAGAAATGTTAAAAGATGTAAGACATGAAAATGGCATACAGAAGACGTCTTTAAGACGTTGTATGTTGTTTAGATACGAACTTGACAAGATAGGTTAGGATCTGCGACCCAAACCCCAAAAGGTGATTGTATATTGGTCTGAGAGTCACTACAACGTGACACTTTGACCTTGTTCGCTCGGACGTACACGTACAGTGAAATTCAACAAAAAGACCGGCAGACAGAAACACACACGCCTGCTGACATAGAAATGCAGGCGCGTCTAAGATTGGCGGCGAGGGCAAAGAGCGTGTGGAAAAAGGCAGTCGGCGATTGAGACAGGAGAGAAAGGGTGCGAGCCGCCAAGGAGAGTGTCATTCTTTAAACGCGGCTCTTTGATGCCGCCTGTTTACTTTATGGTCGCTGCATGATTGTGACAGCATCGGCCTGTAACCTGTCAAGGGATCACGCCGTCATAAATGAGGTAAGCTCTTTCGTACTCTTTCTCCATCTAACAGGGAACGCGCGCACCTTTTTTCGCACGCCACCAGCGCCGAGAGAAACCTACGTCGAAAGTTGGTACTGTCTAAAAATAATGTATTGTTCCAAATGTTTGTGTATCACTATTTTATATACGTATACATAAAATATATGTAAAATAAGTGCTTAGAGATACAAAATTAAAACAAAACAAACGACAATTGTATATTGGTATTTAAATTAATTTATAAATATTCGTAAATGCTGTTGTGGACTAACGAACGTCTGGAATTGCTAAAATATTGATCATATATAGTATTTCTTAGTTGCATCAAAAAACAGTTTTCTATAGATTTTGTTTAAACTTTGACAGAACAATCTTTATAAGGTTTTACAACTGCTGGCCTAATTTTATTGGACTTGACCACGTCGTTTCTGAGATGATGGACTTCGAAGTTGGTACTTTTAACACGTGCAACATAACCAAAACCCATTAGTCACATTAGCCATTGTAACGGCTTAACTTTTGTACAGCATCCTATACAAAAACTAACCCGTGTTTCATCGATATTCTACGAATGCGTACAAATTTTTGCGGAATTTTTCACAATCTCATTTTCATGACATCAAAATATATATAATAATTTACATTCTAGCTGCAGTGTACAACATTATTTACAATTATTATTTTGTCAAGAAAAATCAAACTATTATTTTCATTAAGTGGAAATTGGAAACTAGTTTATGACGTAGCCTATTTTTAGTTTTCGGAAACCTATTATATATGTTTTCTATGCTTATACATATTAATATTTACATATAATATATGTAAACGTACTATTTTCTTTGTATAAAAAAATTAGGTGGCCCATTAAGAAAAACCCATACAAATTAGATAATTGTATTGAGAAGTTTTGGTGAAAATTTTATCCGAGTCAATACAATATTACGAAATGTAAAAATGTGACCGACTTCGAAAACTGACAAAGTTCCAGAGAGCTGAAAACTAAAAGAGCTGAAAAGTACAAAATAAGCAACACAAAAAATGCTCTGAAAAGTAAAAAATAACTTCTTGTTGTCATGGATACAGAAATTTGCATCAAGCCTAAATATCTTGCAACTTTTCGGAGGCGGCGCAAATATAAGTAAAATATTACTGGCAAATACTGGTGTGTCTTACCCGCGCTTATCCGTATTTTCTTTCTTACCCGTACTTTCTCACTCTTGCTTTCGTACTCTTCCTCCCGCCTCTCAATCTCTCTCTCTCTTTCGATCTATCTCCATCCCTATATATCTACCAGTCCAACCACAGGACGACTTTAATGATTGACGAAAACAAAATGGTACACAGGAGAGTAACGATAGTTCTATTGGCTGCAGTCTGTTATACGTATATGCGTATTTGCTAGATTAACCTACACCTATGAGATGTCGGAATTATTCGGAATTGTCGAATACCAGACTAGTTAATGTTAACAATATTTGCATATTCGATAGGGTATACTTCGCCCCTTCAATTTGTACATATATATGTACATAGAGACCACGAGTATTTCCAGATTTGAGTGTGAGGATTTCGTGACTTTTGTAATATTTTACTTATATTTGCGCCGCCTCCGAAAAGTTGCAAGATATTTAGGCTTGATGCAAATTTCTGTATCCATGACAACAAGAAGTTATTTTTTACTTTTCAGAGCATTTTTTGTGTTGCTTATTTTGTACTTTTCAGCTCTTTTAGTTTTCAGCTCTCTGGAACTTTGTCAGTTTTCGAAGTCGGTCACATTTTTTTTTAAAATATTTTTTTTTTATTTAATGCTTTTTAGTATAGGAAATCAATAAATTGATGGTTCGCGGTCGATTTCATTTTGAACTTCATCGTTGCACTGGTGTAACAGTTATAGACGAAGAAATGTAGCAGAATTTGTTGAAGAAAGAAAAGCTTGTACATTCCGAAATTTATGCAAGAGGGTGTACCGCGAGAACTTCCCTTATGAGTTACTCAAAGTTTCATCCTTATCGCACAAGCGATCCCAAAGCTATCGCCGGACAATCGAAAGTTCGGTTTTTATGCAATAACAATTGTTAGCGTTAAACAATTTAGGGAGAATTTACATTGGAACCAAGCCGTGAGCATCCTCTATAAGATAGGCAAGGTTTCATCAAGATCGGTCCATCCATCTCGGAAATATAGCCGGACAAACGAAATTTGTAATAGAAATGTGAAATTAGCGCGAAATTCGAATTTTAAGCAATAACAATGGTTAATGTTAAACAATTTCGACAAAATTTATATTCGGACCAAGTTGTGAGCATCCTCTATAAGATAGGCAAGGTTTCATTAAGATCGGTCCATCTATCTCGGAAATATCGCCGGACAAACGAAATTTGTAGTAGAAACGTGAAATCAGCGCCAAATTTGGTTTTTAAGCAATAACAATGGTTCCTGTTAAACAATTTCAACAAAATTTACATTGGGACCAAGCCGTGAGCATCCTCTATAAGATAGGCAAGGTTTCATCAAGATCGGTCCATCCATCTCGGAAATATCGCCGGACAAACGAAATTTGTAGTAGAAACGTGAAATCAGCGCAAAATTCGGTTTTTAAGCAATAACAATGGTAAATGTTAAACAATTTCGACAAAATTTATATTGGGACCATGCTGTGAGCATCCTCTATAAGATAGGTATGGTTTCATCAAGATCGGTCCATCCATCTCGGAAATATCGCCGGACAAACGAAATTTGTAGTAGAAACGCGAAATCAGCGAAAAATTCGGTTTTTATGCAATAACAATGGTTAGCGTTAAACAATTTCGAAAAAATTTATAATGGGACCAAACTGTGAGCATCCTCTATAAGATAGGTTCGGTTTCATCCCGATCGGTCCACCCATCTCAGAGTTCTCGCCGGACAAACATTAAAAAAAAAAAAAAAAAAAAAAAAAAAAAATATAGCGGTCGAATTGAGTACCTCCTCCTTTTCGAAGTCGGTAAAAATGGGTATCGTTTGAGAAACCAATCTTTCGAGAAAAATCCATTTAAAGTTTCAAGGAGATATTAGCTAGAGAAAAACTTTCCACCTAAAACTACGTCAATATAGGACATTTTCTATGAAATTCTGTGAGATTACAGTTAAAGAACAAAATTATCGAGTAATAATATTTTTGAAGAATCGAATTTTTTTATTCCTCCAAGACACCTCCAAGAACTGCATATTTGTTCTCAACGTGTTTACGCCGCATCCTGTTTCGCCTTGGTGGGCGAAAGTATGTCGATTACCACTAATTGTTACGTACGGGGTGATACGTATAGTTATATGCCGTAATCACATGCTTGCGTTGGCTAATTATGTATCTGCGATATGCATATGTAGTGACAAGCGTCTTCTTATCATCGTCGGAGTACTAAATTGACGCAATTTTCCCCTGCAACGAAGAAAAAGTTTCTGTGGCACGTCGGCTTTTAAAACCAGGAGAAACCGAAAGAGCGGTTCAGTTACCCAGAGAAAAAAGTATATGAAAAGTTATTAATCGATGTAATGCGTTCGTTTGACAACTTGTACGACATACATCGAATTATTAGGTTGCGGAAATTGAACTTAGAGAACTTAATATTGTTATAAAAGTTAAAATTTGTATAAAATTAACAAGAAATAATACATATATAGATTTAATAGCCAAAATTAATTTTGATTTGGGTTTGTATTTAAACGAAGGAAATATAAAGAAGAAAAAATTGTGTAATTTGTAATTGTCCATAATGTATTCTATGCATTTCCTGTGCATGAAAAATAAAACTTATCCGCATTAATCTATAAATTCTATAATTTAAATTATAATCTATTATTTAAATCCGAATCTATAATAGATAACTGCCATTCTATACTTGCATATTTTTATTTTGTATTACAATTTTTCAGTTTGCTTGTAGAGTGACGAAATTTGCCCCATGTTCAACATTGTTCTCAATACAGGTGTCTTTACCGACTCAAAAGTTCAATACATGTACTGTTATGAGCACATAAATAAGTACAAGTACTACGAACCATTTAACTCAAATTATTCATTGTTTGTATATTTCTGATATATTTTGCATAACATTATATGATTCACTGTTATGAATACTTTGAACAGCCGTGATAGTATTGCGAATATTTTACACCATAATATAGTAATGGTGGTTTAGAAATAAATAGTACACATATGCTCGGCTGAAATTTGCTTGTTATAAATAAGTTAAAATTTCTTAGAAATATTGTTCAGATTGTGGCAGAGTTTTCTATCTCGGTTAAGTGAGATATCATTACAGAACCTAATTGATTGCTTCCACTACAAAAATCCGTCTTGTAAATTCTAGATAAAACTAATAAAGGACAAAAATTCAGATCATCGCATAGTTTTTTTATCTCGGTTCATTGAAATATCATTTTAAACCCGAATTAATTCCTTTTACCACAAAGTTCCATTTTTCAGTTGCAAATAAAAATAATAAAACACAAAAATTGAAATCATCGCATAGTTTTTGTATCTGAGTTAATTGAAATATCATTACGGAACCTAATTCAATTTCTCAATGATGAAGACCCATTTGGAAATTGCAAATAAAAATAATAAAATACGAAAATTCACATCATCGTATAGTTTTATATCTCAGTTCATTGACACGTCATTTCGCCACCTTATTGATCGCCTGCACCACAAAGATCGAGTTTCATTTCAGGACGAGGAGATAAAAAATACGTCTTAATTACGCCCTTGGTGACACACACGCACGCGGTGTTCAATTAAAAGCGGCGCGTGTGGGTTGAGCGATGTCTCTTGATGGGTTGGCTACAGCGGCGCTGGAATCAAGTCGAAGGGTGTCAAACTAGACAGATTACAGGACGATCGCGTGCGCATCAGTCCTCGCTTTAATCAGCGAGTCCGGCGGCCGAGATGAAAGCAGCCGTACCTGCTTCCGATAAACTCGTACTTCTTTTGTACAACAATGATAAAAAATAAAAGTTCGCAGCGTGAATTCCTACATTGGTTTTTTATAACATAGAACAAACTCATAGCGATCTTTGAGTATGTCAATAACATCGACCCAGGCAATTTTTGAATTTTTATCAAAACTTCGAACATAATAGCAGCATATTTCAATAAATGTTGAAATAACACGATAACTAAAATAATTGCACGTATTTTGATATATCAAATATGTAATTAATCGTGAAATGCAATAGTCAAATACTGATACAAAATGCTATACAGTCACCAGCATTAAAGAACATCTAATTTAATGATTTAACAAACAAAAACTAAAGTTCTATAATGAAAAAGGGGAATGCCATACGGAAGAATGAAACAACGAATCCAAGAGAGATAAGAAAGTTTATGCTGAAATCAACCATACTGTAAAGTACATCAGGATAGTCTAACAATATGTACCCAGTAAACAGCCAATGTAACAGTAACGATCGTGCAACGACCCAGGGAAGGAACAAAGTTACATTAACGTGTTACACCTATACACCATACCAGTTATATAACAATGTTATTTACAGCAAACGTTTCAGTGTTACATCTATGTAAAATACCGGTTACATCACTGTTTTCAGAAAGGGGATACAAGACTCAGTACGCGTAGTTCAGAGTTTTGTGAGATTTCCCTGCAAATTGCATTGAGACGCGAAGATCTGATCAAATTGCATTGTGATTGTGATCGATCAATTGAATTGTGAATAATTATAATTGAAATGTAAGAAATGTAATATTTGAACATATACGTATAGTATAGTATGTTCTTTGCAATTGCTAAAACTATGTTATTATTAGATACGCAGTTACTCGCAAAATTAAACATACAGTTTCATATGTAAATAGTGAAAAATATAATAACTTTATAAAATTTGTTTTCATATTTTCACGTAAAAATGAAGGAATAATTTACGTAATTTAAAATGGTTTTACTTATTGTTCATTAAAACATATAACTATAATACATAATGTGTTTTTACGTACATTTGATTTTGTTTGTAAATAGAAACATTAAGTCTTTGCAACTCAAACAGTATTATACTATTACAAACAAAGAAAGTTGTATCGGACGTAGCTTCCTTGTAATGTTTAGTGCGTTAGTGGTAAACTGGCATTATTCCTACATCGATGAAACCTTGATTAATATTTTGAAAACATGTTGAGTTATTTATAACTAGCTGGTTTGGTCTAAGCAATTAAATATGTACTATTTATTTCTACATTGATGTTATTACGTTGTACAAGGAAATATTCACAAAACTATATAATGTTATCCAAAAATGTATCTGAATTTCGCAAAGTAAAAAAAATGTTAGTTAAATTTTCGATAGTACTTGATTAATTAAATAGATATAAATAATCTCCAAACTTGTACAAAGTATATATTGTATAATAATATGGTCACTAATGTCCAGCTAAATATGGTACTAATATCATTGCGACATTAAATACACCGAGTAAATAAAAAATCGGCTTGGAGGTTAGGTTCGCGATGCCGGTAATGATAGAGATGCGATCCGCCGTTGCAGAGATCGATGAAAACGGTTGCATGGCGAGTCTTTTGTAGTACACGTCAGTTACGCGGCGCAGGAAACGATGCTTTGAAGGGAGACAGAGAGGAGGAGAGAAAACTGATCAAATGCGGAAACTGAAGATCTTTATTAACGAGTCTGCTTGTCAGGAGTGTCAGTCAGCGATTGCCTCATCTTTGCTGCGATTTCCTGTTGGCGGGATTCGCGATCGGCTTTCGTTAACAAATCGGCCAACAAGATGTTTCCATTCGGACATCTGTTCGAAGTTGTCATGGCATTCAAAACCTGTATTTTGTCGGGACATGTAAGGCCTGCGTGAAATTTGTTTGAGAGCGGGCTGCTCGCGTGGCGAAAGTCTGATTGCAACCTTTGATGGTGGGGACGTCTGGAATTATCCTTTGTGTGATGCAGGCACGCCTCATTCCGGTTATTGTTAGGCGATGCGTGCGGTGTGTTACTGCAAATGAAATTGACAGTTTGAATTCTTACCAATGAATATAGCAGGTTTGTACGTTATATTAGTTTTGTGATATCTTGTATTTTTTATTATATTTCTTGTATCAAAATTATTGACAATACAAATGTGCATCACGGATTACGGCAATAGCTCTCAACATTTAACATTTTACGTAATTACAATTTTTTAAATAAAAAGCATCCTAACTGAAGTAAATAGTAAAAACTGTTTTCAAAACGCCACAAATTCTCAGTGTCTTGAAAAACTTGTAATTAGTGAAATTTAACGCTATCAACAAACCTATTAATCAACAAAAAAATATATCATTACAAACAGTTATACTGCCAATTCTCGTAATTCCTTCATAGTACATACAGGCATTTGTACCTGGGACAGCAAATAAAATGCAACAAAGATGAATAACTACAATTGGCGGGCACGATACTTTCACAAATCAATGACGTGGCGATATTTTGTTTAAAAACAGGAGATATAATTTGTACGTGACACGCGAGGCATAGGCGGTGAATTTTACAGGTGGTGCGCGGTAGCGCTGACACTCCCGGCGAGTTTATAAACAGTGACGGCAACAATAAAGCCGGGCATCGACCGAAGCCTGTCCGCAATGGATGGCTCGTCAAAACCATATTATAGCGGACTTTGTTGCGCACACACGCCTGCTGTAATAAAAAGAACGAGAAGCCGAGATGCGATGCACATGCACACGAACACACATGCGCGCCTCGTGCATAAAGTGCGTAATCCATGAGGGCTCGAAGTACGGCGTCGTGTTGTAACAACCAGCTGGAGCGCTGAAACGCTGGACCAAGCCTCTTTGACTCTTTGTTGCCTGTTTGACTTTACGCGTATGCACTAGAGTGGCGCACGTAAAAATAGGAACATTCTGCCAGAGGTGAGGAAATGGTTATCTCAAATACTAAATAGAGAATAATATATTTTATTTTAAATGTTAAGGGGCATTGAGAATAAAATAGTAAATATTTGTGTCGTGTGCACCAAAATATTATTTTCAAGTACTATTTTAAATTATATGGAAGCAAAATATTATTTGTGTCGGGTATTTCTTTCTAGTGAAATTTAAAATATTCTTGAAACTAATATTTTACTGTACTTGATAAAGTAAAAATAACAAAATATTTTTATTTTAAGTAACGAGAAAAAAATCGAATTATTTCATTGCATTTAATTTGGAACGGGTAACGAAAATAAAGTATTGTGGTTGGGCCATTAAATTGAAATTTTACCTTTATACTCAAACAAAAGACTATTAAAAACAATTTGGAAGTCGGAGCGAAAAATGTTTCCTTGTAAAATATTTTGTTTGTCAGTTCGATGTTGACATTACTGCTGTAATGAAGAAATATTGGTTAATATGTCTAGAAAATCTTGTTATTTATGGCTAGCTAATTTTAGCCGAGTATCGAGATACCTACTACTTAGTTTAAATTAATCTTTTTATGTTATAGAAGGAAATCTAAATAAAAGTTTGTGTATATTTAACTTTAAAATTTTATGTGACTACAACATAATCGTTTTTTTCAAACCGTTTAATGATTTATTCAATGGTTTTTTTCAAACCATTTAATGTTATTCATACAACTAATAAGTTCCAGAATTCTTAATAAACAAAGAACATGATTTTATACATAGGCATGATCTTACTGGTTTCAGGAATATCTCTAGGAAATGTGTTATCACATAAGTCCAGCAATTTACCAAAGGCAAAAGTTAAACATAAAATATATAAATGGAAAACTCCGGAAAGCTTGCTTTGGGTGTATGCCATGAAAAACTGAATTGAACTTTCATAAGGAAAATAATAAAAATAATATAACTAAAAGCAGTTGTAAGCTATATTGAAGACTTTTCGAAGACTTTTTAAATAAAAGGAACTCTAACTGAAATAAATGAGAACAATCTGCATTCGTATATGGTAGGTAAAATGTTGCCAAATTGAAAACCGCCGTTCATACTTTTTCGAAACTAATTATTTTACATTGGCCGTTATAATTTTACTTGAAAATGGTCACTAAACACTATTTTTACAAATTATTATACATTTTTAAATAAAAGGATTATAGAATTAGAGGGCGTCTAGTGAATTCTTAGTGCATTTCGAAAACCTTAAAACAATTTTCAGGAACAGAGAACATTTTAAATCCTGAAATTTCTCAGATTGATGCTAAAGTAGTTTGAAATAGAGTAAAAGTTTTATACGATAACTGTCTAAAGAGCAAGCTATGCTTTTCTACTATAAACTCATAGACGAACAGTCTATTTGGAGTTAATAGATGCTGGTCGTCCGTGGGAAAGGAAGTGGCGCGCAAAAGCTTTAACGCCACATTTCAAGGAAAGGGTGCTCCGAGAGTGGGGTTTACGATCCGGTGGTGCGTTTGCGCCGGGAGCCAGGGCTTTACGTCGTCGTGTGTCACGCGTCGTTAGTGCCGCAACGCCCTTATGAGACATTTACGATAAGATATGTCACACCTTTCACCCCTGACAGCCCGCAGATTTACCGCTGTTGTTCGGCGTACGGTTGAAAGAGGGGTGAAGAGACCATCTAGCGGCATGGCTGCGCCGCTAGTCGATATGTGCCTCTATCGAATGACGCCCCGGCTGCCATAGAACAATGCCTTCCCCGACGCCAACCATCTATATTTGTTGTGACATTAATATATGCGCCCCTGCATATACCCACTTATCGTCGCCCTACCATTCTCCCTTACCAGCCATGCTCGCCTCTCTATGGCTCTCCCTTTTTCTTTTTTTATTACGGACAGCATATTTTTATAATAATTCACACCGCTTTACTGTGAGACCAATGTATATATCTCTGTTAATAAAATTGTAACATATTTTCATGACGTCTGGCCTTATTTCCTACAGTTTACGTAATAAGGATTGGTATGTGTGTTAGTTGTACGTTGACACTATTGCTTCAATGAAAAAGCCGTGGTTTATGTGTCGAAAAAATCCTCAGTTATTTATAACTGGCTGATTTTGGTTGGGCATTTAACCTGACGCTGTTTGAATTCATACAGTAACGAGTATAAAAATAAAATCAATTTGTCTTCATAACTCGAGCAACGTTATAAATTAAAAGAAAGTCGAATTGAATAATGCTCCCGTGCAATGTTTTGTCCGTTAATTGTATGATGGCATTATCGATAATGTGATGAAATCTTAATTAATGTTTTTAAAAATTCCTTTATTATTTATAGCTATTCGTACGCTTTATTTATAAATTAATATACTGTCATGAATAAAGTTAAAGTATTACGTTATTAACGACTTTTTGGCAAACGTAGAATTCACTTCTTTTGGGATTTATTTGAGAGAATCCCAACTTATCTTGTCAAAAGCATATACATTTTAAACAATAGAATGTACTTCTGTTAATAAGTTCATCCACTTCGGAGATATTTCGCAGAGAACATGTGAAATGATTTTGACAATTTCGTAATAATGATTCATATGTGTGATAAATAAAAGACATGAAAGGAGACTGTGAAAAAATGGAGATGAGGAAAAAAGTCACGAAAAAGAAATCAGAAGGATGAAAGTACCATATAATAATTATTTCACTGGCTTTTTTCGATCATTTGTGTTTACTTTTACAGTTAATATTCTTGATAAGAGAAATTCTGAAGAATACTTATTCAGATAATTTGGAACAATAAGAAAAATCTGTAACCACGCAAATGTGACAATTGTCGTACATAAATTATATTATTAATTGGTATGACCTTGAATTTGGCAAATAGTATAAAATTTCGATACATCCTATTTATTCCTCTACTTATCTATATATTTTAAAGATATTTTGAAGAAATCCATAATTATACATATGTATTTAAATAATGTATCTATAGCGCTATTTTCGTCAAAAAGTTCTTACTCGCAAAGCATACTAATTTGAATGTTTATTAATAAACATGATACTCCGAAAACCAGTGGCTACAATATGTATATGTATACATATGTGAAACTCATACTGAAATTGATTAGGTGATTTAATGCTATACTGTCACGATTTATTATATTCGCCTGCGATAAGATAGCGGAATTATATTATGCCTCGTTAATTGCCGGCAAAAAGTATCAGACAGAAGCTCCTCGAACGGTGGCATTCGTGTCTGCTACAAAGATTGCAAAATGGTACGCCAGCAGGAAAGATAAGATGATTCCTCAGCGGAAGCAAAAAAGAATTGCGAAGCAACGCGGCAAAATTTGCATCACCAATGTCGTTGACGTGCCAGCTTCCATTTTACCACTATCTAACTATTTTTAATATATCGAGAATATTCGAGACATCGAAGATGGTAAATAAGCGTTATCTCAAAACCTATTTCAACGGAGCAGTCACATACTTTCAACATACACGAAATTTAAATGAACGGAGTTAGAAAGGATTGCTTTCGAAAATTTGCGAATATGGCTCAGACCTGAATTCTGCAGCTAGTAATGTTATATTACTTACTGTTCTAGGACACGAATAGGTAAATATTTGTTAAGTCGCATATCATATTCGATTGAATCGAATATGATGTTTACAAATGTTTTCCTAAATGGCCGCTAGCTCTTAGTAGTCTTTGCTTGATGTTCTCAGAGTTCTGCATCTGTAGTCGCTTTCAGTCAAATGTTATGCAAGCAGTGACCCGCATATAAATAGAAGCTCTTGGTATTCATAATATAAACAGTGTTATACTGTTAAAAACAGTGTAATGTTTAGTCTGTTAGTTGTAAGTTGGCATTATTGCTACATTGATGAAGTCTTGATTAATATATTTCTAAGAAATCTTCAATTATTTATGACTATAATAGCTTATTTCGGCCAAGTATTTAAATATGTAGTCTTTATTTCCAAGTTAGTATGTTGAAGATTGATTGTACATGCATGTTTGTAGACTCGACGTCAACAAAGTTAAACTGTTACGTTGGTAATGACTCTTTGAAAAATGCAGGATCCGCCTCTCTTGGTGTTTATGTGGGAGGATCCTAACCTATCTTATCTCAGAGAATAGGATACACCAAATACATACTCTCTTCAAGCATTTTCACAGAATATGTTCAGAATACAAGTTACTAGAAAGTTAATTGAGAATATTTTATATGGTCATACTTTTTTTTACATAAAAGGTACCCTAACTAAAATAAAAGGGAGAAACTGTTTTCAGAAAGGAGAAAATATTCTGACTCTCTGGCAAATGAAACCTATCTTATATCTAATGCATTATTTTCTTAATTTACAGCTGCGAGTACAGAATTAGGAAGATTGTGTTCCTGTTACTCAAATAATAATGTTATTAAAAATAAAAATCTGTATGTTAGTCAACATTTCTAAGAAATCTTAAACTCTTATTTATAACTGCATTCTGAAATGTTCGATTTCAATCCAATATTTAAATATTTGCTATTTATATCTAAATTTATATTATCATCTTATGAACGAAAATATTTGCAAAACTGTTAGGGTGCGTTACCCAAAAATATCTATAAAATTAATAAACAACAAATAATTTAAATTGATCAAACAATTTCAGTAAACTCTTTCCGTGTATTTGCACCCATTTACACCATTTATATGCTCTGTGCTGCACATCTGTCACCAGGTGGGACTCCAATTGCCATTGTCATGCTCGCAGGCTGTTCGCGGAAAGTTAATTGTTATGTCACACGACACACGAGGCCTCGCAAATGAGAAGTATCAAGCACTTCTGACAGATACGCACTCATTCCACGCAGTTCTCCTTAAGCATCTGCTCGAGCCCAATAATTCCTCAGTTTCTTTGTTGGAAGTCGGAGGCTAGATTACGCCTTCCCTGCGTCGAGTCATCACCGACCATGTCATCATGCTCTGCCGAGACGCACTGCGCCGCCGGTAATTACTGTTCCGAGTGGGTAATTTGTGCGGGCATACATTGTGGATAAGTGGTGTCGTTCCGCAGGTAGTTACAGGGGTGAAACTGGAACTTTTATGTAACCGCGTGCGTGCCCCTGGCAGTCTGCACGCTTTCGAACCTGTACTTTCCTTTTCCAACTTTACTGATTACCACCTGGTGTATCTTCAACTTTGTTGTTTCTCATCGTTTACCGAATGCTCGTGTATACTATTTTTAAGTTCCCAATAAGCCAGGAATACATTTTTATCAATGCGTATTATCCCTCTCGTAACTGGGAACTATCGACAATTAATGTACACCTATTTCTAAAAGACCACAGAACATGATTGGTTGTTGATTAAATATTATATCCAAGGAAAATATAATAGTTTTCATAATTATTCAGCAAATCTAAGAGTGAATTATTTATAGGTCATATAGGAAATATTTATATGTTATGTCCTACTTCCTTTTTCATTATACACATGACAGCGTGTAAAAAAATCATTGTCGCGACTATCACAGGATGATTCTGCACCCTCGGATCGGCGAAGATCCATAAAAAATAGTTGCCGCAAAATAGTACTTGACCTTGAAATTGAAGGTCAATTTTTATTTTTTTATTTTATCGTATTCTACTCCATGAGGGCGCCAATATTGCAAAAGGAACCATGTGTCTCCGAAGTATAGTTTCATTAAAAAATGCAATTAAAGTTTACCAAGTTTTGTTGCTGGTTTCTTCGCCTCCTATTTCTTCGTCTGACCCACAGGATCGCACCATTCTGGTCTATGCCTCGCAACATACGCGCTTCTGCCCCAGCTTCAATTTGACCGCCATTATTTGCCAAGCAAGCCTGTAATCTGGCTGCTAAGTTCCGCCGAATTCGTTGATGCAGATCGGGCATGATTTGGAGCTGACGAAACGCCTGATCTACTCTGTTCCGCAATTCTTCTCTGCTCCTAATAGGTCGACCTGATCGATATACTTTTTCTTTTACGGCAGCCCATAAAAAAAATCAAGGGGGTTCAAGTCGGGTGAACGCGGAGGCCACACATGCGGTGCAGGTCGTCGGTCTATCCAGTGTGTTCCAAACATCACATGTAAGAAAGCACCAACTTGTATGCCGTAATGCGATGGCGCAGCATCGTGCATAAAAAATATGCGACGACGCGTTTCGTGCTAAACTATTTCACGGAGTGCATGCAACAGATCTCGTCGCAGAAATTGCAAGTAGTTTGCACTTGTGAGTGGAGTAGGTAGGTAAATGGGACCAATAATATTATCCCCAAGTATCTTTGCCAATACGTTAATACTGAATCGGCCTTGATTAAAACGTCGCATCATTGCATGGGGATTTCTGGCAGCCCATATTCTTGTATTTTGGGAGTTCTGCAAACTGTTACTTGAAAAACTGCGTTCATCCGTAAACAAAACATTTTCCAGGAACCGTGGATTTTGCTTAAGCTTTCGTAACATCCACCGGCAGAACTGTTTTCGAGCGGTACGATCGCCGTGGCGCAGTGCCTGGACACGTTGAATTCGAAAAGGACGGAGGCCTTCTTCTCTTACGATACAACGCGCAGTCATGTGCGATATTCCTACTCGGCGGGCGATACGGCATAAACCCATAAGGGGATAAGCGCGAACGCGAGCAATTACTTGTTCCTCCCGACGCCAATGCACTCGAGGTCGACCTGGTCTCCGTTAAACATTAATAAAATTCATCACCGTATCTCCATCCCCAAATCTTCGGTCCAATCTTTGGAACTCTCTGCGATCTGGTATCGTCCCGCGATGGTGTCCTCGGTTTCTCAGCCACTCTCGATATTTCTCAAGTGCTACGACATAGTTCCCAAAAACTTCGTCTATAGCACGAAGCATTTGACGCACATTTCTCACACTCAGTCGCACCGTTATCGAAACTTTTGCCACGAAGAATATTTGCTAACTGCTGTAGCCGTCCACTTGAAGAGTTAATTCGCTACTACTCGATACATTATTTATTTACATTTTATCTAATCTGACAGAATTAGTCTTGGAGAAAAACTACGGAACAGAGTAATCCAACTTGGTAAACTTCAATTGCATTTTCAAATGAAACTATACTTCGGAGACACATGGTTCCTTTTGCAATATTGGTGCCCTCAAGGAGTAGAATACGATAAAATAAAATAAATTTGACCTTCAATTTCAAGGTCAAGTACCATTTTGCGGCAACTTTTTTTATGGATCTTCGCCGATCCGAGGGTGTAGAATCATCCTATGATAGTGGCGACAATTTTTTTTACACCCTGTACATCACTTCCTTTGATATTTTAGTAAACACAATTTTAGAAGGAATATGAAACAGAAAATAATATTACAACGATTATCGCGTATATCGCGGAAATTCAACGTCAAAGATTTAAAATGAGTAATTTTGACTGGTTTAGCAGATCTAGTGTTAACATTAGCATAAGGTTTAACATATGCTGCTCGATTTCGAACACGTTGTAAACATAAATGACAAAAAAAGTGTCTCGAATATAATTTGACGACTACTGTTCATCTAAATTTATTATGATAAGTTAACATGGACATGTAAGAGGAATGCAATGGAACATGTGGCGTGGCACAAACAGTTTTCAAAATAAACGTAAAAAACTTATACTTTCGATTTTCATCTATGCGGATTACAAGCTGGTTGTGTCTTCAGCTTGATTTATAAATCATCGATTTGATGCCTGTATAAAAAATTAGCAAAGTTTCAGTAAACGAAAAACACATTGTTATTAATACGCCAAAAGCTACTGATTACATGAATTTTTCTTGGATATATTCTCAATAAATAGTTTAATTAAACTTTCTTTTGTTTCTAACATTATAATACTATCAGAATTATAAAGACAGATTGTTTCTAGTTATAGACAATAACAAAATTAATCATACACTTGTATGTGACCATTGTTGGGGAAACGAATACTTCCATACATATTTGAAAAAAGGTAAAATCAAAATATCTTATATTAATATCTTCATAAACAATGAATGAAACCACATTAAAATATGCAAAATATTTCCTTACCTATACTGTAAAAATATAAAAACAACTTTATTTGACTATTCTACAAAGCTAATCTATTTTCCACTATCAACATGCACGAGTATATGTTAAATTTTCTAGGTAACTGTACATACATACTGACCCGTATGCACACTTTATCAGTAATTCCTGCTCGGGCTTGTCTCAGAATTCCCGTTTAATTTACAACGGTCTGTGGCAGGTTGGAAGCGCGAAGTAGTGTAAGGTTACAGGAGTGCTTTTTCCAGTGCAGTTAGCAATATTCGGGTGAGAGCATACCGGTGTAATCGGGGTCTTAAGGGATCAGGCGCAAGGCACGAGTGCGATAGCGTTAATGGACTATTATCGGAATTAGAGACTATCCACCCACTTGCCCCGGGAATTTCATTATGTCACGCGCTATTATACGTAATCAGTTATTGAGCAAGTATTCCTGCACGTCGAGCAGGGGTGAATTGCTGCCGGTTTTCAATTGGATTTTCTAACGAGCCTTCAATTCCTATTATCGTCGTACTGATTAAATAATACTGTGTAAAAGGCGCCTTGATGGCGCGTTAATGGTGCCCGTTCATCAGTAGTGCAGTTTGGTAATGCTAAATCTGATTATTAAATTTTATTAACGTTAAACACTTTCATATGGTGTTTGAATTTCGACTGGTTAACATTATTCATAAATGAGCAAAGCGTTTCAATTGACAAAATGCCGTGGATGTATTAGTCATTGCAGTCTTACAAATCAATTTGACAGCATAATAAATCATTAAACAGTTTCATAGTCGTTGACGAATTTCTACAACTATCTACATTTCTATTTTTCGCCAGATTTAATGAAAAAGCACACAGAGATAATTTCGTATATTATTATTTACGTACTGTTGCGTGTTTTATTATTTATTATATAACGTGATACATAAGTTAAAATTATTAATAACCGAGTAGAATACATTGTCTGCACGTATGTATCGCAATTGTTTTTTTGTAGAATGCATTCTTTTAACTTAAATTTCCTATCGAAATTAAAATTCTGTTCGAAACAACCAACAGTACTTAAACATCTACCAAATCTATTTTTCATTCAGTTAACAAGTTACCTCTGTTTTTACATTACCAAATAAAAGTTAAGAAATACTTTATGGTTTTAAAGATGATTCTATTAATTGTTGATTAAAATATATTAATGTATATCATATTGCATCTTAACCTTTAAATTTGTATATCCGACTGTCGAACTAAATTTACTATCTGTACAAGTGTTCGTAAAATGTTGTAACTGTATATTTTAATCTCTCCCAATCTGCTTAATTCTGGTACAATCGATTTTAGAAATTTGTGAAAAGTCTTTCGGCAAAATGAGTTTTGTAAACTTTTGATATCCTCTCCGAATCATTTCTCTCCAAATGATCAGCGCGTGAAAGGGTTACGGAGGGAATGACTTTTAGCACTTCGCGCCTCAGTTAACCGCGACCTTAGGTTATCGTATCAGTGCCAAACAAAGTTATCACTATTTGTTATAATTAATTATGATACGGATGTTTGTAGATTGCTGTCAAAATACCACCGACAATGTCTCAAGGTGATTCCGTCATCATTGATACTGCAGTCATCGAATTTCTTTCTTTATCTTGAGCTAACAAAATGGAATCCGTGTTTCTTCACGTTGCTAGGCAGTTGCAGCTTGTTATGATGATCAAAATAGACAAAGTTCATGAATCATTTTTCCTACAACATGACTTGAATAATTCCGATGGGGTTTTCCCGTTAAGATTAAAAAGGTTAGTCATTTTTATGTTACAGATATCAAATTTCGATTCTGAAAGACTGTAATGTTTATGAAAGATTTTGAGTAGATCAGAAACAATGCAAATTATAAAAATATCTTTCTTAATTTATTACACTTATGTAAGAATACAGAAAGTCATTGTAATACAAAAGAATGTGCGCATGTTTTGTCAAAATTTTGGCTTTTTCGGTTTTGGGAGATTTTGAATACAGTAAAAATGACGCAAATGACAACAATCTTGTAACTCTTCTTAACTTATTACAGTTATGTAAGAATACAGGCAACCGTTGAAATACAAGAAAGTATGTGCGAATATTTAATTGAAAGTTCGCCACAACCGTTCAATTATTATGTCGGTTTATCAGTATCCGTAATAATAACGGACAAATTTGTAATTCTCACGAAACAAAAGGTCAAGTATTAAAATGAATTTTAAGCTGGAATAATTAGAATAATAATACTTTTAATCTTGTTATATAATTGATAGCGTCATTAAGTTTAATTTGTAATGTGTAACCGTATCTTGCTGCTGGAAAAAAATAAAATAAAACTTCTACAAATGCGGTACGATAACCCTTGAATTAATGAATAGCTAATTAAATCAGAAACTAAAGATAGACTGAAGAACAATTTTGCAAATATACTGTTACATTTTACTGTAACGGAGAACCAAATACCAATCTAATAGTAAATGGACTATAATAAAGAAAATATTGGTTACACATTTAATTTGGGTATAATAATTAATATTAAGACTTCACAAAGCCAGAATCTCTTAAAGATAATAATAAGACAATAATATGACATAAATGACATTTATTAATAATAGCACAATCAAGAAATAAAATTTTTACAGTAAATGCGAAATGGTTTAAGCCTAAATACGCAGCTCACAATTTAAATAAATAATTAAAAATAATTAAAAAATAAGTATATAGCTTCTGTGAACTCTGAAAGAGATTGACGTATAACATAAATATTATATGCAATGTTGGTAAGATAAGTAGACTCAATCGCAATTATATCCAGCGTAATTATTTTCGAGATAAAAAGCTGATATTTTTTTTATTTACAATTATATGTCTTTCATAAACACTGCAATAAATCAGCGCGATTTGTGCAAATGATGAAATGATTTTTTGCAACGTCAGGGAGGCGCCTTGATTTTAGTGGCAATTATCGCAAATCGTATGCAATAACGCGCATATAGATAGGAATATTCTGTTTTGAGAGTCTAATAAGTTAAACAACGTTATACTGTTAAAAATAAAAGAACATCGAAACGGACTGTGGTCAATTGCATGTTTTGTCTGTTAATGATAAGTTGGCACTGTTGGCTCATTCATGAAGCCTTGGGTAATATGTGTTAGAAATCTTAAGTTGTATGAACAGATTTCCGAAATAGCATTTAAGTATAATTGATATGATTATTTTATGGAAGGGAATATTCCTAATATACTGTTGTACTAAATGAAAAAATTAATTCTTGGTCGTTTGCAAATTTCAGATATAATTTTTACAGAACATTATATACTTCAACATTAGTCCAACTTTTTTTGCTATAGCAATAATGCCAGCTTACAACTAACACGCAAAGTTTTGCAAGACAGCATTATTGGATCGAATTTTCTTCTGTTTTTAACAATATGCATTTGTTTCTTTCGTTTTTGTTAAACATGGAAATGTAAATTTATGATATCGTTATTCTAATCTAAATGTTACTTTGTGCATTTGTTTTCGGATTAACTTAAAAACCGGCTATATCCGAATTGGTAAAATACAACCTTTATATTATAACCGGTTATTTAGAAGCTTACGGTAGAAATAGCTAAAACAGTCTGTAAGGTTAGTGTTAAAAATCAGTAGAAGCTGCTCGACAGACCACCTTCGAAAAAAGGAACAGAAATGTACTCACAATCCGATAACCCAAGATAACAGTTGCTCCCAGAAAGAACATATATACCAAAAATCCAACTCTGTTATTCAACAAATTCCCAACCAACAAATGTCAGTTATAACAGACAGCGAGAGATTCATCAGCGTCAAAACCATTAGCGGTGACTTTTCGAAGTTGCGAGGTGGCGCTGCAAATCATAGTGAGTGACGCAGCGAGTCAGACGGTGCAAGGATTTCTTAATCGGGCGGCGGTAACATTTTTATTAGGAAAGCTCGGAATCGATGGAGATCGAGCGTGGTTTCAGCACGTATCGCGGGAGTGCGATAAGCACGTCTGGCCAGTTGTTTACGAGAATGCAGGAACCATGTAACGGCGCAACCCGGTAAGGCAACGCGCCGGGTAGTTCGGCCTGAAACACCCCTGAAACACCCCCCTGATGGCTATAAAACTCCCGGAAACCATGCGCGGCTCGTCCGCCCGCTGTCACATACGCTCTTTCCCGCTTACCGGGAGTTACGAGGCTGTAATTTTAGCGAGGGCGCCTCTTTCACCCTGCCTGCTCGCTCGCTCGCCTGCCCGCCTGCCTGCTCGCTTGCTTTATCTCTTCGTCTTCTCGCTCCTGCGCAAACCTTCTCCCACTCCAACCCAACCTAACCCAACCCAACCCACGGTCCAGCTTCGTGAACTTTGCGCAGGAATTTTTACTCTGCTTTACGGCCCTTTTTAGAGTTATGCTCGCCCGTTATTGGATATATCACTCCGCTGATGCTATAGGAAGATCCCGCGCTTGAGTAATTAAGACAAAAACTCTCATGGCGCATGCCTTGCAAGAGTCCGACGCCAGTTGCCGTGATTAGGCTTTACTAGCGTCGGGTTGGAGAGGTTAGTGCATGTGTCGGTTATGTTTAATTTGTTGGTAGTGAGAGTAGACGCGAGTAGAAACGCGTGTAAGGAAGTTGTTCTGGTTGAAACTGTGAACTAGGGGAGGAACAATCCAGAGAGTGTTGTAGATACATGTGTAGTTAACCATGTATTACTTGTAGTGGAATATCTTCTTCGTAATAATCGACGCAATCCTCAGTGTGCGGTTGAGAATTAGTTTATAAAGCAGTATTGATACCAATCGTAGTAATTAATACTTGAGGCTAAAAACAATACAGAGTGAGCCAGACCAAGTATGAAATAATTGAACCATGGATTGTTCATGAGATAGGAAATATCCTACTCGTTTCGCAATTTTTGAAGTGGCTAAAATTAACAAACGACGCTGAATTTTAGAAAATGTCCTTTTCATTTTCGACTCGGTTTGATATAAATAACTCATGGTTTAATTATTTCTCGCTTGCAAGAGAAGCTTCCAACCCGTGGCACTCCGATCTTTACACACAATGTGTTGGTCTCGGAAAATCATTCGACAAGTATTTTCCTCTGCTGCTCGAGATATTATGTGTCCAAATACCTATAAATATATGTACAAATATCTCAGCAACTATTGTAGATAGACGAGAAGTGTAACTTGCAAAATTTTGTTGCAAGATGCAAGGAATAAAACTGCTGGTATAGATTTTTGCAATAGTAGTTAGTTTTCAATCCATCCCAATTTTTAATACATTTTTGATAACAAACTCAACAGGAATAAGTGCAATTTCAATCAGGTTTGGTGTGTATATACAATAATCTATGATGTAAAATACAGATGAAATGGATTTGTCAAAATCTCGTTTTCAATAAACAATATCATTATTTAAATTATAGGTACCGTTCGTTATAGTTCTATGTTTTATCCAACGGACGTGAACAATATAAGCCGTAATGTATACATATAGTATTTTATATATGCATATTCACGCATACTTCCGAAAGCCAATTAACCAAGGAACATTCACTTATTCTTGGAGATTCGGTTGACTTTTTAGCAGAATATGAATTTCATTTATTGCAAAGTGTGCAAGCATGATTTATATATTCGTACATTCCAATCACCGAATCCGTCGATCCACGATACAGCTTGGAGTAATAATGTGATATTCATACGGTGCTAGCAGGTTATAAGCTTGTTAACAATTTATATCATGAACAAAATGATTTTCTCATTATATGCCGCAGTTGGGTAAGCTGAGTGATAATTGCTACGGTTGTGCAATGCGCTTTGCGTCGAATTAATCACTCTGCTTATTAATGAGACATTGGAAAGTTCACTTTGTGGACTCTGTAGTAATGCCAGACCGCTCTAGCACCGATTGAATTCTAAAGCACTTCATGGGATGTTAATAATGCAAGTTGTTACATTTGGATTTATCATATCCTTCGTTATTCTTTTGAAATTCGCAAAAGTGGTCGTTGCACTCAAATAGTATTTTTCTTGTGCAGGAAAGAGATACCAGAGATTTTGGAAAAATAATCTATGATACTTTGAATAGAAACAAATGAATGAAAATAGAGAGAAAAATAAATCTTGAGCACTACAATTATATTCTACTTTAACCTTAAAGTTTAATGTATTCGGGTAACTTTTATTTTTGTCTGTTTCCTTTCATTTAATTGTATTCAAGCTATCAGAGATATTTTGTGCAGTTATCTGTTTCGTCAATTTGAATAAAATAATAAAGGTTTGATCCTCACATTTAAATAGTATACTCCTGTTTAGAAAGAATCTTTGCTACTTAGAATATAAAAATAAGTGGAAGGAAGCAGCGAAAGAAAAATAAATCTTGAACATCAGAATTATATTCTATTCCAGCTTGAAGGGTTCTTGGCTTCGGTCAAGGGAGTTTTCGCTTTTTCGAAATGTTCGCCTCGCGCTATTTCTATTGTAACATATATCTAAGGGACGCTCGGGCGTCTCGAAAGAAAAATATTTTCCCTCCCAGAAGAGTGTCCACGCTCTATTTCAGGCCACACGCGTTCTCCTATCCATATTCCGGGCGTGCTCGTCTAGTGTGCCGTGCTGGAGAGACGCCATCAGGAGTAAAGTTGAAGTTACGAGTGCGGTAAACTCACGAAAGCTTTTTACAAAACTGTTAGCGGCTTCCGGCGCGCGCCGTCGACGGCGCTCGCGTAATAATTCGTGCTCACGAACGGCCACATTCGAAGACGTTTCGTGTCCCAGTGGTGCTCGGGCCTGGTAAGAACCTGATCTCTCCATTCAGCTCGATTTTCCACCCTATCTCCAGCTGCTATCGGCTTGCCAACTTCCTCGTATCGGAGAGCCTGGAATTGTTCCGCCGTGCGCCATGATCTTCCCGTAATTTGGTATATTGCTTTCCGCTCGTCCCAACGCCGCCGGCTCCATGCACCCGGAATGACTCTTGATTTTTCTAAGAGATTCTCTCCACCTTGTCGGTTCCCCACACAATGCCAATGGAAATGTTGCTTGTCATGCTTACACCCTCTTTGTAACGATAAATCAAACTAGTCGGATCACTCGCCTCCGCCTCGACAGTTGTTCTTTCGACGTAGCACTCTTCCTTTTCCAAGTGATCCTCATGAAAATCAATACGTGATAGATTTTCAACGTCATTTTGCGGGTCTAGTGTGATTCATCAGGTGAAAGCAAGCATATCTAGAATTAACTGTTCTTGCTATTTATTATTAATATTTATAAATTCCTTGATGCGAAACAGATTATTCAACGACACATTACGGTATAACTGGTAACATAAATTGTAAAAAGTTAGTCACATCTGTAATTGATGTCAATAATAGTTAAAGTACGATAGTTTTCTTAAATCGTACTCTTTAAAAAAAGTATAATTATTTTAGAGCTAACTAATAAAATTATACTACTTTCTAAGGATGACGCGGAAGATTTAACATTGATGCCATTCGCCATTCTTCACCACTTTTTCAACACCTACGCAGAGTGAAATATATATACTTTATATTTCACTTGCAAATTCCGCAGAGCTTCGCGTATAAACATGTCGCGCGTTTCACGCTTAACAATACATTATCTTGTAACCGCAGCGTCCTCTTAACACCTTTTTTATGTTAATATTTCTCTTGACACATAGATAGCATGGTAACGAGTGCATCGTCGGAGTGCAGGGAGCGTATTAACATTTATAAAGGAAGCTAGGAGCGGCAGCAAAGTGAAAATAATGCGATAGAGAGGAAACGAGATAAATCAAGGGACACACCTGCTGGCGGCGGTCGGCCGGTGCGTCGAGGCTTTCGTGACGGCAGATTTGCCGTGGACATCCGGAAACGAAGCCTGTCCAAACAGAGCATTTCTTGCGACAAAGGCAGCGGAGAGCGTGGCAGTTTGTACATAATGACTTTGTCCGAAGTCGACCAGCTGTCGGTTGGACGGTACTGGGACATGCGGGGACCGGCTAGGAAAGGCTAAAAAGCGAGGAGGGCACAGCGTGTCACACGGGTGAAAGCGGCGCCGTTCGACGGCACAAGCCCCTGACGAATAGAGTTAATGTTCCGAGTGTCAAAATGAAATATTCGAGTGCCGAACGTGGAAGATGGGCGTGAACCTTTGGAGGGACGCACGAGAGCACTGGCTTTGTCTGCCGCGCGGCATAAAGGGCCCTACGCTATTTCCCCGGAATTTATTGGAGCGGATCCATAAGGTATGAACAATTTAGATGAATTGCCGCGCATACGCACCCACTTAATCTCCCCGCACCGAAATTTACAGCGATACGCCCTTTATGTAATCCGAACTCACCTGGGACTGGGCCGCTCCCATCATTCTCCAAGGAAGAGCCACTCGTGGCTTCGGTGATTATCGACAATAGCTACTTTTCCAAGAGTGCCAGGGGCGGCGCTACTTTTCTTTTCAATCTGCGCACTACTTCATACCATATGATAATTATAAAGCAACAAATGATAGAATGATGTATGAAATAATTTTTAAGAAAAAGGCAAACTAAGCTCATACTTAGTATTATTGTGCGAGTACAGTGAGTGACTGTTCTTGTTATTAGTTTTGACGAAAATCACACTTAGAGGACAAATGAAATATTAACATGGAGAATATAATTGCTACGCTATAAAAAAACAGTCGAACTTTCATAAAATCTATCAAGAAAAGTAGCATTCTTACGCTTGAAACACTTGGCAAGTGGTACAATCGAGGGTGTCTGCCTAAATATCGACATTAACAATGGTGTCAGAATTTTTACTATTGCCTCTTCTCTGTAGCTGCGCATAAACATCTTTTTATTTGTGAACCTTAGCATAATCTAATTTAACTTTTGCAGAAATTACCTCTCCATCCTTGAAGAAACGACTATCAAGGGAAATTCTAACTATTGAAGAGCGCTATAAGATATGGTAGTTAATTTTAAGTCGTAATTTGAGTTACACAATTATTTGACACATTAACCCGACTAGGTATGAAGTTCTCGAATACGTCATTGAGATATTGTACAAATTCTTTGCGCAAACCACTTCTTAAAAAGTGGCACGTTTATGTGTGTTGTTTATCTTGCTCTAACTTGATTCACATTAAGTCGGTCGTGATTAACATGAACTGTATAATCATGTTATATGAATACATTCCATATTAGAACCATGTTCGAGAAGTTTGCTTTACAATTTTGGGTTGTCCCACATAAATTTAAATGTTACTTTGACAGTAAGTGTCATTAGCATATCTTGATGCAATCCATTTGCCTGTATTTATTTATGACGATCATAATGACTTGGATGAAAGTTTAGTTGGCGTTTATCATGAATAAATTGCAAGTAACCTGTCAATTTGAAGGTTGTACAATAGCGGGACTAATTAAAATTCTCATTTTTCAATCCTTTGTGTACATGAGAATAATACATATAGTTGCTTGCGGCGATATCCTTTATGAGGATTGATATTCAAGCTGGAATCGAATAGCTGGATATAATGATAGATTTATGATCACGGCAGCCTTTTGCCTGGACCCTCACCAACCGCCAAGAGTCAGGTTATGTTTGACAGGTGCGAAGGACGATAACTAAACCAATGTTGCATTGTCAGTGTCCTAAATCAATTTTATTCCTGAGCTTATCGGGGGCAAGTGGGCAAGTGGACAAGGCAGGGTTAACTTCTAGACAGAGGACTCCGAGAAACTGCATGGCAGTTATTCTAGAACTGTCTTATTAACTTATTTGGCGGTTTCCTTTTTCTAAACTGAAATACAGTACTCAACGTGTTTGGGGTCGAAAAGTTGTAAAAATCGAGACTTACTTAACACTAACCTTACCGGTTGTGTGTATCCATAAAGCCATTCCTACCGTAACGTCTTAAATGACTGCTTATGAAATAAAGATCATATTTTTCCGATTGGGGTGTAGCTAATTGTTAATTTAATAGAAAAACAAGTGCATAAAACAACATTTACATAATAATAAAGAAATTATAAATGTACATTCTTATTTTTAGCAACAACGAAAGCAGCAAGGGCATCGTAGAATTCAAGTTTAAAACCGGTAAATTGACTGTGCGATGGTGCGGTTTGTGTTAACTTGCAAGAGATGTTAACTCTACAACCAAATTAACCTAAATGTAACATGTAGGATTGTACTCCAAAGAGAATAATCTCCGAAAGTAACTGGAACCTTCTTTGAAGGAACCTATGTACTTGAAACTAGAAATAATGGAAAAAACTACGTTTCTAAAACCAAAGATCATAAAAGTCTAAGCTTCTGGGAGCCACGAACCTTTTGGCAGTTCTAGCAATTGGTGGGAATTCATTAATTTCAAAAATCGATAGAAATAAAATGATAGGAAGAAAGACAATTGCACCGGTGCCTGGCAATACTGTATTTTTTTTATTTATTAACCTGCAAACACTAGTGGAAAAAAATTAATGTATCAGTCTAAATCTAACAGTATTGTAGTCGTTACCAATTTTTGAAAACATGACTATGTATCTTACCTTTTCTGCAATTCGACTACAAAATGTGTCAAAACAAAAAAGAAATATAGCGGTCGAATCGAGTACCTCCTCCTTTTCGAAGCCGGTAAAAATAGCATCAATGTAATGACTTCTCTATAAACATAAATAATAACTCTGTTTTTTGTGGCAAGTTTTAAAGAGAATTGAAACATCACTGCTGTATTCTGGAGGTGTAAAGTAATTTAATAAGAAACCAAATGGCGGTACGTGTGAATTTTTAGGCGGGGGAATAAAATATTCATAATTTAGTTTCCTTATTGTTGTTACTGTAAATATCCGTCTATATGTTTTTCACAATAAATACAAGATACAGGAAATTGTCCTTATTCAATTTGATGTTTTACTCGCTAGAATTAGTTTTTGGCTGAGTGTGCGATGGCCCGGCCCCGAAGACGTTAATGGGGATGGCGTATAGATCGGGTGGGCACTTAGCGGGGTTAGCATCCGTGGCTACTTTATTTACGCCGGCGTGCACACGTCCACCGGTGGCGACAGTCCTATGCATACAGTAGCATTCAGCGGCAACCGACTGCGCAAACACGCACCGCGGAACACACTCGTGTTTGTGTTTGCGGACAGCCGGATCAGAGTGAGCTGCCTTTCCGCGCTCGCCTGTCTACTCTGCCCAGCGTTAAACCGCCTGCTCTTGCTCCTGTCCGCTCAAACGCCACCGGCTACCGTCTACCATTTGTCTAAGGACACACCTTTAACCACTTAACTCTTACCAGGACAATCGCGATTGACTTGCCCCAACGACCGACTAGTTGATTTTACAGCTGTGTCTCCACTCCCTGGAAGCCGAGAGCAACTTTTTGAACTTGTTTATCCCTGCTTTGTGGGATATTGAAATGTTTCGGACGCGCATATGTTGTGTAACAAGGATATGTTGTAAAATACCTAATATCTTTGGCTCATCGTTTTTTAGAGTATCCTGCCTTATGCAGTTCCCATCTTCGTATAAAGAACTAGCTGTTCTACCCAGCTTCAGTTTTACGTTAATACTAATTTAATTTACAAAATAATAAGTCGTTGCAAATATCTTCTGACGATGTATAGCTCAACCTGTCTTAGATTTTGCAGTTAAGACATGCTTCTGTAACACCCGGTATATGTCGGAAATGTAGCAATATTTTATAGCCTATCGTTTGTTTGGATCATAACTCTGTATAGACGAGGAAGTTCTATTAAAATCGATTCAGCCGTTTGCGAGTTTATCACAAACATACAGACAGATAGATAAATGTTATCCTCTATATTAGTAGCTATTAATGGTTTGCATTTTAAAACCTTCTTCAAGAAACGTTGTATAGATTAGCGCGTTGTACAGACAAACTACCGGATACTCCTTTTATACTATGTAGGTATAATGACGCAATGGCATATGTAATATATTATTGTACTTATTTATGTCAGGAAAAGCGGAACACAGGTGTAACTATTTTTGTTGCAAAAATCTTCCTGTGACATATCAGTTTCAGACCATTTCTTTTACAGTTCTAGAGTTGTTCTTGAAACATCTTGTATAAATGATAAATATTGCATTATTTTGCAGCCTATAGTTGCTTGCAACGTATCTTTGTACTGGAAAAATTCTACGGACTGACAAACGTTGCCTTTTGCATTAGTCGGAACTACAACCTGTTATTTTCTCTACATACATATAGCGTCAGTTCGCAGCGCCTATGTCTAACCTACAAACTCAAGATAGGAGTTTAACAGTTCGAAGTCTAGAGTAGCAAGCTCTCCAATGAACTAACGTGTCGATATACGGGCGTATAAGCTTTTCCCTGAAAACATAGTTAGTCGTTTCAACCCCGAGTAACGAACTACGCCTATGAATAACGTTTCCACTGGAATTCATATATTAATAATAGGCGATATCTCGAGGACGAAGTGTGCGCTTCCTTTTTCTGTACGTTGTATGACATTTGGTACGTTTTACGAAACGTGAGATTAGTAATCTGAACCTCCAGCCGACTAAACATTGTTATTTATTTGGGATTAGGTAAAAATCTGTTCCGTCTAAATTTATCACTCGCGAAGTTTCCAATTACACTTATTATAATACTTTTTATTGGGTATATCTATTGATTTGTGATTTAGAATACAAATAAAATTTTCGAAAGCTCAAACACCTGATACGGCACTCATGGGTGTGCCCAGGCATCCTTTAGAGTTAGAGGTTATATGTTGAGATGAAGGTTTCTAGATCATTCGATAAGCCACTGTGGGTTTGGTATGTTCCACTATGCTGAATTGAGTGGAGTATCTTGCGTTTTCTGTAAGCTACTTGACCAGGTATTCAGTGCTGCAGCTTATGTGGAAGGAATCACCCTTTGTCTTTATGATTCCTTAGGTGACGTATGAAGTCCTAGAATCGTCTTTTGATGAGAAGCCTTGTACATTCTGCGCATATAACAACGTCCAAGCTTGTCCGGTTGCATCAAAGCCACTCACTAATGATCCAACCAAAACGAGGATCCAAGGAGAATCCAATAAAAGTTTTTAAGGTTTCACATTACCTCTTTCTCAAATTGATAATTGACATTCCGGATCCTGGCAGCCACGAACAAGTCTTTATTATCTGTCAAGGAGAGTATCAGGTCGAAATCTATGCTCATTTTTTTGTTACAAGTTCGTAAATCAATGCAGAATGCTTCTCCAAAAAAGTCAGCTACTATGATCAATTATAGGTATTTTTTATAATACTTAAAAAGCCAGATTTTACTTATTCGATGACGCTTAAGAACAACGTCCGTTAGATATTCATGCACTTGGAATGTATTATGACAGCTGAAATTTTGCAAGTGCTTTTTATATCATATTATCAACAAATACCGCAAATATCATGGGAGGAGTTTCGACCTGACAGGCCTGACACTCCAAAATAACGTAGTTCTTAAGCGCCATTGAATAGGTAAAATCTATGGCTATACAGTGATTTTTAAAAAATATTCATATAGTTAATCATAGCAGCTGAATTTCGGCGGAAGTATTCTAGATTCATTTACGAACTCGTACAAAAAACTGAGTACAGGTTTCAACCTGACAGGTTTCCTTGTGAGCTATTTCAATAAAACATGGTGTTATAAAAAGAAGATTGACTTCATCACTCCAACACATCTTCCACGACATAGAAAGACAGGAGCTCGAAAAAAGAGGAAGGCCAATCAGATTGCGCCACACTCGACACTCCAATTCTAAGTCAAGCATTGGGTCACGGGGGTTCCACTTGTCGATAAATCGTCGCTCGGACTCCTGTTAACGAGTCTCAATTACCAAAGCACGCTACGCTTTTTAGAGTCGATAGTTACGCGAGGCTTCCGTGCGATCTCCCCGAGACGATAATTGCTTGGCTTTTCGGAAATTGCGCAGTCGATACGCGTGGATCACCGGCTCTTTGACTTAGCCATTAGAAGCGAGGCTTTAATGAAAACGGCCGGCACGTGGGAAAAGTGGCGGGCTATTTGCACTCAGCAGCTTCTTCTCTTAGCAGTTTCCGACGCTAACACCGACAACTACGTGACCACGCGGCTCTCCAACCTCTGTTTCAAGCCGAGGAGATCCTTAAGCGGAAGTTTTGCAACTGTAAAGTGAATAAGATACACGTTCATAGTGTAATCTGTGATAATGGGAATACAAGTTTAACCTTGAACGAAGCCTGGGAAATAAGAGTTGTGTAGTTGAAACTGCGTCCTCGCTGGGGGAAGAACCAGGAAATATTTGTTGATATTTCATGTTTCTTAAGAAAAGCTGAGGTTTCTTACTGAGAATCTTTTAAAACTCTGAAGTTTCTGTTACCAGGTGGAAAAGATGCTGTGTGTTGCTCATACGTGGATCGTAGGTTAGTCAGAATACTAATGGGGTTCATACTAAAACAGTAAGTAACAATGAACAAGAACAAAACTGTTATTTTCCTGTGACTAATATTGTTTAGCTCGAATAATCTTTCTGCTACGTTTATCTTGTTTGTTAAATTTGTTTTTCGTCAGAGTAGATTACATAGACTATTAACAAACACATTGGTAGTAATCATTTTTACTGACTTCGAAAAGGAGAAGGTACTTAATTCGACCACTATATTTTTTTTTTCTAATGTTTGTTCAGCAATATCTGTGAGATGGATCGACCAATCGGGATGAAAGCTTGCCTATTTTATAGAGGAAGCTCACAGTTTGGTCCTATTATACATTTTTTCGAAATTTTTTAACGCTAACCATTGTTATTGCATAAAGACCGAATTTTTCGCTGCTTTTACGTTTCTACTAAAATTTTGTTTGTCCGGCGATAACTTTACAACGAATGAACCGATCGGGATGAAATCTTTTCTCTCTTGTAGAGGAAGCTTCCAGAATGATCCCATATATAACAACATTCGATTTTGTTTAACATTAACTATTATTATTGCATAAAAACCGAATTTTTCGCCGATTTTACGTTTGCCTGGCAATATCTCTGCACCGCATGGGCCGACTGGGATGATACCTTTTCTATATTACAGAAGAAGCTCCTAGAATGGTTCCGTCACAACATTTTTCAATATTATTTAACACTATCTATTGTCATTGCATAAAAAACAATATTTCGTGTGTCCGACGATAGTTATACAAGGAATGTACCGATTGGGATTAAGCCTTTCCTATCTTATACAGGCAACTCGCGGAACGGTCTCGTTAGAAGAATTTTAGAAATTGTTTAACACTAGATATTGTTATTGCATAAGAACTGTTATGTCGTTTGTCTGCCGATATCTCTGCGACGGATGGACCAATCGGGATGAAACCTTTTCTATGTAACAGAGGATGCTTCCAGAATGGTTTCATTCTAAATTTTTTCGAAATTCTTTAATACTAACAACAGTTATTATATAAGCACCGAACTTTCGATTGTCCAGCGATAGCTTGGGGACGGCTTGTTCGATAGGGATGAAACTTTTAGTAACTTATACGGGAAGTTCTCGCGGTACTCTCATCTCTTGCATAAATTTCGGAATCTACAAGCTTTTCTTTTTTCAACAAATCCGGCTAGATTTGTTCGTCTATAACTGGTACACCAGTTCATCGATGAAATTCGAAATGAAATCGACCGCGAACCATCGTTCTATTCGTGTCCTATCCCAAAAAGCATTAAATAAAAGAAATATCTTTAAAAAAAAATATGACCGACCTCGAAAAGCTGACAGCCTCCCAGAGAGTTGAAAACTAAAAATAAGCAGCACGAAAAACGCACTGAAAAGTAAAAAATAATTTATTGTTTTCATGCTTACAGAAATTTGCAGCATAATATGCAGTTTTAGCAACCTTCTCCCATTAAGCCTAAATATACCCCAATTTTTCGGAGGCGGAGCAAATATGTACAAGGTGATTCACTTGCCTTTGAATCGCCGATGATGGATATAGGCCACTGAAAATGGTATAATTATATGGTGTTGAGTAATTTTAATATAAAGTAGTATTAACCGAACCTTTTCCACGCACTGACATTTATTTATAATATCAAATTGTACCAATAATGGAAATAATTGGAACTCGAGTGTGAAGGGGATGATTAAAAGGGAAGTGACTCACCCTGTATATCTCTACAAGTTGAACGGTCACAGTATACCCTATCTAATATACTAATATTGTTAACATTAACTGGTCTGGTATACGACAATTCCGTACAATTCCGACATTTCATAGGTGTAGATTAATCTAGCAACTACGCATATACATTGTATAATAGACTGCAGACAATAGAATTATCGTTACTCTCGTGTCTATCATTTTGTCTTTGTCTATCATTAAAGTCATCCTGTGATTGGACAGATAGATATACATATAGGGATAAAGAAAGTAAGAGGTGGAAGGGAGAGTAGAAAAGCAAGAGTGAGTTAGTGAACGAGGGTGAGTAAGTGGGACAGGGCATAGGAAACGGGTAAGAAAGAGAATACGGATATGCGCGGGTAAGACACATGATTGTCAGTAATATTTTACTTATATTTTGTGCCGCCTCCGAAAAGTTGCAGTATATTTAAGTTTTTCGAACTCAATCATATTTTTTTTAAAAATATATCTTTTTTTTTCCTTTCATCCTTCAATACTGAGATGTGCAAATGCCTTTTTATTTCCCTTATCTAAAATATAGTACGTCTAATGTAGTTTTCTACAAGAATGAAAGAAACATTTAAAAAACCAATTATTATCAACAACTTTGTATTATAAAAGTTGAATAAGTTGTATGGAGGAACGGTTAAAAGTATTTTATTCAAGAAATTAATACAGTATAGAGCATATGAAAAGAAACATCGTGTCTTTATGACTCAAACAATGTAATAGTGTTGAAAGCAAAAGAAAGTCGGATCGAATTATACTCTCTTGAAATACTTTTGTGATGTCAGTTACTTAAATTCATTTCATATTCATACCTGACAAAAATCATTGCATTTAGACGTTCAATTCGCATGTTCATCGACTTAATTTGGCTGAGTTCATCATTTCACGCGTTGTCAACGACTGTTCAAAAACTGTATAAATGTAGGTTAAATCCAAAGTGTACAAACTCAGACATTCATTTCTTAAAGCATGACTTTTCGATAGTCGATAGTATGACAATCTTGCATCAAGAGATTTGAGGATAGACGATCACCAGCGACCAGCTAACAAATTCCCCGACGAGAAAAAACAATGATCGAGCATATAGGAGAAATATTCCCTGTCATTTCTAGGATGGAAGAAATTTGTCAACGCCTAGCGTCGTTCTTACGCGCCGATTGTTTCGAGCTGGGGAAAAAAGGAAAGTTGGCGGAAGAAAGGGGAGGAAGGGAGTGAAAAGGTTATTGAAGGCGAAGGGTACACACGTAGCATCGATTAGCGAGTAATTCCGCGCGAAGGGTTCGACGGTAGGTAAGTCATCGGGGCGTTTTCGCGTGACTGCTTCATAAAATACCACGAACAATCATGCTGCCACCTTCGTGACAGGATCGTGATACGGGCGACGTGCTCGGGCCGATTAATTTATTATTTCTCCGTCGGCGAGCAGCGACGATCTTCGACAGCTCGGCGGTGAGACAGCGCGGCAAGATTAATCTCTCGGAGTGACTGGTGAGGGCAGGGCTTTCCCGAAGTCAACTTTCACAAAATCAAAATCGAAGACTCCTGAGTGAGCGAATGGAACGGGCAGGGTGGAGGCAGAGCAGGGCAGGGCAAAAAAAGAAAGAAGGATATCGTGCGCAGGGATCGTCGATGTCGATCAATCAACATACCCGGTAGTGGATAGGAGCGCGCGATATACTCCATCGAAATGGGAAGGGGATCGGGATGGATATTGGATTGCACGATGAAAGCTGCTCGTTAAATTAGTTTCTAATCTGCCCGATCTCCGAAAGCGCGCCGAGTTCTCCGGGCTTCGTTCTCCTAACCTAATCATTAATCTCTGCCAGCAGATGTGCCGCCGTCATTGATTTAAATCACCGGTACGTCGGTTAACCCTTCCTAATCTAGTCTGGCCGTCTGGACCGGCTTGATGCCTGATCCGATTGCCGCAGGACGATCTGACGAGATAAAGTATACCTGCGTATACAGAAGTAGAAGCAGCCTGTTCCGCGTTCCGGATTCCGATTAGCTTGAAAAGGAAACGGGAATCAAGTCGACTCGCCGGCTTTCTTGACGGGCGCGCTCCGACTGCCTGACTGGTTGCTTGCCTTTCTTTGAGATATCCTGCCTTATTCTTCCCCTCTTATAACGCCTTGTCACCCTAGTCAACATTGCTGAGCAGGGGCTCCCTTGCAATTAGACTTGTCAAATACGGATTAGTGCGTACTTCCATTGGATTCTCTTTTGCGACTGGACCCCCTTTTTGCGGATCCCAGTCTAGGGTTCGTCCTCTCGAGCGACTCAGCCTGCTACTCCGCGCCAAGGTAACATTTTCTGCCAGACAGTTTGCAGAATTCTTGTAAATTCTTGTAAATAGCCACATGCGCATGAAACTGTCATTAATTAAGCTAGTATTTTTATCACTGATATAGGTGAACCTTATGCAAAATTAGTTATAATAAGTATTTATAGTATCAAATTTAATACATCCCAATGTTAATATTGATATCTGATTAATTAATAACTACAAGTTTTACTGGTGTGTGCGTACTGCGTAAATGGGCAAAGTGTGAATTTCGACACAAGAAACATTACATTTTCACAGCAATAATAAAATATACCGCAAATTTTTATAAGTATTTATCCATATCTGTATACTCACCACTGTATAGAGTTTAGATTGTTTATTTGTATAGGTTAAAAAATGGTGTTTTACTGGGAAAAATATATTTTTGAGTAAATGAATAGCCAAAGAAATATACATGTAACAGGATAATTCACTACGTGCATGACGAAATTTAACTAGCTTCACGCAAATTGATAAAGTGTAAGTTTCATGGGGAAATTTGTTTTACAATTAGTTTCTTTGTTTCAGACATTTTAAACATACAACGTTTTACTTAAAATTAATTGCTGTAGAAATATTTGTCACTCCGACTGCCTATTTTCGCATAAAATTTTCTAGAGCAGTACAAACATCGTATCGATCTTTTCTACTGCAGATCAAAATAAATAAGGCAGGGTCCACAAATACTACGCCTAACCTATAAATGCCACAAAAATCGTTTCCTTCGTCAGGTTGTCACGCATCACCAGGACAATTGGTGGCCGGTGCTAATAATTCACGTCTCGGTAACTATTCTCCCGTCCCTCTCTTTCTCTTTTTTTCCTCTCTATCTGCGAACGAGCGTTTTCGATGTCACGCTTCACGGCGCGTTGGCGCAAAGCGAAGTACAATGCCACGCATTAGGCGCAGCAAAAAGCTCCTCATCGATCCGTGAAATTCCAAGTAACTCTTTTGGCACGCGCAATATGTAGTACTCCTCCTCTCCCCCCTCTCGCACACTGGCTCGCTTGCCCGGCGTGTTTAATTTATGACATGGTTCGCAGAATTGATGACGTGTTGTCAGCAGCCATACATCATGTGCTCGCATGGAATGGTCGATCATGAACTTGCGCTGCCGAATAAAAGAAGTGGCGTCGGCCACCTCTCCGACCATGTGAGTCCCCATCCAAGTGTGCGTCAGTATGTGTATAGGGTTAGGTTCGTCGGTGCAAAGGATGAAGGTGTCTGTGTGGAAAGCCCCTTAAATAGAAAGGGTGATACGTGGGGAGACAATGAAGAGGGGCGATCGCAGCCAACGGTGAATATGAAATTATATATGGTGTTCATCTATGATCCTAACCATTACAACCCTGGTAATGTTACCTGCGGGACGCAGTTTAACGAGGGACCAGCCCCGACTCTCCGCTGAAGGATAGAAATGTATGGAGAAATTATGGGAGCACGCTTTTGCGGGGCGATCGATGAAAAATGACTGTGGAAGAACGATGAGTATCGCAATAACAGGGGCTCCAGTGGAATAGTGCAGTGTTCGGGTGTTCCGATGATTTTACTTGCGTGTACGGTGCTCGGAATGAAAATGGATGCGAGTACTTGGGAACATTCGAATGGAATTATTTTTTGTGATGTTGAATTATTTGTTTAGACTTGTAATAATAAGACTGTTTTAGTTATTTTAGATTGTTTATCATTTCATGCGACTTTTATCAGTCATTGATTTGAAATATTTCACTTTAGAGAACGACTTAATGTTCATCATATTCATCACAATTTCGATGCATGTTTTTTGAAAATGGTAAAGTTCGTAAAGAAATAAGGATGATCATAGTTGACTCTCCGTGTGAAATAAATGATTTTATCACCTAACACGATGTCTGCTTATTACAGCAGACAGCATGTTTTTTTTGTACAAATTTATTTTTACTTTGGTAGCAAAAAAAGCTATTTTCGTAAGGTGAGCGTTCAGATTTGTAAATCAAGCATAAGATTTATATGCCAGAGCCATAAACCAATCACAAGGTTTATAGTGTATATGTATACGTTATAACGAAGTTCCAAGTTGGTCTTTACCTACTTTTATTGACTCTTAACGCGTCTCCCTATCGACTCCAATAAATATTGATATAACAAAATCTAGCCGAAATATACTAATCTATAATCTATACTTCCATACAATGGAATATACATTCCATACTAGTATTCGATATTAGTGTAAAGACCGAAAGTGTTTGTTTGAATGTAAGAAGTAATCTCTGAAATTACCCAACAGATTTGACAAATTCTCTCACTATGTAGAAGCCTACTTCTTTCTGAGTAACATAGGTCACACATGACATCGTTATACATATGTGTTTTTGTAAATATAAAGTATAACAAATATAGGTCAACTCTAAACTTTCATTCAAGATATTTCCATGGTCATGATATCTTTTGCATAAACGATATCAGTGAATAAGTTTCGTTAAGATTTTAGACGTTGGAAACATCTATTACTTTTTAATTAAATCATTATTAGTGTCCACGTAGAATACCAGCGACACAAACTAGGTTAGGCAGTTAGTGCAAGATAAAAAGGGGAACATTAAAAGATCCGAAAGGTTCAAATTTCAATGCAAGTAGTACAATGGTACTCAGTTACAATTAGAGGTGAATGCTTCGCCACCAGTTCTAGTAACTGATGGAAACATATTTATGAGAGGCGTTTGCCTCGCCAATAAAGAATTATCTATTGGACACGCGAAATCATGAATTCAGAGATTTACAACAACCAATTTAACTTAACGTCATGGAAACTTATACTCTGCCATTATTTCCTGAGAAAACAAAATTATCCTTCGAGTTAATAATAGTAGATTGTGATACAAGCCCGGAAAGTGGCCAATTTCCAGACGCATGAAGTTGCTGTATGAGCCTAAGGCGTAGCGGCATTGGCAGGAGGACGAGTGTGGAAGTTGTCACGATAATCACACGGATCCTTCTGTCAATGCCGCGTACGCTCAGGCGAATTATGTAAATTCACGCGCCTGGATCTTTGCCGCCTTACCCACTAGTAGAACACTATATTTTATGCAATGAATGCTGCGAAAGTCTACATTGAGAGAATCGACAAAGAACGAACATCTATGACACGTCTATTAATTTAGCGGAATATGTAACATAACCTTAATCATTTGTTTCTCGTTTCCGCACTAGTGCGGAAATAATTTACTTTTTCCACTGGTGCGGAAATAATTTACTTTTTGCACTGGTGCGGAAAAGCGATCAATGGAATGAAATAAAATGCTACTTTCTGCACTCGTGCAGTTACAGAGTGAATATAGATTGGAGTGCGAGAATCAGTCACTTTCTGCACCATACGCAGACATCGAAAAGTGAACTCTCGCACCATGCATTGCATAAAGGACTATTCATATCTTATTAACGCCTATTTATTGTGTCGATATTCAATTCAACACTCTGTTTTCCTTGCATATATATTGCAATTTTAGGAATAATTTGTTTCAGAACATAATAATATTAATTTGGAAAGAATGAGTACACATTTTTAAGGTATTATGAATAACGAGATTTTGTATAAATTGTAATGAAGGCTTTTTCATTGGGAAAAAAATTCCATCTTGTAACTAACGCACAAAATATTGCAAAGACGTATCGTTCGATCTGACTTGTTTTTGCTTTCAGCAGTATAACATTGTTTGACATATGGAGACAGAATGTTCCTATTTGCATAGTACATGCTCGCCGCCGTAGCTTGTCGCAATGATATTAGCATCTTAAAGAACTTTTAACATACTATTGATGCCTTCGTATGATAACAAATTTCCGGGGCAAACACCGTTTTGTATTCTTTAAAACCGGTAACAGTTTTGAGAATATTTGCTTGCACTGTATAATAATATTAATTTCGAGATAAAACAACTGCATATAAATAATATAATTTAGGAAAAATGAATGAAGGGGCTTCCGCCATAATAATAATGCCAAGTTACAACTAACACGCACCATATTGCGAAGGTTTTTAACGGTATAACATTGTTTGTGTTATGAAGATAAAATGTTTATAGGTATATTATGCTCGCCGCTGCACATCGTTTGTGGAGCTGTTGCAATACTATTTTAAATAAAGTCGGACAGTTTCTGGCGGAAATTACAATATTTATAACGCAATTGAGTATTTCGAATGGCAACTGAATATTATGGTTCGATTTTCAAGGCTGCGAATTATAAATGTTATTGTTGTAGCATAATATATTAAACACGTCAAATAATTCCAATTTAAAAATAATGCAATCAGTGAACTCAATTTTAACAATATCTGTTGCTTATTAGCAAAAACGGCGAGAAAGTTCCAACGACGCCGAATACCAATACTTTCAACGACAATTGCGTGCATTTGATTACCGATGACCAAGATACAGGATAAATGACGAATCCAGGCAATGTTTACGTAATTCCGAAACCAACCTCGATTTAACGAAGAGCATAATGCCGTGACCCAAATTTTCTTGCCGGGAAACGAAATTCCAGCGCTGACGCGCTTTGACGTGAACTCGATTACGCCACGATATTTTTTACGCTCCGCCTGTAATACGGTGGCGACGTCAAATCTCGCGCACTTTGTCAACGAGGAGACAGAGAGAGAGTGAGAGAATGAGAGAGAGAGAGAGAGACACCGGGACGGGAAGTATACGCGAGAGAGGGAGAGGACAAATCCGGGAAAACATACGCGCGCTGCCAGGGCGGAATGAGTTTCCCTGGAAGACTCGGAATTAACTTTGCACCGGTGACACGGCAGCGCGCTCTACAGGCACGCACATCCGCCTAGCACGACCTCAATATTGCCCTTTTTGTCACGAGTCACGAGTCTGCTTGCTCGTTTAGTAAATACCAAACAATTCTTCCGTCGACCACTGCAATGACAGAAGAACAGTCAATTCCGTAAGGCACTCACTGTTGTGAGTTAGCAGATCTTAGAACAGATAAACATCGACACAATAAATAAGCGTTGAAAAGATATGAATTGTCCTTTATTAACTTAAAAGATAATTTCGTTTTCTGTGAAAATAGTGGTGGAGTATAAGTTTCTATGTACATTTCCAATAGATAACTGTCTATTGGCAAGGCGTCTCTAGTAAATATGTTTCCATCAATCGATTGGAGGTGATGGCGAACCAGTCACCTTATTGTAAGGAAGTATCATTATACTACTTACCATAATTGTAAGCGAGTATCATTATACTACTTACATTAAAACTTGCAACCTTTGAGATCTTTTAATGTTCCCCCTTTTATCGTGAACTAGCTTTCTAACCAGGTTTTGCGCGGCTGGCATTCTACGTGGATACTAATAATGTTTAGTTAAAGAATAATAGGGTTTTCCACCGTCTAAATACTTAACTAAACTTATTCACTGATGTCGTTTGTGCAAAAGATATCATGACCATGGAAATATCTTGAATGAAAGTTTAGAGTAGAATCTAACCTACAAAGTTTAGAATTGACCTATACTTGTTATAGTTTATATTTATAAAAGCGCATATGTATAGCGATATCATGTGTGACATATGTTGCTGAGCAAAAAGTAAGCTTCTACATACTGAAAGAATTTTGTAAATCTGTTCGGTAATTTTAGAAATTATTTTTTACGTCCAAACAAACACTTCGTATTATGTCATTGTTTATTGATCTTTTCTCACTAACACGCTGTTTTCTGTTTGCCAACGTCTCTCTCTCTTAGTTGCAGAGTTGTGATTTGTTTTTAAAAACGGACACCGATACGGAAAAGTAGTTCTTTGTAAATTATTGTGGCATTAAAATCGAATTTATTTAGGAAGCAAACAAAATATGGAATAGTTCAATTGTATCTTAACTATTAACAAAATTGTTACTTATTAACTATTGACAAAATACTACCCATCACTAACAAAAATTGTATTATTGTGCACAATATTTGCCTGATAACGATTTTCCGCCCTTTTGTTCTCATCCCATCGCATTGGAATTTTTGCGCAAAAATTGCGAAAAACAAGTAAATAATTATTGTTGGCGGTTTGTAATATTTCGTGGCTGCTACTTTAATTGTTTGGTGCTTTCGTTGCTTGTGTGCACGCCAGAAAACGACGGGAACTGGAGTGCAACGAAAGTGTGAAAAATAATCGTATAATTCTTTTCTATTTCTAACTGTTACTACCCCGAAGCCAGCCGATGAGCGATGTGGCAGGCCACAAATTTTCGTTATCATGCTTCCAGTGCAGTACATGATATACGCTGCTTGCCTCCAAATCGATTGGGCGGCGTATCCACCATTTTGGATGAAGAAACAGAAAGAATAAAACGTAGTAACAATTTTTTAGCGTTACGCAATCTCAAACAAATAATTGTTCCTTCACTCGTATTTATGATAAATAATCAGCAGGTGTGTTGGAGTAAAAATTGTAAAGAACAAAAGATGTACATAAAATTACATTTAAGAATCGTACAGATGTATAAAGCGTTATTTCATAAACTCATTTAACTTGAAACTTAATATTATAAATAAATTCCTAAGATTGTAAAGAAGCGCTGAATGTTATCCATGTTTATTATAACATACAATGTATTTATTTATTATAACATGCATTTTTGAAATCCAAAATTGTTCAATTTTTCAAAATTCGGAGAAGCTAATGCTGTAAATAAAAATCTGCGCAGTTAGTTCCACATATTTGCAGTCATTACACTTATCTATTATTTATATTAATCGATTCGACACGTATCATACAAAGATGAACAAAAATAAACTATTAAGAGCTGGTCAACTATCATCTTGTCAATATCACGGAAAATGGTGAACTTTGTGTCATGTACACATATGTATAACATCGCCAGTCAGCAAGAAGTTTTATTACCATCGTAAGTTACTAATGATTGCTAATACGTGCTTCATGAATTACAATTCAAAAGAAAAACTTGCCACACATCTTAAATCTTGTTTTCATATCCGCGGTATCAGGGCAAAGGAACAAAGCGAAACGGTATTTTCCCAAGTGCCACTTTGGTTTGAGAACAAAAGGTACTTAGCGCGATTTTAATTTCGCCGAGTATCCAACACATTTTTGTTAATAATTCCATTTTAATTGGATACGCGCTCGCCTGGAAAATGTATTCAAATGACTAAACCGAGGACGGCTGTTTCCGAAACGAAGGATTTGCTGACACGTCGGCTAAAATAGTGCTGGCTTTCTTGCTCGCTCTCGGCAGTTGCACTGCCGACATTACAAGTTTCGCGCGCACTCGCGGAAACGTGAATGCGCCCGTCAGTCGAGCGAAAACTGACGCCTACGAGCGAGGCAGCCTGTCGGCCCCTCGGCAACTCCTTTATCCTCTGCAAAAACTCAAAACATATGTTTCTGTTGCTTACACATTGCGCGCACTGAAAGTTCCGGATAATTCTTCAGCTCTGCATCAACTGGGTTGCGCGGACTGACGAGTTGAAGGGAAGCCGATTGTCAAAAACTAGCAACACCATTCGCAAGTCCAGGCCAAACTGAATTTCACCGGGAAATATCGCACGGCGCCAATTACCGGATGATATTCACTGTGCGTCAAATTCGATAGATGGAGTACATACACACATACATCAAAAGCGTCTAAACAATAAAGTAAGATTAAAATTATTGTTCATAATCGCAGAAGAATATTGTAAATATTTGATAACATGGACTACTTTTTCACGTAATTATCAAAAGCTTTGAAGCATTTATTTCTTCCTTGTCTCAAGAAAAAAGAAGTGGTAATTCAAAGACAAGTGAATTATTCCGCCTATAATATTAAATTTAGTCCAAATAATGAAACCGCAGTTATTGATTAAAATAAAAAGTTTTGAAAATATCAAGATTTAATGTATGTTTTAAAAAAAAATTTAACACTAACCGTACCAGCTGTTTATATACGGCTATTTCCATCGCAAGCGATCTAATGACCGATTGTGACATACCGGTTATATTTTTCCGATTCGGGTAGAGCTAATTTTTAATTTAATACGAAAACAAAAGCGCAAAGTAGTATTTATATAATAGTAAAAAATATTATTCAACTTGTCATAGCAAACAGTAATTTCTTTTCAACTCAAAACATATTGTTCGATGAATGTTACTGTGATTAATCCTTTAACAGTGTTTGGTGAGTATACTCGTCATGAAGAAGAATAAATAACCTTTTGCTGTAAAAATCGTAATTATTTTAGACACAAATGAAAAATGCGTTTTTCTCTCAGAATAAAGAAATCAAATAAGCAATGATTTTGTATATTTGAAACAAATGAATTAAAATTGCGGAAAATTGAGTATACTCATCATAAAAAAAATCAACCGTTAAAAGGTTGATTGCTTCAGCTTGACAGTATGCACTTGGAATTTCAGTTTTTTTGGTATTTAAACAATCGCTACGGAAGTATTGTTTAATCAGGAAGAACACACAACGCAAATAACATTTAGCTACACCTCATTTACCGCTCGGCCAACACACTTTAACCTCCAAGTTTACCCAGATCCATGAGTTCCAAATTCTCGTTACTAAAACTCAACAAGACTATAATTAACCCCTTCACTACTCTTGGTGCCAACCGGTTCTCTAAAACCGCACTGCAGCCGCATATAACATTACATTAAAATCATACACAATCTCTCCGATTAAAATTAGTGTTCTACATTGAACTTCGCCGTAGCTAGGGTTCAAATCTCCCACAAGAAGTAAGCGACGCGTGAAAAGTAAGTGCGTGGTAAAGCGTTGTGTGGTCGCGAGTGGGCAGAGCCAGCGCGGGCACATTAGCTTGGAGAGAGGCAGTCGATGGAGCCAGAGCAGGCAGAGGGCGTCCGAGCCAAAGTGTCCCGGTGGGTCTTAAAGAAGCGCGTTGAAAAGTAGCTCGACGGGAGAGCGACGTGCCGAGGAGGGCCGTGCCAGAAGAAAGATGTGAAAAAAGGCGGTAGAGAGAGAGAGAGAAAGAGTGAGTGAGGGGGGAGGGGGGTTCAGGCAGGAAAGGAGCAAAAGGATACATCGGTTATAATGGGCCGGGGAGGTAAGCGAGCGCGGAGGTCGGCAAGCATCCTTCAACCGGGCGAGTGTGTTGAGGTTGGGCTGTAGGAGAGGTTAGCTGGAACAAGAAAGAGAGAGAGAGAGAGAGAGAAAGTTGGTGTGAAAGGAGAGGAGAGGATAGAAGTTGAGTGCGAGAGGGAACGAGAGAGTGCGGAGAGTACAGGGACGCGACAGTACGCGACAGGGTGACAGAGGAGCGACGATCTTTCGGCGAAAATTTCGGTACACGCTCTTTGCGGGGCCATGGAGCCGTCCGGTGGCTCTGTTGAGCGAACTCGGGACAGTAAATCAAGCCGAAGAGCGAACTCTCGCCGGTGGCAAACAATGCGCCGCGTGACGAAGGCATTGTCGAGTTTACGCCCGGCGGGGTGCTCTGCGGCTAACATCCAGAGCTCAGTTCACTCAGCATTATGGAAAGGGGGTAGGGCGGCGGGGAGAAGCGAGAGGAGGATGTGGCGGGTGAAGGGGAGGGGGGCTGGCGGGGGGTCGAGGGCGAAGCAAGGAAGGACGAGGAGGGCCCGCTCCATCAATTACATGGGAAATTGCGCTCGCATTATTTATGTGCGTATACACCGACACGGGCTGCACTAGGCCACGCCACGCCATGCCACGCCACAGTCCTCTGCCCGCCGGTTATCGATGGCCCGACAAAGAGGACATAAATAACGCCTTTTGCACTAGCACGCGCTCCGCCACCGCGTCTAGCTACCTTCCTATATATACCTATATGTATATACGTACTACATACACTCACCAACTCTCCGCGCCTCGCCCGCCCTCGCCGACACCTTTCTACTACCTACACACAAGCATTCATATATCGCGCTCCACGAATTCGCCTTTGCCCGCCAGATTCGTAAGACTCCTTCCTCTACCAGCCAGCTTCTCCGTCAACCCTCATATGCAAAGCTTGAGAATTTTCCAAGTCCCAAAACAGATGAGTGCGGACAATGCGACTGCGTACTCGCACTGGAGGGTAATTATAATTCTATGGTCGGAGTATAATAGTATGTGTTATTTATTTTTACGTTAATATTGTTATTCCGTGGAAGAAAAGATTCGAAAAACTGTGAGGAATTTAAAGAATACGCGAGTATGAAATGCTATGAAAAGATCTATGTAAAATTTACGAGTTAAAAGTATTTCTACTAACTATTCGTTCGTTTAGGAAATAGTGGAATATACTGGACAGTTGAGCTCTATTAGATGTTGATTGTTTTCTATTCTAAAATGTCAAAATCTAGATTTATTCATAGATGTAACGTAAGTTTTCGTCTTACTATTACGAAATTATATTAGACTATAATCTAGCGTTTGAATTATAAATAAGCTAACGAAGCTGCAATATTGACAAAAATGGCACTATATAACAAAAGTTCAAGTTTTAAGAATTTGTTCCACTCTATAACTGACTTACTGAAGACTTTTCAAGTTGGAGATAAATGTTGTAACATCTCAATATTTATAAACAACTCCAAACGTTTTTCATTGAGTTACATGTTCCCAATTACAACATGGCTTACAACTGTTTTTAATACACAGTGATCGTCACAAATATCTACGGTTAGTCCAAACCACTTACGGAGCAAGTCATCGCATGCAATTTCGCAATCATGCAGTGTGCACAGGAACATCTGCGAGTTATACCAGTAACATTTATTCCTTCTTGTAAAATTATACTGTTGAACATATCCGTGTACTTGTTCTTATGCAGAATCATCATGTACAGAGTGATTCACTTGCCTTTCAATCACTACTCCTCTACATATACTCTTGTAAGATAATTATTACCTATCTACTAATTTTAGTTCAGCATAAATGCTTCCCAAGCTGTATCCTGTACATTATATGTATGTATATGATACTATATTCTATATGATATAAAATTGTAAAATATTCTCTCGATTATACCGCAAGTGCATAGTAAGTTATTTTCTCCATTAGATTACGTCAAACATATATGTATATAATATACTATATCTCTTCCCTATTATTCTCTATTCTTTCTTTCCCTATCTTTCCTTCTCTTCTCTATCTTCTCTATCTTTTCTATCTCTATCTCTATTTGTTATACAAATAAAGACGATTTTTCTGTTTGGCCGGTTATAACTGGAGATCTACTGAACCGATTTTCTTGCGGTTTATTCTAAAGTGTAGTGTGAGTCTCGGGGAAAGTTATAGGCTATTGATTATCGCGATAGAAAATGTAGATAATAAGTATACAAATAATCAATTTCACCCGGGCGAATCGAGTCGACACATTATGGTAAGGATCAGTAGTTTCGAATGCAAAAGATCTAATTTTTATAGTTGTGTCAAAAGTATGGTAGGTGGAACCTTGTCAAATTGAAAATCGCTTTTCTTTGTTTCTAAAATCAACTATATGTATTGCCGTAACTGTTACAATTTTATTTGAAAGATCTCACTATACACTATTTTCATATATTATTTCAGATTTTTAAACAAGAGGGTTGCAACGTGAAAGGTAGAGGGAGACTCAGACTATGATAGACGAATATGATAAAATTATAAGGGAATTGTGCAACACTGAAAACGAAAAGATATACTGATCGGCGTAATGTTTTACGTAGAGTATTGTATTTGAAGGAATATGTATCGATAATCATTAAATACTTACATACATGTACTTGTGACCTAACACAATGTGTTGGAAAAAACCTAAGTTGCTGAAGTAGCGTTACATAAATAATTATAGAAAACATAATTTCGAAGCAGTTTCGAAATGCCGAAATGCGACAAATGTAACTCCATACAGAACGCATTATAGTTGAATACATAAAATATGGTAACACGAAAAGAAATATTAATTTGTTATAATTACTGTTCTCTAATGGGCCTGAAAGAAAATCAATTTCATAAATAAATAACATATGTTATATATTTATTAAATCCAATGCAAAGTATTAGAATAGACAAAAAGACCCAAGAAACAGCTTAAAATAAATGATAAAAAAATTGGAGGCCGAGATAGACGACATAACAATGGATTTGTCACGAGCGGATTGTTTGGATGGAAAAACAACTTGCGAATGAATTTGATGCTGCTACGATAGGAACGTCAAAGTGTTGTTTCGATCAAAGTAATGAAGTGCGCGTTGGTAACAGATGGCGCAGGGCGTATCTGTGTGTATCTATGAATGAGGGGTGAAGTACATGTTCACATCATATCAGTGCGGTAGATTCCACAGGTTCGAGGGTCAGTTGCATTAATAATACATGTGAGAAAGGTCAGCAGAGGAACAAGCTCCTAACCTTCTCCATTAACGAAGCACTCTGAATGGACAATTTATGATCGAACGGTTAATCATTTTGCAATAAATCTTTATGGAGCATTAATATAGTAGATGATGCATTTTTAAATTGGCGGTCGAATGCACTTACTGGGTGTGAATGCATTCCCAATTGGGAAATCCAATTCACTAACGCAAAATATAGAAGTGCAAATATTGGGATAATGTTAAAATATATGTATGTGTATGAATGTATATGTGTATTTTTGTGCGTAAGAATTATAGGATTCACCGTCGGATAACAAAACCATGTTCCTTATTTTATAATTAGCCTCAAGAATAACTAGTTTAAATTAATGTCACATGAAAATTCACACTTGTACAATAAGAATGAAGCATATGTCTTAATATATTTCTCTGTACTCATTTTATTTCTAAAATTGACAATGAAGCCAAACTCCTTGCAACTTTTTGTTAAGCTCGCAATTGCAATTATTTTAAAAGATTGTTTTCAGTTAGTAGTTTTGGAATAGAATAATTCATCCATGAAGAAACACCCATGTTTACTTCATGGTATTAGAAAGCAAATGTATTAACCAAGTCAAAAATATATTTCTAGCGAGACAATGTCCATCAATGGATTCTTCCTCTAAATTTCATATAGTCATATATTGTCCAATCAAGGAATGCTTCCATACTAATTATTCAAATTGCGGGTAAAATTAAAACTCGTGGTGCTTACGATCGCTTGACTTTTGTGAGCAGGTGGAATCAGTCGAAGTGAAATTCGTCCAAAGTGGCGAGGTGATCCGGTAAAAATATTTTCAATCAAAAAGAGGTTACTGTTTGGTGTGGCAACTTCAAGAATACCTAAACTGATTTAAATAATAATCAAATGAATGGAAGAGAAATCTATATCGGAGTAGACTATTAATTCGCAACCGCATTAAGGTTACCGAAATAGGTTATGTGAGGCATGGGAAGTATAATTCGGTGAAGGGAGTAGACGCGCAGGAGCAGCGTAGTCGAGAATGACAAAGTTAACTTCCGCAAAGGAGACGGATGCCGTGGACGCCGACACATCACTGACAACGAGAGCCTGAAACGAGTGGAGACTGGAGAGGCGGCTGTGTGGAGTGTATGGGAGGGAAGATGGATGTACGGAGCTGCCGAACGAGGCGACAGCTGTCGATTTGGTGTAGCCCTCGTGCAGAATGCAGCCCGCTGGAGTTGCAACGAACTACCCATAAATAACGTGCTCGTTTCTGGAACGTGGAAGAAGACAGAGGAAGAGAGCCAAGAGACCGAACTCGAAGGACGCAGGCTACGGAAAAAAGCACTCATTCCTGTGTTTATAGGTGCATTTTCCCGTTAGCATATTTTTGTCGCTCGCTTGAACGCTTGCAAGTCTTGCTTCTTAAAAAATAAAAAAATATCGTAAATCTAGTGTGGTTTGTGCAATTTCGCCCAACTTTTTGAAAACAGCATAATGTCCATAGTACTACCGATAAAGCAGACTTATATTTGTGATAGCAAAAACTAATAATTTATTATACAATAATGCAGATGGGAATCTGATTTCATCGTACGTTGTATTGCAATAATTAACCGACACTAAACAACATACCCGTTGGAAATAATATTAACAAGTTCCCCTACCTATTAATTATTTGTACATGCAATATCCTTTTTAAATCCCATTCAGAGTCTCATTTCAAACTGTGTGAATGAACGACAGACAGCGCAGTAAACAGATTAACCGTTTATTTATAAAAAGACATTCCGAGAAGCGTGCAGCAAAAAGACCGTGTTAAAAACGAAAGCCATCCCGTGGGATATTAATTTCCTCGACAACTACTCTGTGTTTTAACACAATTTAAGAGGGACTATTTTGGCACCGTGTCCGGAACGACGGGCCCTGACAGTCACTTTACTGGCGGTGCCAGGAAAATACAGCGTCAGTGTCTTTTCATCAAGTTCACCGGAGGATATACGATATAAACAACTGATCCGATAGGAAGAGGTCGCGTCGAGCGGTCGGGCACAATGGTAGTTGGGAGGGGCGAAGACTCCACTCCAAATGGGAGGAAGGAAGAGGCAGCAAGTTAATCCTCGGCGACAGAGGAATGTGTAAAGTACGTCGGCGCAGGATCTTCGTGAAGGCTCGTTGATATAATCCATCGCCGTTATCCGAGAAGCTGCGCGCGTCCAAGAATAGTTTTCGGCAACGGACTCGACCTCGAGCCAGCCAGCCAGCCGAGCGTGATTTCTCACATGTCTCCGTAAGCGGTAGCCAACCGGGAGAGTAGATAATCACCCTCTACTCACCGCACATCGATCAGGCCAAGCGTAAACACGATTAGTATAACGTACGGGTAATGAACTAATCCCGCCACGTCGTCGACGAGCACGAACCCATCGCCTCCGGCTGTCGTTTGTCCCACTCGACGACCAACTTCCCCTACAACTTGGCAATGCTCCTCTTCCCACTGCATCCTATTAAAGACATCGCATTTTTCACTTTATACGCCGCCTGCCATAGAATCGTCCCTCACTAACGCTTTCACATTTATTTTCTACTTTTAACGTCCTAGCTGATCGAACTTACCGTTTCAGGGCTATTACTGACTATTAGTTTGGTGAATAACTACTTTTTCCAACGCAACGTTTTGATATTAATCTTTCAAGCTACTTTTTTTACATTATGTTCCTCTCAATCTATTTATAATATCGTGTTCGGGCATAACTGATGTGTGCAACTGTCAACCGAATAATTCTATTAAAGACAAGATTTTTCACTTTATGCACCGCCTGTCATCGGTTCGTTTCTCATTAATGCTTTCTCATTTATTTTCTACTTTTAATATCCTAGCTGATTGTAATGATTAAGTACTGTTTTAAGTACAACGTTTAAAAAGAATTAGTTTTAAGTTGCTTTATTCACCGGGGTATTGCATAATAACTATTGGTTAAATGTCTTTGCATTTTCGCAAAGAAACAATGATTATAAGACAACATTGCATTGGCAATGTACTCAACAGTACTTATATAGCAACTGTCAAATAAAGAATTCCAGTAAAGGCGTAAAACTTTGAACTTTATGTCGGCGACTCGTCCCTCACTAATGGTTACACATTTATTCTACTTTTAACGTCCTAGCTCGAATGGAGCTGATCATTCCAGGGCTATCACGGATTCTTACTAGATAAATAAGTACTGTTATGAGTATAATGATCGGTAAAACTGTAGTCGACTCTGAGAAGTGACACCTACTGACGCTATCTTTAAAAATATATATTTCAAGCGCTGTGTCAGGTTTTCAAACAAACATGACACGAACAGTATATACCTATTAAGATGAACTTATAAAAAGATATATTCTAAGCACTGAGTTAAAGATCGTCGAACAATTTTTATTGTTGAATGTATCATGGAATGTAAATGTCATTTTATCTTTAATATATGAATTTTTATATTTACATGTATTGCATTGAGCACACGAAAATACAACTTCAATATCAATGTACACATTTACACATTCATATTTCGATGGATTAAGTGGAGCACTACCATAGCAAAGGGGTTAAATGCTAATCATTCCGACGCCTACACTTTAACGTGCCGATATCACTCGAGCCTTCAGTCCCGGGAACTGTTACGACAATAAATAACGCCCACTTTATGCTTGATTTCGCGTGCAGTCACTCACTCCTTCAAGGCAGTACTTAGTAATCGGCATTGACGAAAGCGGTACAAGAAACAACAGTTTGTTCGAATGCGGTCGCTCGATTCGTCAGCCTGGAAAAACTGCATGTATAATGCGCGCTGGCGAGCATGTAAATCGAAACTCTCTGTTTTCGAGACGGAAAAAATGTTAGATTTTTAAAAGAAAGTTGTATCGAATGATGCGCCCTTGCAATGTTTTGTTAGTTCTAAATTCGTATTATTGCGACTGTGAAGAAGGCTTGGTTTAATACTTTTAAGAAATCATTAATTATTTTTAAGTAGCTGCTTTTCGCCGAACAGTTGATGATGTATTACTTATTTCTAAATTAACATTATGTTGTGGTCGAAAATATTTGCACATTTGTTATCGGTATTTAAAGGATATATAACTTGGAGCTATGTAATGTTATGTATTTTTCCCAAGTACTTATACCAATTTTTTTACTGTATTATTTTTATTACTATCACCTTGTGAATTATCTTATATTTATTATATATGTAATGTATATAACACTATGTGTATACAGGATGTAAACTTTCAAATGCCACTAATTGAAACCAATGATTTCTGAAGATAAGATACATGCACCTATCACAGCATGTTGCAATCTCAAAATCCATTTGTTAGGTGCAAGGAATGAAGAATTACTTCTTTCGTGCACCTATATTTTCTTATTAGTGATCTGAAATTCATAACATTTTTTACTTATTATAACCAACAAAAGGAGGTGCAAAATTCTTTGTTTTTCCATACAGATATCATAGCCTCCAAAATTCATGATTCAAATTACTGACCCACTAACAATTATACATTGTATATTTATTTAGATATATCAGTTGTATTGTATATTGTATACTTATATTGTATAGGTACATATTAGTATATTACATGTATGAGAGACCGGGGCTAGTTGGCACACTTTTCACTAAGTGGATTTTAATTAATTTTGTATTAGATTTCCTTAAAGTTTTGGAATGCGTGAGTTGGTTGGCAAACGAGAATAGTTTCCAAAAATCGCCGCTACCGATCGCTACTGTTTTTTCTTATGCAGTGTTTTGGTGAGTAGTTTGGCTAGTAAGCAAATTTTTGAAGTGTTCTACTTTCTTCTACTTTCAACGCCTTTCTTTGGGCAAATCTTTTATATAATGTGCTGTGATGAATGTACAGTTATTTAACCTTGTTTTCAACAATATGATTTATATATTGTTTTATATATTATGTGTTTATATGTTCTACATTCTTTAACAAAATAATATCTACATAATATTGGTACATGAGGTTAGTCAACACATAATTCTTACTTGACTAATTGTTTTACCAAACATTGAATTTTTTAATTTAGGATTTGAAACTCCAGGTATTGCTACCCGAAGGTATAAACTTCTTATACGTATTCTAAAAATTTAAGGAAATCTAACCGAAAGTTATTTAAAATCCATTAAGTGAAAAGTGTACCAACTAACCACGGTCTCATTGCTGATTCGAAGACAAACACATCATGCTTTGGCCGATCCAATTTTCAGTCATTATTAATAAATTTCGGGCAAGTGCTTTTTCTTATTAATGCTTTCAAATGTATGAGATTCTTAACCAGTGATTATAGCTAACAAGAGGAGATGCGATATTATACATCACTGGCACAGGAATAATTACTGCCACCCTGTATATTACACGGAATTACATATTAGAAGAAAGGCCGGGCTGTGTAGTGGATGATTTTTACACTGGCGATAATACGCGAAACTGGGAGATATCGGGTTAACTAGGTCTGGCCGGGCGATTACCATCCGGGTCGAGCGCAGCTATCCCCTATTTTTCTCGCGGCAATCAGCAAGGCTCGGTGCTAGAGCGGGAATTATAGGTGAAATTGAAGACTGAAGAAGTTATAAATCCAGGCCGGCTGGCTGATTAGGTTCCCCCGGCCGCCATAAAATCCCGTCACATTATTCAGATTAGATTCTTTATTACGTCGATCGGCTATTACATGTTCGAGCATAATAAGTGGTTTACACGCAGAGATAACTGCATCGCTCGGCGCGCGGCTTCCCGAGAAAAGTGGGACTTCGTGAGAAAAACATTTAAAGCCGCCGTGTCATGAGTTATATGGCGTGCGCGCCAGCCAGTTATTACCGAAGCCCGATAACGATAATGTTCGCACGAACTGTTCGCCTTAACTGCGCTGGCGTTCTACTCTATCTTAAGCACGCGGTAATTTCAGTCATTTTGTCATTAGGCCTGGAAGCGCGGCATGTTCGTCGAAACGAGCGAGAAGTAGGCTCGAGCGCTCAAATTAATTCCGACTGACGTTCAATTCTCCTGATCGGCTTGGTCTTTAAAACAGCTGCGCTACCAACTTCGACGTACTTGTGAGAAAGTTGTTTCGGCCTTCGCACATGTGTCTTTAATGTCCAAAAACGAGAAAACTTTCTCACTATCTGTGTACAGGATGTATACCTTCGTGTATCATTAATTTCAACCAATGATTCTTGAAGGTAAGATGCGTGCATGTGCACAAGGATTTTGCAATAAAAATTCGAGAGACATGCAACTGAAATCAGTCACTAACCTCAAATTTCATACAAGTGCATTTCCGTATTTGGCTCTCAACACCATAGAATTCTTAACTTATTATTATAACTAAGAAGAAGAAATATTGCTTGCAAAATTTGTTGTTGTACCAGAGAGATATCTTACCTTACGAAATCGATGTTTTGAACTACTAACGCATGAAGATTTGCAGCTTGCATAAAATCCGAGCTGCACAAATACTAAATAAGCTTGTGTCGGTAGTGATTCCAATGACACGAAGAATAATGAGAAGAAGAAATAGCGATATTAATAACCCAACGGGTGACTCCTTATTTTAACACGCCGGAAACTTTTACAGTTGGAAGAATAATTTCTCTGTATGGTCGAGTGAAACCAGTCACGCAACAGTGAGCATTAAAATGTTGAAATTACTTTGATCCAGGAGAATCACCGACTCCTAGAGAAATAGCGGCGTTTATTCCTCCGAATCATTAACGCTCTAAATTATAAATTTCACGGTCAGCCAGTTTGGTCTTGTAAATAGTTGCGCTACCAACTTTGAAGTACTCACGAGAAAGTCACGAGAAATCTCGACTTCCGCGTATGCTTTCAATGTCCAAAACCGAGAAAACTTTCGCATTTACCTTAATTTGAAATTCCAGCTACTCGATTGCTAGGTAACCGTGTGTCAGTAGTCACCATAACAACGCGAAGAATAATGACGATGATTACAAACTCAACGAGAAACAACTTCATATTTATTATCACTTCGGAGGCATTTATAGTTGGAAGAATAATTTCTCTGGATAGTCAAGTCAAACCAGTCATGCAGCAATGAACATCAAAATGTAGAAGTGGAATGCGGAGAATTAGCAGCGATCGTTCCTTCGAATCATTAATACTCTAAAGTATAGATTCCACGTGGAGCGTGAGTAACAACTATTGGTTATGTGTTTAAATTTGTTTTGACGTGAAAAGAAATAAAAAAATGATTGTAAGACAATATTACATTAGAATCATAATCAACAACAGTTAACTTACTTACTAACTTGCTTATTCATTTTACACATCGACCGAATAATGAAAAATTACAACCTGAAGTCACTTCTTTTACAACATTTCTATTTCATTCAATTTATAATATTGGGTTAGTGAATAACAACTATTGGTTATATGTTTAACTTTATGAGTATATATCTTGACGTGGAAAGAACAAAAATGAATGCAGGACAAAATTACGTTTGAACCGTAACCAATAATAGTTATACATCAACCGTATAATTAATTGCCGTAGAATCTCAATTATTTGAAGGTTGGACATCTGATCACATCAAGAGTGTATTGGCGATGTTTATGTTTATACAGTCATACAGTTTCATTCACTTGTTTAATATTTCACACATGGAACATACGTGGAACATATTATGAACAGTCACTCTTATGTGTATGAAACACAGTTCATGGTTATCCAAATCTTCCAGCCACAAAAACATCTCCTTACTTTTTGTTGTTGAAGGTTCATTGTCGCCTCAATTACTAGTAGTTATTAGCAACATACAGTGGCACATTAGTTCATATCAGTTTGTGGTATAGACCAGTGTCATCTAGGTATATTATTGCATTTAAAATGTTTGCGTGGTCTCTGAAGTTTTCTTTTAGGTTAATCGGCGGTTAGGAGAGCCGGTTACGAGTGTTTCTGCAATCTGCCCAATCCAATAGAATGTGCTTCACTGTTATCCTTCAGTTACACTTGTCACATTTTGGTTGGTCTAGGTTTCATAGTAGGTAGTGACGAATCAGTTTGGTGTGACCAATTCGGAGACTACTGATGGCTGCTCCTTATTTATTAACACGCCGGAGACTTTTATACTTGGAAGGGCAATTTTTGTCTAACAGATGGGTCAAACCAGTCATGCAGCAGCGAAAATCAAAATACGTATAGAAACGAATGTAGTCGAACACAGAGAAATAGCGGCAATCATTACTCCGGATCATTAATACTCTAAACTATAGATTGCACATGGAGCGAGCGAGGTTAGAATTCTCGGGTTGGAATAAATCGCCAGTATCAGGATGAAAATGCATTAGGCTATTTGCTTTGGCACGTTCGGCGTCAGGAGCCAAGCGATCCCTCAGCGGCGTCCGATAAGAATGTACAATCATTAAGCAATATTTTATCGGCGCGTCTGTCAACTGTTTTTGCAGCCGGCTCGCCTGTCCATTCTTCCAATCGGCGCGTAGCGCGTGCTTCATCGATAGGAACGGCCGCCGGCTGGTGTTGAAACTACTGACAATCTCTGCGCCATTCATCACGCGCACATACTCCTCTCGATGTTAAGTACACAGCGCGCAATTCCTTCCCCCGAACGACCCACAAAACGTTCACGTGGGAAACACCGTTCCACACCTCCTTTTTTTCCTTCCTACTATCTACAGGCTTATGTGCTTGCCTTTCAGACTCTACTCTGGTTTCCTCATTTTTATAAGGCGCACGAATATATTATATTACGTGCATTCAACGTACAAAATAATATTGTGTAAGTGATAAATACTGCAAGTGTTTGTAAATAATTTCTAGTTTATTTTCACTTTTCTTACGAATTTTGGGAAGATTACTGGTGCCATACATTTCGTATATGTACAGCGTGATATTAAGTACATTCTACATGCAAAATAATATCATGTACGATGAGTTAAGAATATTTCAATGTAAATAATTATAGGTTTTTGCAAGTAGCTTTTAACGATTTACGCATAGCTCGACCTGTAATTTCTTTTGCGATTTTAGAAATACTTTTGGAATACCCTTTGTAGGTAGAAATACATATTTAATATTTTATAGTCTATAGTTTGTCTGAATCACAACTCCATACACAAATGACTCCGACAGATAAAGCTTGTCCTTTATATTAGTAGTGAATACATATTAAAACTTATTGATTTGATATTAACATATCTAAACCTTCCATAAGAAATGTTTTGTAGATTGGCGGATCAGTCGGCGGATCGGGTCCAAGCGCGCACACGCCAAGGTTTTTTTATTATTGTTAATGATATCTGAATTATAACTTGGCGTTCGTTTAGGCGGGGACGAAGGGGGGGAGTCTACTTAGCGGTTTTTTTCATATTAATGTTTTTGGGTGGATTTCATTAGACTCAACACTTAAGTTCTATTAATCCTCTTATTCAACACATTTGTAGTGTCAAATTTGTCAAGGGCGCATCCAAGAACAACTTCAGTGACAGATTCAAACTTGCTGCACAGATACATAATTCAAATACTACAAAAGTGAAAGATCCGAAGTTTTCTCTTCAAATACTGATTACCTGTAAAATCCGTAGTTCAGAAACCATTTACGTGAAAGACCTGAAGCAGTCCTTGCGTAGCAAATTGCAGCTTTTTCGTTTAACTGGGTCCTGGCTACGCACTTGGCAACTTTGGTAGTCTATAATTATATTGAATAAGAAAATATTGCTTATTAGTGTTAGAATTTCAGTAGAAGTGGGTTTAATTATTTTCATAAATTTCTACTAAGTATTGATAACATAATCAGTATTTGCTCAGAAAGCTTCAAGTCTGTCATGTTCGTGGTACTTGAACAATGCACCTCACAAGTTTGACAGTTCTATTTTGTGGAGGATAAGCGAATAGAACTGTTAAATTTGTTAGATATCCTCGCATGGTACTGTCATATAATAGCCTTCATAACCAAGCATTCGAACGTCAAGTAAATAACACATCTACCCATCTTGCATTAGTTAGTCTCTCTCTATATATGTATGCCTATCTTTTCTCTCTAACATCTCACGGCTTCATCACGTTCTGCCATACATATAGCGTGGAAAATATGTGATGGATATTTTTGGTCTGAATCTTCTTCTGAACCCGTTCTCGCTCGCGAAAATTATAGGAGGAAATTCAGATCTCTTGAATGCATGGACCAATTTTCTTGCTCTTTAGCTCATTAGATTCAGAAAAATAAATTAGGCTGTGTTTAATTCATAAGCTATGCCTGCAAGCTATAACTTTTCAGAAATCGAGGTGAAAGTTTTATAACAGACGAGAAACGCTATACTGTGGGATAAGTCACTTTAATCCAACACATTTGAAGCAGAAACTCGGCAGCAATAAGCAATTTCCATTTTTTCAGTGTTTTATTTTCGTCTGCATTTTTCCAACAAAGTAAATATCCCAATTTATTTTCACTTGTTGTACTCGAATTCCAAGTTAGATCATTTTAGAGGATAATGTTTTTACATTCTCTAATATTAGATTCTCTAATTATATGCAAGAAATTGTTGACGTTCTGGCATTGAGAATAACAGATACAATAATGTATAAGAATACTTTTTATAAATATAAAATATTAGTGGTCTTATTTCTATGTATACCCTGCATTTTTTATTGGTCGATGACCAACATAAAACGTACCACACCAGATCAGTTTTGAAATTGGTTTTTAAATCGGTTTTAAAATTCGATTCGGCTACTTTTTTATTATTATCTAAATGTTGTCTGATCCGAAAAATATGATCTTGGGAGAGAATACGAGAGAAATTGCAGTATTATGCACTAGCTCACAGGAAACAAAATCCTTGAGACGCTTATTCACATGAGATCCTTAAAGAGTGGTTGAATTTTTTGCAATGTACTCCATTCCCTTTGAAGTTTTGGAGTTACCCTTGAAGCATTCTGCATAAATAATAAATATTGCAATATTTTATAAGTTTCATTTGCTTGGATGTATAATACTTGCATTTTCTATTGGTGGGCGATCGATACAAAACATACCACGTCGCGTCGGGTCAAATTTTAAACGAGTTTTAAAATATGATTCAATTAATTTTTAGATTATTATCTAACTGTTATCAAATGGCAAAAAAATATTGCCTGTATTTCGTAATCAGTTATTTGAGTGGTTACGACAGAAATGGATATAGAAATACTTAAAATTCCGGTATGTTTAGCCTTAATATAAGAAAGAAAAGTACAATGGGGTTCGTGATTCCAATATTTCGTTACTTTTTTTCCGGTGCTCCATAAACCTATCCGCTTCGACTGGACTTCCCCAATACATATATTATAGATGTATTAGGAGTGGGTTGGGTCGGCTTTTTGCGCTGCACGAGTAATAAACTTTGACGACTATCTTTGCCTGAACTTTCAAATGAGTCTGACTCGGCTGGACGTCAAATGGCTCGGCGCTTGTCCGAACTATAATGTACCGTTGATTTACAGGCGGTATTAGTGTAAATCATTTATCACTCCGTCCTATCTGCGCCGCTGCAACGCTTAGTCAGTCAATATAACATCCTGTTGATGCAACGTCCAATACATACAAACGCCTGCCTGCCTGCTCGCTGCTGCACGTATAAGTGTATGTACAGGGTGATGCAGATTCGTCGCAGTCAATTCGTGTGCGATACCACTTTCAGCATACCTAATACACGACAGCCGGTGTATACATATCGGTGCATTTTAATAAATATCAAAGTTTTCTTCGAGGAAGAAACTTCAAGCAAAGGTGTGTTTTATCTTTATTTGCCCATTTTTATTCATGTATTTTTTTACCTAACTTAAGATAATATACATATTCGAGAGGAGTGAATATAAAATGGTATTTGCAACTTCGATTAATAGCATTTGTTAGAGCAAAAATAACAGTCTGTACTTATTCTTCAACTATTGGTGCATTTTAATAACCACCAAAGTTTTTTTCCAGCAAGAAACTTCAAGCAAAACGGTGCGTCTTTTATTTTTATCTGTGCATTTCCATTCGTTCATCTTTTAACAATTTTACGACAATATACATATTTACAATAGGCGAAGATAAGATCATGTCTGCAATTTCGGTTAATAGGATTTGTTAAGTGACTTGAATGTTCACTCAATCGCAAAGGAATTTCTAGAACAAGGTATACAGGAATTGAAGTATTTGCAAATCCACTTTCTTTACGAATTGATTGAATTTTGGTTGAATGATTGTTTGATGTTTTGAATTCGCTATTCTTACGAATTTTCGGGAGATCATTGGTATTATCCATTTTGTACACGTACAGGGTGATTTACTTGCCTTTGAATCATCATTTTAAACTGTAGTCTGCTCTATACAGATTATATCAAGTGTTAACTTTATTTATACAGGAATATTGTTCAAGTCTTCTCTATGTACAATATAATTTATATAATTTCATATTGTATGTACAATGTATATAAGATAATAAAACAGCACATCAGATAAAAAGTGGAAAAAGACAGCGCTGTTTTTCAACGGTCACTGAATCACTTTGTACACGTTGATTATATCCGGTAAGTGCAAATGGCAGAGTTTTAATTTTAGCATCAAAATTGATCTTTCGATTCACATAAACAACTGCATTAGAAAAACTATTAAAAGTTATGAACTTTTTTGTTAAACAGAGAAATTGCAGTACTGTTCACTAATATAGTTAAGAGTTTCGACCAGAGAGCATGACGGAGATAGTTATTTATATTTGATTGGTTGTCCTACTCGTATCCTTCACCCGAGTGGCATTTCTTGGGCACGCTAAAGATAACTGAAATTGAAGAATAATAGGGGGCTGCAAATATTTTTGCTGCCAAAATTTTGTAACGATGTATGTCTGAGCATTCCACTCCTTTTGAAATGTTGGAGTTACCCTTGAAGGGCCCTGTATCAATAATAAATATTGCAAGATTTTATAACCTATAATTTGCTTGGACCATAATCCCATAAGGAGAGAAACCCGTATTATTAAGATCCGTTGAGTGGTTCTCATGATTATATCGAGTTTTCTGCCTGTAAAAAGTTGTTTTAATCCGCATTGTAGCGCATTTATATTCACTGGTTGGTCCTCTGAGTAAACAGTAAACATACCAAATGTCCATCTGGAGAGATATGCTTTCCAATCTTGAAAGAATTATCCAAATCGGTTGAGTAGTTCTGAGATCACCTCGAACACATGCACATCTCGAGTCTAAAACTCTATCTGTTTTATATTAATAAAGATTCACCGATACTTTGTCGCACAACAACTTTAATTGTTTTGTTCAATTATATCGTGTGTTTATTACTACGAAAGGAAAACCACTCTGAAACAACGAATCAATTTGTGGTAAGTGGTGAATCAATCAGAAGAATATTTTTCAAATGCTAACCCTTTAACGGTGATCTTTTCTTTAAAAATGTTTATCTGCTTGCGTAGTTAAAATCAAGCAATAACAAGTATACTCGATTTCTTCCTGTTTTAATTCATTTGTTTCAAATATGTATAACGGTAGTTTCATAAATATGCATAAAGTTACTGCCCATTTGATTGTTTTATTCTAATAATAAGAGACGAGACATATTTAATTTGTTATAACAATTATGATTTTTGTAGCAAAAGGTGGTTTATTTTTCCTTATGACCTGTATACTTGTCAAACACCATTAAATGGTTAGTTAGATATTTATATTGTCGTTAAATACACACATGTCTTATGTATGTATAATGTACGTAATAATACCTTATATTATATTTGTGATCCAACCTCCTGGAAAGAATATTTTACTATATTATATTATATAGATTCTATCTACATAATATATAATGTTACATATAATATATAGGATGCAGAGGAGGCGATGGAAATATTCGTATATAATTAAAATTGTTAAATCATTTTTAATTATCTTGCATATAAAACAGTATAGATACGACAGTTATGACTCAAAGGCAAGAAATACTGCACTATTTACACATTTATATCCTATTTTGTATGTATAATATTTATATTTAGTGAATGGTAAGATTGGTTGACATCCTTTAATAAATATATTTCCATCAGTTGGTAGAACTCATGGCGAGACGTTCACCTCCAATTGCATGTGAGTATCCTGTTTCGTTGCACTATTTACATTCATAGTTGCCCTCTTAGAATTTTTTAATATTCCTCTTTTTATATTGAATGAGTGGCCTCGGAACACGTCCGTCTCCTTCGGCTTGATTTCGTTGTATCAATCGATTCCCCTTCTTCTCTTGGACTATCTGACTAACCCGGTTTTGCGCGGCTGGTATTTTACGTGGACACAAATAATGATTCAGTTAAAGAGTAATAGGTTTTTCGAGGGTCTAAAAACTTAACTAAACTTCTTCACTCATGTCGTTTGTACAAAAGATATCATGACTATGGAAATACCTTGAATGAAAGTTTAGACTAGAATCTAACCTAGAAAGTTTAGACTTGGTCTATACTTATTATAGTTTATATTTTCAAAAGCATATATGTATAATGATGTCATGTGTGACCTATGTTAATCGGGAAGAAGTAGGCATCGACATAGCGAAAGAATTTTGCAAATCTGTTTGTTAATTTCAGAGATTACTTCTTAGATCCAAAGAAACACCTAACGTCATTATACTATATCTATTAGTATAGATATATTAGTATAGGTTATAGATTAGTTTATTTCGGCAGGAATTCCTTATATCAATATTTATTGAGGTCGTTAGGAAGGCGCGTTACAAATCATTAAAAAGCAGCAGATGTCTAAACTTGCGATTTCGTTACAATACATATATATAAACCTTTTGGTTGGTTTACATGTAAGCGTTATGCTTGATTTACAAGTCTAAACAGTATTACCAAAGTTCTGCATAGTAATACTTTTCATCAATTAATGCTTAAATGCCTACTGTTAGGCAATATGGTTTGATCGTTGACTTTCGAAAGTATGTAAAATAAAGCGTTTACGATCATGGAATAGTAAGTCAATATTAAGTTTGTAATAAATTAAGTTAATAATAGCGATTTCATGGAAAGCTGGCTTCGAGCGATGTCACGTAAGACACGCTTAGAGATTGTAGCAGCTGCCCCAAAGCTGTGAAACGTATATTCGGAAGCATAAGCCGTATGCTTGATTTATAAGACTAAACATATAGGTTATAAGTTTTCATTTGCATTTGCATCACCCTGTAGTACGCATGTAAGTACGTGTATTCATTGCTGCAGACGCGCGCGCACCATTTCGAACCGCATTTCGATTACATGGGAAGTACGGCCGATTGCGAAAGCTCTGACACGATTTTAATGACGCCCGTTACCCCGTTCCGGCCGAGCACATCGCCCGGAGTGGGAATAAATGCTATGATCAGTAAAAGAATGGCCGTGTCATTGGCTGAACGTGGAATCCGAAAACGAGCGCGGTCGCCCGATTTACCCGGCGAATTTTTGCTATCACAATTCTCTGATCGATCATTGAGCTACATGCGCCCAATTAGGTGAAATGCTTTTGACGATATGAAAATCGTACGGAATTGATAGATATAACGGAAGAGATATGGCTGCTTGGGATCTGGTTTTAGTAAATATATAGTATCGTAGAAGTATCGGTAAATCTGTAGAGAATTGTAAACATAATTCATTTCATGTAGAAGCAGAAATTATATCAGATCAACGCAAAGATTATTTGATATAGAACTATGTAATACGAATTGTTTTAGGCTTTCCAAGTAGTTGAATAAGTTAGTACATATTGGAATCTGGTTTTAGTAAATAAAGACTTTTGTGGAACTATCATTAGAACTGCAGAGAATTTAAATAATAATTGATTTCATGTAAAAACAGTAATTACATCAGATTAAAGCAAAGATTATTTAATATCCAAGTATCCAATAGAAGTTTTTCTAAACTCCCCAGATATTTTAATACATTAATATTTACTGGCTCCTCTTAATTTAGAGACGAGTAACATTGTATAGTAACTCAAATAATCTGTCTCCAATAATTGCATGGGGAAACATGTGAGGAACATAAACCCAAACAAACTAAAAAGATTTCAATACCTTAAAAAATATTGTACAAACTACAACTAGCCTTTGTTCACATAAAGCAAAGCACATGAAATACCAGCTAGGCGAAGCTGAGTAGAACAGCTATATCACATAGGTTATGGTTGTCTGGATAACAATTCTATACTGGCCGGGAAAATCACATTAAAATCAGTTCTGTCTTTCTCAAGTTTTTCGCGAACACACACACAAACAAAAATTGTCCCTTATTTAATAGAGATATAAGATGCAAGGAAGAATTGGGAAACATTCTTGTATAATAAAAATTTGTCCACAATTAAATTAAGTAAAAACAAATGAATCACTCCGTACCTATCGTTTTCGACCTTAACCCGAACACACAGCCAGGCAGACATTACCTTTTATATTAACATTAGAACTACCGACAATTAATGTATACCTATTTCTACCAAACTAGTCAAAATGACTGGATATTAGTAAAATATTATATCCAAGGAAAATACAAATTTTTCATAAATACTGACCAACTCGAGGGGTGAAATATTTCTAGGTCATATAGGAGATATTTATCAGTTCTGTCCTATTTTCTTTTTCATTATGCACGTACATCACATACCTTGATATTTTAATAAGTACAATCTTAGATATATATCATATATCATATATCATATATCATATATCATATATCATATATCATATATCATATATCATATATCATATATCATATATCATATATCATATATCATATATCATATATAAAAATCATTGAAATCGGTTGTGAGTATGTCTTTGTAAATAATTACCGTTATCAAATATAAACAAAATACTGCACGAGTCGTGAAAAGCGCTGAAGGCGACATAAGAAAGAAACAATAACAGCTACAGTCCTTGAGTTTCTTTCTAACAAGTTTGTTAGTGGTGTATACATGTACGTTTGTATTATAAATATACTCGTTTCACTGTTTCCCTAATTGATATTCTCTAAAATTTACATTCTTTTTGCTGAGATACTAACCAGTCATTTTGACTGGTTCCAGTATACCTACTCTAAATGCAGTGTATATATAACTTTGAAAACGAGCAAAAAGGTGGCAAGGCAAATTGATAATTTAATCCGTTAATATCGCAATAAAAATTATGTAAAATTTCGCGGAAATTTAACGTCATAAATGTGAGTAGTTTTTATAAAAAATTTGAAACCGGACACTGCGTGCTTTAGTAGTTTTAGTGTTAACTAAGTTTATAATAATTTAAATTCGACTGATCATCTACGACAGCGAATAATTTCGACGATAACCACTGGTTTTTGTAAATATCATTTGCAATTGGTAAACACAAATGGAATACTTCTATTTTAGCATCAATATACATAGATCGTATGATTTAGAAAAAACTGAGGTACCAACCAGTAATTTTGACGGGTTCCAATATATCTATATATACCGTGTAAAATTTGAAAAAGGGAGAAAACTGACAAGACAAATTCATGAATTGGATCCTCTAAATATTATACTAAAAGTCGTGGAAAATTTCGCGGAAATGCAACGCCATGAATGTAAGTAATTTTCGTACCATATTTTAAAACCAGTCATTTTGATTGGTTTGGTAGTTCTAGTGTTAACATTAGCTAATAGTTATGCTGCTCAATTTCGAATGCTTTGTAAACACAAGTGGCAAAAAACTTACTTGAAAGTCATTTCACGATTACTGTTCATGTAAGTTCATTACGATAAGTTACCATTGACACGTAAGACAAATGTAATGAAACATGTCCTTTTGTCGTAGCTCAACAATTTTTTGACATAACCGTAAAAAAACACGAACTTCCGTTTTCCAACTTTGCGGGTTAGAAGATGGTTGTGTCTTCAATTTATCTATCTGTAGTGTATATATAATTTTGAAAAAAGGAGTAAGATGGTAAAACAAATTCACAAATTGGATCCTTTAAATATTTTACTAAGAGTCGTGCAAAATTTCGCAGAAACACAACGTCATGAATTCGAACATAGTTCTTACACAAACATTAAAACCAGTCATTCCAACCGATTTCATGATTCTAGTCTTAATAAACATCAATGTTTCAAACATCAAAACCTCGTGCAATTCAAAGACAAGTGTGAATGAACCTGAACAGGCATGAATAAATTGTAGACGGTCGGCGAAGGATGGTGTGGTTGTGGCGCATCAGGTCGAAGGTGTGAATAATCTTTGGGGGGACTAGGAGTTAACAGATTGGTCGGGTGGCTAGCGAGTCGGAGCGAGTGACAGGGCCTCGAAAGAAGCCGGCTGTAATCTGTCGCTATTTCCATCTTATCTTCCTGGGAGAGAGGAGGCTGACGGGAACGGGCAGGGGGCGCTCAGGGCAGCAGTGGAGAGGTTGTTAGATCCGAGCAGTTTCCACAGAAGAGCATTAGCGGCGTTATTAGCGCTAGTTAGAGGATACGCTTTGGTGAGAGATGAGAGAGCTGTATAATTATCCCGAAGCTTTGCCTCCTGTCTGTGGGGACGAGGACAACGTGTTTATGTGGCGCCGCCGCCGTCGCTCCGCCGGAAGCCCCGGCAACTCGGCGAGTGTCTCACTGCCTCGCCGCACAGTCGGTCGCACCATAAATAAAAGCACATAATAAATTTCTAAAAATATGTTTTCATATGACTAGATCATAGCGCACTAAAATCTTGAAAAATCTCCCCACCAGCAGCAGCATGACGCACGGACAGAAAACACGAGTTAAAATATAAAAGTATATAAAATATAAATATAGTAATTAATATAGAAGCACATTAATACTAAGCATTTGACAGAAACCATTTCTTCCTTCTTATTATTATTATACATATTAATATTATCGCGTAGAATGATTATATTACTATTATAAACATAACAACAATTGCAACTGCCATTTTACCAAACGAACAATTAACGCAACAGACACTGAACTGAAGCTAATGAAGCTCTGTACTTTTTAACATTTTTATTATAAGAAATTTAAATGGTAATTGTATTTCCTAAATGTGTTGCAGAAAATGTTAGGTTATAATCAGTAAATGATAAAGTATGTAAGAGACCCAATGTGTATCTATGTAATTGTCCATCCGTCTTATTACATGAACAGAATTTCAGATGTAAATTAGCAAACGGTTCTTATTTATTGAACGCAGGAGCCGATTTCCATATGTCTATTCTACTTCTGCGGAAATAATATTATAGTACATATGATTTTTATTATCATTATTTTTTTACTCATTATGATTATTGTGTTTATTATATTTATGATAATTATGTATCATTACAGAGAAGTGAGAAAATAGTATCTGCCAAATGGCTAGTATTTGATGATTTTGACCCACTGTGCGCCGCCACTCTGACACCAGAAGGCTCGACGATGATGGAGCCACACGCTCGCACGGCTCCAATGCCATCAGCTCAAACGACGTGTAATTTACAATTCCCAGGCGGCGCTGCGCGCACCAACATGCGCATTATACGTCCTCGCTCCTCGCTCGCTCACTTTTTATCCCTCGGCAGGCTTGCCTGCACCTGCACAAATCCTCTTTAAATTATACCCCCGGCGTCGAGCATTGTCTCAGGAGTCTTTCTTATACCGAGCGGAATCTTGATTGTCAGCCATTCGTCTTTATTCCTATTATTTTCGACTGTGAACGATCGACTCTCGTGGTTCTCTCCAATCAAATACTGACGAATCAAGTATCGGACGATTCGTGTATGATATTATTTCGGGCAATTTATTGAGTCGCATAGTGGATGAGTTTGGAGTGTAGAATTTGGTGGTGGTGATCTGGTATTATTGTTTTACTTGTGTAGAAGTTTGAATTACATTGAATGTGGCAAATTAATTTTTAACCAGTGTTTTGTGATGTTATGTTAAATTATGATGTGGGATTAAATATAGGCTAAATAAATAAATAAATAGGTTAAAAAATAAATAGAGACTAAGATCTATGATTTAGCATTAAAGATTTCGTTATTATAAAAAACAACTGGGCACGTGCGTGCTTCATTGTGAGGTGGAAAACTTATAGAAAAGTATATTGAACCTAATATTGACTTTACTATGTAGTGGCCCCGGTTTTTTCTTTCCTCCACAACATTACAACAGCAATATTACAATACCGTTAACCATTTTTAACGTTACTGCTGCAATTTAAATTAAAGTATCATTATATAAGAACTTGGTTTTCTAGTATTATCATATCTATATCTTTTTAGAGAAACTAATACAGGGAAAACTATCTTTTACATGGAGCTAATCTACTTCGGCATCATTTTTACATTTTAATCTTTTTTGTTATATGGGTCATTCAGATTTTGTTGAAAATTAAATATTATGTTCATAAAGTTGAGTTTTAGTGATCCCAAGTCCTGGTTTCTCAGAATTGTTATTAGTTATAAAATCATAATGGTCGCCTTTTTAGGTTATTTTTATCATTAATGAACTTTTATTGCAGGTTTTAGAAAACATATCAATTTCGCTCTTTGTTTATTTGGATTGATAAAGAGTCAGGCTTCTTGCATACATTTTTTTGTTTTTCAAAACAAGCAAAATTCAGTATGTTTTCAAAGATCAGTGGTGATTTAAAGGCAAGTGAATCACCCTGACATATGTATACAAAATGTATGACACCAATAATCTATCGAGAATTTTTAAGAAAGCTGGGTTCAATCAATCATCAAATACTTATTCATACAAAACTCAAGTAATTCGTAAAAAAAGTAGATTTGTACAACAACCTAAATTCCGATATTCTTTCTCGAAAAATTCGTTTGAGATTCGATGAAAATTCAAGTTCCCTAACAAATCCTATTAATCGGAAATTATTTTACCTTTACCTTTGTTTCCTCGTGATTCATTAAAATGTACCAAATAAACGAAGAAGTGCAGAATATTATTATTTCCCTCGTAACGAGCACTTTCAAAATCGAGCCAAGAACACGGCGTATTAATTAGGCTCGCGGGTGGGTTAAACAGGCCAATTCACAGAACCGTTGAAGCAGCTCCGGGACGAATTCACTGCTGCGTGTCCCGTGTTTCACCGGCTCTGGCGGGATTAGATTAGCCAACCTAATAACGTGCTATCCTGCAATCAATGCAAATTATGTAAATCAATTTGTCTGTATTGCGCGTGTAGCTGCCATACAATCACATAATTCTGCGACTAGCAATGAGGGGCGGCGGCAGCGACGGTGGCGGCGGAGCGTGCGAGTTTCCATGCTAGAATTGATATGCATTCCGATGGCCGGGCCGCGCGAACTCATCCGTGTCTCCGAACATATACCACCGCCCATTACCACCTCAATCTATTTCAGCTGAATTCATTAATCGCCCTGGTATACATTAGCTACACGCCACCCGGGCGTGCATTTAAAACGGGCGCACGTTAAATTTATCTTTGCGCCATCAGTCCTGCCCGCTTGATAAATTAAAAAGCCCGGCCACCCTGCGCGCCGCCGCGTCCTGCACGACCACTTCTTCCATTTCAGGGGGAGCATACTGCACAAGGCCATTTTTTTACTGCACGGTCAGATTGTGCTAATGATTTTTTCCTCCCAAGATCTAGATTTGAATTTTTAATACCTAATTATTGCAAAAGTATTTATTAATTTGCTTATTAACAGGGTATATTTAATTTTTCATGTTATGTTAAACGTTGAAGCACCCGGATTGTGGTAATAATCTTTTCATTCCATTTTGTAATGTATTTGATTGTTAAGGTGTTTGAGAAACTTCTTCTAATTTGCATTTGATATTACAGATTTAATTATTATTTACTTTTACACAATTAAACTATGCAAAATAGTAAAAGTGACTATGCTTTATATGTCACTATTTCTATTCTAAAGAATATTTATAATCTGACAATTTTACGTAATGGCTAGCCTCTAAATAGAATTCTATAGAATGGTTGGAATATCAATCCAGCGGTATATAAAATGTCTTAGCTTTAATGAAATAGTTTCGATCAGATATGTTTTATTTATTGCATTTCAAAGTTCAAGAGTTTATAACAAGTTCCATATTAAATTCAATCTACATTTTAGCATTTTTATAGTGAATTTTAGCAGCATTTTAATATAATGCAATATTGTGAGTTAAGTCTGGGTTAGGTTTGATTGTTAGTTCTTAAAGTGTGAAACCTGGTTTGGTTGTTAGTTCGTAGAGTGCGAAAGTTGATACATATTAAAGACATGAACGACCTAAATAGATAAGGAAATATGCAAAGTGACTAGGCATTATGTAACATGCCTCGATTATAAATGTTATCATTAACACATATAACTATGCTCGCTTTAACCTTGCTATGGTCTATGATCCAACTACACACTTAAAATCCTTGGGCCGAAAATGTCTGGAATATGCGAAATCCGTATTTCTAATCTTATTGTTTAACAGAAAGGATAAGGAAACGTAGAAATCTGTTAACTTGTATTTTGTAATGCCATTTATTATAAAAAAAAAAACAATACAATGGGTATAGTGATCTAGAAAGATGCGCGTGACAACATACACACATAACCTATTTATGTACACATGTGCAACATATTTTATGTGATCTCATCATTTAGTAATTCACATGTTTGACAATAACAAGACTATCTTAGTTATTTTATATTATTTATCATTCCCTTCGGCTTTACTATTACTATTACTTCTTTTTGGAGAACGATTGCCATCATTTAATAATGTTTTAATTACTTATGGTCAACAAAGACCCGAAGACCTTAGATGTTACTATTTTTATTACTAACACATAATTCGACCAGGAACAATAAGACTTTAACACTAACCGTACCAACCGGTTTTAAACTTCGATTCTGGAATGCACTTGTTTCTTTCATTGTCGTTAAAAATAAACATGTAAACTTATCATTTTGTTATGATCATCTAAATGTTACTTTGAGCATTTGTTTTCGTATTAAATTAACAATTAGCTATACCCGAATCGGACAAATATAACGTTTGTTTCATAACCTGTCATTTGACCGCTTGCGATAGAAATAGGGTTTACTCAACCGATAGGGTTAGCGCTATTGTAATATTAAGACAATTGAAATAAACATATTCATTACATTTTCAATACATGTCTCTTGGAGACCATAAACGTCTGAAAAAATAAGGACGTATCGATCAAAAAATAATAAACTTTCACGGTCAAAGTTTATATTTTCATTTAAAAAATTTCTCGACGTTTGATAGTGTATAAGCTAATAAAGCATTGTTTGGTATTTTTACTTGATTGTGTTCGATACAAATACTGCTAAACGATTTGCAGGTGCAGTTTCTCGCCTCGGAATTCATGCGTGACCAACGAGAATGATTCATATTTGAAGGAATATGCAATTATGACTACTACACCTTGAACTTTATATCGTGCGAAATCATTATTCCCACAGTACCCATAAATCTTTCGATAGAAGGATCGTTGGTACGTTCACAATTTCCTCCATCTATTATGTATACGTTTATACCGACACACAATTATCACATGATTTTGATTAATTGATGGTTACGCTTGGATTTTCCTCTTTCGAAACACGCAATTTGAAAACTAGCATGCATTGCGTATCATGTATCTGCCTATTTGTCATTAATGTGCATCTAGCAAGGCTGACAGGTATAAACTGAATGCATTTAGTAGGAAAGTAGATAATGAAGAATCTTTGTGTTTATGTTTAAATTAAACTACCAAATGCAAACTTTATCGTCTCGTAAGTGTTTGACCAAATTAATATTCATGACCAATCGATGCCTTAATTAATTCTGATGTGCATTGCAGTAAGGTCGAATAATAATTCGATTGTATGGAAATTCTATTCTCACGCATCTAAAAGTGAGCACAATAATGAAAAATGACGTCTATGCGGAGTTCTCAGCAAACCAAAATGAAGATATGATGGTCTCCCAGCGGTATAGACAATAACCTAAGCTTAAATAATTCGTTTATAATTAATTTACATAACTGATCTGGAAATGTGTCATCGTTCGCATTCACACGAAATGACAGCCAGTAGATTTTTAACGAACAATAGGATATTGCACCATACGCAGAGGAGTTTTGTTAAACTTGTTCAATAGCATCATCGTTTATGCGAAAGATATCACGATTTCGGAAATGACTCGAAGGTTTAGAATATGGCAGTTAATTAAATAAAATAAAAAAATGATATAAACACAATGATATAATAAAATAATCCTCATACTTGTACAGCGTTATATATTTTCGATGACTGTTGAGCCGTGCAATAAGATGTCTCACATAACCACAAATTATGTTACATAACCTTTAATATGACACTCACGAAACCTCAAAGAAAACAACAGTGAAAATTCCATCAAAATCGGTTCGGAGATTACTTGTTACATACAAAACAAAATGTTTTGTTGCAATATTACGTTAAAATCCAATGTTGACTGTCTGTAGTGAATTAAATAAACCCCGAATTGTTTACTAAGAAATGAAGAAACAAAACTTGATGGACGGCCGGTTTCAGACGCAGAACAGTAAATCAAGCGCGCGCGCATTCTTGAAAAGTTTAAAGCCGAGCATTCGAACATTTCAATGCGCGCTGGCAGCAGAAAATCGGATGTTGGGAGCAGTCGAGTCCACCCATTCATTCAACTTTGGACAACCTGTTTGATATGCCTGTTGCCAGCTGTCATTCAATTTCAAGCTGAAAACTGCACCCCCGAAAATGCGCAACACCAACGACATGTGTGTACGTGAGTGCTGGCTCGTCCAGTTAATTCAAAGTAATACCTTATATACACATGTGCAGGCTATTTCACTTACCCCTGGATTACTATCCTCAGGTATACTGCTATATAAAGGATAATTGTAATTTTTTTAATAACAATTTTAATTATCCGCGCATCAATATATTGAACAAAGTAGAATATAAATAGTACTAATAGCAATTACAATTACTAAAACTAAATATGATTTTATTAAAGATTTACGGGTTCCAAATTTTTTAGCTACTAAAGCTGTTCTCTGATCGGTCGCATAACTGGATAGTACATTGAACTGTGTGCAGGCTGATTCGCTGCCCTTTAAGGGGTTACATCTATACTCAAGTCTGAAAACCTTGTGTGGAAAGCTACCAATTTTAGCATTTTTAAAAAAAAATCGTAATGGGAATAAAATGAAACTCATTTGTGCTAAAAACTGTATTCTATCCGAAATTTATCCATAAGTACAAAAAAATAACAAAAACCGCAGATTCAATCCTTGGCTTTGCAAGATTTATACTTCGTTTTCAGAAAGCTTTGCGGTGAACACCCCACAGATCAAATGACACATCTGAAATTAATTTTTATTATACACAAATGTTTTCCAATTTTTCTCGACATCCTATACATTTTATATAATATATGCTTCATATATATAATGTAATCCAGTACAACATTTTTCTTCAGTCCAATATAAGATGCCACTCTTACTTACTAAAATATTCTCTCCAACAGGCTGCTTTTTACATATAATAATAATGTAATATTATAATAACCCCAAAAAATGGGGTACAATAATTTTGATTCAAAGGCAACTGAATCACTATAAATCTGAACTGTCAATAATTATTTACAATGCATGCAACCAATTACACAAACAATAAGCAATAACAAATGCGACCAATCTATTGTATTTCGTAAAATTCGATACAGATGAAACATTGCTGAATATATTGGCGAGTTTGAAGCATTGACACGTTAAGCAATTAAAATTAGACTGTAAATTACACTACCTTTGAGTATAGATTTGTAAGAGTTCAGTTATTCCATTACATTAGTTGAGTTATCAATTACCATTCAGACACACAAAATGTAAACATGTAAACAGCCACGTAAAATGTTATTAATAAATGAAGTGGCAAAAGAAAGTAACAACTTTCGTAAGAGTGTTTCACGATTATTCTTTTAGAGTTCGTAAATCCATGGGGATTAAAGAGTACTAACGTAAAATAAAGACTTCAAGAAACCAGCCTGTAAACACACGTACACGCACTCACACATTCCTGGTTTTCAAGCAGCCGGTGTAACACGCCGCATTTTAAAGCCTTCATTTCCAGCTCGGCCGCCGGCGAGTTCAAAGCCGTCGCATTTAAAGGACGCAGCCGTAAAACGAAAACATTTTTTGTTGCAGCCATAGGCCAGTAAACTAGGCGCACATTCATCGATGGGATCGCCGGGTCTTGTAACTTATACTGCCTAATTTCCGAGGCGGTGCCTGCCTTTTCGAAAGGGAAACCGGAAACCGTTTCCGCTCCTGATGATTCCTGCTGACTAATGAGTATGCTGTTCTTACACAATGTGATTCACTTGCCTTGGAACCACCACTATCGGGCATTGCTGCATAGAAGACGATCGTAAATTATCTCGACATTTTAATTATACATAAATGTTTCTTAAGTTTTCCCAACATCCTGTATACGGGGTGTTCCGAAAATGTTGTAAATGACTATAGTTATCTTGTAGAGAATGGACTGGAGAGGAAGATAGCTATTTTCACTTGTTCATTATTTTCACTATTTGGTTTTTTATTAAATTAGTTAACACCTTCAGAGTGCAGCAGTAATATTTCAATTGTCTTTGAACATTTGTCACAGAACGAGAGTTATTATTAATGTTTACAGAAATGTCGTTGCAGTCATACTATTTTTCGACATACGTTGTAGTCGAATTGCAAAAAACATAAGGCGCATCGTCATGATTGCCATAATAGATATTGACTGCAATACTGTTAGATTTAGATCCCAAAAATGCGCATTTTTCCTAACAAAACATTTTAACCCATTTTGACGTGTTCGTCAATGGCTTCCTTTAATAAAATATTTGTATATTTTAGCTATTGAGATTAATGCACCGTTTTAAAATATTAATCTATTTAGTGTGTTACCTCTGCAAATAAGAATTATTTATTTCACTTTCCTTCATGTGCAAAATCGTTATTAAAATTATGGTTTCCAATTGGGGGGGGGGGATTTTGGCAACCTGACATGCGATTTAGGATACAAGTTACCTAAATCGCACAATTTGGAAGATTTGCAATATTAATTATTTTCAAACTGGTCATCATGTATTAAAATTATACAAAAATTACATATAAAAGGGAAAATACTGCCGTTTATTATAGCGCAAAGGATGTAAACATATGACTCTTCATTTCTGAGTAATAAGCCTTAATGTGAGAAGCAAGGCGATTTAGGCAACTTTACAAAAAGCAACATAATTATACAGTATTAACTTAAACATAAAACTGATAATACAAAATTAATGCCGTTTCTCCATCATTGGATCACGATCTAAAGTACGTAAAACAGAAACAGTGTTGCCGAGTCTCTCCTATCAGATGCGAGGTATCGAGTTCACAAAGTATCGCTGCTCGCCACATTGTTTATTTTATTTTTGCCGGCTGCTTTCATGAAGAATTAACTCTTTTATTATATTTAAATTTACGAGCATTAATGTTTATTTTACTATTACGTCAAATTGACGCGTATCCGTAGAGATATGTATACCACATAAAGAATTTTAAAATTAGGTTTTGAAGAACATGAATATACACCATTCTCGTTGAATGGATAACAGTCGGTACAAGTGCTCGAAAAAAATGAAACGGTTTACGTAATTATCCTCATAAAATTTGAAATACGTTAAAGCGACGCGCTCCATGAACGGAGTGTTAAAAAAAGAGAATTTATTTTTCCTCATAACGAGTGTACTCATAATTACCATAAAAGTGATCAGTTTCTCATGACGAGTATGCTCGTCAAACACCGACAAAAGGTTAATTAGACATGTATCTAGTAGTTATAATACAGCCGGGGACAAAAGTAACTGGCCAATTAGAGGAAATGGTTATGATAAAGGTCTACGCAGAATAACATTACCGTTATAAACTTAAATTTTATCTTTTATGTATCTTTAGGCGACATTCATTTATTAGTAAATAATTACAATTATTAATTACATAGGTGTGTACGTAAAGTATGTTTAATGAATAAATCCGCCAATTATTCAAAGAGAAAACTAAGTGGATCTATTATTCCACACATTACATAAACAATATATTATTTCAAATAATTCATAAACAGTATTTAGTGTTGCTTCCTCAAGAGCACCTCGTATTCCGTTTATGTTTACAATAACCAAAGTGTACAAGTAGAATGAATACAATTAATTGCGAAAGTCATACGAATAAAAAAATTGAATGATAATATGTTGTATGTACTATATTATGACTTTGCTGAGCCCCTGACCTGTAACAGGAACACTTGAAGACGCAAGGCGCAGTAGTAAATATAATTCGCTATTAAACGGTTATTTACAAAACGGGGCTCGAATTCCAGTAAAATATAGCGATAAATATGTAAGCGGTAATTATAGATAGACAATGGATGAACTGGCTTTGAATAGGGTATGTGCGGCAATTACGATGTGTTTAACAAATTTGAATAATTTGCATGTATGATGTTCTCAGAGTTTGCATATTATGGTTTTAAATATAATGTCATCACATTATGATACATAAATGTAAGGCTAAAACTGCGTTGCCTGGACGAACAACGAAGAATTCTGTTGATATAATAACAGTTGCCAATTTATACTCGAATTTTCTTGAAGTTCATTAATGTTTCTGTTTCCAGCGACAAAAGTTACTGCACATCCTTGTACGTCGATAATAATACAGACAAAATACCAAAATGTTTAGCAACAGTTAGCAACAAAAAGTTTATCTATATTTCTCCAGTAAGAAAACAATTTAGTGGCAATTATATATACCGTGACATATATTAATATTCGATGATTATCGAGTTCGAGAAATTATTGTCATATACATTTGTTTATAACAGCATCAATTAATTGATTATGTCTTACTAAATTCAGATATATGTTGTTGTTTATGGAGGCACATAATTTATTTATTTAACGTTCATTGCTTTTTATGCTACAAGCGATAAACTAAATATGCTACAAATTTTTGTTGCAAAAGAAAGAATCATTTGACACAGCTTTAGGCTTTATTCTCTGGTGTTACTTCAAGAGCCAGACCACGCATTGTAGCAGAATTTGGATGTTTGTGACGCAATAAAACTATAATTGTTGTTCAAACCCTCTCAAAAATGTAATACATAGGTACAATGTTGTCAAATTGAAAACCATCGTCCTCATTTTCTTGCAGATCTAATTATTCTACCGTGATCGTTATAACTTTATTTGAAAGTACTCACTAAACACTATTTCCACAAATTGTATTAGATTTTTAAACAAAAAGATTACAAAAATAAAGGTCCCTAGTTACAGAATCCTAGAAAGTTGTTTGCTCCTGCATTAATTGGAGAGATCGCTGTCACATGTGAACAAACCTTTTCACGCATCACTGATTTATTTTGAATACCGGATGTATACATGAAACATACGGGTGTTCGAATATTTATGCGGGTTATTGTATCTGCAAATGATTTTCGCTACAGTTCGTATACCTGCCATTACCTGCCATTGTGTGCCAACAGTGCGTCAAAAAGTGCTTCGTACACTGTCACACGCAATAATAAGCCCTCACCTATTTCACCTGCCACTCATGTCACGCCAAACTGCGCATCCATCTGCATAATGACTCGACGTTAGAAGCATTTACTGGCTTCCACATTTACTCCACCAATGTCGTTGAATATTAATTCCCGCACTGTCGTACCACATTTCATAACAGACAGATATGTCACCTTATGTGTGGTGTACAAAGTGGTTCACTTATCTTTGTATTACCACTTTATATACTACTGCATATAGGATAAAGATTAAAATGTTAAAAACGCGCCAAGTAGTTTTCCACATCCGAAAAACATTTTGCCTCATATAAAAAAAACTAAATGGATATTATTGAAAAGTCAATCTTCGTTCGCCAATATCGAGCCAATTTATAAAAAAAACATAATACTTGGCGCAACCGGTTGCTGTATTTTAAAAGTCTAGCCAACACTGTATTTTATTCTTTTAAAACGAACCACACCACAGATGCCAATGTTTAATATAATAACAAAAGCATAATCTGGATGGGTGTGTCACATAACCTTCACGACACATAATCAGCCAAGGCATAACCTATGCATGCATACAAAAAGTAAAGAAGACGCAGTATCTTGTGTGCGCAGAAAGTAACATTCTGAGGTCTGATTCTGATTCTGATTCTAGTGAAACCACGCCTGGTTAACCAACAAGTAAGCGAAACAGGAAATTCATAACTCCAGAACGAATGCACCAATTCGCTTGATTCAGAGCTCCCTCGATTCCGAAAAATACACAATAAAATATAAAATTTATAAGTTAATGCTTTGAACTGTAATTTTTTCAGAAATTAAAGTGAAAGTTTTGTGTTGATCGAAAATCGCTTTAGTTCGAGATAAGTATCCTCGGAGTCTCCTGATATAAATTAAGGTGGTTATCTACATACACCTATACATATAGAAATTAGACATACTAAATATTATTTTTTTCAACACCTATAACGTCTGTATTTAGAGATTATTGTATTGTCAATAGTTTAATTTAATACAGTGTTTGTTTAGATTGTTAGCTTTTCTACTAAATACACTTATTGTACATCTTTAAAACTTAGTGAACACATACTTAGAAAAAAAAAAATTTGGTTTGATTTAAAATAATCTCTGTTTTCATTATCTTATAAATTATGTAGCTACTTAAATTATGAACAAATGATTCTCAATTTGTTTGTATCTTATGTAATATTATTCTATAAGCTTTTAAGAATGATACACGAATTTCTAGTCAGCGAGAATCGTTAGATTTTCATGCGCTTGAAATACATCATGGCAGTTGAAATTTTGCAAGTGCTTTTTGCGGTATATTCTAAGTAAATACCGTCAATATCATGGGGGGGGGGGGGGTTCGACCAGACAGATCTACACTCTCCTTGTTAACATTAAGTGTCGCTGATTTCAATTTACGCTTTCCATATTAACATACTTACAGTTATATTACATGTAAAACTCGTACAACACAAAATACATATATCTCTAACAAAAGACAAGTGTGAATGTCGCGAACTACACGAATTATACGTCACAAAGACATGTAATATAAATAATATCGAAATAACTCAGCCAATGGTCGAAAGATTTAGTAGTGACAGTGACAGGATTCTCACAGAGAAAAGGAAAGCAACGAGTCGTAAATGATACTCGTACAGAAAGAGAGATCAGAATAAGTGAATGATAATCAGGTAAACTATCAGAAAGACTTAAGAGGTTATGGGTGGTTGTTGGGGACGGTGGGCGCCACTGATGAGGAACAAGTTCAATTCAGGTTAGGTCTATCATGAACAATCAGACCAGTAAAAGTAAAATCTATATCAGACTAAGGATCCTATTCGTTCAATTCGTTGACGTTAGCAACACCAACATTACTGATTTCAGGACAAACCAGTCCTACAGGTCGCTCCAACTTCGGGCTCCGGTGAACCGACAGCGAGTGGATCGTGTCGCTTCCCGGAAGACCGTTGCTCCCCTAAAAACAGTCGCCGTCAAGCGACAATTAAATACTGGTGCATTGTGCGTCCCCGACTAGGAAAATTCGAGCACGCTCAGTTTGCTTTGTGTCGGGTCGGACCAGTCAGGGGTTAATACACTCGGGCGCGGCGTTTACAGCCGGGGATCATTAGGTCAGTCGAAAAACTCGGCCACACAGCCTATACCTGCGCCTTGTCCCTTTTTGTCATGACCGTGTCGTAAGGGTGTATGGAATGGGATCGACCACCGCCGGGGAGGGGGGAAGAAAGGGAAAAGTGGAGGGGATTTTATAACCTCATTGGTAAGCGCGCGCGCGAGCCAGAGAGTCCTCGAGCCGTGAAAGGTGCATTGTTGTAAGCGCGTAGGTACAAAAGGCCGTCGGCGCGCCGAGTGTGAAGGGTACTTCTCCCTGTGTATTCCTTGCTCCATTTATTCTCTCTCTCTCTCTCTCTCCCTCTCTTTCTCTCGTGCTCTTTCATTATGTTGCTCGTCATTTTATTGCTCCCATTAGCGTGTTACGATCGGGCCGTCCGATTGGAGGTAGAGGACCTATTGCTGGGGATCGTTTATTAAAGGAGTCCGAGTGCCCATAATATAATAGTCCTCATTCGCAACAGCGCACCCTACTTTAACAGCTCCTTGCCGAATACACAGAAAGGCAGCGTGGCTCGTTGGTTTTGAGCAGGCTATAATTCTGTTGCGCGGGCAGGCGTTAAGTTTTTATTGCTGCCCGAGTTAGTGTCGATCAATCATCAAAGTGGATGGGATTGGTCGTCAAATTAGACGGTGTCACGTATGGTAATGTTTTACTCGGTTTTATAAGAGTACGCGTTATTGGATGGGTATTATTATTTATAGTGTGTTCGTGTGGGGGAATAATGGTGAAATCATCAAAGCGAGTGTAATTGGTGCTAGATATTGAAACGAATATATTTTATTGGATAATTGTTAATTTATACTATTTGTGTTAGTGGATAATAATCATGAAATCATGAACGTAAATGTAATAGGTGACGCGCAAAGTATGTCGTGCCAGATGTGTCTATATCTCATTGAGTTTTCAAATGAATATATTTTATTGGATAGCCATTAATTTGTAGTATTTGTGTGGAGGTAATAAAGATGAAAGTGGTGGATGCTAGTTGACTGTAGATAAGAGGTTATGTACGGCCTGCATGCGAGTCCCCAGTGAGATAAGAAGAGGCACCGAATATTAGGAGCATTCGGACGATATTAATAATTCAGTAGTTGCCGCGCATTAAAATGCATGAGTAATTGCGAAGACAATTCTCCGTGTAATAACTGTATTTTAAAAGATGTACTTAAAATGGGCACGCATGGCTTCGCGCAATACATATTTATGAGGAACAGCCAACCCTAATTGCATACTTACTATTTACATAAAGAAGCAACGTTTTCTGTATGTGCGTAATAAGGTTTGCGGCCTTGTAATGGATCGTCTTGTTCCTCAAGAATTAATTAGCAGTCGGAAATGTCATCCATTTACTTTCTCCCTTTATCAAACAGAAAGTATCGTAAATGCGTTCAAGATTCTTTGCAAGATCATAAAAGATCGTAGATTATATAACATTGGCTTAACATTCTTAATATAGTTAACAGTAATTAATTGCCTGGCATTGTTACATTGTGTAGAGGATATTATTATGTAATCATTCATACCAGTTATAAAACAGTATGGTATGAATATTAGGAAGAATGTTCCAAATTATTATCCGTTTTGTGAAAGATTTGAACTTGAAAGTGAATTTATGAAACGGAAGTTGGAGTATTGCCAATATTACTGTGTCATTTAGCCTATACTGTATTAGTATAAAACTTTCGATAAGAATATATGTTTATCGATAAACATCGATATACTATTATATATTATAACATTTAGATTGTGGTCCGCCAACAGTTGAAAGATTCAAATTTCGACATAAGACCACTTAGACATAAATAATTTTCACGTATGTTGCAAGAAAATCATGATAGAAAATTTTTTAAAACAGCAGCAATAGTGTGGTGTTTTTGAATAATTCCAAATTCGACAGTAAATCATAAATTTATTACGACGACCGAGAAGAAAAGACAACGACGGAGATCGGCAGACTATGGGACACTGATCGAGAACATACTTCCAGTGTCAATGTCAATGGAGAGTTGTCCAGAAAGGTTCGACACAAATACCGATCTAGATAATCGTGTTGAGTATGCAGAGCATTATAGGCGGGTGCTCGAAAATGCTACGCAGGAAATAGAGTAGAGGGAGTGGCCTTTGAATAAGCCGGTCTCCCGATTTCATCATCGTGCCAGGTACAGAAGCCACCCATCCAGGCAGGTAGTCGGGACACCAGGGAGTCGGGTTTTCCGATCAGGCCTGACAATAAGTCGATAAGGCTGCCAGGAAGACAAATTGTTTATTACTAGTTAACCGCCATCATTCCCTCGCCGGGACAGCTGCCTCATTGACAGTCACGTATCGTACACTGAGGATTCACTTGGCTGGCTTTGAATCACCACTATCGTACCCACCTTTTCATCGGATATGTTGTCTGTAGTTTTATTCATACATGTCTAAAACTGCAGGCACTGTCTAAGTCTTCCTACAAACACCCTAATTTTGTAATCCTTTTGTTTAAATATCTGAAATCATTTATGAAAATAGTGTTTAGTTAGTACTTTCAAATAAAGTTCTAACCATAGTTTCGATACAATTAAAAGTAAATCACAGTTCTTTACGTATTTCTTAATACGTCCTGCGACACACACTTGATTGTCTTTTTTATATAATAATATAGTATATTTTACTATTTTATATTATTTACGAAGTAGTATTATTGTATATAATGTATGAGATGCAGCTTGGGAAGTATTAATGTAGAACTAAAATTATTAGATAGCTTATAATTATCTTACATGTGTGTATTTGTAAGAGTAGAGATTGAAAGGTAAGTGAATCACTCTGTACATGATGATTCAGCATAAGATATGTTCAACAGCCCAATTTTGCAACAGGGAATAAATGTTACTGGTATAACTCACAGATGTTCATGTGTACACTCTGCATGATTGCGAAATTACGCGCGGTGACTTGTTCCGTAAGCAGTTTGGAATAACCGTAGCTGTCTGTGTCGATCACCGTGTATTGAAAACAGTTGTGAGCCATGTTGTAATCGGGAACATGTGACTAAATGAATTTTGAGATGCTTGCAACTGTTTATGTGTATCAAGATGAACTTTTCTTATACAAATCAGATTGAACTTTTATTATACAATTCCATACAGCATTACTATTGTGAATTTGTTCCTAGTTATGTTAGCTTATTCATGATTATCGCGATCGTGACACTATTAAAGTAATTCCTAAGTGTTTAAGAGAAACCCAGGTTACATTTATGAACAAAACTAGATTTTGATATTTTAGAACAGAAAACAAGCGACATCTAATGAAGTTTGACTGTACAATACATTCTAATATTGCATAAAAACACGATATAAACTAGCGTATAATCATTAAAAATACGTTTCGTTCCTAAATTGTACATACATTTTTAGATAACATTATACAGTTATGTATTCCTTAAATTTCTCAGAATTTCGTGAATCTTTCCTTCCACACAGTAATAATATTAATGTAGCAATAAATAATATATATATTTAAATATTCGGCCAAAGTCAGCTAATTATAAATAACGAGATTTTGTAAAAATGTTAACCAAGGCTTCTTGACTGTAGTAATAATGCTAACTTTCAACTAACAGGCAAAACATTGCAAGAGACCACGTCTCGATCCGATTTTTGTTTATTTTAAGCAGTATAACGTTCTTTGACTTATGAAGACAGAATATTCGTATTTACATAGTACATGCTCGCCGCTGTACCTAGTCACAATGGTATTAGCATCTTAAAGACTGTTGGCTTCGCAAGATAATGAATTTCTAGGACAAACACAGCTTTGTATTTTTCAAAACTCGCAACACTTTTGCTAATATTTCCTTCAAGGGACTTTCACAGAATCATATTAACGCCTTTTATATATATTATATATACTTTTTTATATACATATATTAAGATATTTTAACTTTTATGTCGCGTAACTGGTTTCTACAACTTCAAAATTCTTTAATAATATCAGTTGTAGACAGGAAAAAATTATTTAAACTTTAACTTTTGTTATACAATTCCATTTGTATCCAAAACAATTTGGATATAAATGATTTACACACAGGTTGTAAGAAAATCATAATAGAACAATTTTTAAAACAGCGACAATATTGCACGATTTTTCGGTAATTGCAAGAAGAAAATAAAGCGACGGAGATTGAGGGACTTCAGTATAATAAATAATAACACATTTTTACCCCAGCTTTCAGGAAAAGTGTATTAATCATTCATTAATATTGTGTTACTATTTCATCCTTCTTTGTATATTTCTGAACTAATTACAAATATTCCACTATAAACAAATATCTCGCCAGAAGGGTTAAAATAGTGTACCGAATCATACGTCTGCCAGGTAAAGTCCGTCGCACATCATATTTTGCTTGCCAGTACAAATTACAAAGGCAAAGCAGGGTCTGTGCACACTCAGCATTTTCGAAAAGAGCGCGCGAACAATAGCGCGGGCGCGCGAGTTGGAAGAAGAGGAATCGTGGCGCAGCAAGTAAGGAAGTGTTGTCGGCGTAAGTGGAGCTTGCGGGGGCACCGCGTGCGACTTGTCACGTCGTTGGCTGCCTGGTTGCTTGGTTGCACCATGGGCGCACTATGGGCACCCAGCACACCACCCGACAAAAGTGTCGGCGTAGCGTGAAGCGGCAACGACCACCGTGTCGCAGACGCCGCCGCCGCACCGCCGCCGACGACGTCGCTCCTGCCGCCTTTCCACCGCATTGGTTAGCCGCCGTCCTCCGTCGTTGCCGACGTCATCCTTGTTGCTTGAGGAGAGCCTCAACACGCCGTACTCTTCCCCTCTTGCCCTACCACGACTTAAGAACGATCGGGCTATCTAGGGATGGGCACGAGCTGCGCTTGCTTTCTTACTTGCTCTTTCCTTACTTCTAATCAGAGTTGCACGGAATTACAATTGAATTAAGCCATGAATTATAATTTCACAGTATTTCAGTCGCGTCGCATTTAATTACATTGCAATTCAACATTAAAGATCTCTCGTTTAATGTAATTACAATACATTTCGTAATTGCAATTGAAGTACAACTATAAACAAGAATGTTATTAAATTAGGAATTAAGAGGTACTCGAATTAAGAAGTAATAAGTATGATATTATTTATGGACTCATAATATCTGAACAGAATTAATCCTCTTTCTTATATTTTTATCCAAATATATCCCACTCCTTAATTAAAGTTGCGGATAAATTTTCTGAGGTGAATATTTTAAGAACAAGTGTGTACGCACCGTGAGTAAAACATTTTCGCCCACACTCTTTTCCTTGAAGTTAATTTTAATGTGGGAGCAAGATTCTTTTTTTAAGAAAAACAAGTTTTCTTAAGAGAGTTTCTCGCTTAAGAGAAAATAAATGTATTTCAAAGTAGAAAATTTTCTCCTTTAAGATTTAATTTGCTTCAGAAAATCGGGGTGTGCAAATACCTTTTTTTACTGACAGTTCATACTTATTCTCAAAATATTTACCTTGGAAAAATTGTCCGGAACTTTAAATAACGAATAGTATATGTTTGGAATGGAAAATCAGCATATTTAAAACAGGACACACAACATTAAAACTTACATATAAAAAGAAACAGTCTAACAGCAAAAATTGTAACTGCATAATAAATAAAGAACAACTGCGGAACTTAATCGAATTCCTCAAAGAAGCATTACTGTCATAAATAGGACACAAAACTGCAAATAGTGCACGAAAAAGAACAAAAACAAGCTAATAGAAAACCAATGATGATGTTATATAATATCTATTACATGACACAATAAATAAACAAAAACCAATGTCGCTTCATATGATGTTTCAAATTGCTTCAACAATAGAACAAGGAACAGGGCCAAAATAACTTGTTTAACATTTGTTCATTCTAATTACTAAAACATTTCTAACACATTTTAGTTTATGAATTTTTTTCCGACTTTTATTAAAATGTACGGGTGGTTGATTGTATAACACGATTTCCCCTTTGTACGTTTTGTGGGTTAAGATTTGTATGTGAAATACCTGGATATGTAGTCGATAAATAATCGATAAATGGCATCAATGTGACAGGATTTTTCTGGTTACAACTTCGGTATACTAATTTGTTTCCCGTTTTTTAATATACCAATATACTAATAACAATAAACATTGCACAGTCATATACACGTAAATAAGTGGATATATATATTTTTGCATAGTATTATTATAATTCGATGCAGCATATTCCTCGAATATCCATTATAGTTTTGCAAATATTTCCTTCCACACCATAACAATATTATTTTAGACTTAAGTATTACATATTTAAATGTTCAGATGAATTCAGTTAAATGTAAATAACTTAAGATGTTTAGGATTGCTAACCAAAGTTTCTTGACTGCTGAAATGCCAATTTACAATTAACAGAGACATTGCAAATGATTCTTGTTGGATTCCACTTTCTTGTGCTTTTAATAGCGTATCACTATTCATTTAGAGTTATAAATTCCAAGCATTTCTATTTATATGCTGGCCACTGTTTGTCCTACGTAGCACAATAGCCGTTGATTATAGGAAATGCTTGGCCCACAGGGATTCGATTCTCGGAAAAGTCGAGGCAGACTTTGAATGTTGAATGTCCTGTATTTCGGGGAATGCGATGACGGAGAGACTATTTCTTATGTGCAGCAAGATTTCTTCAGACAAGATACTGTGGGAATCAGTCACAGAAGATTATTATTATTTGTAGTTCAATTGCACAGGATATTCATTTATATTCCAATTAAACATATTAGCACAGCGGCAATAAGAGAATGATGCATTTGCTTTTGAATTAGCCCTACATTTTATCCTCGATTTGCATGTTATATTCTTTATATTATGCATAATATTATGTATAATATACAATACGTCTAACGAGTGGTAATTCAAAGGCAAGTGAATTATTCTGTCCTTGATGTTAAGTATTCCCGGCACAAATAAAAATTAATAATAAGGTGGTAATTCATTTTATATTCGGATGACATAACCGTCGAAATAATGAAACTGTAGTTATTGATTACAACCAAAAATCCTGCTAAAATCAGGATTTTATATATGTACATATAAGTTTAAAGATTTCTTTTTTAATACTAATTGCTTCAATTATTTAACATTAGTTGTTACTACCCTAATCGATCAAATGACCGATTATGAAACAAAGGTTACATTTTCCCGATCCGGGTATAGCTAATTGTTAATTTAATACGACAATAAATATACAGAGTACCATTTAGAGAATAATACAAAAATTATAAATTTACATTTTTATTCTTAACAAGAACCAATGAAACAAGTGTGTCGTAGAATAAACGTTTAAAATCGATCACTTGAATCGGCGTTGATACCGATATCTGTTAAGAAAGTTGTGGGTTTATACAGAAATTCTTAACAAAAGTTAGTACGAATACGAGTAATTTTTGGAACACATATTCTTAGAGAAGACAACTCTTCCCTCTAAATAGAAATACATATATTTTCTGTGACAAGCGAGTGTGCTTCTTAAGAGAAAATAAATTTCCTTAGAAGACACAGTTTCCTTTTATAAGGAAATTTTTTAGCCACTGTATGTCAATGACATTGCAGACAAAATATCAATACCGTATAATCTCACAATATTCAGCAGTAACGAGCAACAAAAAACCCCTCGGAATTTTCAACATACCCACAACTTAGCAATTACCATTGATTCCGTGCTTTTACTGCCGCTGATTTATATGCATTCATTGTATGTAGGATCATGCTTGTACAGTTAGGTGCCGAACGACAAGGAATTACAACAATTTACTGCTTTAGCGCCAGAAGCTAATAAAACAATTTAGTACGATTGATTTTTTACTTTTACCGCCACTGAATTATGCGAATTCATCGTACGCGGGTCGTGATTGTACAGTTAGATGGCGGATGAAAGGGAATTACAACAATTTATTGCTTAAGCGTCAGAAGGAAATAAAACGGCTTGGTGAGCGTCTACGGGCGCATCGTAAACCGAATCTTTACAGCCGGAGTGCTTGCTGTTATATTTGCCAAGAGTGCAAGCTATTGAGTGTCGGAGGATGGAGCGACGTGCTTGTAAAGCACGGCAACCGATCGCTCTGCTAATTACGGCTGTCGGATTTCGATAATCCGCTGTTTGCAGCGGGCTTTCTTCGGCCCGGAAGGTCCTTCGGGCTGGCTTACTGCTAATCCGCCCGAGGACGAATCTGATCTTATTGTCCTGCGGTGTTACGTCCCGACAAAAGACCGTGTCATTTTTGGCTTAGTGTTCTGTGCTTCGCTAGTCTCAGCTTGCTGTAACGTAACCGTCGAAATGGACACTCGCTCGAGCAATCCTCTCTGACATTCGACCGCACTCGCATTTTCCAATCTATATTATAATCTACATTTATTTATAGTATAAAAGAGTAAGCTAACTGATTAATGCATCAACGCGCAACTTAAACCACTACACTTACAATCGTCAAATTTTGGCAGTATGCTCCTTTTGCAATGTAAGCATTCGATAAGAACGAATTTTTTAACATTCTGGCTCCGAGGAGGTGGAAAGTTCCAAGTTTTTTCGAAGAATGTTATATCTCACGAATCGCTTCTGCTTGAAACTTGAAATGTGGCATGAAAATGTTAGTGAACTGTACTTTTTAAAATAAACAAATATAATTGAACAAAACAATTAAAATTATAGTGCTATAAAACTATCCGTAAATCTATATTAATATACAAAAGAAAGTTTATATACATGTGCGTCGCAGGTAAACTTAGAAACTATTTAACCGACTTAAACAATTCTTTCATCACTGGAAAGTATATTTCATTCAGATAGGCATAGACTATATTTTATTATGTTTTAAAAGTGTTTTAAAAGTAAAAGGACTATAAAAGTTAAATTATACATCGTTCGAAAATTCTCGTAATGAAAATAAATGCAACAACCTATTATTCTTTACATTAAGTTACTATCAACGTGTACGCGAAATGTTACCTTGGTAAAACCGGATAGGACGACTAGTAAGGAATAGAAGAACAAAAGTGCAGGCAAACAAATGCAATGTTGATAAATACATAGTTGTGTTTTAAGAAAAATATTTTTTCCTCACTGAAATTAACTTAAGGAACGAAATTAATTACATACTGTGAAGGTTAACCCAACTGCTAAACAGTTTGTGTAAGTACATGTCTCCATACTTATTTCACTAGATTTTTTATCAGAATGTGCCAATATCAAAGAGTGTTCCCTTTTTTACATAATTGGAATCTTTATAATAATCAATTAATTATAATTAGACATTTTTTCAAATTAAATTCCAGAGTTACTCGAATTACAAATCAATCAGAAAAAGAAGAAACTCAACAGAAACTTCAAGTCTAACACACATTAACTACAAAGTTATTAAATCATCTGTGCCAAGTACTCTTGTATTTGTTGTTTTCTCATTTTTCTTTTTTTCCAGACATTAATTTCTATACTACATTTCTATTAGTATTAACTTTATTATATCTATAAACCATTAGTATTAACAGAAATGTTAGTACAAATACAAATATTTGCGTAAATTTCATAAAACCAAAATTTTGATAACTCAATAAGAGGTTCAGAATAATTTCTGAAATCTTATATGCATATGTAATAGTAGAATACTATTTAAAAGATTTGTAACAATAGCTGTCCAATAAAATTTACATTGAAATACAACATAATTATCCATAAAATAATGTGAGAACATTTGAGCGGTGAGGAGTTCATTGGTAATTCCATAAGCAACGGGAACTTTAAGAGACTATAATCTTCCTAATACATATTCGATGAACGATACATCATAATTCATCAAGGCAGCCATCATAATTCAGCACAGTGGGAAGAGTGCCAGTACATCATGCAGAACAAGAGCGGGACATACGAAATTATCCAACATAAAGGGGGACTGTTCCATCGATCTTTCTGTATTAATGGCTCGGGAATCATTGCCGTTACATCACAGGCAATATGAACGAATGAACTGCTGAGCCAAGAATTTATTCGCTATAAAACAATAATTCATTACAGACTAAGATATTGTGTTTGTTGTTGAAATATGGTTGAAAAAAAGTCCGACATGTAAGACATTCCGGTGAATATATTTCTTGGTATTGTATTACTGACAGTTATTTACGAGTTTATGTTATAAAATAACAAATATTTACATATCTACAGTTAATAATAACTCGATGGAAAAATTATATTAATTATCATGAAAGAGAAGTCTTCTGAATTTTACAAAATATTAAACCATTTTCTAAGGGGGATATCCTAGACTCATTAAATATTCGTTTAATAATTAGAAACATTATTTTAACAATGGTATAAGAACATCTACATTATAGTTAAACATGTATGTATACAGTAGGTAAAAGAAGTATTAACACTCTCAATTTTATGTGTTCCGTAGTTGATCACAGCTAGTATATTCTCCACCCTCTTTAATGCTTTTATTTAAAAATCTTAACTAATTGGTGAAAGTACTGTTTAGTGAGTGCTTTCAACTAAAATTCTAAAGGTCACTGGAAAATAACTACGTTTACGATAAATTCTTTCCATCATATTTCTAACACAAACGGAACAAAAAATTTCCTTGCGTTCCGCAATAAATTGTCACATCAAACAAGATTTATTTCGCTCCAAGAATCATTCATCTTTAAAAAGATATATCCTCTCGAAATTGAGTTTGTGAATACTTTAGCTACTATAAAACAGAAGCGCAAGATGCTTCGAAACCATAGAGATTTCCGTTTCCATTACTTGAGAGATCGCGCGATGTTCTGCTAGAACAGTCGGCTTGGCGGGCACGTTGACGGAAGGACCTTGAGGGGTAATTAGTTAATCGGCATAATAAGGTAGGCGCAGGTTGCCGGGTGTTACTCCCATCAGTAGCGGTGGTTTGCCGAGTCGTGGCGGTGGGATGGTGGGGGCGTTCGGATCAGATAGAGGAAGAGCGAGAGAGAGAGAGGGAGTGAGAGGGGGTGAGATTGGAGGGTGGTGGTGGGGGTGATTTTCCCGGGGGACTCGGTCGGGCCGAGAGGAAGGGGCAGTCAGCTGAAAGTTAAGTTGGTGAGTGGGGGTAAGGAGCGCCCTGCTCCGAGTAGTACTGCTCGGAGCAGCTCAGTCGCGACACGAAGCCCGTCGTGTTCACATCGAGTTGTGTTTATGCGTGTGCACTGGGATTGGCTCGCTCGCTAAAGCCACCTTTCCTTTCGGATCCTCGCCACCCCAAACCCCCCCACCCAACCACCCGCCGCACAGTGTTTCTGTTGTCGTCGGGGTTGCGCCGCTCCCCAGGGAATTTGTGTGGATACGTGTCGGGCCGATTGGGGAAGCCGCACGGATGGCTTCGTTTACGTGGAGGCTGCTACCACGACTCCAAAGGATATAAGGGATACATGTAAAAAGAAGGGAGAGAGAAGAAAGTCTCTCGTGTGTCGGCCGACGGCCAGTTGAAATCGGGAACGGTGTGTGTAGTGCGGCGACGAGTGCCCCCTTAAGGGGAAGCAAGATCATCGCCTGACCTGGAGATAGTGGAATACACACGGTTTAAGATGCTGACGTCGAGTGCGAATCAGTATCTCCGTCCGGAATACCTCACTCCTCTACCTACCACGGTTAGTGCGCCTCTGTCTTAGCTCGGTCCAACTGTCCGCACCGGACTAACATTTTCCGGCCCTACGACCTCAAACCTGTTCCTTTCACTGGCCGCTCTCCGTGCTCCTGAACGATGTGCATATTCAAATGGGGAGCCAGCCCGCCGCTCCCTGCACGTGTTTCAACCGAGCTCTTTGAACGGCTCCTGCTAACGCTCTTGCTAATTATCATAGTTAACTTCATCAGATCGCTCGATAGCTCGCACGAAATTTACCGATGGTGACAAGTCTGCCTCTTTAAAATGCCACCGATGCACTATCAATATTTATAACAGGTTCCTCGGGAATTCCGTGGGGCGATCCGGCGAAATTGCTCGGGGCTAATTGAAATATCGATGACTGCCTTGGCGATTGCACCCCGTCTTAATGGACCTGATACTCTTTAATTGGTCACTCGGAATTCGTCGAAACAGATATATACCGCGGACAGTAATTGATGCTCGTGTCTCTTCGAGACGGGCCAGTTGTCACCGGAACGTCTAACGATATCGCTTGTCGCGGGAGGTTTGCCGGAAACTGACGCATGGGAATCAGTTTTCGGTGACGCAGTAAATAATGGATACGCGCCGCCCGACTTTATGTAACGGAGGCTCGGCGCCCGCTGACAAATGTCATTAATCAATCAGGAATTAAAAAGCGACGGGCATTTATATCGGGCGAACGTGGAAGCATGCTGGGCGGAGCGTCGGGGCAGACATTCGACGCACTGTTCTCCCCCTGAAATATCACCGGCGAGGAATTATCGCCCGGCTTACTAACGGCGTCTATTAAAGTTTTACACTCAAGTAGGGATTATAAATCATACTCGTTTCCGGAGAAAGTTCATAGCGGGCGCTCTCCCGAGGGGGAGGTGCTGCCCAGTGGTGGGAGAGGGAGGAGAGGGGCCGATGGTGTAACTGCAGGCAGGTAGAGGGACACGTACGTGGTGTGTGTCGGGCGCAAATGGTGCCGCTATTAACTCGGCGCAGGATAAATATCACGAAGGACAGTCTTTTCGACGGGCCATTAACTCCGCTTGTCGTCGTTTCGTTAATCTTGACGGGAACGTATTTCTCGTCCACGGTACACTTCGACTCCTGTAAACTATTTCGGGGACAGCGAACGCGCTGGCAGCCAGGCAGTCCTTCGCTCGCCTGCTCGCATGACCACTGATTTACGAGCCTCGTAAATCAAAGCATGGCTCGGTAATACAATGCCGATTCTTGTACGCACTAAAAATGAATGGTGCTCCGGCGAACCCTCCTTGATATTCCCTGTACAAAGGCGAGCGTTCCCATTTGTTGCTGGTCTCGCGGTCGACCCACCTAATCATCCGTTTTTCATATAAAGTCCCGCCAGCCTGCCGACGGCATTTTGCCGCGCCGCAATTATGGATTTCTGCCGACGGAATCGTAAAACCCGATTGTAAAGCTCTTTCTTTCATTCCGTGTATCTGGAAAAGTGTCGGCCCTCAAATTCCAGTCATTAGGATACGTAAATGACACCTTAAATGTTCCTCCAACACCATAAATGTTCCTTCCGTGCATTTGCTTGAAATTGTTTCTTAGCCAGCTTATGTGCTGAAAAATGTACGAACATTTTTCTTTATTTACCTGGTACCCTCCCGAAATCAATTTCGTCGATTAAATCAAGTGGTTTTCATGTATCAATAATTAGCTTTACCTTTCCTCGGCGATATTTGCAAGTTCTTCAATCATGAATGGGTTAACACAAATGGAGATAAACTAATGCAATATTGTAAATAAGAAAATTTCCTTAACCAATTCAACTAAGTCATTTCGAGAAACGGTTCTCTTTCACGGCCATTTATAATGATTTACAATGCAAATTATTCTTGGATGGCTTCGTTAGTGTGAAACACTAATAGAGAAAAGTAAAAATTGAGGTACGTTTATTTTACTTGGAAACTGACATAGCAATAGAGGAAATTAATTATAGAGCGTAGGAGTTAAGCAATCGCGCAAGTTCCATTATTTATTAGGGGAATCGAAGTGACAGTTGTAGATTCTTATCCGCGGTGGCTTATGAGCGAGCGCTCGGGAATTACGGAGAACAAGATAAATTCGTTGCGAGTGGGATCGGTCTATCTCACGGGCGTGTAATTACTAATGATTAACTCAGCGACGCAATCTTTGTCGCGTCGGCTATCTTGCCGAAGCATGCGTGGTATGTCAATTGATTCCGTGAATCCGGAGCAACAAGTCATCGGGGCTTATTAGCGATCCGGCGGCCGAGCGCTTTTTCGTAATGATTGAATGATCATAGCTCTCAGGGTTTGGAAATTCACACGTGCCTGAGAGTGACGTGGCCAAGCCAGTAAAGAATGTGGCCTGCGCGGTATTAGCCAATCGATCAACGCAAGACTGTTAATGGATCGTGGCAGTGCACTTTAGCATGCCAACTAGCAGCGAGTACACTTTGTGGTTTTCCTGCTTTCAGAATCAGCGCTCTACAGAACTTGTTGTCTTAATGAATCATGCAGTATCAGCGTTAAATTGCGCATGTAAGAAACCTCAAGAAATATTATGCTCACAGCATATTGCCTTCGGAACGAGTTTCGGAAAACTTTGTGCTAATTATTGCCAAACGTCGCAAACCATAATGTACGTTATAAATGAGTAATCATTAATAACTATTTCAAAAAAATAAGCTTCAACCTTTTAATAACACGGTATAAGTCATTATGTCTGGATTGAGGTTAGGTGCGTGAATCAACGCCTTCTTTCAAGCGTTAGTAACACTTTACCGATTCAAACAGCAAAAGTGACACTGTATTAACTTCATTAAGAGCCCAAGAACATAATTCTCTTAGCACACACTTTATCTTTGTTGTCCCATGGTTCATGCCACAATACACCAACTAACCATAGAATCAGATTACAGTTCTGGTCTCCAATTACCAGCCGAACGGCTCACTTACCAATTCCAGGCGAGACAAAGCCGTCCACGAATCATTTCCATCACAAATTATCGGAAAAGGCCACAAGCGAACTATTTCTCGAAATGACTCGGCCCGATCAGCCAAGACCATTTTTCCGCTGAAAAAAGGGAGGGGTAGAGGAGCGTCTTAATGCAAGCACAGGCAGAATCCGAGACGCGTCGGCAATAAAATACAGCGGGCTAATTAAATCGGCGAAAGGAGGCGATTTCCAGCCTCGGTATAAATTAGCATCGACAATTAAAAGGCGGCATTACCGGATTAAAATATTACGGGCGAGCGTTCCCGTTAAGTTTGGGCCGACCAGACTCCGTCGGCAAAGAGTAAGCGGGGAAGCACCGGCCGAGGAACGGGGAGGAGAAAGAGGAGGGGAACGGCGTGGTGGCAGTGGCAGTTAGTGGCGCGGTAGTCGGCGTGAGAAGGGATGGGAAGAGGAAAGGGGGTTGGGGGAGGGACAATTAATTCATAGCTTTAACCGTAATGCCGTAATAGCCTGTTGCAATTCGCGGCATTAATATCTGTCGGCGTCGCGCCATTAGTGCGAGCAACCGTAAACGACGGCTCGGAGTTGCGCGAACGTTGCATTTTAATTACGGCGAGCATCTGTTCGACGGACGTATCACGCCGGTGAGAAATATCGTTCCTCCATACGCTAATTATACCAACTGCATCATCCCGGCCACTCTCCGACCAGGCGATACTCTGCCCGCTCGATGCTCGATATTAAATTCTCGCCCGCTTACGAGCGCCCGTTCCATCAGCTCATCTCTCTCTCTCTCTCCCCCCTTCTCCGCCCTCTCTCTCCCCCCACCTATCTCTGTTTCTCCTGCCTCGTTCTCGTTAACCACTCGAATTACAGATTAATTAGATTGGCCGCGATCCTGGCCGATTATCTTTCGAATATTCCTGCTAACTGAATCTTCTTGGAGATCTTGCGGCTACTGACGCTGCCGCGAGATTTGTGATATCGCCTGCTAAGTGGTGATAGCTACCCACTGAGTTTCATTTAGTTTGGTTGAGATAATTAAGCGCCGGCTGAAAGGACGCGTCGCGTGGTTCAGCTTTATGATGTGGAGCAGTATTGCGAGTACTTGGTTATGCACAAAATCATATGTGTATTTTCGGGGCAGTTTGATACGCGTAATAGATGGATAAAAAAAAGTTTTACGCATTGCGAATCACTCTGTGTGTAAAGGGCGATGCCGTTGCTTTAGAATCAGCAAGATTCTTCGTCCAATTTCAACATGACGAATATTAATTCTGTTATTGATTGCTCAAATTGTTAGATAGGCATCTTACACCTCACGTTTTTAATATTTGTAATATATTATGCAATGTCAACATCGTGGATTTCAAGATAAATGCATCACTTTGTTCAGGATAATTCATTTGCTCCTGAATCAGGATAATAATATATTTACACTTCTGATGCGTATATAATGTTTATAAGAATACACTATATTATAGGTATAAACTAACCTGCACGAAAGAATATTTTATTAAATATCGGTGGTATCTTACTTTGCGAGGACTTTCTCTGAGTGGGGAACATCGTACTGAAGAAAATGTTTGGGTGTGTTATAATTTATATATATTATACACACATTATAATGTTATATATTAATATATAAAATGTAGGAAAAAGATGAGAAACATTTGTATATAACTACGATTATTAAATGAGTATTCTTTATAAAGCGAGATGTATCAGACAGTGGCAATTCATTGGTACGTGATACACGGCGTGTATGGCAGAATTTAACCAGCGATTATCCGTGCAAAATCGATCCAATAAACTGCGAGTTTTATGATGCAATGCGAATTTGTTTGGTAGTTGCGGAAAGTTGAAAAATCGTAATAACAAGAAAACAGTAAATTTTATGCCGCTGTTTTCATCCTGTTACCAGCGCAGGCCAATTTTCATTTGCAGTGATTTTGCATCGACTTTAACGCTGTTTAACAATAATTAGAACGGCCAGTCAAAAAGGCGAAAAGAATTGTCTTTCTATCATGATTTTCAAAATGTTTGAAACTAACATACAAATTGTAAACCGAATTTTCGAACGCAACTTGAACTTTGTCAATTTGCAGGAAACTGGCTAAATTTTGTCATGCATGTCGTGAATCACCATGTTACATGCATATTTCTTTGTTTACAACTACTTTGTCTACCACTACTCGGTCAATTTGGTTCAGACGCGTTCGAGAAGATGGACAATTTTTTCGTTGTACAGGCATTGATTATAAACATCAGAGTACTACGTGTTAGTTAAAATTGAACGCAGTACGAATACTTTTTACACCAACTCTTAGAAGCGACTGTGTGTCGATGCCGTTTCACACATGTGGAAAGTTTCCACGAAGTCTAATTCTTGGTCAGAAGGGCGAAGATCATCTCGGATGGGGAACGATCCACAAAAATAATGTGATAATTACACTTGTATACACAAATACTCATTAATTAATTTAAGATAATAGTGGTATTCTGAATTTACAATTATATTGCTTGTTCATTCGTGCTCCTGAAATACTTTTCAGTAAAAGGCACAAAGTTCATTAAATATATTCAGATGAAGTTGGAAGCTTTTTATTGTTATCTTATTTGTTAACTACGCTTCTATGTGTAGGAGTTCAAATTGTACAAAAACCTCAAAGTTCATAGGACAATAGTCACAGACCTTAAACGCAGTTGAGGCGTTAAAAATGCAGGAATTCCTTTGCATGGTGCGTAAAGTTGTATAATTGGCTGTCTTGCGGGAAAAATCTGCAATTAAAAGCAAGATTTTGAGCAACATTGGAGAGTTAGCCTTTAACGTTAAACGGTCACTCTCGAGTCGGCAGGGTTGTTCGGATAATGTAATCCAATAAACCGGTCCAATTAAAACGAGCGTCGCCTTAAATTGAATCGGCACTTACGCACAGGCGAATTAACTGGCCGCCGATTTCCAGCCGACCGTTTTTAACTCCCTGCAATTCCCGTTAATGCCACTTCGACTTTTGCTGCCGCCGCCGTCGCTGCCGCCGCCGCCCGGTTGGCCGGCTCGCATGCCTCCGCGCAGTTACGCCGGGCAGGATGCCCGACAACTGGCAGGACGATGCGGGAAAAAGTGGCCGGCTGGATGATGTTAACACAACGCTCGAGATAGTTTTTCCCGGGGCGTGCGCCGCGCTCCGGCCGCTCGTAATATTTCAGAAATAGTGCAATTTCGCCGAACGACCAATATTGGCTTGGCGGTCTTCCCCCATAACGGCAATGGCGCGCGCACACCAGCTCGTATTAGGTTCTGGACACACGTGCGCGCCGCTCGAAATAAAGAAACCCTGAGACGGCAAGAAGGGAGGATGAAGGAAGGAGGGAGGAAGAAAGAAAGACGGACTCTCGCTCCTGGTGCGAGGAAAGTTGGCCGTATATCTCGCCTTATAGATAGGATTGCCGGCCTCGGCCATTCCGGGAAATATGCTTTATCCTGCCAAATAAGTCTGCCGCCATGATAATGATCGTTCCGAAAGTTCGCCTCCTTTGCTATAGTCACTCGACCATCAAACGACGAACAATACGTCATCCACTGAACGCATTCTGCTCTTAATGACGTACAGAGGAATTTCAGGAAAATATTGTTCTCGTAAAATCCAAGTTTAACCAATCCAATCGTTTCTCCATTCGGGTTGTATATTATGTTATGTCTGCTAGTATTAACACGAAAAATATCAAAAGATTTAAGATTACACAATTTTGGTCCTTTTATAATTGGCAGTTTCGCGGAATTATTAAGTTAAATCATCTTATTTAATGTTTGACTTTAGTGTAATTCTTCAAAGTAAAAGCGTTCTTATAAATTTATATAATATTGTAAATAAAATGAATAGGTTGGGCTGTTTTGAAAACTAAATTCGTCAATATCGCAAGAGCAAATGTCATAAAGCTGTTGGTAGTTCCAAGTGGTATCAAGGTTTACAGAAAATCGTAAAGAAGGTAGTACTTGCCGAGTTTTCCAGTTTCACGTGGGAACTGCGCGGGTAATATCTCCGAGCGGCGCGCCTTAACAACGAGAGCCGGTGTCTCATAGCACTTTGGACCAACAACGAAGTAAAATTAACAACCCAATAAATCGCGAGCTGTTTCTCCGCCTCTCTCGAAGTTGCGGGTTCTTTCCAGGAGCGACGCGAAGGTGCCGCTGGCTCGAGAAACTCCGCGAGTCCGAGAGGCCGTTTAATCACTGTTTAAACGAGCGCGGCGAGAAATCGCCTGCCGGCTAATTTACGGGTATCTCGCTGCCGAATGACGATGATCAATGTCCGCTAATTCCAGCCAGCGATACCGGCCGAGCCTGTTTTCTTGCGCGCTGTGATGTATTTGCCCTCTAAACCGGTCGATCGATCCTCTCCCGATATTTGAATCCTCTAATCGCAAAGGCTGCCCGTCGAGATTAATTCGACGACAATGCGCTCGACTACTTTTTAATCATTGCCGCCATTAATACTGGTCATTTAATTGGATTTACGGCGCACTTACGTAACCGCCCCACCCAGACCAACCCCGGCTAGCAGCAGCAGCGTGGCGATCGGCGCGCCTGCGGACACGCGTAATTGCAATCGGGTTCAAGGTAATTGCGTTTAGATTTAGAAACAGTTATTAGGATCGTTATCGCGATACCGTGACCCGGCGATTTATCAAACCCTTCGAATGGCCGATGCTTAATTTACAATAGCTTCCAATTTGCATAATGGCGTGTCTTGGCCGACCGACGATTCATCATTCACGAGCGTCCGTTTGATATTCGGCACGGGGAAAACGGCCTAGAGCGTTTATTAACTGAAATGAAAGCGTATATTTATGGCTGGGCCGTCGGGTCACATTAATTCTTCATTCGTTCTAAAGGCAGAATTTGATGGCAACGGCGGAAGCAGAAATGAATAAAGTACTGCAATAATAGTTATACATCTGGTTGGTGGTTATCGTTCGGGTTAAGTAGAATTCGACGTTGTTAGGGTTTTTGTAATTTTTAATGGCGCATTCAACATGCGATTTCGCCTTGGCGCGCAGGTGATCAATCTTTATTAAGTTTTTCTTTGATGCACATATTAATGGATCGGTCGTCATACACGTCTCCGAAGATTAATTGCAGTCTCGAACAATTCATTTGCATAAAGGTTATTTCAGTTTTCCTTAGAATGCAGAACGATTGCGATTTCCATATTCATATTAATAAGTAATAGTAAGCAACCGAAGCCAAAACAAGTATGGGTGGAATATATATTCTTCGGAAAGAACATCTGAAATGGGAAACATTGACTTGCATATGTGTAATAACTATGAGAAGCAGATGCAAAACTTGCAATTTTTGAAGACATTAGCAAAGCAGAAAATTATCCCAAACGCTACTCAAAGACAGTAAAAATCAAGTCGAAATCAAAGAGAAAATAGCAAGAAAATCTGGATGAAAACTTCGTACTTTAAATATTTTGCGAACCGCCCAGTTTCAAATTTAAATGATCTTTAGTACACCGAATAGATACCAAGTAAACACCACTATTTAAATACCGCCTTGTTGTTCTAAAAACAGAAATTGATTCCCGATCTCAAAACTAGATTTTTACAATGCTGGTTTATTACCTCTCCGATCAGTTACAGTTACAACATCGGCTACAACTATTATCCATGCTTCGCTAGCCTCGGTACATTTCTGCGCTTTTATTATCGAATTGTAAATTTCTTATTAGGCACGCGCCATTAACTACATTAATGAAACATTTCAGTAATGAAATCCTTGTGGGTGTGTTTTACTTACGCAAGTGTTCTATTAGTTACGGGTTTTGTTTTGCGCATAGTGTAACTGCCAACAAGTTATCACTGATCAAACGTGTTCTTAACATATATTGCTTGCTTATCTACAATGTTAAAGTTTAACAAATGGAAATGAGATTTATTTAAAAGCATAGGAATATTCAAAACGAATATAATATCCTGAATTTGATTTCTTACTTCTTAATCCTTCTTTCAATAATCGGAAAATGAAAGTTAAACTTAATATTAGAATCTTGTTAGCAATCTGTGTATTACGGCAGCAATAAATTTCTGCCTGTATGATGTAATACAATGTAATAAGATTGTATCTGTACGGATAAATGCAATCATTAATTGAAGAAAGGATATCAGTAAATAAAGAATATCATTTTCGATTAAAACCAAATCTACCGATTATTGCTGTAAGGATTTAACGCAACTTTCATGTGTATTGAAACCTTATTACCTGACTCTTAATGAAAAGTATTCTTAAACAAGGTCTATTTTGATTTGTTACAGTTGGATGCAAAGAAGAGTCCGCTGGCTTTACTCGCCCAGACGTGCAGTCAAATAGGGGCCGATCCGCCGTCGAATAAGTCTCTGCTCGGTTCCTTAGACAAGACTTCGAGTAACAAATCGTCGAAGTCAACGGAGCAGTCTCGGGATAAGACATCACCGGTGGCAGCCCCAAATCCTACGGAATCGACGAAGACCAGTTTCAAACCGTACGAGTCATGTCTAGGTCGTGAGAAAGCATCGAGCCCTGACGAGCAACGATCAGCATCTAGTCACTCAACGTCAGGCCGCTCCAGGACACCCGGAAGTGGTAACAAGCGGTGTCCAAGTAATCAGAGTGCCTCTTCGGTTCGCGCCACGACGCCGCAGGGTCGGAAAACTGCAACACCTAATGGTGAAGTCACGAGGGAGTCTCCGGCTTCGAGAACATCGGCAACAAATCCTCCGTCGAGTCACCATGAATCTTCAAGTTCGACGCAGCCTGCTGCTGGCAGTCCATCACTGCAAGGGAAACCTTCGTACAGCCCGGCAGGGGTGCTGGCAATGACAGATCCGTCCATTAAGGATCTTCCATTGGGTACCTTTAAACCAGGCGTCACCCTGCCAACCTCGACCGCAGCCTACCTGGGTTACAGTCCTCAACTCCCCATTGACGTGATGGCGAGCTCTTTGATGTCGCAGCATCACGCAGCGCTCAAGAACGGCCTCATGGTGACGAATCCCTACCTCAGCTACGCCAGGCTTAAAGGCTCCAATGGACCAGATAGCCTGATGCCTGTCTGCCGGGATCCTTACTGCACCGGTTGCCAGCTGAATTCACACTTACTGGCGACATCGACCAGCGCCGCGATCGCAAACGGCAAATTAGCCTCGAGCACCCCGGTTACGGCGGCTTCCTGTCCTGCGGGATGCGCTCAGTGCGACCACAAGCCGGGTGGCTCGCCTTATGGGCCCCTGGGAGCCGCAGCCTATGCGCACGCACATTTGGCCGCTCTTGCAGCAGCTTCGCAATTGCCCTATGTCTGCAACTGGATCGCCGGCGATACCGCTTACTGTGGCAAGAGGTTCTCCACGTCGGAAGAACTGCTGCAACATCTCAGGAGTCACACCAGTGTTTCGACCAGTGGTGGCGCGGACCCCTCCGGCGCGGCATTGTCCCTCCTGTCGCCTTCCGTCAGTTTACCGCCGTCTCACCCTCTCTTCTCCAGGACCTACCCCACCCCACCCCTTAGCCCCCTCGCCACCGCACGGTATCACCCCTACGGGAAACCCTCCTCCCTCTTATCGCCTTCTTTATCTTCGCTGGGCCTGCCCTTACCACCGCCCCACCCACACGCACCGGCGGGTCTTCCACCCTACTTTTCACCCTACTCCCTCTACGGTGCTCCTCGCCTTGGCGCTGCGTCCGGAATGCACCAATGAATGAACAATCACAAGGCCTGATCGGATCTAGCTTAACTATCGTTCTGCCTCGAGTGCCGTGTGGCAAAGAGCGAAGAACGTAGACGACACTCGGGACAAACCGTCATGTTCCCTTGGTTCAGTGATGCATCGATTTCCATATCCTCATCCCCAGCGAGAACAGGAAGTTGTAAATCGATTGTCAGGAGAGAGTGTCTTCGATTGGAATTCGCTGGCGCGAGGGAATCTTGCCAACCAGCACATACCAGCAAGACTTTGAGGAGAAAGCTCGATATGCAGAAGTTAATTGACGCCGATTCTGATTGTCATCGTGCCCTTATTTCTCTCGTCGTCTCGTCGAGCGTCAGTGCTAGGGGAACTGAATTAGTGTACCAAACGTTTGACTGTGATTCTTGTGCGAGGGTATGAGGCACGTTTAGTGAGAGGGAACAAATCCGTGAATGATATGTGCCCGAGAGAACTCCTTAATGGGTGCATAATTATTAGCTGTCAACGGACGCTTAATGGGCTCCTTTATATCGCTATGCTGTGGTGATCGGTGCTTAATCTTACACCACGGTTATATCCGGTTTATTTACGATGAAAGTTAAATCCTGCAAGGTTCACCCTATCGAACCCATTAATCCTCCTTCGGGAATGGGGGCAGCCATCTATTTCCGATTTCCCTCATCAAGATTACCACTCAAATCTCTGCCTCCAGAGTGATACTTATTGTTCAATTAGAAGTCGGTGTCTGCGTCGGGTAAAAACAGGTTCATTCAGCTCCGCTGCGATCTTCGCCAAGGGCGGGCGACACGCCATTCAAAACGAACTAACGAGTCCCACTGGTAATGTCGAAAAACCAATGTTCAACTGTGATTTCCGAGAGTGAGAAAGGTGAAATATGTGTGAATGAGAATCGTTGCGCTTTCGCTAACGAGAATAACCGGGGAGGCACAAAGGGAAATTAACCGCCGGTATAAATACCAAACCCGGGCAGATAACCGAATGGAATATCCGGCAGCGTTTCAGTGTTTTTGCTGCCGGTGCGCGCTTTGATTGTAGCAAATGCAAATGAGCTGCGGGCTGGATAAAATGCAGCCACCTACCTACACCACCACTTCATCCCGACAAACACACGCTTCCCAGGACAAGTAACGTTGATTTCCCTCTGTGGCTCTTCGATCTATGTATAGCTGTATGAGTGATTTAGAGTTTATCAATGAATGCTGCACGCTCGTGGGATGTACATTCGGGGTAGGAGAGCCATCCACGTCGAACGAACGACATTTCGAAGCTGCGGAATTACGCGCGCTCGTGCGTGCGTTACATCGGCGCTCCTCCTTATTGCCCGCCGCTCGATGCTTATCGGCGCTGTGCGCGAACCCAACATTACGCTCGCGCGTAAATCAAATCACGAAGCGATGTAGTTGAATTAATTCCGGTCGCAACGATGCTACATATTTTCCGGGAGGCCGTGTGAAATTTAATAACCGCCGCATGAATATTAACGCTGGTTATTTGTTGGGCCGGAATTGTTGTCGGCGATAAAAATGCGCTCGCACGCGCGCCGATTCGCATAGAGAGCGGCCGGGCGATAATTAAACCGTTAAACGGGCTAATCACCGTACTCGCCGGATGGCAACGCCGGTCTCGATGTCCTATCTCCTCTGCTCGAAAGCTCGCTAGCAGTGGCTGCGCACTGCAGGCTGCGGCGACAATGTTTTGGGGATAGTTCGACTCACCCACTACAACCAACACGCACTTCATACTACAGGAAGAGCCTTCTGCGAAAATCGAGAGGACACTTTCATTGTAAAAAGGGTTTAAATCAATCATTTAGAAAGGAAGACCTGTATGAATTTTTCAAAAATTGCATAAATGCAATAGGAATTTTAATTCAAGTCGAAGATTTACATTGTTAATGGAGGATTTCACTGCTGTCCCCGAGCATTCTTGTCGCATCCTCTGATTCTAGAAACGTAAAATCTGTAATAGACTGCGATCGATCGGTGTCGCCCGACAGGGCGATTCGTCGCGGCTAACTCGAGTAATATAAAATCTGGATTAATATAACATATTCGATCTATGTGTAGTATTTATGAAGCATACTCCATATCCAATCCTCCTGTAATTACTGTAAATTTGTTTATAGACACGTAATGACGACTAATAGGCGTAAGAGAGCATTTTGACGAGGCAGCGATACCTGTGCGGATTAGGTCGCCCAATTGGGTCAGTTCGGAGCCGTCGCCCGGTTGAATGAATTGCAGCAAGTCACACTCGGGTCGTGCAGAGACGCCAGATGAGCAGCGGCGGACACGTCGCATTAAGTTATGTGACTTGTAATTTTAGCGATTCATTGGCCAACCGAGCCGGAGATACAAGCTGTCCTGCTTGCGTGATTCGTCCTGCGCGGCGACAATAGGCGCGTACGCTGGATTTCCAAGCATCACTGACGGGGCGAATAATGCGTCTATATTTTTGCGTAACCAAAGTTTTAGTAATTCGATCGATGATTGCGCGCACCAAGCGGCCCGCTTTTGCGTTCTCAGTGCAGGCCTGTCGACAGACTTACTCGCAAATCAGGGTTACGATGACGAGTACCGCGCGATATTAGGTTGTACATACGCTCGATCGTAACGCGACATTGCGATTATCGGATTTCGGAGACATTGAGAATGTCGAATCTGCTCACGACACGCATTATGCCTCTGATTTTACATTGGGTCGCATGTAATCTCTATCTCTCTCCTCTTCCCCCCCCCCCCCCCCCTCTCTCTCTCTCTCTCTCTCATCTGTCAATATCTCTTGATTGCGAGTCGACTTTTGTACATGTTTCTGTTTTCTCTCGAACATCTCCTGGCACACGAAAATTCGATACCACGTTGACGTGTCGTTGTTTACTATTATTATTATTATTATTATTATTAATATTATTATTACTGTTGTTCTACTTTACATAATACTGTTTGGTTCTTAAAAGTGAAATACAAGAAATTATTTCTTACAAAAATCAGCCTGTTGTTTCCTGCGTGTTAATCCTTGATCCTTGCGCGAAGGCAACGTTGCTGTCGCTAATGACCTTCATGTGGATGGTACTTGAGGTAAAAGTTAATACAGAGAAACTGTTGCAGTCCACAAGAATACGAGATAAGAACTCTAACAGAGTTCATCGCAATATAATATTTATTCAAGACTTCTACTAATCGCTGGATTACTATTTTCCTCGTCAATAGTATGGAAATCATGCGTGTTGATAAATAGTTTAGCGCACTTCATTGCTATACATACGCACAAAAAATCATCATTCTAATTCAATCCAAGTGTATTGGTTGTCCGCTTGTACGTAACTGAGATGTCTTCCGAAAACAATATATTTATCTTTTGAAAGCTTGAAGAGTAATTTTTAATACTAATTAAATCAGTAATTGCTCACATTATTTCTGGTGTTTTAATTTAATATTTCGAAGTAAATTGTCGAAATAAAATTCTTATACATATACATAGAGGCAGGCGGAAGCAAATTCTGAAGAATGTTCATAACGTTGACGTTTTGACGCAGAATGTTATTCACAATGACTTCAGAAACGCGTGTAGAGCTGTGATTTTATTAGAGGGAGAATAAGGAACTTGTTATTTCTTGACAAAGTTGTTGGTTGTTATCGAACATCCATATTTTAAAATTTCTTAATTTTTCTATTTCCAGTGACAAAAATACTGGTATAAAGAATATCACACTATTCAGGAACAACGGGCCATAATAAGGTTCTCGGTGTCCCAGCAGCGATAACACACCTTAACATAAGATAAATCCAGTATTCATCCTATATGATACATTTTCAAAATGTTCAATCAACTGAAAATTGGTGTGCGCCAACTTGGTAAGGGATTGAATAAAGTGCAATAATTTAAAAACGAAATTGCAAATTATGTATACGCGTACATAACTTTAGCAAAAATGTATTAAATCCCCGGGAAAATATTGGGAGCAAACTGTCTGCACTTTATGTACCAGAGCAGATTGGGATTTTAAACAGGCCGTCAGTCACCCGAATTTCGCAGTATATATTTTTGATACACTTTCCTGTGTGCACGCATACATCCATGCATGGCGCTGCCAAACTGTCTCGCTGTACCAGAATTTATGACGATGACTTGCTAACGTTCGATTTTCGGAAAAATTAAAAACTGCATGATGGATGAGGCACTTGGCAATTGCCGTAGCTCGGAGGCTGTGCACATTCGAGGAAGTTCGCAGTAGAATAAAGGATTTTGAAAAATTTTAAACTACTGAACAAATCAGTCGATACTATAAAGCAAACTCTCTCTTCAGGAAGTATTGAATTCGTTTGGCAAACCATTTCGTTAGCTTTTATCTAGTGATAGTGTTTATCAAATGTTTTCAAACTTTCGACTCGAATTATGAAAATATGTGTTTTCAAAACTCGTCCATATCGTAAGAACGCGCCAAATGCCTGAGATCAATTTACAAGTTTTCAAGGAAAATTTAAGTATTTCTTTTGATTTTGTTCAGATTTACTCAAAGGAATTGATTCACAACTAGTTTTGTTCAATATGACTATGAAATGAGAAGCACCAAATGATCTATAACACGTAACTGGCATTACCAATTTAAAAAACGAAATTTCACACATTCGATTATATATGTGGTGAGTATAAAATAAGTAATCGTTTTCGAAGGAACAATCGAAGAGTTCGAAAAGAATATATACACCATGTGTTATATTCATTTTTTAAATTACACCATCATTTACCAGTAAAATTAGAGTGCTGTGTACAGAGAATCCTTTACTTTCGTTTGCGAAACAAGAAATAAATAACCAATTATTATAAATTCTGCCATAATTGTTCCTACAAGAAAATGAATTATTATGAATGATAAGTTTCAGTTTGGCATGACTTTCATTGCCGACATCTATTGTGGAATTTAAAATAATTTAATGTTTGAATTTAAGAATGAATTTTTAAATAATTGGTTAAATATTTTAATTTGGCAATAATTGTGCATTTAAAAAAATTATTTATTATAATTGATTATACTTATGACTTTTACATGACTAGCTTATTTCAACCAGTTAGAGTAATCAGGATTTATATCGTAGGTAGAATCCATCTATGTAGTCAAAGGAGAGGTTGTCAGAAACTGTGCCTGTTGCTTTCATCATTTCTTTCTGGAGAAACTGCAGCCGTGGAATGAAAGAATTGACGTTTTATAGCGCATAGAATGTACAACAGCTTTCCTTGATGCCGGGTTCACGCTGGCGTTTTAGTGGGTATTAAAGAGACCGCCAAGTCTGGCCTCCAAAGCGACACCCCGTTGATAGGGTCGCCTGTATTTTCAGACACAGATGGAGAGTTCTCCCCATAAAGACGTCGCTGGCTTTCATGAAAGAAGGCCGAAATTGGCTGTTTCCGGTGTGTCTGCACGATGTTTTCACTTATCTCATCTCTCGCTCTCTGCCCGCCTCCTTTCACTCTTTTGGGGATTTACTGAAGACTCGCTCGAGTCCTCCGCTTCGTATTTAAACGTCGCTCACATTATTCAAGTTACTTGCATTCGAACCACTTCTAACGCGAAAGCACCTAGGAGATTTCTCTAATTTAAAACACACTTTAATCCGAAGTCTGAGTGCTTGATGGAAAAGAAATTAAAATATTCAATCGGATTTTTTCTCGACAACAGTGAGAACAGATAACAAAGGCATCTGAACGGTTTATGTAATTTTACACAGTCTGTAATCGCAGTTCCGTCATTTTGAAGGGTTTGGTTGTTCTACTCTCAAAGATCTTGGATAATGATGAGATATTAAATAATCAACGACAAAGAAAACTGGAAACGATGTTTACAGAACTTAAAATAACGAAGTTAGTGTGCACGTTCGATTTAGGAACTTCAAAACGAAAAACGAGAGTTTAGAAATTTAAAGTAAAAGTTCTCGTTTTCTACTCAACACCTTGTGACATATTTAATATCATAGTTAATAATGTGAATGGTAATGAAAAAATACTAAAAGACCAAACAATTATTGTGCCGCCAGTTACGCTATTGTGTAATTACTTTTATAGCCACTAAAATGATTTGCCTAACAAAATACGTTAAGTTAAACAATAACCAAAATCATTGATAAAAATAGTTTTCCTATTACATTATATCAAGTTACATTTGATGATGTGACAAAACTAATATTAATTCAAATGGTCTATCATTGAAAGTTCGAAATCCCAAAGCAAATAATATGAGCTGATGCAAACCTAAAACAAGCGATGAACAAAAATTAACATATATCTCTTCTGATACGTTTCATATTGTTAGTAAAATCAGTTGGGTAAAATTCGTCGAAATAGGAGGTGGCAGCCTGTTAAAATTCGATGGCTGCCACTGGTTTCGCGGGAAAGCGCGTGATGAATTCGAGATAGCAATGAATTAGAGGGTTTCAATCGGGCGGTCAGCTGGGAATTATGCATTATATGGGTGTCATCGGGGGTTGGTGATATTAGCGCGATTCAATATATTAATCTGTGTGCGTCGGTGGGCGCGCGCGTGTCGCCGGCGAACACTTTATACCGGGGCGGCGTGGCGGGCTCAGTGTCGGCGAATCGATAGCTCGTGCACTGAATAATGAAATGCCGTAAAAAACGGTTGTTGCATTCCTGAAGCCGCCCGGAATATTTAAGCCCGCATCGACAGATTAAATTCCAGTTGGAAAGTTATGATTGCTCCAATTGAATTTTCAATCCGCGCGCGCACGCGCCGACATTCGGATTTTAACACATATCGACCGGAATTGTTTATTTAAATTCATGATCGCGAGGGATTGTGAACGATAGCAGTCCACGGAATATTCATCTATGTGCGATGCACGTGCATACAGTGGCTCGGGAAAGTATTCAACCAGCTGGAGGAATTATGCCGACAATTGACTGGAAATTTTCGCCACTGTTTTTTTATTTATTTATTGATACATTCAGTGGTCGCTTGTTAGTTTCACGGAAAACATATAGTACATATTTCATAGTATACGTATATCATTATTACTTTCCTGTTATATTGTTTTTGATTTGAATCAGCATCAGTATAGCACCCCAATTTTAACCCTATAATCTTGATTTATTTGTTTCAAATGTAACAATATTTTCATAAAAATACTAGAAGTCATGGCCTATTTCATTTCTTTATTCGTACAGAAGAAACACATTTTTATTTGATATAATAACTATGATTTGTATAGCAAAAGGTAATTTATTTTTCCTCGTGAGGATTATACTCGTCAACCACAGTTAATGGGTTAATCAGGCATGTATCTAATAGTTATATACATATATGTCTGATATATCTATAGTGAGCGTAATAATGCATTATATTATATGTATAACGCAACCTGCTGCAGGGAATATTTTACTATATTATGTTATATACATTGTACATACATAAAATATAATGTTATATATAATAAATAGGATGAAGGGAAGACGATGAAAATATTCGTGTACATATAATTGAAATTTCTAAATCATTTTTAATTATCTTACATATAATGTAGAACAGTCTTTACTTGATAGTAGTGATTCGAGGGCAAGAAAGTGATTCTGCACTATTTACAGATTTATGTTCTATTTGCATGCACAATTTATTTGGTAAATGGTAGTGTTCATTGAGTAATTGAGTAAATATTAATTGTTTGAGCAATAACGAATAATTTCTGTTTGTTTTGGATGAATAATATTTTGAACCATTGATTAGGGCACGATAAATAACTAACTGGGAATTACACTATTGAAAGTTCTAGCATTCTGATTCATCTATTAAATATACATACGTATGCTAAATACTTGTTCCCTTCTGTTTTGAATGTATGATGTTATTGTAACAAAGTTCCGGTTAATTTCTCTTAAGTTATTAGTAACAGCTCTTCAGATACCAGTGACAGCAGTAATATACAACATTTCTATAGAAAATCTGGCCGATGTTTTACAATGTTTCAGCCGTAAAGCACTCGGTTTTGGACAATGAAAAACTAATATATTCGAGGGTAAAAGAATGTCAACGTTACGGGAAACGCGTTGTAATATTTCCAAGATGATAGGGATGGAACTGCACAGTTGGCCAATTTCCTGTAACCTCGGCATAGCTTATATCTCCGGGTCATTCCATGCCAAACCGATTACTTTTTTCGCCTTGTGCCAGGAATTCTAATGATATTACAACTGTCCCTACCGCGGCTATTAAACTCGGCGCTTTATGGCTCCCAGTAATTACGCAACAAATATACTTGAAGTTAAAGCTGGACCTTTGGAGGTTTCCAATTTCATGAATACTGAGCGGATACTGCAAATAATATTGCAATTTCTGTTCCACCAATTCACCTTTAAACCTCGCAAAAAGATAATATGCATTGCAAAAATGTTACAGTGTAATTGTTCTGATTATTATAATTATTATTATTTATTCATTTATAGTAGTTTACATTGCATTAATCGAGAACTCAGTTCCAGCAATTAAGCAACAAATATACCACGCAACTATTCCACTTAAATCGCGGTACATTATTTATGAAACGTAACAGTTTATGAAACCGCCTATGTATGTCAGAGTTGAGATAAAATTCCATCTATCCCCACAGATATCAGAGCTCTAGAGATAAGTAACCTCTATATTTTTGCAACTAATCAAAATTGAAAGAAAATCCTCATTTCATATAATGAACGGTACATCCAATTTCCATGTAAACTGTACGAAAGCAATAATTTGACCATGCATTGGAAACTCTGAAAAAACGCTTCTTCACAGCTGCTACTATAGAAAAATGCGGACGGTCGTAAATGCAATTGGAATACGTATGCCACATACTTGCGTCTGCAAAAGAGATTTCCTGCTTTCCCTTTCATGCGGTCTCAAGGTCTAAAATTTGGGCAGCTTTTACGCCGAGAACGCAATGAGTATTCCTGTAAGAAAATGCAAGAAATCGTGTGTTAATGATAAGTTAATAGAAATTATCATATAAAGAGCGCTTCATTGTGTCAAAACGTTTGAGAATAGAACTATAAAAAGTTGCAGCGAGCGAGTTGTCATGAAATAATAATAATAATGAAAATAATGAAATAAATGAAATAAAGTTCATTTGTATAGATAGTAGTTTCCAATAAACACAATTCTTAAATCAATCTCGCTTTCACGGAACCGGGAAACTTCGCTGCCTCGAGTTTTTTCAAACTATGAATCTAGAAAAGACTCAAAAATGTGTGATTTATTTGGCATACACTGAAGTTATGTAATGCATATATACATAGAGCACGATTCTAAATGTAGCTCTATTCATGAATGTCTCATATTTTGGTTTGCAGTGCAAACAATATCACTCTGAAAGCACAAAACCTATGTTCAATGTAGAATATCTAAATCTGTTATAAATCAATAATAAAACAACTATTCCGGTGCTTCAGGCTGTGTATTGTCACAAAAGAAAAACGGAACTCTATTTCGAGGACCACGGATAATGTTTGTGGAAACAATTGTCCGACTGATATTTTGCTTCGATTTGTAAAGAAAAGGTCAGAGGCTCAAGGGGCAGCACGTTATTAAGAACATGTGAAGTCGAAATGTCAGTACGACATATTTGAATCCCTTGACATACAAATAAAACGGAATTTGATGCATTCTAAAAATACTATTTAATTTGGCCCAACTGAACAGTTATGTGCAAACTCTTGACGAGTTAAACTCGTCATTGTATGTCAAGGAGTTAATCGGGTGTCCCAGACAATGGTTAATACGGGACTTTATCACAAAGTTCCTAAAACGTACTAATCTGTACGCACGGATATTTAGTCGGGGAAAAAATGTATTGTATATTTTATAGTGTTTGCTACAAGATCATTGTAGTTCTAAAGCGACCTAAAGTCAAGCAATAACAAAATAATGTTTTGGTCGACTCTTGCTCGCTCGATCCGGTCGATCTCGCTTCCGAGGTGTTGCTGAGGACTGCGTGCAGACAATTTGAACTATGTACATATTTGGGCCTTGAAGGGGGGGACTATTGTCCCTAATTCTATTACCCTTATCGCAGGCCGATTCCCGCGGCGTCACCAAGGGTTAGCCTATGTCGTGCCGCTGAGAGAATGAACCAATAAACCCGAAATTTCCCTCACCCAAGCGCAGTCACTGCCACTTCCCTTGACACTTGGGTACGTCGCTGGCCCAACACTACGAAGCGCGTGAGGGGCAGTCAGGCTACGGAACTCCCGAAACGTAATTGGAGAGGGTAAAATCTGCTTGGCTACCCTCCCCTCCCTCATCGGGTTCATTCCCTCAGCGGCCCGACATAGCGGCCCCGGTTCGACCATAAGGTTTCCTCGTGCACGCGGGACTTTCAAAACACGGAAATATATTTATAATAACGCCGCATAATTATACCATTAACTTAATCTATCTGCGCGTAACAGAACTGATGAACCGCAGCCCCAGGATCGAATGCAGATCGTTCGGATTGCGGATAGCGGGGCGAGAGTGAAATCGATAGCCTGATGTTTCATCCATTCGTGCCCACTTTATTCAAACCTTCAAACAGTGCGCGCAAAGACACCCTATGTAAAATTGCACACATCTGGTGTTGTTTAGTTGTGGAAACGTATACAGAAGAGACTGTTGCATTATTTAGTAAACAAGTGCTTTTAACACAAGTGCTTTTATACCATCAATTTTATTGTAATTTTCCTTGCGATTCTTGATCTAGTGCCTCGGGAAACAAAATTCACCTCGATAATTAACGCGCTATACCCTGTTGGGTTGACATGTGCTTTTAATTCGTGGCGTAACGTTCAACTTCGGTCAGCTCCTTTCTGTAAATGTGACCCGAGCTTTAGAATAATTTGGTTTTTCAAAGACGAAACATCGTAAGTACGCTTACCCTTTTATCAGGTCTTCTTTATTTCTGCAGGCACACAACTTCTAGTTTCTCTTAAAAATCTCTCTTTTCCTTGTCAGGAAAAAATGTAAAACTGTACCAGGCACATCCACGCGTATAAGATGCTCTTTTTTAACCCCCTAGCTTACAATGTCGTGTCAGAGACGTGGTATGTCGACCGGGTCAAACATCAACAAGTCGTATCAAAGACGTGGTACGTTGGCCGCGATAAATGTAAATAAAAGGTCTCAGAGACGTTGTATAAATCTTTCTTGTTCAATGATTAATTAATCGTAATTATTTGTCAGACATCTTGCAAAGTAAAGTTAATTGTACCATACACGTGTATTTACAAATCGATTGCACGATGAGTGCTATCGACCTTGCAGTCACTTATGGCCCGCGCCGTCGGAACTTAAATCGTATGGCAAGGGGTTAAAAACCCATTCCCTTTGTACAGCGTGATTCACTTGCCTTTGAATCGCCAATAATGGATATAGGCCGTTGAAAATGGTATAATTATACGGTGTTCAGTTATTTTAATATAAAGGAGTATTTACCGAATTTTTTCCATGCATTGACATTTATTTATAATATCAAATTGTACCAATTGTATCAAATTGTACCTGTACAGGGTGAGTCACTTGCCTTTTAATCAGCCCCTTCACACTCGAGTTCCAATTATTTCCATTACTGGTACAGTAATGGTACAATTTGATATTATAAATAAATGTCAGTGCGTGAAAAAGACTCGACGAATACTCCTTTATATTAAAATTACTCAACACCATATAATTATACCATTTTCAACGGTGTATATCCATCATTGGCGATTCAAAGGCAAGTGAATCACCCTGTACATCGCGGCAGTTCTTAGTTAAAAACAGCTCGTTTTCTCTTTTTAGTCAATTGATAGAGAACTGGAAGATTATGAGTTTACCTGATTTCGTGTTAGAAAATTTGATTTCAGACAGATCGCAGAGGCATCATACAAGAAGCGGGGCTGGCGGTCGCGCTCGCCTCCAAAATAATGGAATTGTGCCACGGTAACAAACGGTGCCACAACAGGACAGAAGAAGGGCCGACTCGCAAGTGCAATCAGTTCAGCATAGCCAACTAAGTAGAAGTAGTGTAAGGCGGTGTGATACAAAAAGGAAAAACAACAATTTTCTACAGGCATATACATACATATGCGCCTTAGATGGTGTGTCCAAGCGGCCGCCGCTGCATCGTGATGGCGACGCTGTAACGGCAGCGCTGTGCGACGTCGACAACGGACAAAAACAAAAGGGCATCGTCAAGTGCCCCTGGCCGATGGAAAAATCGGCAGTCGGACGCAAGGAATCAACGTGACCAGATCGGTCGATAATAAATACCATATTCCTTTATACGGTCGTTCTCATTATTTAATGCGTCCCAACGCCCAAAACCCTACAGTAGATACATATATCAATTGGATTATTTTATTGCCTTTCAAGCGTATAGTCGAAAATTTTTAATATTTCATATCCGCCACTTGGAGAGGCCTCTACGAACTATTATATAGATTGTATACATATAGCAAAGTGTATAATATTGGCAGCTGCAGGAGCGATGGTGGCACCGACAGTGGCAGGCACCGCGAGGGGGTCAGTGGGAGGAGGCCATGGCAGAAGTCGTGGCACAGGTCGCAGATACCAGAATCCGACAAATGTTGGAGCAATAACCAATTTTAGTATATACGGCAATACGACGTATTATTTTTACCAATGAAACAGGATGACAAAAAAGTTATCTGAACGCAGTATGTTTGAATTGAAAAGTATATTTAAGGACTGTAAGGACTGTAACTCCATTACGGTTTTCAAGATTTGCAAGTCCTCAATTCTTTCGCAAACCTGAATTGATTACAAATAAAATAGCTATCTTTGCCAAGTGTTTTATTCAATCAGATATTATCAAAAAGAGCATAGCTGTGAACGCCCTCTGGCATATTCGGATGGCTGTATTCGGATATGTACGGCCAGCATTGCCACATCACGAATAAAATTTGACAGTATTGGAAAATCTTTGTAACATTTCAAAATTGTATATTTTGACTGCATAAACTTTTTTCAGTTCTGTTACAGTTTACTCTCGGCTTATAATTGAGCACTCAATTACTACTAGTAGTAAAATTATTACCACGATACAACAATATTTCAATATCAAGGTACTTACTGCAGTTGGTAAACACATTGAAAGATTAGGAAATAATACTAATTTAACCTCAAAAACTACAAGTCCGCGTTGCTGAACTTTCTTCTTTCCACTTATAATATATTTTATAGCTAAAAATTAAGTGAGTATAGAGCATTTTACCAAAATCATATTGTTGTAAAGTGTACCTACATATATCGCGGGTATGCGTAACCCGTGGACTTGCTGTCAATGCTGTCAAATAGCTTATTGTCAGAGTAGCCTTCTCAATTAGGCTTGGACCCACTGGTCGATCTAAACTACTCACGTATTACTACTCATCACTACTCATCACAACTACTATGGACAATATGGCGATGCAGCATCACGAAGCTCCAAGAGGCCCCTTTATTTTCATTTATGAGAAATGATTTTAGGCTGGAAAAGGCTTCAATCGGCAAAAGAGAGTACCATTATGGTCCCTGTGGTGTTGGTTTTTGAAACAAAGCTGTTATAGTTATAGTTATAGCCATAAAAAAACGGGTAAAAGGCGTCCATCGTTCTCGTTTGGGCCAGATTTGGTACATTAATATTGATAAAAAAACAACATGATCTCATAAAAACACAGCCACGAAGACTTTTATTGGACATTTATTCTTCTTTCGATTGACATCTTTCATGATCCAAAATCATTTCATACCAGCGAGAAATATGGGGCCTCCTCAACCCATATTTCGGCCCAATTTTGTCGGGAACGCACTCTCCAGTACCACGACGACCGGAGTCTAGCCCCCTGAACTTTTGGAAATTTCCATTTTTATGAACACTGGGCGGATACTGCAAATACATAATAATACAATTTCTGTTTCATCCATTTATTTTCAAACTTCACAAAATATAATACAATGTTATTTATAATATACAGAATAGAGAGGAAACGATGAAAACATTAGTGTATAATTAAAATGACTAGAAAATTATTAAACTTATGTACAGTGGACAAGGAAAGTACTTGCACACCCAGCGTTTTTGGGATAAACGTTCTTAAACAAAAAAAACTCTTCTCTGTAAATAGAAATACATTTTCATCAACAAGAAAGTACTCTTTAAAAAAAATTACATTTCCTTAGGCGAGACAGTTTTTGTTTCTTCAAAAATGAATTCTAAAAACACTGGATGCGCTAATAGTTTTGTAAATGGATGTGCAAGTTATTTCTAAATTAATATTATTATGACTAGAACGTTCAGGAAAAATTCGATCGCAAGAATTGCAAGCTATGTAACTATAACCAATCTGTCTTCCGTAACCTGTTCGATTGAGGACAATGGACATTCGAAACAAACATAATTGATCAACAATGTGCCATAACTCCTTACAAATAGAGAACAACGGAGTACAAGTATTACTGACCATACACATACCTATTTGGAATATTTCTAACACAAGATTTATATATATATATATGTATATACATATAGGGTACGGTTATCTAAATCGCATTAGCGGACCAAAATTGAATGTGTCAATATAAATCTGACAGTATTGTACTCATTATCAATTTTCGCAAACATAACTATGTGCTTTACCTTTTCTGCAATTCGATTACAAAACGTGCCAAAAAATAGTATGAATGTAAAGACTTTTCTGTAATCATTAATAATAAGTCTGATTTTTGCTATCCCTTGAAGGTGTCAACTAATTTAATAAAAACGGATAGCTGTACGTGTGGAGCTTTAGGCAGGGGGATGCGATTATAAACGGCTGCAATTTTGGCAACCTTACCAAAATATATACATTATCCATCGAAAAATAGTTAGTAATAATTTAACATAATCTGAATGAAATCGGATGTTGTTGGCCAATAGTTGGTACGGAAAATGAGAACCAATATTAGCAGACGCCAAAGAAATATTATCCACTTTACGTTAGACAAAATGTGGTGTTACGACAGTGCTGATACAAAGCCAAGTGAATCACCCTGTACAAACGTAGTTAAAACTTGCGGTCAGAGTTCACGAGTAGATAATACTTTCTTATATGTATTTGGCTTTGGAATAGCTGATAGAACGACAACCACCTTAAATGTGACCGGAATGTAGGTGGGATCGGCGCGGAGAGATCTGGGGACGACAGCCATAGGATTAATGGGGTTTCCGGGCTACTGTAGGACGCATTTAGAGGAGTGCCGGCAAAAAGGTGAAGGCGGGTGGCAGGCGGTAATTTTACAGTCGAATAAAGCCACGATCCGTCGCGTCGTTTGCCTGACAAAAAGCGGAAACAGATGCACTCCCTCTCCCTGTCACTGTCTCTGTCTCTCCTCTCCTCTCCCCACCACTTCTGTCCCCACTACGGCGCTGCCCCGTCAGCCATGCGTCCCCGTTGGTGGTGACGCCGTCCCCTCAGACATTGCGTCGACTTAAAGGGTGATCCCGCTTGCCCTTTCCGTGATTTATGGACAGTCGTTGCGACTCCATCTACTTGACCCCTTCACCTCGTTAGAAAGGATAATGTATGAATTCATGAGTGGCTAACCTCGAGCGCAGTCGGCCGAAATCCGACTTCGAACCGACTGACCGACCGCGTGCATGTTGTCCGCAAGAAAACTACTTACGTTCTCCCAAACAACACACCTCATCTTTAGAGACGTCTTCTTTATACGATTTTCGCGTCTGCACATTTTACGACATTCGTAGGACGTTTTAAAGATGTTCTGCTGAAGACGTTTCAGATATGTCCACATTTTTTCATTTTTATGGCTGCCTTTCTACGATACTCTTAGAGCGACGCAAAGACGTGTCGAGTAAAAGACGTTTCAACAATGTCTGAACTTTATATTTTTTGAACGTTTTAAAAATGCCCTTAATATGTGGTTGATCAGTAATTACAAATTGTTTCAATGCCTTTAGAATATAATACCGTAATATATATTGGAATTCCTACCATTTGTATTAAAGATGCATTTAAAACGACTTCTAAATGTCTCCTTACAGCTTAGTCAGAACGGTTTCTAAACGTGTTAGAGATATATTTGTAACGTCTTTTATGCATCTCTTTAGTCGTATATTGTGGACATCTTTAACGTCTTCCACTTTGTGACATTAGATGTTTGTCAAAGGTAGACGCGAGACGTTTTTGGGACATTGGCGGACATCCCAAAGACGGCGCGAATATCTTTATCGCGCGTTTTAAAGACGTTTCTAAAACGTTACTGTGCCATCTGGGTTCTTACAAGAAGAGTGTTAAGACCTGTTAGGCTGATAACTGTGCGTTTTTTTTTCTAAGTTCGTAACCGATGTAGAACACTTCTTAAAAAAATGGACTACCATGATCAATTATTGCTATTTTCTAAAAATCATTGAAAAGCTAGATTTTGCCACAACAGGCGAATTATTAGGAATTGGCAGCTTTAAAATACGAAGCAAATCATTTATGGCTACATGAGAAATATTGTGTTTGAATGACCATTTTGATCATTCTTCTTTGATATTTGTTTCAGTTTTATCAGCCTGATTTTTAAGATTTGTAGTGCTACTAGTTTCCAATGTGTGTTCATCTACATTCTGCTTATTTTCAAGGATTTCATCATTTACCATATTAGAAATATCAATATTTTCGTAGCTACTTTTCGAATCAGCAGGTTCTGTTTCAATATTGGAAAAATTAGAGGTATCTTATAAGTTACCGACATTATTATCGAGTGACGATGGGAAATTACATTCTTTATACGAACGGTGAGATCTTTTGGTACACGTATAATGTTTTTGTAGGTAAGAGTTTTTACTCATCTTTATAAATAAATGAAGTATGTCGACGTTTTTAGGAAATTGAAATAAAAGAAATCGATAAACTGCTTGAGCTCTGTCGCGACACGTGCAGTCGTAATTGCACTGAAAACAGATTTTTATAACATTGAAATAACTCCATTAAGTACTGATAGCGATGAATACACTTAGCTTCGACAAGAATAGTTGCTTAAAGAAGAAATAATACATAAAATTGGCACAACTTTTTGTTTAACACCACGTGCACCTGCAATCCTCGGAGTCCAGATCGGAAAGAAAAACCCTCTACACATGGACAACATACTTGACCATTGCAGATTCGTTAAGAAACAAATGAAGAGTGACTCAGCCTCACTGACACACTCGATCCCCTCTGTAGGAGACGTGTGTGACGATAAAGCAGCAAGGGAAATAGGCGGTAAGCCGCCATTGTACATTATAAATATGTATGTATCTACCGCAAACATCCAAACTTGTCGATGTGCAAAAGTTTTACACAACTATTTTAACAGGAAATATAATGACTAATAAAAACATAAGTCATATGTTTTATTAACATACCTTAATTCATATTATGAGTAAATGTCTTGCAATTGCATTACTAAAGACGTCTTTAAGACGTTGCAAAGATATAAAACCGGGATATTGTTAAGATGCTCCGACCGGACGTCTTTGGAACGTTCTAATAATGTCGCAAGACGTTCAGACGTAAAAATGACGTGAAGAAGACGTCTTAAAAACGTTGTGTGCTATTTGGGTATACTTCTGTATGCAATGATTCGTGTTAATATGTTAGTACTCATCTCGAAACCCATTCGGATTTCATCATTCGTTTTGTTTAATAATTACATTATACAATTTTCATCTAATATTAATTACGTAATTACATATGTCTATTTTCTTTATGTAATATTGCTCAGTTTTAAGTGAATACCGGAAAGAACTCTGATGGTATTAACGGAAACACCAGAACAAGTATATTTCGCTAGTAACAACATACTGTAATTATCCGATGTTTCGTGGTGATAATGGAATAACGACTTCCTGCTTCACACCGTACGTGAGTGATGATGCGGAATTAAGGTCCATTGTCGTCGTAATTTGTGATCAATCGCACTAATCACTGTGAGTGCTATGCAAACCTGAAATTACCGTAAAACAATATGTCGCTGTTTTACAAATATTCCAATTATGATTTTGTTGCAACATACGACCAAATCACATTACATCTAAATTGGTTATTGTTAGAATTGCAATATCTTAATTCAAGTGTCTAGAACATTGTCTACACAAAATTTGGAGCAAAAATGTTAGCAATTTTGATTCATTTAATTTCAAACATAACCTTGTTTGTGTAGTATCTTTATTGGATATAGAAATGTAACGTTTCGTTTTACTGTTTAGATGTCAGGAGTCTGCATTGAGAATTCACACGTATATAAATTCCTGTATATCCATAATATTCTATTAACAATATTTTACGTAATTTCTTAAGTAACGATGCGAGAAAAAATGACTGCCATGAACGTAGACAGATAAAAAGTATTGTTTATCTCACTCTTAGAATCATTCGCCAATTATTACTTCTATTGAAAGCAACTGTTCTTCACTGTGACTGCAAACAATATAACGCAATGGATTCGATTTTTTAAATCATTACCAGACGGATAAATCGATTTCAATGAAAATAACGACAATGAAATTAGCCTATTCAAATTTACATCATGAATTTGTGTAACACTTTGTGTAACTCTGTAACTTGTGTGTGTCGCCGTAATGTTTCGGTTTCGAATAGCATTGCTCACTTTCTTATTGTCTCATTCTCATTGTCCCCCTATCTATTCTTGGTTTCGTTTACTGGTTCAAGATTAGAACGCGCAGTTTCGGCGGCAGTAAGGTTACGTGCTCAGCGAATCAAAGAAACTTTAAGTAAACCTAATTAAATCTCATTTGGTAAATGTCGAAGTTCAACAGTTTTACAATAAATATGTCGTTAAATAAATATGCTGTAAAATTTTGGTATACTTTCATTTGAATTAAATAATCTAGGTTAGGTTAGACTTATTTGTTAGGTTAATGGTACACTCCATTTCTAAAATCAATATAATAAATGAAGTCTCATATCGAAAAATAATTTATAATGATGATTGCACAGAATGAATGCGGAATTGGAGGAAGCCAGGCAATGATCTATTTTAAAGAATAATGGGTTTTCCCTTATTCTTGTTACCGTTTACGTAAAAAATTTCGTAACCCTGGAAATATCTCATAAGTTTAGGGTGAAACATATAGCCTATACTAATCTATAGTTCTACACATTCATAGTACTTGTGAAAGATGTCTCAATATTAATGCAAGCCCCTGTATCACCCTTCTGGCACAAGAGAAACCAATTCGAAGAAATTTGTGATGAGTAGATTTCGAATGTTTATGCAAATGCATATTTTTATAGGAAAGAGGTAAAGTTATAGCACCTGCACACAAATTTTTTGTATCATTAGAGGATTTTAAAAATATAGTTTTTATATTGCATATTTGTTTTGCATATTGTGTCTAAACGGCATATGCACTAACTCATCGTTATGTCACGATACATCATCTTACACGATAATGTCTGTAAGTATCGTGATAACGTATTATCGATATATATTAGTAATCACAAATTATCAATCACCGATTGTATATATCCTGCATATTTGGCGCATATTTGCTTACATGTTTCTTGCATACTCGTTATATATTCTCACATATTTTGGTTATATAAACAGCCGCAGTTTAGTGATGAGCATAAACGTACATACTTCGAGGTTAGGGCACAATGAAATTGAATGGTCCAAGTGGGTTCCTCGATATAGAGGTCGATTTCGGCGAGTCTGTGCTTACACTCGCGTCGACAATGAGCATAACTCGTGCTTTCGTCAGTAATCCTCTGTGAAGAAAACTGCACAGCAAGGTTCCTCGTGCAGAGAAAGAGGACAGCGGCACCCGCAGGCGAAGGGTGCTTCGAACGGATTAGTAAGTGCCAACGAATTCAATAGTATCCGCAGTACAGCCTTTTCACACCAGTGCTCGTGCAGCACCACAAAACAGCCGGGCGACACCTCAGTCAGAGGAACAAATTGCTTCTCATCGGGGATTACATTCGGCATCGAGTCCTTTCTCGTGTAAACCAACGAAACGGAAATGAGTCTCAAGAGGCTCTCGAAAGTTTTGCCAGATGTTCGTAGAATCGAACTGAATGTGGTTTTCAATCGTTTTAAATGTCATTTCACATCGTATATTGTAACTTGACTAGTACGAAAGAACGAGCTCTTGGTTGCAAGCTTAGAAAGTTTTCTTAGAAAGAGTGTTCGATAATTAAATTTAAATGTAAAGTAAGAAATAACCTTTAATTCTTGAAAGATGATTCTTGATGGAAAAGGTTCTTTTAAAGACTGTCATTGGCATTATAGTAGTCTAAATAAAAGTTGACTATCTAATTATGATATTGTTTTTACTTCTTGCCTCTCCTTTTCTATCTTATACATATACATGTGCTCCAAAACCTAAGATGCAAAATCATTTATGCTTGTTGATTCCGAAAAAACCAAAACTATAATTTTGCAACCAATAATTATTCTGAGAAACCAGGACATTCATATCATTTTTATGCAAATTCACCACATGAGTGGAAAGAAGTATTGCCCTTTTCTGACTGTATATCTTTTCGACATTCTAAAACTGTCTTCAGTATACGGTTGTTTGGTAATTGCACATTATTCCAATAGTATGAATGAATAATCTGGAAATTGGTTGTTTTCTCCAAACAAAACGTTGATTTTACTCAACTAACATCCTGAAATACTGCTTTTACAATAATATAGTATAGTAATATATATTGAAAGTCCTATCATTCACGTATCAAAGACGTATTTAAAACGGCTTCTACATGTCTTCTTGCAAGAAGCCGAGACATGGTTAAAACTTGTTCTAGACTTGTTAGAGATGTATTTGTAACGTCTTTTATGTATCTCTTCAGACGTATATGTATTGTGGACACCTTTAAAATGTTCCACTTTGTAACATCGGATGTTTGTCAAAGGTTAGATACGTGGGACGTTTTTGAGACATTGGTGGACATCCCAAAAACGACGCGAATATATCTCTCGGACGTTGTAAAGACGTTTTTGAAACGTCATTGTGGTATCTGGGTTGTACATCTGCTAATTAGAAGTGGACTGCGTGGAGTGAGATGCTGCGGTTAGGAAGAGTGCGGGAAAGGGCCGATGTTTTTGAAGAGGAGAGTCGTTTGGTTGGTCGCCAAGTCTGTGGGGCCACGTCAGAGACAGCAGTGTGAAAGGGTTGATAGCTCGCGAACCGGTTCCGCGCTGCTTCGTTGCGCTTTCTCGTCTGCGCGCAGACTTTTTCTCCGCAGCGGCAGGAAGACTTTGACGTGGTCGTCAGTTGCACGCCGTCCCTCCTGCCATTCGGCCAATGATACTTATCGGATAGAGAAGTGTGCGTTTCAGCGGTAACACCGGCGGACGCGCGGAATGCCTGCGATTTTAATTAAAGCCCGCTACCGGTGGAACATGCTCGCTCCAAAGTCTTGTCCGTAATGATTTCGTTATTTCATATTGGCTGATGGAAAACTAATGGCCGTAGAAGTCATTCATCGAAACGTACTGCGTAGAATTCGTTGTTATCTGTAGTCATTGTTTTTAATAGATTGCACATTTTGGTAAGGAATGGCTGTTGTAATTTAAGATTTAACATTGAGTGTTATTATATGTGTTTTTATATTATTATATGGTTTATTTAAGTAGTATTTGGCTTTTTCGTTCATCCAGTTAAATCATTACATAATTCATTTTCCTTTTCTTGTATCAGTAAAGCGAAAGAAACATTCTTACGTGTATACATCGTAGTACACATATTTATGAATATTGCACTGGTTTACCTTCATCTTTATTTACTTATTTGTGAATGAAGAATTCAATTACAGTCAAATATTAGAGCATAGAGGTGAAATCAGCACTATTTCGGATTCTCGCAATTTGTAAAAATCAACAAAACTTGTTACAGTATCCTATACACATTAATAGCCGCGCAAAGAAACTTATTTAAAGTCCGTAATTTTTTATGGGTAATATTTAGAACTGTTTGACATTGCTTCGTCATTTCGAAGCAATTATATTCTGCTAAGTAGTTGCGAGCTAACGGATTTTAGGGGAGCTAAATATCGATCCAATAAATAGGCGTTAATAAAATATAAATTGTTCTTTGTTAACTTGAAAGATAATTTGGTTTTCTGAGGAAATAGTGTAAGTTTGCATACCGTTAAGTTAAATTGTTTGTTGTAAATCTCCTAATTCGCAATGGAATTAAGAATTGCTTCCAATAAACAATTATCTATAGCCGAAACAAGCGATTCTAATAAATATATAAATATGTTTCGCTAATAATAATATTTCCATCAGTTACTAGAATTGATGGCGAGGCATTCTCATTTAATTGTGAGTGAGTATCGTTGTACTACTTACATTGAAAATTGCATCTTTGGAATCTTTTAATGATCCCCTTTTTATCTTGGATGACAGGGCTTGGGAAACGTCTTTCTCTTTCGGCTCAATTTCATTCTATCAATGTTTCTTGGAGTCGTTAGGGAGACGCTTTATAAATCAATAAAAAAGCAGCCGATATCCAACTTGCTATTTCGTTATAATGCATACATAGGATAAGATTGCCAAAATCGCACATGTTTTTTATTAAATTTAAATTTAAAATTTAAAATTTTTATTAAATTAGTTTACACCTTCAGAGTATAATAGTGGTATTTTAATTATCTTTAAACATTTGCTGCAAAAGACAGAGTTATTATTAATGCTTACAGAAAAGTCGTTACATTGATGCTACTTTTTGATACATTTTCTAGTTGAATTGCAGAAAAGGTAAGGCGCATAGTCATGTTTTCGAAAATTGGGAGTGGCTACCATAATGTTACATTTAGATTGACACATTAGATCTTCTTTTCCAGTAATGTTTCAAAGATTATTAAATAAAAAAACTATAATATTGCCAGGTATCTTAAATCGCACCGCTCCGCTGTTGCTCAAATCGCATCGGTGCGATTTTCTTTCTTGTTATGACATTGCTACTGTTTTATACTGCATTCTGTAGCCGACTTGCAGAAAAGATAAGATAAATAGTAATGCTTGGTGAAACTGGTAATGGTTACAATATTGTTAGATTTAGTTCCCAAAAATAGGTATTTTTGCTAACATTTTACCCCGTTCTTCCGTGTTCTTCAATGGTTTCCTTTACTAATTTATTGGTTTGTATATAAATATTTTATTAAAATGTCTATTTTAGATATTGACATTAATGCGTCGATTGCAAATATTAATCTATTTAGTTTGTTACCTCTACAAATAAGAATTATTTATTTTATTTTCCTCTAGCTGCAAAATACTTATTGAAATTATCATTTCCCATTGGCGGGCGATTTTGGCAACCTGGGTTGCGATTTCGGATACCAAATGTCTCAATCGTGCCATTTAGAAGGTTTACAAAATCAATTATTTTCAAACTGATCACCATATATTAAAATTATAACAAAATTACTTGAGAAAAGGGAAATATTGCCGCTTATTACGTCGTAAAGAATATAAAAATATGATTCTTCATCTCTGAGTAATAAGTTCTAAAGTGACACGTGGGTCGATTTAGGCAACCTTCCGCTGTAAACCTTGTGGTTGGTTCACATATAAGCCTTATACTTGATTTACAAGTCTAAATAATAGTCAAACAGCATCAAAATGAAACTTGTCACTTTCATAGTATGCCTAGTGTAGAAAGTCGGTAATATTATTGTTGATACATCCGAAGAACGGTGTACTCGAAGAGTCAGGTTTGGTTACGCATCAAATCAGCGAAATTCAAGGGAAGCGAGCTGGAATAAAGGATCAAAAGAGTCGTTCAAGAGGTAACTGATTGGATCCAGTGTGGTAAAGAGTAATGCGTCACGGAGTCGGCGTACAAAAAGTGCCCCCGGAGGGTCTGGATGCTAATTATTTCCTGCAGCCAGTTTCCAATGATTTATGTAATCTGACTGCACAATAGGATCAACCGAAACTGGATTCAAAAGGGGAGCACGCGTCCGTACATATCTGCCAATTCGCAGCACGAACTCTTAGAACCCACAAAACCGCATTAAGTTCTGAAAAGTTTTGCAAAATCGTAAGTAGAAAAAGTGTCTACATGAATCGGTAAAACATTTTTGTAGAATAAATAAGTAATTATCATACATTTATTAGAAACTTGTGATTAATAAACTTTGTGTGCATTTCAGTTTAATCGAATGTAATTGAAGGCATGTAACAAAGAATGGGTCACTTGTGCTACAAAAGCATGTATTAATAATTTAAAAACAGTAATTGAACGTCAATTTTTTAATAGTCAATCTATAAACATATCGAAATGTTTTCCTTCTTTTCTTAAAACAAGCCCCTCTAATTTATGATTATAATTCACTTGGGAAAAAATCACCTAAATTCAAAACCGCCCTATCCGGAACTTTTATGGTTTTTAACAGAAAGTAAGTGACATTGCAAAATATGACAGTTTATACAAGCAATCAAATATTCTATTACGAACTTAACTAAGTTACACCAAATTATATTACCAATTTCAAAAAAATATGGCGATAAGAAGCCCAAAACACTTTAAAAGTATTAGCCTTGGAAACGATTTTGTATGAAATTATTTTATTTATAACATTCCATTTTTAATATTGTATCGATGGTGTGATTATGTCAATTATTTCTTGCATAGAATTATGTCGACACCAACTTATGCATCACCACAATGTTTTACATTCGTTCATAGAATAAACCACTTAATAAGGTATTTTCAATTATATTAATTATAGTTCAACACCTTCAGAATCCCAGACTTTCTAATATCGACATTGCAATGTGTCCTTTAATTACACGTTCCTTAATGTCTTCGACAGCTGGAACGAACGGGAAAATAATTCTTTCAATATCGTCGGTGCACAGTGCACGCCGTTTGTCCGCAGAACGATTTTCCAGAAATAGCGGAACCAACTGCTAACGCGTCAAGATTTACAGAGCGCGCATGACCTCGCCGGTGTCAGTTGGCGGGAGAGAAAGGGAACGAACGACGGGCCAAATAATAGATGGCAAAAACAGCAAAAACCTGTCGTAACAATTTCGAAAAAATCCAAACAGGCATACCAAAGCTCCACTCTCTCGTGGTATTGGTGCTTTGTTGTCGAGAATGTCCCTGGAACTTTTTGCGAGGACTGTAAAACTTTTGTCACTTTGTAACCAACATAATCATTGTTTCTCACGAACGAATCGTGTTTGAGCCATGTTATGAAAGCCGTCAGTGATTGTGTAACTGATGTTTATTATGTAGTCTTTCATATAGATACACTGAAAAACAGGAAAATTTTTATTCATTTCTTTGAAAGGCAAATAATTGCTTCGCAATAAATTATTTCATGCTTATTAAAGGAGATAGTTTGAAGTAAATTGTTTATAAGTATATTATATGCATGAGTAACTGAGTGAACCATTAAGTTTTCTTAAGTAGACGGACGATAAAATACTTTGATATTGGCGCCGGTTATTAAATTTTTAATTTTTGAGGAAGTTATCCACTTTTTTTAATAACCGAATGCGAGTAAATGGCATGTCGAAAATAGCAGAATTCACAGTGTGATACAAATTAAGAAGTTCATTGTAATCAAAGTTAATGTTGGTTCCGAAATGGCTGCTTTGGAACCCTACTGTTTTTTTCTTATGCATGTAAAATAGTAACACATTACCCATATTAATTTCAGATTCATGTGATGGTTTATCGATTCGCTTATAAAAAATATTCTGTTTTAGCACTGGAAAATACAGTTTTCGACTATTATACTCTTGTACTTTCAACTCCTCCGTTTAGGTACATTTTTTATATATTGTGCTCCATTGAATATACGGTTATTTAACAATATTTACACGGAACAATAAACAACATTTACATAACATTGTTTTGTTGATGCTAACCAACCCCATACACAGGGTTGATTGCCACATAATTTTTACATGATTAATTATTTTTCAAAACTCTTAAGTTTTTAACTTGGGACTTCAAACTTCTGGGATTGTCAGACGAAGGTATGAACTTCTTACAAATATTTTAAATCTTTAAGGAAATCTAACTGAAAATTAATGAAAATTCACTAAGTGAAAACGGTGCCAACTAGGGCCGGTCTTCACCCTAAACGAGCGAGATTGTTTTAAAATTATCTTTTCCAAGGATTACAGTTAATGCTACGAAACTATGATGTAAACGAATCCGATATCTCTGATGAGTGTTCATCTCTGGTGAAGCGGATGCGTTAGGATATTGAGTTACGGCAGAAGATGGAAAGCTGATGGGACTAGGCGGTAACCGTTGGAATGGATGTTGTCAAAATTCTTATTTCCCACCAGGACGGCAAAGGATCTTGTCTGCAAGACGGATAAAGTCCATTTACTCTCTTGCAGCCCGAGGCGAGGTTAGGAACGTGGCACGTGCGCCCGCGCGAGCGCGCTCGTCGCCGGGAAACTTTCCGGAGCAGTATTGCGCTGAATTATATCTTTGATTTGTCGAGCGTGATTAAATGTCGGCTAAATTGGATCGCAGCCTGCAAATTGCGTTCCAGAATTGATATAACTCAAATTATAGCCCCTGTATATTCCTCGCGCAATTGTTGGTCCTCCCTTTTCCTTTATTGTTCCTGACGCACCATCTTCGCCCCCTTATCTTCTTCTAAGCGCAGGGAAGACTCGATTAACCCTCGCGGCCCTTCTCCAGATATCTCGTTACTCCCGAGTTATCTACTAATGCTCTCCCAATTCGATGGACACGCTTGTTTCTGCCAAAATTCAGCAACGATAAAGCAGGGACGAACATTTAAGGGGAGACACCTACCTAGATGCCTGAAAAATAAATGTATTTTCGAGAATTTTTGTCCAAAAGCTTGCGTATGTGATCGATCAATATTTTTTTTACTTCAAGAGGCATCTTTTGCGAAAATTTTAATAATTGTTTCATTCACATATAAGTAGTTAATAAGTGCAACTAATTAATTTATTGTAACACCTTTTAACATTGTTTTGCCGCAACCGCTGTTGCTCAGTACTGGATCATTTAAAATCAAAAAATAATACGTGTTTGGATAGCGTACTACATACCTCGGACCCTATAGCTTTTAGCAATAAAAAATGCAATAGAATGGCGCTGGATTATACACGAAATAAATATTTTTTTCCCAAACAATTGCCTCTTTTTCATTTAGAAAAAAACTGGAGCATACATGAAAAATTTGATTAAAATCTAACAAGATTGCAAATATTGTTCTTTACGAACTAATATCCACGAAATTGTATTTAAACTCAATGTTAATTATTTGGGTTAAATATAGTCGATAATTTATTGCCCTTCTAACACGACTTATTTGCCATATGTACTCCACTTGCAAGCAACGCAGGAGATCAAAATTATTAAATACGCAAGGTTGAAAGGAGCAGCACAAAGACACACTCCAGACATTGAAAAGAACACGCGTTGATGGGTGAACTGGCAAGTTCTTTTCCTTTACTATTACTTTCACCAAGCTCTCTATTCGAAACTTCCGAGTACGAGTCTATACGGACTGTCATCGAAATGCTATTTTTTCGGAAACTTGAACACGGGTGAAGAAAAGGTTCTTAAATAGTTGGAGTCAAGCGTCGACCTGACCTAAGTGTCCGGCAGCGGATGTACCAACAGGCACATTTCCGTTTGTGAATGGCCGATTCCACTCGAGTCCCTCTGGTTGCTGCACCTTTGATGCCCTCTTAGTGACAAAAACCTCTCGCAAAGTACCTAAAGACGTTTTTTGTCCTCACGCGACTGCCATGCTGTTCCCTTTTCAGTGAATACGAACAAATGTACAGGGTGTTCAAGAAATATGAGGGGGGTTTTCGATTTATGGACTATTTATCTTGGCGAATCTGTCGCATTTGATACTAAATGTACAACGTCCGGTCAAATGACCGGTTTTAAAATTCGATTCAACTATGCACTTTTCTTCATTCTTATTAACACTAATCGTATCGATTGTTTATATATAGTTATTTCTACCGTAAGCTGTCGGATAACCGGTTGTAAAATAAAGGTAGTATTTTTCTAATCCTCGCATAGCCAATTGTTATTTTAATACGAAAACAAATGCACAAAGTAACATTTAGATAGTAATAAAGAAATTATAAACTTAGATTTTTATTTTCAATAAGAACGAAAGAAACAAGTGCACCGTACAATTGAAGTTTAAAACCGGTCAATTGACTGTGCGTTGGAACGGCTAATCTTAAAAGTAAAAATTAGAATATAGGATTTTATTTACATGTTATCTAAATATTATTTAATATGACAAATTTTGTAAATATGATTTTTATTTTATAACCGGTTATTTGATCGGTTACCGTAGAAATACGTATAAATAAAATGTAGTTCTTGTAGGCAGGACACTAGATATATTATAAAATCTCAAACTTTCATTGTCCTATTTCATTCATCTCTTTTTCGTTCCATGGCTAACAGTATTATAATCTTGTTTATCATAAAATGCATGTGTTCATGCGGAAAGAATTCGGGATAAGAATTTTACTCTTTCTTCCACCACGAAATGGTGACGAAGAATATTAGTCTAATCAATTCTGTTACTTCATTTGCCAGATAATAACAAGATGGGACACATGAGAATCATTCACCTACACTACACTAAAAATAAAAAACCACATGTCTGCGATAATTGCGAAATCTATTCAATAGTCGGACACTTTGTCTGTCAGTGCATCAATTTGCTGGATAATTGGAAAACATTAAAAGTGCTAAATCAAATCAAATCTCTTTTTATAGTAACGAAATAATTCCAAAAATCTATTTCAATTTGCAAAAACCAGAAAATTCATAGAGTTTGTATAACTAAATCGCAGTTTAATTAAGTTTTATTTATTTAGTTATAAATAACCGTTGCACCTATGCAAATAATATGTTCGTTAATATTCTAAATTAGTGGATAAGGTTTCAACCAAAACACAAATAATGCATTAAAAGTCCAATTCTCAATTTTATAGGTTGCGAGTTTTGTTCATAAATACTTCGAAAGTAAAGTAGTCTATCATTTGCCACTAGAAAATGGACGTGGAAGGTCGTTCGTATTGCATGCCAAAATACATTTGCTTGCAAGATCGTTTTGGGTCACTCTGTATGTATCGCACGCCAGTTGCTCCAACAGTGTTGGCGCCGTTCGCGACTGCCGGGCATTCATCATTGCCCTAATGCGTCCGAGTATGGTCGTTTTCCTGAGAAAGCTTAAGAATACTCGAAAGAAATGGGGAATGATGTTCTACAGCTAAGGACACTTGAACATCCAAAATTGGAAACTAAGTGCTTGTCTAAAATTGGCGTCGGACATTAATATGGAAGCGCTTTCATGTTGCCATGCATATCATCAGATACAGTCAGTAAACCGGAACTGCCAGCCAATGTATCATAATTAAGACAGACATTTTGCTGCACCGGAAATTCCTATCAATCTTTGGAATCTCTACGTTTAAGTTAATTTTGGTAAATTAGAACACTATCCTGTATTGAAACCGTAAGAGAGAAATGAGAAATTACAGTTAAATGTAACTACTGAAAAAGTGTTTTGCAACTTACGATTTTGAAGAAGGAGAAGTATTCCATATTCGAATTTTAATTATGGTCCAATTCGTTATTCAGTCTTTGAATTTCAAAGTTTAAATACCCACTTACTTTCAGATTGTGATAAGTCTACTGAAATTTTGTTGTAATGATAGAGAATTTCGGAGAATATGATGTAAACAATTTAACATAAGAATGATAGCGTCATTATTTATATATGCATTCACAATATATATAACATACTTTTGTAACACAAATGATAGCTTTGTTTCTTTTAAATTAAATATGCCGGATTTTCTTTTGAAGTAGTATTAACTTTTTCATTGAGCATTTTTCTCAATATCAGAAATCAACATCATTTTTTGGTAAATTATATTTCTTTCATTTTGACTCAGTAGCAAGAAGATGAAATGTCGAACGCCTCTTTAAAATAGTTATCCTTTGTACATTTTTAATTTTCTCTATGGAAACTATTTGTATATCCCAAACACGTACACGCATATGTAACTATTCCCGAAGACGCATTAACCCTTTAACGGTTTTGAAGTGTATACCCGTTACGAGAAAAAATAAATTATCCATTGTTATAAAAATCGTTAGTATTATAATGAATAAAAAATGTGTTTCTTTTATTAAAACTAAGACATCAAAATGATAATAACTTTCTGAATTTTTATGAAAATATTATTATATCCAAAACAAATGAATTAAAATAATAGTAATAAGAATAAAATTGCAAGAAATTCAGTATATTCGCCATCGCTTAATTTTTAACTACGCAAGCAGTTGTACATTTTCAAGAAAAAAATCCATCGCTAAAGTTGTTAGCCGGCTCAACAGCATTGATTAAAGCAGTGAAGAGTATTTTGTTTTGCAGATAACTTGGTGATGTCGAGGTTCGATTTCACAGCGATCTTGTATAATGACAGATGCCGCGTGTGCTATGACTCAGAGGAAACTAGGTCGAATGGCAAACCGATTGGAATATTGATTGGTCGGACGATCCGGTATCGGAAAAGCGAGCGGATAACGATTGAAAAAGAGGTTAGCCAGGCGGCGACGGGAATCTGGGGAAGATCGACGTGGAAACGAATTAAATGATTAAGTATGATTGGCCGAATGGCAGCCGTCAGTGCAATTAGGGAGCAATCATTTCCACGGCAGCAAATTGTGTGGGCAGAGGACTGAACATTCTGCATATTGGGTTACTCGAAATCCAAACAGGGCGTTGATTCGTCTTCACGAAGTAATTGCAGGGGAGAATTCAGCCTGAGGCGCTTTAGTATCCACTCATAGGTTAGATCAAATTCTGTGTGGTATTCTGTATGGAATTCGATATAGTATGTAACCATTTTAAGGATTTTGCCCTCATAATAGATTAAATTAAATTCTGTATCGAATTTTCTATGAAATTCTATCTAACCTATTTTGGTATTTGAGTATTCTACCGTGAAAATAGGTTAGTTTGAACTCCATACCAAATTCAATACAATTTACTATCGCGGAAGAATTCTTAAATATTGGTCAAAATAATTTTCCGATATTCACTTATGTATACTAACCGAATTCCATACAGATTTTGAAATAGACTTCGATCTGACATTAAAATACTTTATAAATTTTGAACAATATTTTGTATTCTTCTAATATTTCAAAGAGTATGAATAATAAATTTTTATGTTATTATCAATACCGTGGTGAATTATAATAAAACTACTACTATTCTACATATACTGTGGTATACTATGAGTAAATACCGAATGTTTATCCAAGTATAGATTTTTATTTACTATTTATTAATTCCTATGTATTAAATACGTATTAAATATGCATTAAATATGCTTCAAATAACTGTTACCTTGTGCAGATGTAATTTAGCTTTGCTTAAACTTCAACAGTCTATTTATGTGTGTGGTCATTAATATCTTGAGGAAGTGGATGCGATATCATAACAAACATTATGTTTGTACCGTGTTGCAACCTTGGACAAAAACCGGTATAACCCAAGAAAATTCGGTTTGTACATTGCACGCTTCTTCAACTTTAATGAAATTCCACTCTGGTGGCTGGGTGTGCAAGTTAACTTTGTGCAATTTTCCACATACAAATATAGAACTGCCACATACGTTTTATAGAGAAAAATCAATATTATAACAATCAATGAATATGCTCCATGGGTAAGAGTTGAAACTCGATATTCTGAGTATTTCTGGTTCTGGAATAATGAATTTTCAAAAATGATGCACCCTACAGCGTGAATTGCGGTCCGCTTCGAATATGCAATTATAGAAATGTATGTATATTTAAATGACTTTATATTGCTCTATATTGCATTGACTCAATTCGTTCTATTAACGAACTGCATTGCAATTCATCGTGTCACCAACAAATCATATTATTATAAACAAAATGGAATACAAAACTAGTACAGAAGAGTCTAAGGACATAAAAATCATGCTATCGTAACACACTCAAGTAGAAAAGCAGATAAAAGTGGAAAAGATCCTTGCCGAAATATTGCGGCAATCAATTTTTGATAGTTATTCGAATACAGTGACGATTTTTTGCAAATGGTAATGGCAGACGCAAATCTCATGTCATTACTCTTCCAAATCTGTTTCGAGTCAACGTGAAAATTGGTGTAGCGTGCTGAACGAAATGAAGGGAACAGACGTATTTTATCAGAAATTTATCCAGATACTTATTCAAACACAGTGATGATTTTTTGCAAATATGAATGGCGGACATAAATCTCGCGTCATTACTCTTACAAATCTGTTTCGAGTCATCGTGGAAATTGGTGTAGCGTGCAAAACGAAATGAAGGGAACACACGTATTTTATCAGATATTTAGAATAGTCCGATAAATGCCGCCGAAAATACGGCAGCGGCACGCTGCGAACGCGAAACTACAGAATACGGCTAAGTGGCCATTAATTACAGTATTGAAAATTACAATAAATTCAAGCTCGCCAATCCGATTTTACTTCGTGAATTATATACACACACGGGCGAGCACACACACCGTCGCTCTCACCACTTTTAATAATAGCGACTATCTATAATGAATGTGGCAATGCCAAAGATAGCCAGGTTAACCGCAAATAACATTATCACAGCTTAGTACGCGCGTCTCCGCTTTAATTTTTGTTATTGGCTTGCTTGAATCACGTCCGATTTAAACTGTGACATGTTAATCAGCGAATTAAATGGTATCTAACATTAACGCCAACAGAAATATCTGGCACGCTATTTAAATTCGGACCCAGTCGTACCGCTGGTATTTCTGCACAAATGCTAGCAAAGAATAGTAGACAATCGCAAATATAAAATCTGTGGCAAGATGAACGAGCAGGGAAAGCCCAGCAGAGCAGAATGGTTAAAGGAATACACAGTATTCTACATACATATATGTATAACCTATTTCATTCAAATTTTCTACTTTCCGAAGATTCTCTCTTATTACTTTTATCGGCTTCTTTCATGCTAGCCTTCATGAATGAGAGATTTTACTGTATGAAAAATGTGGGAAACGATTATCTTCACGAACCAGTTTTCTTGTATTCTTACTTCTTAACCCTTTAACGGAGAACTTTTTCTTTAAAATGCGTAGTTAAAATCGAGCAATGACAAGTATACCCAATTTCTTGAAATTTTAATTGATATGTTTCAAATCTAACTATATTTTCATAAAGATGCAAAAAGTTATTGCCCATTTGATTTCATTATTTTAAAAGGAGAAACACATTTTCCGTTTGATCTAATAATTGCAATTTTTATCACAAAAGGTGAATTTATTTTTCCTCAGAATGAGTATACTCATCAAACAGCTATGAACGGTTAAATGTTCATGGAAGAATAAAAAAACACAAAATATAGAAAGAAAAACTAAAGGTTAGCATTTAGCCACTTCATTCAATTCATCACCCACAGAGGGCGGCAATTTCTTGCATACAATTGGGGATACTAATAGTGCTATTATTTGAAATAATATAATTTCGAATTATTGTACATCAAATCAACATAAACTGAGACATTCGCCATATTGAAACAAATGAAATGAGAAGTTGTTGGTGCAAATACGTCAATGAAGGTGTCATAGCGTCATTGCGAAAGCTCCTAACCTCTAAAAGAATCGACAGTTTAATTACAAGTCTCGAAATATACAATTGTGTATAATTAAACCCACTAAGACCAGAGTGCAGACACAAGACCATAATAGATTCCTCTCATGATGTTCGAAATAGATTTAACGCCACTTGTAAATCCTAATTACGATAATTTCCGGGACGGCAGCATTCTGCATATCAAACAAGGCGCTCTTTAAAAAGAAGACTGCTCTAATGAATAAATATTTGGCATCAGGGTTGTCTGGAAAGGACATTACGCCGGTGGGATTGTAAGCGTCAGCTCGGCATTAAAGTGAGAGTAATGATCAATCGGGCGAGGCGCGTCGCGCGGAGGCAGTCCAATTTTTCGTCGGTGTCCCAGAAAGAGTTTACGAGCGTGTGCGTGTGCAGATGCACAGCGCGTATTATGTATTCCGTACGCATAATGAAGAATTTCAGCGACAGGCTACAGCTGCTTTATAACTCTTGCCAGTCGGCTGTCAATCAAGCTGGTCTGCCGGGCAGTCGACTTGCCGGCAAGAAAGCCGAGCCTGGCTAAAAAAGAAGATTAATCGCCCGCTCCCACAAAGGATCCTCTGCTACACAATGGCTTGTTTGTGCCGGCGGCATTACAACAGTCATCCAGAAAATGCTGTGCGTTCACGCAGCGCCGCCGCTCGCCGCTCTGCTCCCGGAGAGCCCTTTCGGGGAGAGCCGGGCGCGCGTGATTAATTAGTTCCCTCGATGACCAGACGTATCCGCGCCGGCACACTTTCCACCGCCGGCACCATCGATAAAACTGACTCGACTCGACTTAACTCGAGTCGACTGGACTCTACTCGATTCGACGTAGTCTCCAATCCAGTCCGGGAGCGGGGTCGACGCCAGCGCGCTCTCGGTTAATGGATCGACGGGAAAGCACTTGCTACTGCTGTATTCAACTGAATCGAAGCTCAATCAGAAAATGTAATTCTAACTATTAGTAAAATACTAAATTCTATAAATAAATCTTCATATATATTTGGAAATAAATATATTTAACTTATTTAAACTAAATAAAAATCCTATAATACGATTTAAAAAACATATTATTTTATTAATTTTTGTCAAAAATAAATTTTCTTTTATAAACAATTTAATTGCCTCGCTGAGTGGCTAGAAAATGCCGAAAAAAAACCTCACTTATTAAAATTAAAATTATTAAACAATAAATCAAAATTGAATCAAATATAACAATTAATACATTTAAACCATAAATATACAGATTTGTGTAACAAATCATTAAAACTTTCATGAATTTATTTATCATTTCAAATAAGTTTGTAATGACGAAGGTAGGGTTTGTAGGAATAAGTCGCACAAGAACACAGGATGCTAGGGATGAATAAAAATAGGATTTATTGAGACGAGGATTCAAGACAGGATTGTACTAGGATGTTATATGTTTATAAGATTTTCATCGGTAACCTAGTAACGATTAGTCGACGCGAGGGCATCCGGCTTTCTTAGCCGATCTCTCCCATCTCCTACGATCAGGCGTCCGGCTTTCCTAGCCGAACAATCCCTTTCGTAGGGTAATATGGAAATACGCAAAACGACACGGTGCATTCGAGTAGTCCTCCAGTACTCTCCCTTTCGGACAGGTGACCGGCTTCATAACCGATCTCTCCCTTCCTCGGGGCGTCCTGGAGTAACTATCGGACTCTCCCGTGAATGACCGGTGTCCAGGTAGACCCTTGATCTCTCCTCGGGAAGGCGACCGGCTGTAATAGCCGATCTATCCATTCCAAGAGGCGTCCAGAGGTTAACTCCTGTACTCTCCTGCGTTGTCAGGCGGCTGATAGCAAAGCTTCGTCCTCTCCTTATTCTTTTGGGCTGTCATGGTCTTATCTCGTTCTCTCCCAAGAGAATCCGGCGAAAAAGGGGTGAACGCGTCCACGATTGCGATTCTTATACAGTGTCGTTACTAGGTAAGCCGAGCCGCCGCCGCAATCAACAACGCGGTATCCAAGCATGCGGCTGTTCGAATCGGAGCGGAGTCGTCGCTCCCCGAATCTTCGCGAATCCTCATGAAGCAATTTCAGAGGCGGCCCAAGGTATTGTTCTTTCTCAGGTTTTTTAAAATTTAAATACGACTCGCTATGTGTCCGGTGGCCATACCGACTGGCAAACACCTCGGACATTCTCATACTTTTGTTCCATATACGTATAAAAGTGTCCGGAGCTAGTTGGAACAGTTTTTACTTTGTGAATTTTAATTAATGTCCGGTTAGACTTACTCTGAAGTTTTAAAATATGATTAGTAGTTCATACCATCGGCCAGCCATCCCTGGAGTTTCAAATCCCAAATGAAAAAATGAAGTGTTTGACAAAGTATTTAATCCAATAATTACTGACTCCTATTTGTGCTACTGCTTCCACAAATTGGTGGATAACCATTGGTAGATGCACTGTACTTTTTTAATATTCCTAATAGAATATAACTGAATTATAGGTTCGGTAATACTGATATCACTGGTTCCACGGCAAATGCTGCATCCTACACATTTTCTTCGATAATAAATGCAATGAAGGTTGCGATAATCGTTTTATGTTTCCCATTTATTCAAATTGAAAAACTATACGCTTTCAGTACCAATCATAGAGGGCCAAAATTCTGTAACAAAATTTTTCTATATTTTTCATGTTATGAGAACATGTATTGTAGCATACAGTTCCATATTCACCACTAACGCATTATTATTTCGAGGCTTTTTGCGTTTCTGTTAACTCATTCATGACAAGAAAATTCAAATAAAGTTGAATTTCGGACTATAAAAATTAATAAATTATTAGAAGTGTCTTCAAGTGGAAAACATTTTTAAATAACTATAACTTTTAATAACCCTGTCTCTGCATTAACACTGTCCTACCACACTTTTTATGACACATATATGTTATACATATATTACAATGTGTATTGGAAATACAATATATTCTTGGGAACAATTAGAGTCCGAAATAGTGTCGAAAATATGGTTGGTATAGAGTATAGAACCTTGCCCGATTGAAACTCGGTTTGCTTACTTTTTTTAGATCGTCAAGTATCTTAGAGTAACAGTTATAATTTCACTTGCAAGTACTCTCTAAACACTATTTTCACACATTATTTCAGATTTTTAAACAAAAGAATTACAAAGTTGGAGAGGGAGTAACAGTCTGGCTGGTGGTTGGTGAACTACAGAACCCTACTAACTACATAATTTATAACTTAACAAAACAATATATGTGTAATTAAAATTGTTACATAATTTATAAGTATTCTGTGTATCTATAGCAAAATGTTAACAATAATGATTCAAAAGCAAGCGACTCCCACTGTACAAACTCCCGAAATTTGAAAAAAATGTGACAAAAGAAACTGTGCACAGGGACTGCGATGACTTGGCGCGGGCGAGTCATCAGAGGCCACATACATGCGAGAGGATAGACAGGATTCGACACCCTGTCTTTCGAGGAGCAGCGTGCACCGGAGAGAGAGAGAGAGAGTCGCTCATCCCGGCGGCGGGGTGATTGATTGTTCCCGAGAATTTCATAGCTCGCTAAGTCGAGCTCGAGAAAGTGGGAAACGTCCGTCGGGGTAATTAATTATCCCCGCGCTGATTTTCCACGGGAGATTCATGGCCCTAATGACGAAAGTTTCAGCCGCTGTCGCGCGACTTTGTTTACGGCGCGCCGTGTCGATAGTTGCATTATCTTAATGCCAGAGCTTCATCGCCTCTAATCTCGCCGTGATGATTGACAGTCTGCCGGATGGTGCTGCTTTAACCCTCTGTAGTTTAACTTTCTTTACCTGAGCAAAAAAATTATCTAACGTGAAACAAGCAACTGATAATATTGATGTATGAATTAACAATTAATTAATAAAATTGCACACTTCAAATACTTTATATTAAAAGAATCTGTGTATTAGGAGTTGAAAATCACGGTAAACAAACTCCTTGGTTGCCAAGAAGAAAAGAAACATCTTGTTTCCTAACCTCACTTTGCGACGTAAGCACGAATAACGGCTAAAATAATATTGATGTATCAAAATCTGACTTCAAAGTTACAAGCACCGTAGAGAGCTAATCATTACCAATATTTGTAGGTCAAATAAACAGTATAAAACTCAGGGATTAACTTTATGGGCTTGAAAGTAACAAAACGTCTTATTTATTATGATAAATTATGTATTCTTAGTTGCTTTCCTTATAATTGATGAACACGATTAAGCATGGGTTATGTTGACATTATTGGGTATTGTGTTTTGCTTTTCCATTGTACTGTTTAATGAATGAATCTTATATAGTTATTAATCGTGTGCCAAGTACGATAATGTTATAATGTTTTAATCATAATTCAACTGATAGTGCTTTCATTTTCTGTATGTTTTAGACAAATCTTATATATTTGTTATGCTTGTAAAAGTTTCGTTTATTTGAAGTTTTATCTTATACAAAAATTGTGTATGAAGTAAGATGCTTCGTTGTAGAAAAAACCGAAGTAACATAATTTTCATTCCATATCACAGGGTAAAGTTCAAACATTAAAATTCTATTCTATTTGTCCAGTGCTTTTGGAATAATAATCACTATCGAAACCCAGAATTAAATTGAACTGATCTAAAAGAGATGGCCCTAAGAGGATGTGACAAGAAATTAATACAAACAAAAATTATAAACTATATTAGTAATCTTGAATACATGTATACTATATTGAATATAATATTGTATGTTGAATGTATATAAAATAGTGTACGCAAGCGTCTGATAAAAGTGGGATAACTCAAATGCCAGTAAATCACTCTGTATGTATATAGTATCACTTATTTTTATATTTCGTTTCTTAATCGAATACTAAATTCTACGGTGTGTTGAAAATAGTTACAATAGCCGATAGGCATCTCCTAGAAAAGGTGGCGGGAATAAAGATGGCTATTTAGCAAATTTTTATTCAATCTTTCGTTTCCAAGAAAATTACCAAATTTGGATGCCAACGAAGTACATATTTTCACGGTACAACTATTTTGAAACACTCTGTAGTATATTCAAGAGTCCCCGAGCCATTGAAACGTTACGTTTTAAATACATAAAATTCCCATCACACGTTCAATATGTGACAGAAACGCTGAAGAATGCTTGTAGGCTGCACCAACTATTAGAAAAGAAGATTGATTTTTTCCTTGGTCGAACTATCGATTATGGTTTCCTTTTTACGACTGGGGAAGAGTATTCGTGGGTAATCGGTGATTTCATATCGCCCGTATGGTTGTCAGAGGTGTCCCCTATTCGAGGGATAAAGCAATAAACGGAGCGTGACATAAAAAATGCCCCCGTGGTAAGAAATAACGAACCAGAATTCATGGCACATTTAGAGTTATGGCCACGTAATTCTCGATCCTGCCATTCCATGCTATGAAAAAAGCTTCCATTGCTAGAGATAAACAGAAAAAAGTAAATTATGAGGTGGTCGTTTAGGATAGATATTCCATTCATTATTTAGAGATTTTGATTGGAAAATATCATTTAAAGTCGTCGCAGCGCAATATAGAATAACATATGACCAACATGTAGAAAAACATGCACGATTCGAGTATTTGTTGATTTGATTTTTGTGCATAAACGTTATATAAGAGTATATGCTATATTTCTGCTTTGAAAATGTTTTACAATGTTAGCTTGTGCGCCTTACCACGAGAAGAAGCAATTTTGAAACAATTTTGCAGAAATTGTTGAATGGCGTTTTTTCAAAATTAAGCTTTTTGAACTATGCTGGTTTTCTTCCGAGGTAGTAATACATTTCTTCAAAAGAAGAATATTTATTATGTATACGAATACGAATAAATTACTGCCAATTATACAAATTAAGAATTTTCAGAAGATATAATGCTATGTTAATTTGATGTTAAGAACTAATTGTGGTCTTACTTAATTAATATAAAATAATGGTTTCATAGTACAACCACAAAGAATAAAACACAGTTTGGGGCACAAAGGATACCAAAAATTCTTAATTATGATGATTTTTATGATATAAAAATATGTTTTTATAGCTTTATTTTAGATATGGTTTTATGAATAGAAAAATTGAGTCTTCATAATTGAAACAATGTCACACTAATAAAAACATAAGAATGTCAGTTCAAACGATGCCTCCGGCCAATGCTCTGTCTATTAGTTGTTAACTGACATTATTACAATTCAAGAAGCTTTGTTCAATATTTGCAAAAAAATATTATCGTATTGTAGACACAAATATTTTCAAAACTGTAATGAATATTGAATGTGTGCACACCGTTTATCTGAATAACGGTATGTAAGAACATATTTGAAATTTGCAAGCAAATAATCTGTTTAGAATTTTCCAAAGCTACTTGCAGTCTATATTTATACAGGGTGGGCGGAAACAGCAACACGATTTTCGAGTAGAAACAAATTCTAACCGTATTATTATTAGCGCCCCACCCTGTGCATACACTTGTCCCTCTGTATACAGGGTGAGTCAAGCCAAGTCTTTTAAAACCCAAAGAGTTTTAATCGTTTTGGCCATCGTTTATTTGACGTTGCATCAACATGTTAGGTATCAAGCAACACATACTTTTAACTCACACTAGGTTGCATGTAGCGCATGTAAGTTGGGATTAGTACAAGTGTCTTATCATATGTTACAGTATAATTTCATTCTATGCAGATATCCAATAAGTGCAATGAAATTTTGCTGTGAGCTTATGATAGTTCGAAGATTACAAAGTATATGAATATTTTCTTCTTATATTTTGTACAATCATATAATGATCTATAATGGGTATGCTGTTCGCACTTTAATTTTTCGTCAATCATGAATTGTTTAACCTGAATTGAATCGAAAATAATACAGACATTTTCCAAAATTCGGTTCCGTTTGTTAGTTATAGGTATTTGAAAAATCGTGATGTGAGTAGGGTATTTACTAGGTCTCACTCAACTCCAAATGCAGTGACGTATACATATGTCAGTGCATTATAGGTAAGATAAACAGCAAAGACATAGAATATTATAAAAGCTGTAGAACAGAATTATTGAACCATGCTCATGCAGTTAGAAATAGCATATTCACAGCACGTTTTTTCTAATGCCTATAACTAACAAACGACACCGATTTTTGTAAAATGACCTTATCATCATTTTTGATTGGGTTTAGCACAAACAATTCATAGTTCAATTGTTTCATACTTGGTCTGATTCATCCGAAATACGATGACATATACGTCAGTCTATTATAGGTTAGGTAAACAGCATAAATAAAAAGTTCCCATACTTCTTTCGATTGCTACAATTGCCTTCAAAGGTTGTACCTCGTAGTAATTTTTAAACTAGCATTCAGCAGTGATTAATGATACTTTCGAGACATAATTAATGTGTGGTGATGTGTGCGCGTAAATCGCAAGGTACCGTAGGATAAACTCTCTAATCTGATAAAGGTTTCGATGTAAATCAGGCGCTCCTAATTACTTAGAGGATCTTTCCGGTCACCGGATAATATCGTGAACTTCCTGCACTCGTTAAGTATAAACAGAATTACCTAATAATAAATCATTCAGGATGAATGCGGTAATTATCCTCATCTCACAGAGTGAAAGTTCGCCCGATGTAGATCCATGATGGCATCTCCATTTTACATTAACGTGAGCCAGTTTTGCTCTGCAAAAAGCTTTATTTTATATATTGTCTTTTATACAAATGTAATAGTATATTCTATATATTTTTCAAATACTCATAAAAATTTTGCAAATATTTCCTTTCACAATATAGTAATAATAATTTAAAATTAAATAGTATATATATAAATACTCGGTTAAAATCGACGAGTTGTAAATAACTTAAGATTGTTAAAAATATTAATCGATACTTCTTCACAGTACAAATATTACTCAATTCAATTTTCAATTCATTTTCAAAGAAAGATTCAATTTTTGTGCACTTGCGAGAGTATAACATTATTTATGTAATGAACCCGGAATATTCATGTTTATAAGCTTACCGCTGCATGTAGACACTATCCACATGTTGTTATTACAGAAATGTACATGAATTTTATGCTTGTTGCACTGGAAGCATCCATGAAGTATGTTCGTTGCTCATTAAGTTATAAGTTCCGTTTAATGAGTCTAGTCAGACAGATAGAAGATAACTTTGTGGTAGCGGTAAATTTAATAGATGGCACTTTTAGATAAAATGTCCACATTTCATAAATGCTAATTACAAAACTGAAAGATGATGTTGTTGAAAATGTACACTTATTTTGTTAGTTTGCATTTATACCGAAATATATAAGTAAAGAATCTGTATCATATACATATCTACAAGACACATTTAACATACTGTAACTCATTACTAAAGATTTGAGATTTGGAAGGAATTCGAATATACATATGATAACCACAAGAAACATACAACTGCTAATGGGCCTACGAAAGATTTTTAAGAATGACGCTTTTGAATGATTGCTGTCGATTGTAGACTGCTATGCAGAGAATAATTATGGATAATAACACTGATTTATTTATAAATATTGTTTTAACAACATTAAACAGCTAGATCTGGTAAAATTCATGTTAAAAGGATTGATTTAAAATAATTTTGATTTTCATTATCTTATAAATTGTTTAGTAATGTTAATTATATACGAGCGCGAAATCTATTCTACATGTATATGTATCAGGAGACTCGGTAGAGCATACATATTTCAGCGCGAGAGCTGAGCCAACTTATCCTGAATCATTGCGATTTTCGTCTGCTACAGAACTTTCACCTCGATTTCCGAAAAAGTTGCAGCTCGCAGGCCTGACTTATCAATTCAAGACAATTCTAATTAATTTTTCTGAATCCAATGAGCTACAGAGGAAGAAAATTGGTCCATGCGTTCAAGAGTAATCGAATTCAGAATATTCGGACCAAAAATGTCCACCTCACGTAGTTCATGGCAGATGGCAGAACGTGATGGAGCTGTGACATGATCTTATAGAGAGAACATAGACATATGTATAGAAACAGATTAACTGACACAAGATGGCTAGATCTTATTTACTTGACGTTCGGATTATACATACGACGCTTGGGTATGTGTATTATTATGTGTCTTATTATACTACACAAGCATAATATAACATACATATATAATAGAACTTCAATAGTGATGGGTCTTATTAATTGAACTATGGATCTGACAAATTTAACAGTTCTATTCTTTTAATCGACACAAAATATAACTGCCAAACTTGTGTGGTGTATAGTTTGAACACCACGAAAGCGACAGACCTGAAGCTTTCTAAGCAAATACTGATTATTATCAATAGTTAGTACACCTTTATGAAAATAATTAAGCTCATTCCTACCCAAGTCTAAGACACATAAGCAATATCCCCTTATTCAACACAATTATAGACTACCAAAGTTGCTAAGTGCGTAACCAGGACCCACTTAAACGAAAAAACTACATTTTTGTTAAGCAAGTACTACTTCAGGTCTTTCGTGTAAATGATTTCCGAACTACGAATCTCACAACTAATCAGTATTTGCTCAGAAAACTTTAGATCTTTTACTTCTGTAGTATTTGAATTATGTATCTGTTATTCTGTTCAGCAAGTTTGAAACCGGTCACTGAAGTGGTTCTTGGATTAGCTTGACAAATTTAACACTTTACAAGTGTATCGAATAAGAGTATTAATAGAACTTATTAAGTGTTGAGCCTAATCGTATGTTAATTCAAGAGCATACTAGTCGTTGAAAATCAGTATCTGCTTAGCAAATTTCAAGGCTGTCGCTTAAATGGTTCTTGGCTACACATTTGACAAGTCCCACAAGTTACGCATGTGTCAAATGAGGAGAGAATATAACTTAAGCTAAGGACTCCAAATTTGAGCAAACACAAATTGCTAATAGTTAGTATGCTCTTAAATTGCGTATACTTAAGTTCAATGCTTTATATGTTATATTAGACAAACAAACTATATCCTCCTCCTATTCGTCACAATGTTGCAATATTAAACTTGTCGAGTGTGTAGTTCAAGAATCACTTAAGCCAAAGACTTGAAATGTACTGAGTAAATACTGATTTCTAATGGTTAGCATGTCCCTAAATTGTATCAGGATCAGCATCTTCTCAGCAAATTTCAAGCCTTAAGTGGTTCTTTGCTATGGACTTGACTTTGACTTTTTTTAATTGTGTTGAATAAGAGTACTAACAAAAGGACATGAAATCCGTAAAACATTAAAATGTAAAGAAACGCGAAGTAGTCTCAGCCAAGTCATGATTCAGACATAATTAACATACAATAAAGCTAAGTTTTTGTTGAATGATACTTAGATTTAACATGCAATTCTAAAATTTAAAAAAAACTTGGCGTGTGCGCACTTTATTCGAGGCTCTTGCTCTGGTAATATTGCTAAAAAAACTTTTAAAGATGTTATATTCTAGTACAGTCAGTGTTAGGTTTAAATTAGTTTCTCATTGCTTTTTTTACCTCGGAATGAACAGTTTGCATGTTTCTTTGAGCTAAGTTCATTATGCGATAAACGTACAGAGAATGAAAATACTATATATTTTACAACGCAGTGAAGTCAAAGTCAGTTCTTGAAAGATCGCAATTTACCAATCGTCAATATATAATAACCAAAACAATAAAGTTCGGGATCCTCAAGGACTTCTATTCAATGAAACTGCTAAGAATCACATTGAACTGGAAGGAAGAAAGGAAGGGTTGGTTGGAACGAAGGTGGTTCATAACTCCAAACATACTTCATACTTCATACACAAACGGGTCATCATAACTGTTTAAATTGGAAATTTAGAAACACAAATCTTTTCCCTTGGGAAATCGGCGTATTCAATGCACCGCTGCAAACTTTTAAATACCGATCGTATAGTATGTGCTGATCATCAGTGTAATTTTAAGTTTCGCTAATTATTTTATTTTTTACCATTTCTATTGTTTATTACTTGCATCCCTTGGCATTATTTCGCATTGGCATTGTTTTGTTGTTAGTCATTGTATTACCGGAATGCTTACGTCCGTGAACAAATTAATAATAATAATAATGAATTCGGTATAACGAAAATGTCCGTCTATTATGTTGTAATTCCACGATGCAGGATGTAAATTCCAGTTGTATTACAAAGAAGTCAATTCAAAGTCAATTCTTAAAGGATCTGAATTTAGCAGTGTTCAATAAATGACAACAAAAACAATAAAACTGAACAACCCGAAAGACTCGTATTCAATGAAACCGCAAAGAAGCACATTGAGACTGGAAGGAAGGAAGGGTTGGTTGGAGCGGAGGCGGTTCATAAAGAATTCGGTATAACGAGGGCGGCTGGCGGTTATGAAGAGGGTCGAAGGTAAAGTCAGCGACAAAGTGGCTGAAGGAGATTGCAAGGTGGCGGACACCCCGAACCTGCCGCTCGTTCTACGGGACGTATAGGTACAGTAAAAGCAAGACAAACGATGCGTCAGCGCAGCTCAAGTAGAAGAGATTAGTCTCGGAATGATGAACGGCCGGCGAAAAACCACGGGATGTGCTCATACTGCACATTACGGGTCGGAGGAGGACAGTGGCTGGCGGGTGCCGCTAAGTAAGACGGAGACGGAGGCAGACAAGTACTAAGTGAGAAAGTGATAGCGTGGCGAGATAGAGGAGGTCGAGGGAGAGCGAGAGAGAGAAGGTAATGGGTGGGACAGGGCAGGCAGGGAAGGATATCTCGACGGAAAGGAACAGCAGCGATGTCAGGAAGGTTTCTCGCAATTAGTCAAGTTTTCCCGTGCCCGAGCGAGCGTGTCCGGCACCGTGCGGCCTTATTTATGGCCTCCCGGATACTTGTAAACACGAGAGTGGTGAGTGGTGGGGGCAGCTCGCACGTTTCCCTTCGAAGCCGTGCACACACCGTGGCGCGGCAGTCGTACGCCACTCCCGGAGACTGGGACTTTGCCCCAACTTCTTTCGACCGCCACGCCGGATTCCCTGCCAATGCTTCGCTGCCGAAAAAAGGTGGTAGTCACCAGATATAAATTGATGATACCGCCATCCCTTCCACCGTCCCTTCTCCTAGGCGGAGCTGGCGGGAGCCCGAGGAGCAATAATTAAGATGAACAGTCCCCGAAAGCGCGGTATTAGCTCTAGCTCCGAGCCCCGCACTCGGATATTTCAGCTGCGTTTAGCCGGCTGACGCTTATAAGGATGCCGGGAGACGGTAGAGACTAGGCACACAATGTACGTGTGTACATATCTCAGCCATCCGAGTCTGGCCACCCTCGTCTAGGGGGACTTCCACGCGAGCCTAATGTAGCACCTAATATTAGCAATGGACTGCCTAAACCTCTGTCTTAGCCCGGCTGAATTATGAGATCTGAAGTTCACAATAGCTTCGGCCCAAATGAACGCGGGAATGGCTCCACCGATAACGTACATTGTTATTTATGCGCACTCCACTCAACGCTTAGAGATTGTACGTGTTTCTGTTCTTGGGGTTCGTCGTTCATTCGCTACGGATTCACTTTTCTGCAACTTTCGACTGTACATAGTCGGATATTCAAATCTGAGTGAGTTAAGCGAGTACATACACCAACATTCTAAATAAGTATAAACAAAGTTTTTAGTTTAAGCTTACAAGATATATGTACAAGTACATGATTCGAAGCATATTATAAATGAATTTTATTACCTTATTGGCCATAAATACAAAATTGTTGCCACGTATGGATGTTTTTTTACACATTATGATTGTATTTTGAACGATACATTTTTATATTTTGAAAGCAGCGACTATACTTTTACAGTTCTATGTTTGAGTTTTAAAGGTTGCCGCTTCGTTAAGAACAAAAATTTTGAAAAGTGGTTACACACTAGCGTTAAGTGTTTCCTTTCTAGAAAAAATTGTTTCATCCGTTTCTGATAAAAATTGACTGACCTATATGATCTACATATATGAAAGCCTATTTTCAGCGTCAGTGCGCTGTCTGCACTGAAATAACGCAGTGAAAGCAGAATATATGAAGACCTATATGAAAGATGTGATTGGTATTGCCTATTTCTCGACAAATGATTGTATTATGTTAAAAAGTAAAATATACATCCGTTTGTTGATATTTACCTTTTTTTAGCAAAGAGAATTTTATGCATGATTTACTTCGTAGAATAATAGTCTTATTTAATAGTTAAACTAAATCATTTCAAAAGTATATATACATATGAATTTCTTCATTGAATAGCACGTTCTTCTGAAAATGTCTATTTTCAACAGAAATGGGTGTAAGTTAATCTATGGTAGTTCTAGTGTTAAGAAAACCAGCTCAAAAATAGCTTTTTAACCCATGAAAATTACTATTTTTTATACCTACTTTTGAGTTCAAAAGGCTGTCGTTTTGTTAAAAACTAAAATTTTGAGAATCGGCCCAGCTGCGCGTTCGCTTCAAGTGTCTACTTTCTAGAAAAATCTGTTTCACACAAAAACTGACTGACCTATAATAGGTACTGTAAATCGTGATCTGTAAAAAAACGCACATACATCCATTGCAATAATGTACTTGTACATATATTTTATAAGCTTAAAGCAAAAATTTTGTTTACCTATTTTCAAAATATTGAAGTTAAATATTAATTTTTGCGTTCAAGGTATATGTACCGCCTTAAAAAGGCAATCAAGTGCATGTCGGGCGATGTATTCGGTAGTTTAAAAGGCAAACAAACTGTCATTTTTATTCAAAATGTGCAAAAATATGACAGGTCGAACCTTGTCAAATTTAAAACCGTCTGCCCTCTTTTTTCCTAAACTAAATATTTTACAATAACGGGTATCATTTGACTTGAACGTACTCACTACTAAATACGATTTTTAGTGAACAACGAACCCTGAAAATATCAATACACTGCAAATAACAATGGCACTTTGATAAGTATGGAGTTGTATATTACGATACACGTACGTGGATAAAAAATGTCCTCGCACATCCTGTTATAGAATACAACCCTCCTCCCTAAATAATAATACATTTTCTTGAACAAGAAAGTGCTCTTTCTTAAACAAACATAAATGTCCTTAAGTGACAGATTTCTTTTTTACAAAATTTATTTTACTCAAAATACTGTGTGTGCCAACGCTTTTATTACCAATTGTATGTGTTAGTAATGTAATATGTGCAAAAGAGTTGAGTACAAAAGAATTGTCCTCTCTTTAATTTCCAAATTGGAGAAACTAATTACAAAGGATTAAACATGTATGTTAAAATTATTTAAATTCTAGCATATAAAACTATTTCTATGGATAGTATATTATTATATAGCAAAAACTTTTAATATTAGGATAGACATTTCGGAAACATTTTTATTTTAACGTATTACTAAACTTCTATCCGAGTTTATCTAATACGATCTCCTTGTTTTTAAACTTAGGCGATACAGTGCTATAGACAATTCTCAGGGGTACTGTTGCGTTCCTAGGGTCTTTCCTGCTTTCACCATGATTTTACTTTTATCAGCTTTCCTCTTCATTCCTTGTTGTTCTTATAAAAACGTGTGCAAGGAAATTTTAAGAGTCAAATGCTGTTAAGTTTAATAATTTCATGGCTGCTTTGTTTAACTTGGAAGTCGAAAGAATAAAGTCTGAAATTTGCATTGCATACAATGAGTACCGCGTTCATTGTAACATAGTGTTACAGTAGTATTCAACTTCTTTTAAACCTTTTAAGTTAATATACAATTCAAAATAACGTGAAATAACATGAAGCAAAATTAGAATCAATAATTCTAACCGAAGAAATACGTACGCGATAAAATATCAACTTCCTATGATCTTTTTTAAGAGAAATGTTTATAAAGATTTGGCAATCGCTTGTTATGAATTATATTTCACCATCATACAAGTAAGAGTGATTTCTTTAACGTTTTTCTTCCAGGAAAAATTACTGGCATTTGCTATGCCAGTGTTTTTTCATAAATATCAACAATATTTGAAGCCGCCGTGAATTCCACGTGCAAACCGATGATACATAAATAGTGCGTAATTAATGCACAGTTTATGCTTGTTGCATCAATTAAATTCACCCAAAACATAGAATAATCGATATCTATTAAATGGAGCGGTGCCGATGCTATCAGTGCTAAATACACGTATTCCCGTGAATGATTTTCATCCAATTCCCTTTTAGCTCGTTGGAACTCCCTGGGCGGCACTGACAGATCGCAAACGGTTGGCTATAAAATTCACTGCTAAAATTGTTGCGTGCGGAAAATGTGAAATATGCAGGGAATGAACACTCGGTGATCGGTGGTCTTCACACGGCAAATGCCCAGCAATTTGACCTTGGGTTCATCAGATTATTTAGTTTGGGGAAATGTATATTAATGGAAAAAGAGGATTTGTATTAACGCATCATTTAACTGTGTTTTGGATAGGATTTGGGAACTTTTTCGTTAACTTGTCTTCTTTTATTATTGCATATAGATTTATTTTAGAACTGCTGGGTCTTGTAAATGACCGCAGTAGTTTGACAAGAAGTGATATAATTCTCTGTTACATGCACATTAAACGTCGTTAGTTTTGATGCAAAAATTACTCAATGCATTGACCTTGCAAAAATTTATTTTTGGAAAATCTATGTTAGTATAAAAAATAGGGTTCATATTAAAAATATCTGTTAGATCTATTTTATATAGCATTCGACAATTATGCGCTTCAAAGAATGATTAATTTAATTTCTTCTTTTCATTATTTTATAGGAATCAATTTTTGTGACAATTTTTACATTGAATTTCGCTGATCTATTTGCACTTTCCTGTCATGTTAGAACATGGTTTCTATCCACAGTTGGAAATTTTATCGAATTTCACGTTGACTTTGAAAATTTTGAATCAACATTCTAATTCGGCACTAAAATTCGATTACTTCATTCGAATCAATTTGCTTGAAAGGTTGTATTTATAATTTATAATTTTCATTATTTTCTTGCTTAAAACATTCTTAGCTATTTATTTCTGGTGTCTAGTTATACATTCACTTTGATAATTCTTTTACTGTTTAAAAAAAATGTATTCCGTATTTATCAAGGATAAAAATGTTGTTTGAGCGACATACAAATTGCAAATGCTCGCAGTGAGTAAGTTTGAACGTAGCCTGTTACACATGCACACATGCTCTATCGAATTTCCACATGGAACAGCTGTACTCCAGTTCGATTGCTTTCGAATCGCTTATCTGTGCATCAGAGTTTTTGCCGACCCTCACGCCGTGTCTGTAAGTACCTTTGTAAAGATTACATCTCGGGTGTTCCACCGTTTTGAAGGTTCCCCGATTCACGCTCGAAAAGTCCAGGGATCAGCATGTGGAATCGCATGCTCGACGTATGGCATAGTACACATACGTATGTGCATTATACAGTGGCGAGCATATAGTATGTATAAATAAATACAACTACTTGGGACAATTTAAGTGAAATACTTTGTTGTTTGGAAATTTGAGATATACTTTTACATAACGTTTTATAATTCAATTATATGAATCCTTTGAATACTCGTTACAGTTTTGCAGACATTTCCTTTTAAAGGTAATAATATTGCTGTAAATAGCTATAAATAATTTAATGCTCTTTAGATACATTAACCTACTCTTCACTGTAATAATAAGGTCCGCTTACAACTAGCAGCTAGAATGTACTTCAAGAAAGTCTTCAAATTTAAGTGAAATTATTTGTTATTTATTAATTTTTATGTGATCTTTAAATACCCATAGCAGTTTTGCAAATATTTGTTTTGATAACGTAATAATATAAATTTAAAAATGAGTAGTATCTATTTAACTGTTCGGCAAAAATTAGCTGGTTATAAATACCTTACGATTTCTTAGAAATATTAACCAAGACTTCTTCACTGAGTTATAAGCTAACTCACACGTATCAAATAAACACTGTTGAAAGTACTTTCGATCGAATTTTTTGTTTGTTTTTAACAATATAATATTATTAGAGCTATGAAGGCAGAACATTTTTATTTATATGCTCACCTTTCCATATGTTTCAGAAGAAATATTTTCACTTCTCATACCTGAAGTCTATTTGTACTAAAAACAATAATTTAGATGACTGATCCCGAGTTCTTCGTCTCCGGTGGATCAAGTTTAAGTAATTACAATAATAATAAATATTAATTGCTATCCCATTTTTGCATGCCACATTTACGAAAGAAATTATTATTGTTTCTTGGGGCAAAATCTAGTGATTTTTGTCGACTACATGAAAACTCACTGTCAGATTCAAGTACGCATACTTATAGTAAGGAACTCGAATATCCTCCGACAATACTTGAACTTTCATCTGCAACAAATGCCGGTTTATATCTACGACAAATGAAAAATGTCTTGCTCCAGAAATTTGCTACACAAAACGCTGAACATGGATTCTTACAGCAAATCCTTAATTGATACTGCAATCGTGTAAAGGCAATGTTCGTTCACATCAAATTCGGTGTTTTCAGACTCCTGCAACAATTACAGGATGCTGACAGGCGACGCAAGTCGCCGGAGGGTAACGGCAGGATAGAGTAGCCGAAGAGATGAACACTTGAGATGCTGGGAGTCCATAGCAGTGGGCTGCTTCATCGCTCGATCGCAGCCCACAGTGGAATTGGTCGGGATCGGTCGGGCAATAACACGTTCGCAGTAAACGAAATTATGGCATTACAGGCGGGACGGTTGCGTCCGGGCCGGGCCGAAAATCACGATCAACGATAAGACGGTAAAATTGGAAAGTCAGAAGCGGAGCGTTAAAATGGAGCGTTATGTGGTGGCAGGGTTCCATTCAAGTGATCCGGGTAGATCGGGGGCTTACGTGTGACTGGCCACGGGGCGGCCCCCCGAAAATCCATTCGGCCAGCCAATGCTTTCTCCTTTCAGAGATGGTAATCGACTATTACACCGGATATTTCTTCGCCGCGCCCGCAGAGAAGCAGTAGTCAAAGCCGGCGGGCCATTGTCGAGCGTGCTCCCGGGGGCGAAATAAATTCTGTTGTACAAATACCCGTAACGACCGTGAAAAGCTTTCGGGGGCTACGTGGCCTGGGGTGAGAATTGGCCCAGTGCACGAGAGCGACAACACACGGAGCCGGGGCCAAATGCTCGCTCCTCGCCGCGCCCCACTCCGCAACACCCAGCCCGAAAACCGATAGGGTGGAGGTGGCCCCGGGTGGATGGAGGGGGGTTAGGTTAGCCGCGTGATCACTTCAGAAACTTCGCCTCGGGTAGCTAACTACTCTTTAATCTCTTTGTTCTCCTCAGCCCCCTAACCTCCCCACCCTAACCCCCTGTGATCTGCCGCAGCGGCCACGAACTAAGGAATTACGGACGAGTAAATTCGAGCCCTTGCGATATACCCGTCTCCCGTCTCCCGTCTCTTCTCTCCCGTCCTCTTCCCTTTCGTTCCGTCTCCATCAGCCTTCTCTTCCCCTCTGCCCCGGTACATGCGGTTCATCATGTTATTATCCCTTAACGGTTCGACGTCCAATGACACTGCACGCAACCTTTCGGCGATCGACGATCCTATCGCCAAGCCGACTGGAAACTCCACTCGGATGATCGTTAGCGATACTGACGTGTTGTCGAGAGAGAGCATAATTCGAGGCAACACTCGCTTCCTTAAAATACGTTAGTCACTGCGCCCCGGCTAATCTGGGTCGCTTGGAATTCAATATGTTTTGGGTTACCGCCGCGTTTCCTTTTCTCAATGACTTCGTATTGTAATGCAAACTGCTGGGGTGGCGAGGCATGGGAATTGCAGCATTTCCTTTTTGTAATTGGAGTAATGTTTTAGGTGCGAAAATTTGAAAAATATGATTTTATTTGTTTTTGTTCTTATACTAGTATTTTCACTTGTAAAGTACACTGGCGAGTTATGTAAATTGGAACTTTCTGTCTTTGTAGCGTAAACGATGTTACGTTGTTACAAATAAGACTGTTGGATTGGTTGATGCATCATTGCAATATTTAATCTGGGAGTTGTGGGTCACTTACAATATAGGAGCCTATAAATGTATATCGATTCCTCCAAATGCATAATATTTACCTATAAATACCAAGTAACCGTTTACATATTTATATATTTTTTACCTTTAAACGCATGTTATGGTGTTGTTATATATTATCTATGTTTTGTATCTTGTTAACCTCCGTCTCGTTATTAAAGGCTTTAATAAAAAAAAGCGGCAGTACATATTGGTACACCGAAGAAATTTTTGTTAATGTTTCTAAAACGTTGGAAATTATTTATAGGATTCGATGGTGCAAACAATAGTAATTTAACAATTATGTTTGCTCCGACTTTCTATAAAGCCCGCGAATTTTATGCCAATAATTAAATTGTCAATCATCAAAAACTAAAAGTTGTTCGAGCACTAATGTTTCAAACCACCCTTTTAAGAACCTATGTGAAATTCCACTCGCGAATTGGAAAAATCGAGCAGCATACGTTCGCACATCCGTGGAATAATCGATTGGCATCAAGTACAGACAGAATGCATGTGTGTGTGTGTATGTTTCAGATGCCAGGATACTTTTTATTTGCACAGCGGAATTATCCATCACAAATAATATATTGTTGATGAAGAATACTCCCGGTCGAAATGTTCAAGTGCTCGTTACCAGTTTGAATATTATCACGCGAAATTTCCGATACTTTATAATTATTTTCGGACGCGTCCGTCCCATTTAATATTCAATCAATACGGAATGTCAGCCGGTTATGCAAAAATATCGACGAGGAATTTGCCGCTGGCAGTTGCGCCTCGAGTGCACTCGGGAAAAATTATTCGGTTTATACAGTTGCTTGTCAATAACAGAAATTAGAGGCACTCGTCACACTAATTAGGACGGACTGTCGTGAATGCAGAAAAACTAAAGTCGATTGGAATTAACATAGTTGTAGCGCGGATTGAGAAATTGGCTTCTGTTCCGTATTTTTCTTCGGATGATTTAAAATTGATTTACCATTGTTTTAAATAAATGAATATTGTAATTCTTCCGTTGAATAACTTAAGGACGAGTAGTGCAAGATTACTTATTATGAACGGTGTACCAAATCAAGTATGTGTTAATGTTTTCATTAAAAACCAAAAAACAGTAGTTCATATTAGCTAGACTTAGTGACAACTTTTACCATTTTACGAAGAATATTTATAGCATATAAAATTGATTACTTGTTTATCAACATCAATAATGGAAAATTAATAAATTAAGCAATGGATTTTGATAAAAAAACAGAAACAAATATTTAGAAGCAAAATGCGCCATTCAATGTTTACATTCTTCCCAAAGCAACACACAAAATTCAATAGTTTTAATTCATTAAATGCGTAAGTATAGTTAAAAATATAAAAAAGGTATAATTATAAATGTTTTCATAAAGGGATAATAAGAAACGATTGGATGTAACAAGAGTATCCTTCTGCGCTCATCAAGAACTGCTTGACATCTGAATTTATTTGAATCAGAATTCAGTCTTTGAATGCATTCATGAAGCATAAAATACAGGAGTCGGGTTTGTAAGTCAGAAGCCGGCGGAGCGGGCAGATCTGGCGAGTTAAGGCGAGCGAAAAGTACACTTATGACAGACCTAATTGCACGTCAGACCAGCGGAGGATCATCAAAATGCAATGCGATGTAAATTTATGGCGGCTCGGTGAGATATAAAAGAGCTTAATTAACACATACGTTTTCTTCGCGCACGCTCGTTTCCGGCGCGGAATGAGATCGCACGTCGGATCATTGCACACTTCCAGCACGCACCTTCTGCTTCCAAGCGGCATCGCAAGCATAATGATAATTCAATTCAGATACATAAAGAATACTACATTTAATTACGCGATCCAACTCGGATAATCGAGCCGGTAGAAATATATTAGCGCTAATATCACAATGAATGCGATTACGGTATTACATGTGCATCGCAACGATTAATCGTTCTTTAACTTGTAGATCTCGCAGCTCAATGTAACAATTTACTTACTGAATAAGTTGTTCGGCGAGCTTAAGTATGGCAGAATGAAATGTATTAACCATGACTCCAGATTGGAAGAGATAGCTTTTGTAACTCAAAGTGAATGCGTGGGATTCTTGCACCGCAATTGAACACAAAAATGTAAACTAATTCCTTTACTTATTGCTTTTTCAACACTATCACCCTTTTTGTATCTTCATCTCTGCTTAATTAAGATGAAGTAGTTATAACATGAATCTTCGGGTGATTTGTTCGGTGTTAATGAAATTGGAGAAATTGTGTACAGAAATATGCCTCCAAATTTTCAATATATTTGAATCTTGGCAATGAGACACTCAAGCATTGTCGAATTTTTCAATGATAAAGAAGCTAATCAGAGCAGCATTTTCCATGAGTAATTCTATTTCAGAGAAGTTTCAAGTTAATGAAACTAATTTATAAGTTAAACGTACATTTATTAATTTACTAGCAACATTAAAGTTAGGGAATCAAGTTGTAGGAAAATTTGCAGAATTCTGTATCACCAACTTGGGACGAAGTGTGACATGTTCACATATTTTAATGCATGCCGTGTATGTGAAAATTATTTGTGCAGAGTGTACTTAATAAAAATTGTTCTATTTCTTGTATATAAAGGACAAAAGGTTCGTTTGTCGGTCTGTACATTTGCAATGAATTTGAAAATGGCGCAACCGATTTCAATATAATTTTCTGTTATAGAATTATCAACCAGGCAAATTGTGAATTATAAAATATTACAATTTTTATCACTTATACGGAGTGTTTCAAGAGTAACGCCAAATTTTCAAAAGGAACAAAATGTCGAGTTACACCTCGTTATGAGATTTTAGCAACAACCTGTTACTCTTTAAGTTAAGTTATTAATGGTAAGGTTGCCAAAATCGGAGCCGTCCCTAAATCGCACCTCCCCTATTTAAAAATTCTCACGTACCGCCATCTGCTTTTTTATAAAATTTGTTTACTCTTCCAGAGTGTAGGAATGAAGTTTCAATTGTTTTTAAACATTCGCAGCAAAAACCAGAGTTACTATTAATATTTACAGAAAAGTCGTAACATTGATGATTGATGCTATTTTTTGGCACATTTTGTAGTCAAATTGCAGGAAAGGTAAGGTACACAGTCATGTTTACGAAAATCGGTAGTGGCTACAATACTGTTAAATTTAGATTGACACATTACATTTTTCTTTTCACCAATTTTTCCAGGGTAATACATAAAAAGAGCTACAATGTTAACAGATTTGTTAAATCATACCTCCCTGCTGTGACCAAAATCGCTCCCGTGTAATTTTGACAACCTGTACCTGTACATATGTACAGGGTGTAAAAAAATTATAATGCATTACCTGCATAGGGTAATTCAACGTCATTGGATCGGCGATGATACATTAAACAAAGCTGCCGCTAAATTGTCCTTGACCTTGAAATTTAAGTTCAACATTTTTTTTCAATTGGCGCGTTTTTTCTACGAGTTTCTCAGTAGCTTCCTTTATTCAAATATTGTTTTATTTTATCTTTTGAGGTTAATACGTTCATTGAAATTGAAAATTATGATTTCCAGTTGTAGAATGATTTTGACAATCCGGAGTGCGATTTAAGACACCAATTTCCTAAATCGCACAATTTAGAAGGTTTGCAAAATCAATTATATTCAAACTGATCATCATGTATTCAAATTATTCTAAAAAATCTATAAGAAAGGGGTAATACTGCCGTTTATGATGACATAAAAAATATAAAGATATCATTGTATATTTCTGACTAATAAACCATTCTACCGAACCCCATCGCTACAAAATCGCGATGTATGACATCCTGCTATAGTAGGACAAGATCGAAAGGACAAGAGGGAAGCAACTTCATGCTTTTTTGACGAAACCACGTATGGAGGATGACGCGCTAGCATGTCTCCTGTTCCAGATAATTTTATTCTTGCCACCGAACTAGTGCTCTACAGGGTGTCCCAAAAATGTTGAATGACATTATAGCCATTGTAGGAATTTGGGCGTTGAGATGCGTTAAATAATGAGAACGACCGTTTGAAGGAATATGATATTTATTATCGACCTATCTGGTCTCGTTGATTCCTCGCGCCTGACTGCCGATTTTTCCATCGGCTAGGGACACGTCGACAAGGCCCCTTTGTTTCGTCCGTTTCTCGCCGTCGCACGGCGCGACCGTTACAGCGTCGTGGTCATGATACAGGAGCAGCCGCTCGGATGCGCCATCAAAGGCACAAAATTTTGGCCTGTACAAAATTTTGCTTCCTTTTTCTTTTTCACACTGTCTTACACCATCTACACCATCGAGAAGGGGGTGGGGATGATGCAGTTTTTACAAATTTGCGTTAGGCCTCCAATTCCGTGTTATTCAACAACAAGGTTAGGTAACGCCCTTCGATCTGTTGGCGAGTCTTGACCGGTTATCCCTTGCTTCTAGAAAAAGGGAGGTGACAAAAGACATCTTGCCGGTCAGCTTTCGACAATTACTTTGGAGGACCGGCGGGTGCTCGTATGTGCACGCACCCTTGCCATCGGGTATGGTGAAGTCGAGAGGGTACAGCGGGCACGTGGTCACTCCTATTTGAGTGTCTGTACCTCTCATCGTGCTCAGTATGCATCTCAAGCGAGGGGAACCCTTGCCATTGGATGACTACTGAAATGCCCTATTTGGCACGAGGTAGCTCCTATTTGAGCTTTAGGGTATTTTAAGGCACTTTGCTCGTCGCTAGTCACCCTCCACGGGGTTCATACTCAGCTTTAGGATTTGAAATGTCGGTTACCTCTTACAACGGGAAGCCATAACCTGGCAACAATACTTTTTAACGAATCATGACTCGAACAGTCGAGGTTTGCGAGTACATAAACACCTTAAAATATCAGATGTATATGAGCAGCCATTATTATACAAAAAATGTTTAAATAATAAAATTTGGAGGTCGTGAAATTGGCTTGAAAAAAATATTGTTTCAAGAATGTGACAAATGGATTCAACAAAGCCCTTTGGGATATTTTCAAAAAATCAGTAGTATTGTTAGAAAAAAAAAAAAAATTTCCAGTGTATTTCGTAGCATATTCCATCATTTTGTAGTATCTTGTATCGAGGCTGATTGAGAATCTTCATCAATACAATCTTTTCTTTTGGTTATTTCAATCCACATCCACGACCTTCAAATTTTATTCTTTAAACAATATTTGTGCAAAAATGGCTGCTCATATACATCTAGTATTCTTGGTTGTTCATGTACTCGCAAACCTCGACTGTTTAAGCCCTATCTCGTTAATAAATAGTATTTCCAGGTTGTGGCTTCCCCTTGTTAGTTGATGAATCAAATTATATTCTTCCTTATATGTACCGAACCTCTTGGCTCTCCAATTTATCACACCAGTCGATCCTCCTCTTTTTTCTCGTTTTTGTCTTTTCCTGTTCGCCTAACTTCATTAAATTCGCGTCTCATGTATCTATTTTCGTCGATATAGCAGTTCCTTCCAGATTTGTCGGTACTTTTTATTTTCTGTGGAATTAAATTACAAGTATTGGCGCGTCGGTAACATCATTAAAATTATAAGTACTGGCGCGTCGGTAACAACCATAATGTGAAAAGTAAGGCAATTTCAGCAACCTTACCCTACCTGACTGAAGTTGAACAGGCTAGTAAAAAATATATATTCACTAATTTTGTATATATTTGGATGGAAATCTGCACCTTTATGTGACCACCACTACACTATTTTTGAATATTTCCGCAATGGAAATAACTTCGACGCCAGAGTACACCGTGTTGCAAATGGAAATCGAATCCGATCGACGATATAGTGGCTAGCATACAAATCGGAACATTCCATCATCATAAGTCAAACAATTTTATATTGTTACAAGCCAAAAAATTCAAATGCAACAGAGTTTCGTGGGAATAAGTTGTTATAGCGATTAATATTTATTATTGTTGCAGTTACTTAACTTTAATCCACAGAAAGAAGAAGCTAGAATCATTCGGCCAAATGTAGATTAGATTGTAACGGAACTATTGATAAATGCTGTTAATAAATATTCTAGTTATAAACATACAAATAGCATTGTGGTCGGAAATATTTGGGACACTAACATGGGTATTCAAGAGTTCGTACAGTTGCAACAGAGTCACTGTTTAATATTCCTAAACAAAAATAATTTCTCTTAAATTGTCGCAAGTACCTATATTTATATGCTCACTGCAGCATGTATTTTAGACAAAATGCAGGATTTCCGGAAAATTTACTTTGCATATCAGGAGACTCGGTAGAGTTTCGTGCCAAGTAGTAGATATATGTACCAGCGCGAGAGCCGAGGCATCTGATGCTGAATCATAGTGGTTTTCGTCTGCTACAGATCTTTCAGTTCGATTTCCGATAAAGTTACAGCTCGCAGGCCTGACTTATCAATTGAAGACAGTCTAATTAATTTTTCTGAATCCAATGAGCTACAGAGAAAGAAAATTGGTCGATGCGTTCAAGAGTAATCGGATTCAGAAGATTCGGACCAAAAATGTCCACCTCACATAGTTCATGGCAGATGGCAGAACGTGATGGAGCTATGACATGATGTTACAGAGAGAACATAGACATATGTATAGAAACAGACTAACTAACACAAGATAGCTAGATGTGTTATTTACTTGACGTTCGGGTTATACATATGACGCTTGGTTATGTGTATTATTATGTGTATTATTATACTACATAAGCATAATATAACATACATATATGATAGAACTTTAATAGTGATGGGTCTTATTAATTGAACTATGGATCTGACAAATTTAACAGTTCTATTCTCTTATTCGACACAAAATATAACTGCCAAACTTGTGAGGTGTATAGTTTGAACACTACGAAAGCGACAGACCTGAAGCTTTCTAAGCAAATACTGATTATTATCAATAGTTAGTACACCTTTATGAAAATAATTAAACTCATTCCTACCCAAGTCTAACACAGGTAAGCAATATCCCCTTATTCAACACAATTATAGACTACCAAAGTTGCTAAGTGCGTAGCCAGGACCCACTTAAACAAAAAACCTACAATTTTATTAAGCAAGTACTACTTCAGGTCTTTTGTGTAAATGATTTCCGAACTACAAATCTCACAACTAATCAGTATTTCCTCAGAAAACTTTAGATCTTTTACTTCTGTAGTGTTTGAATTATGTATCTGTTATTCTGTTCAGCAAGTTTGAAACCAGTCACTGAAGTGGTTCTTGGGTTAGCTTGACAAATTTAACACTTTACAAGTATATCGAATAAGAGTGTTAATAGAACTTATTAAGTGTTGAGCCTAATCGTATGTTAATTCAAGAGCATACTAGTCGTTGAAAATCGGTATTTGCTCTGCAAATTTCAAGCCTGCCGCTTGAATGGTTCTTGGCTACACATTTGACAAGTTCCAGACGTTTACACATGTATCAAATGAGGAGAGGATACAACTTAAGCTAAGGACTCCAAATTTGAGCAAACACAAATTGCTAATAGTTAGTATGCTCTTAAATTGCGTATACTTAAGTCCAATGCTTTATATGTTATATTAGACAAACAAACTATATCCTCCTCCTATTCGCCAGAATGTTGCAATATTAAACTTGTCAAGTGTATAGCTTAAGAATCACTTAAGCCAAAGACCTGAAATGTACTGAGGAAATACAGATGTAATGTTTAACATGCCCCTAAGTTGTATCAGTATCAGCATCGTCTCAGCAAATTTCAAGCCTGTCGCTTAAGTAATTCTTGGCTGTGTACGTGACTTTGACACTTTATAATTGTATCAGCGTGTGCGCGCTTCATTCGACGCACTTGCTCTGGTAATATTGCTAAAAAACTTTAAAAAAAATTATATTGTAGTAAAGTCAGTGTTAGGTTTAAATTAGTTTCTCATTGCTTTTTACCTCACATTGAAGGGCGCGCACGCCATTTGTTTTTAAATGTTAGAATTGCAAGTTAAATCTAAGTATTATTCAATAAAAACTTAGCTTTATTGTATGTTAATTATGTCTGAATCATGACTTGGTTTTCGTTTTCCAATGATATTCAATGATAGGAGGGGGACTACTTGGTGTTTTTGGACATTTTAATGTTTTTGAGCGGATTACATATTTACTGAAGTATAGAGTGCGCCAAAATAGGATTGGCATTTTTGAAGGGAGAATCGAGGATCAGAACAATATGTATATCGTAAAATTCCTACAACATGATGTTGGTATTTATTTTGAGTATCAAGGTTTATTCGAAGTTTGAAACTCAGCCACAAGTATTGAGTTTTCTTCGACATCTAGTACTTTACATTCTCACATGGTGTAACATCGTGTATTCAAGAGCGGTTATATGTGTATCCGGCACACCTTAGATACATAGATGCATATGTACAGGGCGATGCGATTGCCTCCCCGTCAGAAACTATTTTCATCGATAGCCAATATTACGGAATAAAATAACTTTGCCGATGTCAATAAATTGAGTTTTATCGTGTTCATTACTGGTTATTATTTGTTCAACGGCGCGAAGCAATCTGGCGCCAAAGTATTTAGTCACAAAAGTGTCTGGCGAGCTTTACAAAATGCAGTAACAATTAACAGAATATTATCACTACCTTTTTTATTTCGCACCAGTTTCTGGATCTATTGGACCTATTTCAAAACAGTGCCAAATTGATAAAAATTGGTGACGTTGTTCTCTTTCCCTTTTCGAAGTGCAACAAAAAGTTTCAAAGCGATTCACTGAACCGTTATTGAGTTATTACGATTTGAAATTCCATTGATTTTACACGCGCTCTTATGGGGAAAGCACATTCGTGAAGCGAAACAGCAAAAAAAATTGTTGAAAAAACAGTGCAACTTCCTGATTTTTTTTGTACGCATAGCTTATGAACAACCGAAAGCCTGTCCAAAAATTCATCATGTTTCATAATACTGTTTTATAGAAATTAATTATTAGTTATTAGTTATAACAAGCCGTTTAAGAATTTGATACCGAACGACATCTTGTTTGCGGAATGGAAAGATATAGCATCGTAGCTGTTGGTCAAATTGTATATGTCGCCCCCCTTTTGTGATTTAGTTGTATTATTAATGCCCTGGGAGTCATTTCTATTCGATACATATTATAAACAAACCTACAAGATTTTTTTTAAAAAATATTTAAAGTTACTCTAAAAGAAGGAGTATCTGAAATTATGACTTCTGCTATTTACAAATTCGAACATGCATAAAATTGAATAATTGAAAATGAAACAATTCTGAAACATTATACTTGAACCATATTATAGTAAAACAATTCTTTAAAAGGCAGAAAGTATTTTTAACTCAGCAATGTCGCTTTAAATCTTGAATCGTCAACTCATTCAAATATGCTGTACAAATTTCTGTAAATCGCTAACTTGAACTATATCCAGCGTGATTAAAAAAATTGTGATTTAAATTGTTTAGAAAAAATACGCAAAATTGCTGTATATTCATTTTGAAAAAGTTTTACAATGTGAATTTGAATATAGGGGTATAAAATGGGAGTTGTATCAGTTTCGGAAAATAGAAACAATGTGTTTGAAAATTTTAAGATGCGTCCCGCCGAAACTTATTTTAATAAACCGAAACATAGAGTCTTACGCCCGTTTTTTCCAATTTAGCAATCTAGATTTCCTTTCACACTATTTCTTATACTATGTACAAAACAGATTGTGAAATTTCCGATGCACCAGTAATAATGCACCCGAGCAAATAAAAAATTAAATTAAGGAAGAGAAAAAAATTATGGAATCAGCGTTCTGAGAATGCTGCCATTACTCATAATCTAATATCAGTTTTCCAGCTGCAACCGTCAATTTCATGGTAGAGGGCGAAGCAGAGCTGTGCTGTGCGCACAAAGGGAACGAGGATCCTTGGAAGACTACGGTGGAATTCGAGCGGTCTCCGGTTGATAGGCGATACAGAGGAGAAAGAGAGGTTTATTGCTAGTCGAAAAATGTCCGTGGCATAATTTATTATAATAGCGTTATAATTCTATAATCCGGGGATAATGAGGGTCATTACGATAATGCTTGTCTTCGGGCCGGATGATCAGTCTGCTCTGAAATCTGTGATCATTTCCGACGTCCTCCGCAATAGATATTCCGCCTCTCTCTTTCTCCGCCTGATTGCACGTTTATATGATTCCTGTTATTTTCAATCATTATGCTTCGTAGACTCCCCGTGACCCTGCGCCATCCCATTCGCCCGGGTAATTCTTATAATGAACAAGAAGATTACGGGTTTAATATTTCTTGCTTCGTGCTTTGTTTCCGAGGAGGCACTCGAACACAATGGATACCGCGCCAGCGTCATTCACTGAATTCATCCAGTTCGAAGAAAGTCCTTTACTCGATTTCTCACTCTCTCACCACTAACCAAGCCATAGGATTCGCACAAAGTAACCTGTCTTTTGTTTTAAATATCTCCATAAATTGCATAGTTTTTCTGACGTTTCTGTAAAGAATTCACTTTACTAATACTCGCGTGTCGCTTTAATGAACTAAAAGATAATTAAATACTGTAATTTGCTGGAATAATAATTAACATCTAACAAGTAGGGTATATATTATATTATTTATTATTTTATTTGATTTTGTTATCTATCGTGATTTTAAAATGTTTTACATTAGAGAACGATTTCTATAATTTAATTGTGTCTTAATTACTACCCACCAAAAAAGTTTTGAAGACCTTGGATATAACTATTTGTATATTTACACACCATTTGACTAGGAGCAATAGGACTTTAATATAATTAAAGTCGAGGGAATGAGAATAAGCATAGTCGCCATAATTTTGATGGCTGTTCTTTGAAGATAACACAGAGTTATACGCTTGCTTTAGGTCAGCAAGTATTATACATTCACCGACTATTTATTTTGCTAACAACGAGAGTGTCAGACCTGTTCGGTCGAACCTTGTACTACTTTTTTTTGTATATGTTCACAAACGAGTCTAGAATATTTCTCCAAGAAATCGGCTCTTATGATTAACTATAGGTAATTTTTAAAAGTGATCGAAAAGCCATATTTTACATATTCGATGACGCTTGAGGACTACGACCGCAATTTCGAAGTATCATATCGGTTAGGTCGAAACCCTCATGATATTTTCGGTACTTGCTCATAATATGATGTTAAAAGCACATGCAAAATTTCAGTTACCACGGTGCATTTCAACTGCATGAACATCTAACGGAAGTAGTTCTTAAGGGGGTATTCCCCTTTGTCCGGTCCGAAAAATCGATGTTTTTTATTTGCGTTTCTTAATATACTGCATCAACTGTTCATCGATGTCGAGGGACCAGTTTATGGTGCAGGGATTGCAGAGTAAAACTGCATCACGATAACATTTTTTTTAATTATGTAAAATTTATATTTAAAACTTCAAACACGGTTATCTCAAAACAGTATTCTTGGGGGTGGTGCGCACGAAATCTCATGAACGGTTCAGTTGATCGACTTGAAATTTAGAAGGCGTGTTCTGTACATACATAGTTCTCGCCTGAACTAGCAAAAAAAAATATCTAAAATTTTACAATGTTGAAAACGATTTATTTCGTCAAAAAAAGTTGTAATTTTTTTTCCTTAGTTCATGCGATAGCCACGTTTATATCAAACACAAATAATTTGGTTTTTTTAATTTCCTATAACTTTAGCGTAAGTTATTGTGCGCACCATAAGAAAAGAGGTAATGAATGACGATTTACGTCATTCTTGGACTACAAAATGAAACGGCTTTAAAAAAATCATGAAAGTTTGATATGGATATGCAAACATACCAACGGTTCTTTGAAAAAATTAGATGTTCCTTAATTATGTTTAAAAAAATCCCAAAACCCTCAATTGGAAAATGTGATCAAAGGGGAATACCCCCTTAAACACAGTCGAATTGGTAAAATCTGTTTTTTTGACGATTTTTAAAAAATACCTACATGGCAGGTCTGATCACTCTTCTTGTAAGTACAAATAATAAATATATCTTTTCAGTTAAGTAACAATGCTAATAAAAGTAATTGTCAGTAATAATATTTAAATGCTACAATCAGAAAACACTGAACTGGCGTACAGCATTCTATTTACTTGCATTTTCTTACTGTACAAATACTTTTGTACACGGTGACACACTTGCATTAGAGTCAGAGAGTATTTTCATCGAGTAACAATCTTGCGAAATAAATCAATTTCATCGTATTTATTGCCGCCTATTAGTTGTATTACTATTTGCGCCAACTGTTAGATGACAATTGGCCGTCACCACGCTTTTAATATGTAATATATTATACAGTATCGATATAATTGATTTCAGGACAAATGATAACAAGACGCAACAATATCATTGTCTCTATAGACTATTCTAACAAAAATGGATGTAGAAACCATTAAAAGTGAGCTGGAAAGAACACACAAATAACTCATTATATATACTTTTTGTAATAAATACGCATTTTATGTCATTTCATATTATTTTATATTGGTTTATGCTCGAGAATTATTACATATGCAATAAAATTTGTCCATTGGATATTTTGTTGCTGTCGAAGAACTTGAGTTGCAAGAGGATGTATTTCATTTATAAAAAGGTGAATTCGATTTGCAAAAGGATAAATTTGAAAAGCTGTACCACTTTATTTCTATATTCATAATAACAATATACAGTAATATTACCATTACTAGAGACTCCTATAACAAAAGCTGATGCAGAAAGCATGAAAAGTCAGCTAGAAAGAACACACAAATAGCTGGTTATCGGGAAGGGAATCGCAGAGGCGTTCGGATATCGCTGTCATAACTAAGTCGGCGATTATCCCGGCAAGTATCATAAGCCTCGGCCTCTCAATAAAGTCTTATCAGCCGCAGGTCGGGAGGAATCGAATCGTTCTTAACCCGTAATATCGCCGTATGCTGGCCGGAGCCTAAGTTGCTCGCATAACATCGACATCGCTTCCCAGCATATTGCTGGGTCGGCGGAGACGCCCGGAAGAATTGGCATCCAGCACCGCGGTGCGGCGTCGTAAGCCAGCTAGGGAAAGAAAGGGAGTTGGCAGACGGCGGAGGGTTATGGAGAAGGGGGGAGCGTCGGCGTCGGCTTCAGGATGTAAGTTAAGCCCGCGATAAAAGCTACTCTAAATAAAGCGGTATATGTGTATGGTAATCGGTGGTAGGATAGCAGGGGGCACGGCAGCGTCGCGGCGGCGTCGAACATATTCTATCAGTCTGATAGCCCTCTGCGGGACACTTTATGGTGAACGGGGGCCGCCGCGGCGGAGGCCTTGATATCTAATATCGGCCCGTGCACCTTTATGTCCGCGCTATCGGTTTATGTTGCCCGGGTAATCTTCACCTCGGCCGGGGTTAAACTTTCCACCTAAGTGGAGCGCCGGCTGGTAAATAAAAGTATGTGTGCTCGCCGCGCGCGCCTCACGGCGTCGCGGCGCCCCGGGAATAGTTACCCGCTGCATTCGCAGCTCCTCTACCTATCCCCGGCCTGTGGCTCCTTTCTCGATACACAACCCACCCCATCGCTAGCCATGTTTTACGGTGCAGGCGAAAATACATATCCCCTTAACGGCGTCAACCTTGACGCCCGCCTCGCCTCCGCCCCGACGCTTATCACCTCGCCCGATATTTCGTGGCGCTCGGTAACGCCCCGATAGCCCGATGTGCTACATTAACCTGCGATAAATATAGATGCTCCCGAAAATGATATTGGAAAGTGCCGTGCACACTGCCGCTTAATGGTAATAGGCTCGCATCGCCGAGTGCCTTGTTGTTAGGTGTCGCTGGTATTCCATAGTTTTAAGCGGAGTATACTGCTCTTTTAATAGTAAGATAAGCGTCTTTGAAATAGTTTCCGAGTCTGTGATAAATCAGTTGTTATTATCCCGTTCGGCGCTTCTTACACCCATTGCCAGTATTCGCAGCTCAATGTTTAACTTAGAGTTTTCCTGCTCACACGAAAGCATAGGGTAATTCATTTATACATACGTTGCTGTATAAGAATAATAGTATCATATTGTGCTTTAAATAATAAGTTAAGAATAATTATATTTCATAATAAGTGTCTTTGAAATAGTTTTTGACTGTGAGATATGCTGCTGTTTATACGATAACTATAAATTACTTAATAAATTTAATCATACATTAATGGTTTCCAACTCGTCCAAACACCATTATTATTCTTACATTAAATATTATTATATGAAATAAATCTGGGTTTATTATTCCACCCAATATGCTTCTTCACGTCATCAACGTTCGTAGCTCAAACAACCCCTTGTTTACGGAAATAGTTTGCCCCCGGAACTGAACGTATACACTAACCTACAATGAACGTAGGTCTTACGGAAAATGATATTGGAAAGTGCGGTGCACACCGCTGCTTCATGGTAATAGGCTAACATTGACCAATATTGGCGAGTGCCTTCTTGTAAGATGTTGCTAACATTCTTTAGCTTTAATCGCAGTACACTGTGCTTTCAATAATGAGCTAAGTGCATCCTGTTTTCGCGGTCGAATTAGGTTATGGTGTTGTTGTGCTTTCAATAATAAGATAAGTGCATCCTGTCTTCGCGGTCGAATTAGGTTATGGTGTGTTTCCTTCTAATTTTGTAAGAAAAGCCTCTTCCATAGGGTATCTAGGTAAGAAAGTCAAGATATTCTGTCTTCTCGTTCGGTAACGATTGGTAACGATAACAAATATTTGTTTAAGAAATTAATAGTTAGAAATTAACATATCATAATAATCCTAAAATATACTCCTCCTATTATACATATTATATAAGATGTGCCACTCTAATCGATGTACTTGAATTTCTCCTAAGTCATGCGTTATATGTAAATTCTGTTTTTCAATATTGTTGTTCATGGTGATATACTTTCACAAACATATCTTGTCGATGCGATACAAGCTCGTAAAAGCAGGGTGTTCGTATCCTCCGTCGCTTCAGAGAAACTGAAGCGCGTTGATCAAAATGAGACACCGTTGTAAATATACTCTCGCGCAGCCTGACAGCCGCACTCATAGATGTCGCTTATGCCGCGTTATTAATTTCCAACATTTCTGTGCCCAGTTTCTAACGTTGATTTTCGAGTAAACATATATTTTGTAATCTTGAACTTTTCTATATTCTTAATTTTGGTCGCATATAGAATATCTAAACCGAAACATTCAACTTTTTATTTATCAATATTGTATTAGCACCATTTTGTTTCAGTGTTTCGTGACTGAAAAATTTGACTTTAGTCAAATCTTGTAGCGAAAAGATTAAATAATCACGGTTTCTGGTTTCTATTATTGTTAAAAATGCACGAGACTTGGTAAACTGTCCTATGTAAATTAATAGTTGTGTAAGAGAATCAATTTAAAGTATGGCATTTTTTGTGTGAAATATTTAGCATAAATATTAAAGAATACATATCCCTTATTAAAATGCATGTATTAATTAATAACGCGACTTTATTTCATACTTTATTCCGAGTTTCGAAGCTCAAACAAACTCTCAATTATCTTATACAGGGTGAGTCAAACCAAGTATGAAATAATTAGAGCATAGATTATTCCTATGGCTGAAAATAATTCATATCACGATTTTTTAAATGGCTATAATTAACAAACGCAATCAACTTTGGCAAACAGACTTGTAACTTCAAAAATCGATATTTAATTGACTGGAGGAAAACGGAAAAAATCAAAAAATACGTAACTCCTACTTGGGATCAAAATTTATATATACAAAGTTTATATACATAGTCTTATAACTTATATCATTAGGCAAAATTTTGCGATTGACACCGATTTTCCACCTCTATATCACCCTGCATAATTTTTGTTCTGAAACGGAGAACAAATAATGTGGATATATCTCGCCTCGTTAGCATTAAATATAGAAAGTGTCAAGGTAATTGCGCTCTAAAGTATTCAAAAGTAAAATTTAATAAGCTACTATACTTTTCATGTATAACATATATCAGATAGAATATAATACAGAACAGAAGTAAAAATAGGTGATAAATAATACAAATAACAAAAATCATAATTAGATAATTAACTTTTATTTAAAGTACTGTAGTTGAGAACCTTCAGATCTATATTTTAAGTCAAAAATCATTTAAAATCAATATCAATGGGACCACATGTTAATAGTCAAAGGTTGACTAAAAAAAAGGACCCAGTGCATCATATTGCCATATACATATGACCAATTGCATGACAATTGACTCAATAATCACATTTACAGTACGCAAGCAAGTCCATCGTGATAAAATTAACGTTGGAAAAGTAATATAAAATCTTTCCTCGAAAAATATTAAAGCATGTAATAAAGTATGTTGAGTTAAGCCGTGACGTCGACGAATTACTCCGGGACCGCAACAGCACTCTCTTATAAGATTACATTTTTCAAAGGAGGAAAGTGAAACTAACTATAATAAGTCAACGTAGAACTGTTTTAAAGTAGAATTCGTGCTTTATACTATGCACATGTAAAAAAAAGAATTGACAGATTATGTCACATTATATTTTATTTTATTATTATATATAACATAAGAAATAGCGATATTAACCATCTTTGGCTGACCAAAACTTTTAGTTGGGTTCTTATACTTTGAACCCTTGCACATACAAGTGTGGGATATGTAATGGATACATTCACACAATATAAACTAAGTGCTTCAATAAAACTTTTTACTAGGGTTGTACATTTTGGCATGATACGTTTGTGAATGCATTTGTAAAATATAGGTTAAGTGAGTAAACAGCGCAACGCTGCAATTTGAGTTTCATTCGAATATAACATACCCTCCAGAATTAAATATCTTTCACAAAACGGTCCACAATTTTTTATATTTTTCTGGTATTCGTATCATATTTTACTATAATCTAGTTTTTAAGTTACGTTAACTATTTGATTATTAGTAACAAGCAATACCATTGGTTTTCTTTTATGTTATTTTTGTTCCGTTACCCGCACTCTTTGCACTTTTGGTGTCTTCTTTGTACGTATAACGTTTATATTTCGTGAGCCGGTAGTGTTCCTTTGTGGAATTTCGTTAAGTTCATAAGTTGTTAATTAAGTTAATTAATTCTGTGAGTTCGTAGGATAATGCGTATATGTTAAAATCTTTTATTAAATATATTCCACTCGTATATACGTATAATTAACAACATTTGCATTAAGTTGTTCTCTCTTTGTAAGAGAATAAGCAATAATCGTAGATTAACTGTGTTTATACTCGGATGAATAAACATTGTTCACGGGGAATAACTAATGGTAAATATCAAACAAACCATTTCAACGCCGGCGCCGTTGGTAGTTCCAGTGTTAAACTGTTTAGGAACTCGCTGATATACAAAGCATGCAATAACGTTTAGAAATGGCTGGGAGTAAAAAGTGGGGTCTTATCGGGGAACTAGTAGTCTGATAGTCTCGCTAAATCTGTGTCCAACAATTACTGTCGCCGTCAACCTATAAGAAAGCCTGGTACAAAAAGCCTGCACTCGATTCGTTTCCACAAGCGATAAGAACATTTAACATTCAAATGTCGGCCGGTGCAAACACACCGTTCTCCTGCAATACGTGTACGAGAAAATTCATGAAAGCGAGCCTTAAATCCCCATCTTTCACTAGAATTGCTACTTCCATTATTGGTTTCTTTTGTCGGAATGTCGTTAATGAACCCTGCTACGATCTTCGATTCAGTTATTCACTTAACGATCTTTCGATTAAAAATCATCTGAACATGCGAAATTCGTATTTTTCATTTTATGGTTTAGTTTTAGACAAGGGTCAATCGACGCCAACTGAGAAGCTGGATTTTAGTGATGTCAGCGATTTTGCTGAAAATTCAGTATGTTGTTCCTGAGATGACATTGTGGGGGGGGGGATCCGCCTCATCGTTTCTCCAGATTCGGCTTTGTTTGGGAAATACAGACCGCCAAAGTCGACGTTTTCGTGCATCGGCGAAAATAGACCATTGCAGGAGAATTTTTTCTGAAGAAACTACAGGTCGTATCGATACGATTCATATTTTGTTTTACTTAGGAAAGGCCGCTCTATGTAACTATATTTTTTGAATGATTCGTAGATTAATTGATCAGTACAAGAAATTTGCATAAACTTTTGACTTTTAAATAAAATATCGAAGGTAACGCTCGCCCAATTTGTAATGTATTTCAGAATGTACTTTAGACCTTTGTCTATCGAAAACAGTTTTGTGGTAAAACTGATCCAGGTATTGGATAAAAACAATTAACCAGGGACTCGACCGCCCGGGCGTGATACCACTCGGCCAACCAAAGACCGTCGTGACTCTCGTGGTACCTGCTCACCTATTGAAGACACAGTCTCTTAGGGATTACCTGCAGTAATCATTGACCACGTGGATGGTAAAATTAATCCTCAAACTCGGACTCTCTATAAAGTCATAAACACCCTTTCCTCTTTGTGTTTTCTGGGCTTGAGACCGGCAATGGGCCACATAACGAAAATGTTGGATTATTAGGTGACGCACTCGGCCATTCCAGGCATCATTATCCAGGCCATTCGCCTATAAAATATGATAATATTTGTTACTGATACAAGGTGTTTCAAAAAAGTAGATCCTGAGAAGATTTTGGAAATAAGGTAATGACAAAAACCTATTATTCTTTAAATGAAGGCATTGTTAACGCTAAATGAAATGTGACCCGCGTGAAGCCGAGTCAGAATTCAGTCGGAATTTTAACCCTGTTACAGTTTTCGATTCAACTATACACTTCTTAACTCTTTCTAGTTAAAAAATAACTCTAATAATATGCGAAATTCGAACTTTTAATTTTATAGTTCTAACAGAATTAGGTAATTATTTAGAAAGGCGGCTCATCATCGATTTCAGTGATTTTGTATGTCATAGATAGAGCGATTTAAGCTGATCATTTTCATATACATACATATAATATGCGAGGGAAACTTATAGAAAAAAAATTAGACACACTCAAAGGCGGATCTTATATGGCACAGGTAGAGTAACCAGTGAGCATACCAAATAGTCAAACAATCAACACAAATCGTAACGTAAATATAGCTGCGGTCTTGTGACAGCATTCCAAATACCTGTAGAGACCTAATATAGATGTAACACAGGCTTAAAACCCAGACCTAACCCACCCAGACTACGGCAAATATAATATAGAATTTCTTCTATTTGCATAGTTGGATCACCTTATTTGAAATGCTGTCACTAAATCAATGTGCTGTAGTATGTTGAATTGTTGACAGCATGAAGACCGAGCCATACTGAGTCTGAGTTGGTTAGGTCTGGGTTTTAAGCCTGTGTTACACCTTTATTAGGTCTTTACAGGTATTTGGAATGCCGTCACAAGAAACCCTGCTATGTTTACGTTCCGATTTACGTTACGATTACCTGGGTTATATAAGATCCAGGTTTGACTGTGTTCAATTTTTTTTCTATAAGTTCGCTCCGCATATATACATATACATATTAGGGTGATACTTATTTAGGTGATTTTTTAATTTTGATGGGTGCACCCCCTAAGTTAGTTTCAAATAATTAAAAAAACATACTCCCAAAGTTTCAATGCTCCATCTCAATATTAACACGTGCCACAAGTCACCTATTGTTTCCCATTTGATGCCCATCAGGTTTTTATCGACTTTAGTTCATAATTCTGTAACACAAGTAATATCCACGCGAAAAATATGATTCTTGTACAATTTTCTTATGAAATCTATATACTTTTTTAGCGCATTTTTATTTTTTAAAAATTCAAAATGGCGGACCCAATATTTGATGCAGTCTAGTCCAAATTTGATGAATTTTGTTTTTTAAGCTGCCATATTGGGTGCCATATTGGGAATACATACAGTCGTGGAATGGTTGTGACAAAAGTTTACTCGAATAATATTATAGTTATATACTTAATTTTTCCACTTAGTATCTTTATTTGCACACAAATTTGCAATTGCCTTTCCCACGCATTAGTAAAGATTACAGTGGGGACTGTATAAATAGTATGCCACGACGTTTGGAGACAGTAATTCTGGCAAAGCAAGGAAACACCAAGTACTAATTATTAATTATTTGTTATTAAAAATAATGATTATCTGTATCATGTGTGCAATATCGTATCCACTTATTTTTCGCCCCGCATAATAGGCTCACTTGTCTATGTAATCCATAGTTATAATTATTAACTAATAAATTTATGTAGCGTAAAGAAACATAAGAAATAAAATTTAGGTTTAGAATAATAATATTCTAGTGAGTAAACTTTTGTCACAACGATTTCTACTAATTGTACACTTACTCTTGTCCCTGACAGTGTATTAAAACTCGAAGGAAATCTAACCACAAAGTAATTAAAATTCACTAAGTGAAAAGTGTATCAACTAGCCCCGGGTCTCCCCTATTTTTCTCTCCACTAAGCTGAATCTACCGTGTTCTTAATCGCATGGATATTGTACTTAGGTCAGTAGTCTACAGAGAAATACGACAGATGCGACCTCCAATTTAGCAAAGCCGGAAAGATACTGCTAGTGTAAGATAAATTATCAAAGAACGCATCTCGGGCACGTACAAAATTCACGACTTACTTTATATTTTCGCTCGCTCTTGATCCCACTTTTCTCCTAGTGTAATAATGTACAGCCTATGTTACTTGGGAAGGAGTAGGGTATGGTTGCCAAAATTCCTAAAAATTCTCACGTTCCGCTATCTGTTTTCTTATGAAATTAGTTTACTCCTTCAGAGTGTAGGACTGATGTTGCAATTGTTTTTAAACATTTGCCGCGAAAACCAGAGTTATTATTAATATTAACAGAAAAGCGGTTACATTGATGCTATTTTTTGACACATTTTGTAGTCGAATTGCAGAAAAGATGAGGCACGTATCCATGTTTGCGGGAAATTGTAGTAGCTACAATAAACAATGGTAAACAATACTATTAGATTGAGATTGACGCATTCAATTTTTCTTTTCATTAATGTTTCTAGGTTAATAAATCAAAAGGACTGTTATATTGACAGGTTTCCTAAATCGTACCTCCCTACTGTTGCTTCAATTGCACCGGTGCGATTTTCATATTTAGGCATACGCCTCTAATAAATATATTTTCAGTCAGTCGATTGGAACATCCAATCGATTCCCCTTCTTATCCTGGACTAGTTGTCTAACCCGGTTTTGCGGGGCTGGCATTTTACGTGGAGACTAATAATGATTTAGTTAAAGATTAATAGATTTTTCCACTGTCTAAAAACTTAACTACACTTATTCACTCATGTCGTTTGTGCAAAAGATAGCATGACCATGGAAATATCTTGAATGACTGTTTAGAGTAGAATCTAACCTAGAAAGTTTGGAGTTAACCTATACTTGTTATACTTTATATTTACAAAATCACATATGTATAAAGATGTCATGTGTGACCTACGTTACTCAGGAAAGAAGTAGGCTTCTACACAGCGAAAGAATTTTGCAAATCTGTTCGATAATTTTAGAGATTACTTCTTACAACTAAGCAATCATCTTACGTCTAAATATATTAGTATACAAGTATAAATTATAGGTTACTATATTTCGGCTGGATCCCCATATATCAATATTTATAGGAGTCGCTCTTTTTATATGGTATGAGCGGCATCGGAACACACCCGTCTCGTTTGGTTAAGTTCCGTTCTACCAATGTTTCTTCGAATTATTATGGTCAGCATCGACCATAATGACTCTGATCGAGTCAGCAGATATCTAAACTTGGAAATTCGTTATAATACATATATACAAACCATGCGGCTGGTTTAAATACAACCCTTATGCTTGTTTTACAAGTCTAAACATACTGCCACATAAAGATTTCGTGAACCTTTTCCACTGATATTGTCATTTGTGTAAAAGATAGTTAATCTACACCAATCTGTAATTGTTATTCTTTATTCTTTGCTATTATAAGACGATATAATGTGTAATTAATGATGTAATGCGTATAACCCATATTACTCAGGAAGAAGTAAATGTCTACCTAATAAAACAATTTTTCAAATCCGTTCAGTAATTTCAGAAATTACCATTTACATCCGAATAAACGCCATATGTCTTTATAAATTAGTATTGAAATCATTACATTATATATTATATAATTATACATTATGGGTCAATTCCGTCTTTCCTGTCTGACGCAACGAACACATTTTACTTGATCCTTGCACACCGGTCTGACAATCGTTCCCGAATCTACTGATTTCGACTTTAACTTTCTGTTTGCCTGACCTCGCTAGCAGCCGTCACTGTTCTTTATACGGTGCTGTCACCTGTCACAACACTACATATACATGCACTCTTAGTCATCAATACGACACGCACACTACATCCCCACAGTAAACGTATTCCTGTATGGATTTGCTTATTTCGTTAAGAGATCACAATAATTGATGGTTAACTTGAACATTTTGCAAAACTATATGTACAAGTACATAATTTAAGGTATGTTAAAAATTAATTCGATTAAGTTATCGGTCATAATAAGAAAATTATCTCTCTGGATGTTTGTATGTTTTTTACACATCGCGATTTACGGTGCCCATTGTAAGTAAATTTTTGTCTGAAACTGATGAAACCATTTCTTCTGGAAAGCAGACACTAAAAGCCAGTGCGCAACGAGCGCCTTTTAACTCAAAAAGTAGCTGCTTCACCCTTGAAAATTACTATACTTTTATTGCTATTTTCAAGTTTATGTATACACATCGTGTATACGTGTAATAATAGTGAAAGGTTATAGCTGCCCCCTTTTCGTTGTACATTGGGGCAGTTCTTACAATTAGTTAAACAGAGGCTTGATTTTCTCTTTTTAGTCGACCGATGGAGGGTATGAGAGTATGACAACTGGAAGGGTATGAGTTTAAGAAATTTGTTGCTACACAAAAAATTGTTTACATAAAAATGATTTATTTTTCCCTTTTCACTCGTTCGTGTTTCACATTACTTATATATGTGATTAAATAAAAGTACTAAGAAGGAAATATTGATCAAAGCTGCTCTCCATGGCTAACAGTTGTTGACCACATTGTTATCAACAATTTAAGTGAGATGAAAAAAGGTATGTAAAAAATGTACACCTTGAAGAAACTCCCCAGTAAATTTTAGCTTTCTAAATGCTATGAAAGCTGACAACAGAGTCGTTAAAGATCTGGCAATATACAAAAAACGCACGATCTGAGCTAAGGAAGAGTATGTAATACGTCATTTTCGAAAATAGCCATCTTCATGCCTGTTCCAACTTCTGCAAAACGGTTATGTGTAACATCATTTATGGGATACCTTATATAGATTATCTTTATAAACGCGCTAAATTCACGAACCACTGAGCGTAATTTAATGACATTTTCACCACTTCATAGTGTTGAGAACATCATAGGTGCTAAGAAATAATTTCGAACTATGGCGCCCAAACGAGTGGAAAGTAGCAGAACTTCCGCTCTAAGAACAGCAAGGTGGCAAATGCTTGACTTAATCCACTTCTGTCTCGTCTGTAAAGTTAGGGAAATCCAGGTGTTTAGTAATTACGACGAGCTCATTGGCTGGCAGCAGGCCTGCCAGCATCGATCATCTATCATCTAAGATCGATATCCGCCTGCAGTAGCGACAGAGGGCTCGGAGCTCACAGAACCAATAACGCTCATAGTTTTGACCAGGGCTCTCCGCATCCTGAGCTCATCCCTGGGGGCACCAGGGTTTTCCCTGGACACCGCTGTTCGTCTAGTCGATCGCCATTATTTGTTTTTCTCTCATTGAAAATATGTACACGCGTGTCTCTTATTGAATCATCAAAACTCTTTGTGTTTGAGCTCATTTTTTCTTAGTTAAGACTCTGGAGTGATTAGATAGTGTTAGGGCGATTAGTTAATAAGTGCTCATCGAGCGTTCATTAGAATAAGCTTCTTTTGTCCAACAAGTGCACTCATCACGTGTACCACCTGTGGCTTTCTTAAGCTACAGCTCATCTAGTCATCAGGAATAGTCGCTCATTAATAGGTATTTCTTAAATAAAATTATTTTTGCCGACTTCGAAAAGGAGGAGGTACTCAATTCGACCGCTATATTTTTTTTCTTCTTTTTTTGTTACTTCTACATTGTGCCTACTCTGACTATCCCAGACCACCAGATTCCTCTTTCACTAACCCAACGGTCATTTTCAAACACCAGGAAATTTCACCAAGCAAAATTCACTGATTGCAACAGAACCGTGTAAATATTTTTCCAGTGTTTCATGTCAATAATATATTAATTTTTTAAATCACTAACGTGTTAATAGTGTAAATAAAATTCAATATATAGAACATTTCTTAAGGGTGGCTTTGATGTATAAAACATTAATCATAATTCATTTATAAAGAACAATCTTTCTTAGTCTGTTATGTTGAGGGGAAAATCGAAAATGGTTGACACAATTCTAAATCTGATTGTATCTTCTGTACACAGCGATGATCCAGATAAATCATAGCCTATAAAATTTGGCAAAGCTATCATTTATACAGAGAGTACCGAAAGTACCGAAAGTAACTTCATAATTTCAAACAGAATGGCATATCGAATTATACACGATTAGAAGGTAATACAATAAATTAATCATTAAATTAAGTTATTATTAACATACATACGAAATGTTATATGTGCTATAGCGAATTGTCACTAGCGTCCTCCATACAGTTTAGACTCTAAACTTCAGACACCGCTACTATTTAATACTTGGAAAGCAATAAAAGTTGCGATATTCTTGGGATCTACACTTGCAATTTTTTACTGCAAACAATTCACCGTATTGCTTTTCACGAATAAAACATTAACAAGTGTTAAATATCTTATGTCAGGCAGCGAAATCAGCATGCTATCAGAATCTGTAACTCTAAATAATACTTCACCTATTTTAAAATGATTTTATTACTTGTTTATTAAGATACATAAATATAACATATATTATTCCCTTATCTTCATATATGTACGCTTATGTTTATTTACCCAACAATATTTGTAGTGAATGTTTATATGTATTGAAGAGCATCTTATATAAACAACTGTAGTGCAACTTGCACATGAAAGCATCAGAGAAAGCAGAAGAACTGGTGTTATTACGGAAAAAATAGCGTTTACAATGAACCATGTCGAAATTTCATGTAGAAATTTCATGTAGAAATTTTGACATTGTCTGTAACCGATCTAATCTGACTTAAATTGCGCCATTTAGTTAAATTTGGCAGTGACATTTTATCCCAAAAGAGGGGCACGATTGGAACAAATAATATTTACAAAACACTTATCCATTCAAATCCTTGATTGTGTTAATCTTAGTGTTACCGCATAGGTTTATAGTTCAATACATTTCATTTCTGGAAACGCTTCAATCAATATTATCCAATCAATATAAGTGTTTTTATTTAAAAAGTGATTTGTAAGTGAATTTGCAAATCTGTGACTATGTGTATGTTACCGAAACATTTTTTTCATTATGTCTTTTCCACGATAAACGCTGCGTTACTTTCTGGATAGCCTGTATAAGAAGTTGAATCCCAAATGGGACACAACGTCTTAAAGACGTTTTCTGCCGTCTTATGACATTTGTAGGACGTTTTGAAGATGTTCTGCCGAAGACATTTCAATATGTCCACATTTTTTCATTGTGAAAACGTCTCCGGTACGTCATCTTTACATCTACCTTTTTGTGTTATTCTTAGAGCATCGCAAAAACATTGAGTAAAAGACGCTTTAAAATGCCATTGATGTGTGGTTGTTTGCTAACTGCACATCATTCCTATAATATAGTATGTATAATCTTAAAATTGGTTATTTTCTTCAAACTAAACATTGATTTTACTGAATTAATATTCTAAAATACTGCTTCTAGAATATAGTGTACATAGTAATTTGATTTAAACGGTTTCTACATGTTTCCTTGTAGCTTGGTCAGAACGTGTTCTTGACGTGTAAGAGATGTATTTGTAACGTCTTTTATATATCCCTCCGAACGTATTGTGGAATCTTTAAAATGTTCTGTTTTGTAACATTGAACGTTTGTCAAAGCTATGTGAGACGTTTTTAGGACATTGATGGATATCCCAAAGATGTTGTGAATATTCTTATGGGGCGTTTTAAAGACGTGTTCAAAACGTCATTGTACTATCTGGGTATTTCCTGACCTGCAGCATTCAGCGGTAAACGAACATTCATAGCGGGCGGCGGCGGTAGCCGCGTGAGAGGATAGTCGCACATAGCTCATACTCGAAGGGCCGCAAGGAGATAGTGGCATGCGGCGGAGAGCGGCGGGGGTTGGGAGATATCGAGATGTTGAGAAAATAGGTATCCGCAGTGTGCATAATTCCCGTATGTAGTTTAAGAGCTACCTGAGATGACAGGCTGGAGAGACGAGGCAACGGGGTGGCTATTTAACATCCTGCCTCATTTCCTGCCGCCTCCGAGCGAGCGCCCTCTTCCTCCTTCTCCCACTCCCTGCCTATATCCTGCCCTCTCTTTCTCTCTCTCTCTCCCTCTCTCTCGACGAGGCAGGCCGTTCCAGGAGAGGAGACGTTCGCGCCCGATGCGAAAATTGCCTTGGCAAGAATTATTGACTATAAATTACTTGTCTCGCCACCCTAACGCCCGCGTTCCACCGTTACTCATGCAAATGACGGCAAAGCCCGCGGGGCCCGTCGAGCGCTCGCCACTTACTCACTGTTACGGATCCGATCCCGGCCAACGGAAAACTGTCTGCTCCTAGAGGCTAAGTCACGCTGTCGGAGGGCGTGAATTGGCTCCCATTTACATTTTATTGCACACGCCAAAGACGGACGGCTCGCCGATCTTTATTTCGACCTTATTTACGAACCCCCCACCCCACCCCTTCGTATATATATTACCGTCCAATGAGAGCTGACACCCGAGACTACGGGAACACAGCCGGATAGGTGTATTATTACCTGGCATCTGTCATTTTCTCCTTTGTAAGAGGCTGAAGTATTGGCTTGTAGGCGAAGGAAAGGTGCCTAGGAACTTAACCTTATGCGAGTGAGTGAGGAAGTGATGGAGTTGGAATAATATGTTAGTGGTGATACCTTGTATTAAGGAAATATATACACCTGGAACGCAAAAATGAAAGGTTGACTTCAACAGTTTGACAAAATGTAAGAAACATTTCTATTTTAGGCTTATAAAATATTTGTACAAGTACATGATTTCAACTATATTATAAATTCATTTCACTAATTTATCGGTCATACTTACAAAACCATTGTGGACGATTTTTTACAAGTCACGATTTACGGTACGCAATATAGGTCAGACAGTTTTTATCTAAAATAGATGAAACAATTTATCTCGAAAATAGATACGTAAAGCTAGTGTGCAACGGGGGTGATTTTCAAAAATTAAAATTTTAACGAAACGGCAACCTTTTAAACTCAAAAGTATTTTTTTCATTCTTGAAAATTACTGTACTTTGTAGCTTTTTAAGTTTCCAAAATATTGAAGTTAACCCTAAAAAACAGACGCATTTTCGGGATTTTGTTTTGTCAAGAACCTTACGAATGTGATCGATCGATATTTTCTTTAATTTCAAGAGGCACCTTTTGTGGAAATGTTAGTAATTTTTTAATTCACTTATAATTTAAATTGTACGTGCTACTAATTAATTTATTGTAGTACGTTTTTTAACATTGTTTTACCGTGACCACTGCTACGCGGTGCTGGATCATGTAGAATTAAAAAATTATACGTGTTTGGACGGCATATTAGATTACTTAGAACAGTATAGAGTCAAACTGTTTTTTTTTATCAATGAGAAAGGAGTGATTGTTTGGCGAAAAATCAATATTTTATACTTCACCTTTCACCATTTGGTTGCAATTTTTATTCGAAAAGTCTGACTGAAAAGTCACCAAACTTTATCGCCTTCTTAGAGTCCTATAATGGAACTGTTATAATTTCGTCATGACGGCTGTCCCTCTGTCCCAGCCTGTGTCCCCTCTTCTATAATTTTGTCAACTTTTCCTTTAAAAATCTCAAATAATTGGTGGAAATAGTATTTGGTGAGAATTCTCAACTAAAATCATAATCGTCAGTATAAAATAATTCGACAAAGATAAGAAAAACGGTTTTCAATTTGACAAGGTTTTATCTACCACATTTTTAACAGAATTTAAACAAAAATTACAACTTTATGACTTCCAAACGACGCAACCTTTCCTTAATGCGTCGCACAACACGCACTTGACCGCTTTTTGCCATCTTATATGTATGAGATACCTTAATAAAGAAAGGAGACCCAAAAGGAGCGCAACCACTATTATGATACCCCCATTACTGTCGAACATTTACTATGAGATTTATCCAAAATTTAACAGCCAAAAGGGCAGTTCGAATATCTCCAATAACGTGAATCGCCATTAAGTATTTCACGATTCTATTTCGTTCTTATAGCCAAAGTATTAAATGGAACAAAATAGAAATAAAATAACTAGAAATGGAAGAAAAGTAATAATTAGATTATGAAAATTTATTTGAAGTTTGATGTCCTGGATATGTTAAACATAATAATATTAATTTAGAAATAACTTATATGTACACACAGTGGGTAAAAAAAGTATTAGCACACCCAGTATTTTTAAAATAGAGTTTCTTAAAAAAGGAAACAGTCTCCTCTAAAAAGAAATATTTTTTCTTAAAAACAACGCTTTCTAGTTCAAGAAAATGTATTTCTATCTAGATAATTAAGTTCCACTTAAAGTTTTCTTAAAGTTCCGCAAAGGAACGGCATCAGATACTCAGGTAGAATTGCATGACTAATGACTCTACCATCACATTGTCAGTCGTGTGCGAATTGGAACGATTTGTGAACGCGTGAGCATTGTGACAAAATTAACGTCGAAAAAGTAAAAGAAATGTAGGGTGCGTTTATATATGCATATGCGTACGTCATAGTATTGTGTGTGTGGTCAGCGTCGAAAAGAAAAGACGAGCGTCGCGTGGCGAGGCGAAAGCCGGAGAAGCGTTTGAGCGGGGCAGAGTCGAGCGAAGCGTGGAACAGCGAAGATTGTGAGAGGATAGCGTGGTAGCGTCGAGCAAAGCGTGGATGGGCGCAGTTAAAAGTGTATTGCTGAACACATTTATATATCTTCTCAAATAAAACATTACGTATCCTGAGAAGCGAGGAAGGATTAGCATCCCACTCATACTTATTTCCTACATAAAGTCTACCCTGGAAAAAATATAAAAGCATATAATAGAGTAGATTGTCCTAAGCCGAGACATCTATGAACTACTCGGAGACTGCAACGGTACTGTGTTATAAGATTACATTTTTCAAAGTAAGAAAGAATGACTAACAAGAGAAATTACCCAACCCCGACACGCAGATTTCGGCGACTTTTTTTTACAAATAGTTTTCAGAAATTATGTGGTAATGTCCCTTCTAAGTATAGTAAATTACCTCAGACCTGTTTTAAAATCGTATTCACACTTTATACTATGCGCATATCAAAAAAAGAGACCGCAGATTATGTCATATTATATTTTATTCGCACAGTTATTTTTCTACCGATTCGGAAATTGAGATAGTTGTTACGTTGTATTGTATGCAAATGTCAAACATTCAAAAATAGCGATATCATTGAGCATGTTTCACCAAAACTTTTAGCTAGGTTCTTACTTTTTCGACCCTTGCACATAGAAGTGTTTAACTACAAGCTAACAATACTAATAAAAAAACATTTTCAGGAGACATACGTCGATTTCAACCAAACTCGGTCCATATGCAGGATTTGGATTGATAATTAACTGGTGTTTATTGTAGCGACATAATTTCATGTCAAAGGGTTGAACCCCTTAAAGATGGTTGCCAAAGAAGAAAGAAAGTTGCCAAAATCGCATATTATGACTGCAAATTTCTGTAAGCATGAAAACAACAAATTATTTTTTACCTTTCAGCGCATTTTTTGTACTCTGTATTTTTTAATTTTTAGCTCTCTGAAACCCTATCAGTTTTTCGAGGTCGGTCACATTTTTTTTTTCATTTAGACATTTCATTAAAACCGTTCATTTAACCGGGCGCGATAGGTTTAGTGTTAAATCAAAATCTGACTTTTACGTCCAAGCCCGTGGCAAGGAGTAAAATGTTTCGGCTAATACGTACGCATGCGGGCCACCTTCCGTTCCCTTAGCCTGCCGCTATTGTCGTGCTTTGTATGCGCAATAGGAAATATATATCTTCATGCAGGATAAATGGCTTCCTTTTTAAGCAATAAACGAAGCGGCAGCTTCCCGAAAAAGGGGTTTATGGTCCTCCTCCGCGATAAATCTACTTTTAACGCGTACCCCTCCACTCTGTAGCCCGGCAACTGATGACGGGACGTACGGTCATGACGTCACGCCTGTAAAATCCGTGCCGCTATTTTCGGAGTTATTGGTAATTTAAATATAATACACGCTGGTTCATAGAATGTGTAAAAGTTTTTAACCACTGACTGTTCATGTGAAATCGGAGTGAAAATGTATTTCGAAAAATTCGACGTAGTGTGTTACTTAACAGTCAAAACGACTCGTTTTAATTTCTTGATAAAAACTATTCAAATGTATGGCGTTACATTTCCGCAAAATTTTACGCCACTTTTATTACAACATTTAAAGGATCAAGTTTATTATTTATCTTGCCACCTTCTTCCCTTTGTTCACATTTACAAATACGCTATATTTAGACCAGATATACTGGGACCAGTCAAAATAACTGGGTAGTACCTCAGCAAAAAGACTTTAAATTTTAGAGAATATCAATTTGAAAAACAATGGAACGGACATATTTATAATAGAGACACAGTCAATAAACCTATTAGACAGACACATAAGGAGTGCAACTCTGTTATTGTTTCTTTCTTATGTCGCCTTCAGCGCTTCTCACGATAAGCGCAGTAGTGTTTTTATATTTGATAACAATCACTACCTCATTCTTTTCTTATTACTTGCTAGTCTCACGAAAACTCTGATGGAGTATAGTTGTAATATTATTTTCTACTTCATATTCCTTCTAACATTGTATTTACCAAAATATCAAGGTATGTGACATACATGCCCAAAGAAAGATATATTATAATTTTGTTTCTTTTATCTATCAGTCATAATTACAATAATATTGCCATGTGTGAGAAACAATTTTTTCTCGAAAGTAAACACTTAAAGCTAGTGTGCAACCGGGATGATTTTCAATTTTTTAACTTTCACGGAAACTGGATTTTTTAAATTCAACAATAGCTAGAAAAGTATAGTAATTTTCAAGGGTAAAAAAACTATTTTTGAGAGGACACGTTATTCAGGAAACAAATTTATATTTATATATTTTTTTTATTGACTTCAAATATTAAATAAGACTATTGTTCTACAAAGTAAATTCTGCGTGATATCCTCCTTACTTGGAAAGGATAAATATAAAAAAATATATGTATGTTTGTTAATATATATGTTGCTTTACCTTTTAGCATAAGACAATTATTTGTCGAAAACGGGTAATAATATTACATCTTTCATATAAAACATTTTCTAAAAAAATACGTATTTATTTACGTAACTTAATACAATTATGTTTAAACAACTTTTAAATTAATAGATACATGAATGTATACTAAAAAAGTATAAAAGCTTTTGAAATGCGACTGTTATCAAGGTTACTATCAAATACTGTGAAAGTATTTAGTTATTCCTTAATTGAAATTAACATCCAACGTAATCGCCAAAGCAATTTTGTACAGGCGTGGCAACATGTCAGCAGATCTATTAAGTCGCTATATCTTAAAACTAGTTTGACGAGTATTCCATACATATAATATCTAGTAATTATAAGAAATAACATCCCGTTTCTTGTGTGACAGCATGCCGATATTTCCCCCGTTGAAATGTGTAAGCTTTTTATGTTATTTGCTGAATATTTTCATGTAATATTTTCATGTTTCCACTATTCGTCACTCATCGCTGCGTCGAAGGTATTGACAGTAACAACACTTTCGTATCGTTCTGCACCTTTACTTACGAGGAATCTGACGCAAGCTTTAGTCAGCCCACTACTTTTCTCAATCACACCATAAGACCGCCAATTAAGTAGTTTATACTTGACAAGTATCGTAAAAGGATGAATCGAACGGTATAAATATTAGTTATGTTGTTACTTCTCAGTAATAAAATACTTTGCCCAACATGACGTGTTACTAATTTGATTATAATTATGAAATATTACACTATTTATAATAAAGTCCTTTGTAATACTTCAGCATGGATTAATCGATTTAATCGATCGACCGTCCAAATGATTTGATAGAAAGTTCTGACAGATCACGTTCCTTTGTTCTTCTTCAGACAAAGATTACTATTAGGAGGACCAATGGGTCGGTAAAGGCGAGCGCACGAAGAAGGAAAGAGCAGAGGAGCTAAGGCAGCGGAAGCGGAAGTCCGAGGCGTTATAGAGAGACGATTGGGACAGCAAAATAGCAAGAGAGAAGACACGGAAGGAGGTAGGGGAGTTTTAGGAAGGCGAGGAAAGAGGAAAGTTAGATTTAAGATAGAATTAAGTGGGGGTTAAGGAAGCGGTAATTTAGGTTAAGGAACATGTAAAGAGATTGTAACCTCAAGGGGACCAATAAACTCAACATACATACAAAGATTACTATTATTATTTGGGATACTTATCCAAGGTTTAACCTCTCGTCACTAACAGCAAGTTATAATAAATAGTACATTTGAGGCTGATTCTTTGAAACTTGTTAGTGATCGATTTGTATAAGATAGCACTTTCCAATGATTTACAATAATTGAAGAAACGCAATTGCATCTCACGCCAAGTGTACAACTATACGTGGTTTTACCAGAATGATCGGTTTTTTGCAACTGGAGAATAAATTATTTCGGGAAAAACTATTAGTCTATAAAAATTGCTATATTTTCAGTTTTGTAGTTCTGTAAGAAACTATGTAATTTCGTCATAGCCAAAGTTTTCTCCATCCCCACTAATTTCGTGATCCTTTTGTTTAGAAGGCCGAAATAGTTTGTGAAAGTAGTGTTTAGTCATGTGACCGCTCTGTCGCTACCTGACAAGGCAGTGAGTGTTAGTACTGGACTTTCGTCACAGTCACCGCTCTTCGTCTAGTTGTAGCATGTTGAGTTTGGGTTCGCGGTCATTCACAAGCTCGACCCGGTCGTCATTTGGTTTGTACGTCCAAGAACGACGAAAAAATCGCCAAAAAGGAGTTTGTAGGTTGCTAACGTTACGCCGGGAAAGTGCAACACAGAATCTATTTTATTTCTATTTTCTTTAGTATGTGGCCGTCAGCTGCACATCAGGAAAATCCTCATTTTCGTGTTTAATTATCAACAACAATTTCTGTTGATAATTAGACCAACTAGTTTTATTTCCTAGAAACGGTACATTGTCTTCGCCCTGGTATTTAAACCAGTCGGCAATACGCGTTGTAAACTGGCGATGGTTTACAATGCTGACACTTTTTATAACGCGACTTTCATAGAGCTGGATAAGGCTTGTGAATAGTTACGTATGACTGTACGCGTAAACCTTCCAGCTTAACGTCAACTAACACTTGTGATTCACGAAGGGTTCTTCAGCATTGCTATTAGTTTGTGGTCAAAACCAAACTGAAACTGTGGCCTGTCTTATATCCCTGAATAGTTCGTTCCTCTCAAATAATGATTTTGATAAATAATTGACGTTAAGCCGATTAGAGGTTTGTCAGGTGTTGCGCCTGCTGTAGGCACGTGAATAAAATAAATCTCAATCCTCATATTCATGCCTTTATATGTATTGCATCGATTGATGGTGGCTACAGTACGTAACGGATGGCAATTATTTAACAGATGTTTACTAACTATTTTTCTGTTAATTGCAAATGTGGTAACTATTTCTGAATTGGTTAATTTGTAGGAATTTATCGATTGTACCTGTTGCATAGCTTTTGAGTTACCAATGTCAAATCATAAACCTTTTGTTAATGATTATTACTGTATCATTGTCGTTAATTGATCACATATTTTTATCATGTGTCATGATTTTCTGAAGGATCTGCTAGGTGCATTGCCGATCATTAAATCTGTTATTTTAAGAAAATATGTTGGACGAGCAAAATATCTTATGACAGTATGTTTTGCGCTGATAACAGTGAGTATTTTCAAATAAATTATAATAGTCACAAGAGAGTTTTCATTTTGACAAAATTCTATCCACCAATTTTCCACACAATTTGAATAAAAATTAGAGTTGTTACGTTTGAAACTACGGAACGTAAGCTTAAAGAATTGCTTTTTTAACCACTTGAATGAGGAAACTTACATTTCTGATTTTAGTATTTCTTCATCTAACGAAGCGGTGAAAGCACGTGCACTTAGTGTTTTTTTTTTAAATGTCCTATGTAACAAAACATTTGGTCCAACATAATAGAATTACTGGACAAAAACTAAGTACGCTTTTTTGACAATTTGAATAACGAAGTTCAAACGTTTGACTTCAGTATTTTTCATCTAACTAAACTCTCTAAACATATACATTCGCTGTTTTTTCAACAATTGTCTAAGTAACAAAACACTTGGTACACGATGATAGGATGTTAATTTAAAGGATATCAATAGGTGAGTGTTCAAATCAACGACGAATTATTGGGCAGAGACACTTCTCTTTGAAGAGGGTTGAGGTAGGATGAAACAGGAAGCGGGAGCTCGCCAGGGTGGAAGGAGCAGGAGTAGGACAAGGAGGAGTGGTGCGGGTGGCAGAAGGAGGCGGCGACGGCGCACTGGCGCTAAATTGAATTTTTTTCAATTCATCCGAGTTCCCGCTAGCGAGACGCTCGAGCTCTCTCAATGGGCATCTGCGCCCGACAGCGCCGCCTATTCCCAGTAAATTCTCATTATTTTTAAATTGGAAATGAGAAGTGCACGCGAGTGCGGTTGAGAGCACCTTCGCCGGCATCGCGCTCGCCCGGCCGCCCTGAAAAAAGCGTCGCCGGCGTCGCCGCTGCATTATTCCGGTCCGATGCCTATTCCAACGAAGGAAGAGTCGCAGAAATTAATTTAATTACACGTCCGATGTCAATGGCAGTCATCGTGCCTGCCACCGTTTACCATAGACACCACCGCACAACCACCGCGCTTTATCATCCGTCCAGCCACCGCACACACACAACCGCACACCTATCCCCACAGGTACACGCTCATTCACTTGCATTTCGATCAGCCATCTGTGTGTAGTGTGCAGTGAATTCGGAAACTTTATAGAGAAGCGCATTATAATTAAATTAACTTTGTGCTCATATTAATAATAACTTAATTTAAAGAATAATAGGGTGTTAGACCTATTTTTGTTGCAAAAATCTTCCAACGATGTAAACTCGACTTCCCATTATTTTAGAATTTATTATTTACTTTTTGAACAGCCTCTATAAGTAATAAATATTGAAATATTTTATAACCTATAATTCGCTTGTATCAAAACTTCGGTTTAGAAAAAACCGCTTTAGAATTCTATTTTACTCTTGGATAGTTTGTAATACAACTATAGTTGTATTACAAATTAAGCCTGGTACATCCAGCTTCTCACCGAGTCCCGTCAGAGGAATGGTCAGGTGAATCTGGCCTGATTTGCCTGTGCGGGGCCCAGAAGGGCTCCGGGTAGGCTAGCCTGGTGGGGAAAACCGAATCAGGCGGCAAACCGGCACTAGAAGGGTTAGCCCGACTCGGGCAACCGAACCGGGCAGTGAACGGGCGGTAGGAGGGCTAGCTGACTAGCAAACCGAACCAGGTGCCGAACCCGCGCTAGCAGGGCTAGGCTTCCTCGACAGATTATATCTGTCGGATATCCGCCGCTGCCTACGAAACTTTAAATGGTACAGTATTATTTATGTATAGGAATTTTCACATTATTTATGTGTTCAAGATAGCAGTATACTAGCTCGATACTTTTGCATCGTTGCGGGCATTACTTTTGTAGTAGTTTATAGATACAATTCAATATGGTTATGATCTTTACAAATATGAATATTTATGATCATTATAAATGCTAGCATTCGGACCGCATGAGCAGTCTCAGACTTAATTCACACTCAAGCAAACTTCGTGTACTACAATGTAACGTTGGCGCGTTCATGAAGCCCCGAGCTCTTTCCGCGCGTCGCGGAGTTTTTTGAGGGCCACGTACGCGCTTAGTGCTGTTTCATTATATTAAACCAGTTATCCAGCTTCATTTTCGAATTGATTTCTTTTCCAGCCTGGGGAAAATACAGTGTGACAAACTGAAAGATAAATCGTTCAAGCTTTTCCGGGAAGGCAGATATCCATCAGTGGACAAAATGTTACAAAGCATTAATACCATACAAAGACCAAGAATTAGTACTTGCAGCATATAGGAAGACCTTGCTCATTCAGAATTAGCACAACCAAGTTGCAGTAGAGACCATTATTTTAAGGATAATGTCAACCAAGGGAATACAGTGGAAAATCGTAACATAAACCAAAACGACACGAATACCGATAAGAGTGATAGTGATACTGAAAACAGTACGGATATATGACTACTGAAGGCAACGGCGGAGATAGTTCCGAAAGTGAAGCGGCAGAGAGTGATAGAAGGAATATCTTCCTCAATAAGGTTGACATGGACAAGAGTGTGGAAGAAAATTATGAAGACAGCTTACGCTGTTGGACTTTGAAAAATAGAATTTTACACATGGCTTTCGATGAAATGCTTACTGTATCTAGATAAAGCCCCCTCGGACTAACCGGCTAGAGCCCGCTAGGGGTGCTCGGCTGGTGCCCGGTTAGCTGCTCGCTAAAGTAGCGTCTCCCAGCTTGCCCGGGGCAAAACTTGGCTTCCCAACCAGGCCCCGGTTTGAAAACGGACAGTTTGGATCGTAGTCCCGCCGGGATCCAGGTTACATTTCTACTAGGGTACCTTAATATACTTAATTCATTAGTCATTATGATTCTCCCGATCTTTGCAACTCTTTGAGGACTGATAAGTGGCAAAAAGTCAGACTTATATAATAAGATGCACGCGGTCCTAACTTTACAACCAAGCCGTGCTAAGCGTGACATAAAAATTTATATAGATTGCAAACATGAAAACCAACAGGCAAACACTGCCGTTTATATTAGTATAATTTCGAATCTAGGATTGCGCAAACTAGTAAAGTAATAAAGTTAATTAAATCTTACTCTAACACCTTTGTCAAATATCACACTTCGTTTATACTGCATAAATATTTTTTACTCTCAGTTTGTATACCAAAAATCTGGAAATGGTTAAATATTTCAATAGCAAAGGATTTCCGAAAAAACGGTTTCAGAGAAAATTTGCATTATTTTCAAAAATCTAACGGACGGGTTTGCCCTCATGACCTTAGGTGGACGGGTCACAGTTATATCAAGGTCATTATGGTCTTCTTAAATAGAATACTATATTTTTTATGAATGAGTATTAAAGTTGATATCACGACGATTTCATTTCTATTTTTCGTGATGAAAATTCCCTAATTATTGCCGTAGAATGATGATATATATGCGATGCAACTCTCGAAGAATACAGGAGTTAAAATTTTATCAAAATCAATTCGGTAGCTTCACAAATTATTCATTGCATAGAAAGCAACCTTGTGTATTTATATTAATATATTAGTATAAATATCATCATTGATACTCTTTTAGACTGGATTTGAGGTGTTATAAATACTATGCACTGTTATACGACATATATATGTATACTATTAATATATCGTGAAAGAAATTTAAGAGTGGAAATAGCAGAAAATTAAGCATGTGGCATTTGATCTCAACAATTTATACAATTAACAATCTATAAATTTCATTACGAATCAGAAAAAGTGTTGTTGAAATGAGTAATAAGTATGAACAATCGTTAAGAAACGACATCGTTTTTCTGTTTATTTATCGTGTCACGTTAACTGCTTGGTTGTTAGCAGCAATACATATGACATATAACATCATCGGTTGTTTTTTAGATTATTTTTTTGGTATAACTAGTTTTTGTATCTCTTTTTGACGGATGTCTATTTGTAAAGAGATATACAAAATTGTTCATTAATTCTGTTTGTTTCGGAATTTGCACATACACCAGGTAAAAAAAGGATTAGCACAACCAATATTTTTAGAATACAGTTTCCTAAAAAAGAGAACTGTCTCTTTTAAAGAAATTTTTTTTTTAAACAAGGATGCTTTTTAGTTTTAGAAAATGTATTTCTATTTAGACAGAAGAGATTTCTTCTATAAAGAAATGTCATCCAAAAACACTGGGTGTACGAGTACTTTCTTTATCCATTGTATTCAAATGCTCGGGTAAAGTCAACTTGTTGCAAATCAATTAAGATTTATTAGAAACATTGGCCAAGGCACCCTCACTGTAACAACAATTCAAGGGAACACTAGTCAATTTGACTTTCATTTGCTTTTACCAGTGCGGAATATTGCTTAAGTAATGAAGGCAAAATGCGTTGCCGATTTATTAATTTATATCATTTATATTTATATCGTTTCGATGTACAGAAAGAAAGAGTAAAAAAATGTGCGAGTGGAAATATGTTGGAATAAAATATGGATCAACCAAAAATGGTCCGAAGGTTTCCGCCCAGAGAGAGAGAGCACTTAATATTAACCTGTTTCTTTTCCATATGTGATGTATATGATAAAGTCAGATCGCCGCTCCACCTGCGGCAGCAGATATGGATCGTTTCAAACCCTTGTCAATTTATCAATCTTCTTCACATGCATTTTTCTGTTTCCTTTTTTTGTCATGGGAAAAGAAAAGTGAAACGCTTTCGAGTCGAATAACTTGATAATTAATTAACAGAGATAAATAGAGATGTTAATCATATAAATTCTGAAAAAATGAATTTTTGCATTCGAATACGTCTGGAAATCAGTAAGTATTTCAATCGACGTTCAATTTTCAAAATAAAACAATTTCGTCACATTTATTAGTGCATTAACTACTACATAACCGACATGATGACTCTTTTGTTAATAACCGTAACAGTCATTACTTATTCTATTTCAATCACTTTATATATTCCAAGGTAAATGCCTCACCCTTTATAATACGGTGTAAGTAAAATGTTCGAAAGAGAAGTCTCATAAATATTTTCCATAACGAACGCTTATGAACAAAGGAAAACAACAATTAATTAAGCCCGGTTGGAATTACGAACATACTAATTATGTTGGCTGCAAAACCAAAAATGATATATTATTTGCCTTTGGATGAAGATTACATATTGTATAAGACATGAATATTGTAGAAATGAAATAAATCGATGAACTTAAAAGTTACAAGGCGTTGCAAAATGTTAAATATTTTCCCAAAAAAGTGGAACTGATAGTAAATTGACACTACAGAATGATTCACATGCTTCTTTATAATTATAAATTATCCAGTGAGTAATTCTAAATTATGTGGATCTTATTTTAAATATATGTGAATGCGCCCAAAATATACATACGTACATATTTTGACTTTTATATATTTTCATACACACATACAACCGAAGACAAAAGTAAGTGGACAAATAAATAGGAATGGTTGTGACAAATGTTTATTCGAATAATATTATTGTTATATACTGACTGTTTTGTATATTGTATGTTTGTGTTACATAAATTTGCATTCAGCTTTCAAATGCATTAATAAAGGTTAGATCGCGAATCTTTCATATAGTATACCAGGACGTTTGGAGGCAGTAATTCTAGCAAAGCAGGATACCATCAAGTACTAATTATTAATTATTTATTATTTAAAATAATGTTTGTCTGTAATACGTGTGCAATAATATATCCACAAAACTAAGTATTCACTTATTTTTCTTGCTGCATACTGGGGTCACTTATTTACTTAACGTACTTTACGTAAACACCTATGTAATTACTAATTATAATTATTAACTAATAAATTTATGAAGCGTAAAGATACGTAAGAAATAAGATTTAGATTTATAACAATAATATTATTCTGTATAAACTTTTGTCACAACCATTTCTACTGATTATTCACCTAATTTTGTTCCCGACTGTACTATTAACTCCGCGGAGAACCGAAGAGTGAGCATAAATGGCCCATAAGGGGGATTAAAAGAGCTTTTTAGGCACAGAAATTTTGATATAATATTGTGAACCACCAAATAAATTTTAATGCATTTTTGCACTGTATTAGAGTTATGATCCTACCAAATTATAGGCACAAAATATTGTAATATTTATTACTTATGCGGGGTGCTTTGAAAATAACTCCAAAATTTCAAAAAGAATTGAAGGTCATAATACATAATTCGAAGATTTGGTATTTATACATATACAACATAGTACTCCTCACTGATTTCAATACCCTTGATATATTTTGTCGGGGACACCACTCTGATATACGCTTATGATAACCGCATAGAAGCATTCTTTGATGGTTTGTATTTCTGGTGTTGATTATGGCTGTTGTATTTCGGTTAGCAGAATAAACATGACATTAAACTATCTAATCACTGCTGTTTCATTGTGTTTTATGTATGTAAAACCAAAATATGATAAAAAGGCTCGCTCGCTCGCAAAACAACTATCATTTCCCTGGAAATGATTAAAGTTGAAACTTTGAGCCTCGCTTTGAGCGTTAGAAGTGTTAGTATTTATTCACAAAGACAGACTCACAACCGATTTCAATAATTTTGATATATGTTATTGGGCGATTTAAGCTGATCGTTATCATGTACAGGGTGAGTCAGTTGCCTTTTAATCATCCCCTTCACACTCGAGTTCCAATTATTTCCATTATTGGTACAACTTGATATTATAAATAAATGTCAGTGCGTGGAAAAGACTCGGTAAATACTCCTTTATATTAAAATTACTCAATACCGTATAATTATACCATTTTCAACGGCCTATATCCATCATTGGTGATTCAAAGGCAAGTGAATCACCCTGTACATATACTATATGTGGGAGAAACTTAAAGGAAAAAATTTAGACACACTTAAAGGCGGATTTTATATATTGATATACAATAGTCAAATAATCAACACAAATCGTAACGTAAATATAGCTGTGGTCTTGTAACATCATTCCTAATACCTGTAGAGACCTAATACAGATGTAACACAGACTTAAAACCCAGACTGCGGCAAATATATAGAATTTCTTCTAATTTCATAATTAGACCGCCTTATTTAAAATGCGGTCATAAAAGCACTGTTCTTTACTGAGTCCGGGTTGGTTAGGTTTAGGTTTCAAAATTGTTGATAAATGGAAAAAATTGCTTTATTGCCAATTAACGATACACTGTCTTCGCCCTAGCATTAAAACCAGTCGTAAATATGCCTTGTAAACGAGCAATGGTTTGTAATGCTGACATTTTTTTATAACGCGACTATCGCGGAGCAGGATTAGGCAGTAATTAACGTTCACTAATACTTACTTCCATAAAGGGCTCTCCAGACTTGCTAATTTCTGGTCAAAATCCAAACTGAAACTTGTGGATTGTGCGACCTGTATTTATACCCCATGAATGGTTTACCATCTTGACGACTTTGTTAATTAATTAAGCTGAAAAAAATCTTTATCTGATGTTACGCCGTTTGTAGGCTTGTTGATAAAATATATCTCGATCCTTATTGTACATTGTTAGTGTGTCTTTTTCAAAATTAAGGATTATGTGTACTGTATACAACATTAAGAATTGAAATTATGAGATCACATACTTTCATATATATTACATTGGTTCATAACAGTTAAAATATTTAACGGATGGCAATTGTTTATCAGATGTTTAATAATTGCTTTTCAGTTAATCACAAGTACGTTAACTGTTTCTCAGATAGGCAATTTGTGGTAACTTATCTACTGTATCTGTCGACTAGCTTTGTATTCTTAATGCCAAATTACAATACTTTCGTCAATCATTAAATCTTTTAGCTTAGGTTTGATCGTTTGATCAATGAACATTATATTAGAGTGCTCTGCGCTGATTACAAAGGTGCATACGAAATGTCAGCAGTCATATAATAGACAATACTAATAGAATGCTAATATAATAATAATATAATTTTGTGAAATAAATCTGTTTTATGACATTTATTGTTAGGTATTAGTTGTGTAATTATTTATACGTACTGCTGGCTGATCATTGATAATTTCCACGGTTTTAATATTGTAATATGTTAGACAATACGACATCGTAGATTCCAAAGCAAACGCATCATCCTGTGCACAGATATACATACAGGGTGTCCCAAAAATGTAGGAAAATATTACCGCCATTGTATTGGGACGGGGCGGAGAAGAGAATGGCGGGTTTAAAAATTGTCGTTCGGCTCTCAATTTATATTTGATATTAGGTGGATAGCACAGTCTTGATTCGAGGGCAAATGAATATGAAATCTGAAATCATAAGTAAAGTCTCCACAATTACTCTTTCAGCATTGATTTAAAGAGAGTATTTTATGTAAGAGATATTGAAATTTATTTTATGATATACTATAATCTGTACAATATTGTGAAAAAGTAGATTTTGGCAAAAACAGATTGAAACAAAATTTATACTTACTAAAAATGTCTGTCCATCATCTCTGTAATATAAGAACTATTAATTACATGCAATATTTGTTTTTAATATGTTGAGATATTCATATATTATATTTTTAATACAAAGCATGTCAGAGGAAATATGTAAATGTGCAAATTCATGATTAGTTTATATAAAGAAATTATAATCGCATGCTCTTTTAAAATTGTGTCCTCATTCACGAAACAGCAAGTTATTTTGTTGATATTTCGTGTTTCATGAATAAGCTGCCGATTGTTATCGAAAATTCTTTAATGCTCCTTAATGTTTCTGCAACCAATGAGAAAAGATGCTGTGCGTTACATGTCGATGGTCGTATAAACAAAATGTAAATATACATACAAACAAACATTTAGCAACAATGAGTAGCAAATAGTTCCCCAGTGTTCCTGCAGCGAGCACAGGTAGTGTTTCTTGTTGAAATGTATCCAAGGTAAGTTGTTTCTGGCGGTCGTCCATCCAAGCTGTCATTGCATTACTCATTATCTTTTTTTCCCAAACATGTTTTTTGAATGCATATTATTTTGTTTGTTAATCTTCTTCTAGTTCATGTACCGGTTTATGTTAAAGTTGTACAGTTTTATCAATAAATGCGCATTTAAATTAATACGGTGGCACAATTCGGGTGCTGCCACGTTGCATACAATCTGTCGTCAACTGCAGACAGCGATATCACATTGGCAGTTAACCCTATCATAGCGAAACGATTAAGGGGATACATACACCTGGAGCACAAAGATTCAGGATTAACTTTAACATATTGAAAAAAAATAGAAAAAGGATTTTTGTTTTAAGCTTATAAAATACATGTACAAGTATATGATTTAAGGTATATTATACATTAATTTCATTAATCTATCGGTCATAATTACAAAATTATTGTCATGGATGTATGAACGTTTTTTTTTACACATCACGATTTATGGTGCCCATTGTAGATCACATACTTTTAATCTGAAGCAGATGAAACATTTTTTTCTAGATAGTAGACACCTAGAGCTACTGCTAAAAACTTTTCTTGCGCTCCAGGTTTATGCACACCCTTAAGGAAGTTGTATGTCGAATACAAAGTGGAAATGTTCATGCGTACGGCGTTGCTATACCAAGTTGCAAAAAAAATGGAATAATCAGTGGAATAAGCGTCTGAATGCGTGCAACACCTGTTTCGATCCGATATCGGAATAGGACTTAACTATGAGAATAGGTCACCTTAACCTACTTTGCAATGTCTGACCAGCCGGCCAAAGGATAGCATGTACAGAAAATTTCTTAGCTTCAAGCGCTTATTCCACTGATTTATTACTTTCTTATAGTTAAAAATCAAAGTGTTAAATGAAATGTCTGCAGATTCACCCCCCTGCAAGTCCAAACGCATAAACATTTATAGAAACGTATGGTGTTTGTTTTTATGTCAGAGATAATTCGTTCAAGCACTTATTCTACTGACTTTTTAACCCGTTATAATTAATAACCAAAAGCGTAAAATGGAAAGTCTTTTTCCGTCTCAGCCTGTAGACTCCCTGCAACGCCGGACGCATTATCATTTTCACCCTGTATAAATATGTACGGTGTTTGTTTGTGTTGAAAAAGAAAATTAATAGATAACTTTGAACTACGGAGCTCAAAAAATATGAGAGTTGTATGATGCAATACACAAAGAAGGAAAGAACTTCCGCCCTAGGAACTGCTAGGTGACAAATGTTTGCTCAGATTCACTTCTGTCTGATCAGTGAAAAGAGTCGGACGTATATAAATAAAATACACTTTAGAATATAATAGAAGCTTATGAATATTCTTATGGTCTATTATGTTAATAATATAGTATTACAACTCATAAAGGTGTTATGCAGTTTGTGTATAATTCAACAAATTAGCTATTGGGGTCATTAATATGTATATAAAATTCAACAGTTTATATGCCAGTGGTAATCTCTGAAACCACTCAGTAGATTTGAACAATTTTTCCGCTGCACAGAAACTTACTTGTTCCCGTGAAACATAGAATATAGAATCCATCATTATATATCAGTACAATATAAAGTACTAGCTGTCACAGCCGGCTTCGCACGGGTGACATTTTGCGTGCACGTTGACAGTAACTTAATTTAAAGAAAAATAAGGTGTTCAACTATCTTCATTCCAAAAAAACTACTAATGATGTGTAGTTCGGCAAACCATTCCTTTCCAATTTTTGAATTACTCTTGATGCAACTTGTATAAGTGATAAATATTGCAATATTTTTAATAACTCTGTACAAGAGAGAAAAGTGTATTAAAATCCATACAGTAGTTCTCGTGATTGTATCAAGTTTTTCGTACGTAAGCATAATAGAATCTAGCTTATGTTCACCCTGGGCAAATATACTTTTCAGTAGCGAAAGAATTGTCTAAATCGATTCAGTAGTTTTTGAGATTACCTTCGTCAGACGTACATACCAACTCCCGCTCTTTATATATTAGGTATAGATAAGACGTAGAAATATAGATCAGTCCCAGTTTAAACTTTCAAGATATTTCCGAAGTCACGATATCTTTGACACAAACGTCGATATCAGTGAAAAGTTTAATGAAACTCCTCAGGGAATAACCTATTAATCGTTAAAATAAGTCACTGTCGGCGTGCACAGGAACTGCCAGAAAGTTCGCACTGCACAGCAAAACTTTTATCCTCTTTAGTTCTTAGAGATGTAGTTTTTTTACTTCAGGCTAGATTGTAGTTGCTTTTGGAAATTATTCTGTTTCGAGTACCTACAGAATGCTATGCATCACGCATAGCTCGGCCTGGTTTTAGAGTTAGCGTCCCTTGCACCTCGATGAGTGTCAGTCTTTGTAATGTTTCGGTCTCGAAAATTGCAAAGATCGGAGGACTACTGTACTGGGTTTTCTAGATAAGGTGATGCGGATTTTGGTTCAAACTCATTTATTAATCGGAGCCAAGATACAGTCTGTCGTCGAGGCAGTACTTTTACAAATAAGATGATATCTATATATCTTACCCCTTGAAAAATAAGAATTGCACTAGATCATTAATAGTATAAATCGAGAGTATTAGACATTTCGCCGCATCTAAAGGTAGATTTTCATTTACAATATTGAATTTACCATCCCCCTTCCAACACGAACCAAGTGCTTTACATGCAGTAACCAGGCCATTGCATTTAAATTGATCGGTCACGATATTACAAAGTACATTTGGTACAGAGGAACGCAGCGACTTGAAGGGTGCGGGGCAAGTAGTACGAATGAATTTATGCGAGTAAATAGCAGATTCACGTACACATTGACTTGAAAATGAATATGCATTTTATAGAGGCGAATGGAAATCATTAATTCCGCTACGACAATTGTATTAGCCCCTAGAAACGAGGTAAATCAATCAGAAAATTACACTAGTACTCTTCCTCCAATGGGTCACAGCGGCTTCGCATCAGGATGCGAAGCTGTACGAGTCTTCTATCCCTGACTTGTAATCGTTACTCACCAAGTGAATAGGTATTGTGAGTGAAACTAATTGAATGCGATATCAATTTTGAGTCCCGTTGTCCCACGCCCGCCAACAGCCGAGAGACCAAGAAGTTGCCCGCAAAACTCACTGGGAATTTCCATCTGTAAGTATTCAGCATCTCCGGCAGCTCGTACAACCGATAATACCCACCATCGTGATAAATTATTCTCAAACACATCTTCAACGCGTCTGATATGATAAATAATCCGAAATCACTTAGACAATAGTCTTTATACAACGAACGTTAGAATATATTATATTATCAAACACTTAAATAGTAATGCATTTTCTGTGTTCTGCAACTATCGCACATTTAACTACCATTCTACTGTTTAGAGCAATAAACGATCCGCTTACGCGTTCATCGAGACCTCACAAACAATGCGCGCCTCTCATTTAAAACGTACGGGTTGCCTGCCCGCTTTCCCGCTCATAAAACAGACCCTCGTTTCATCTTAAATCCTTCTTTCTACGTATCATTTCACTATCAACACCTTTCCGCTGCTCCTCCTGCGCGCTTCTCCCTTACAAGTAGAGGTTTTATACTTTAGGTTTACTTTAAGTGTCGCTCATCTACCATGGAAGTCGATCGCGTTCGACCGTCCTTCCGGATTTCCAAAAATCCTAGCGTTAAGACAATGAAACTCTTCAACGGAGAAGTCGTCGTTTCAGCTAATTGAACGAAAGCAGAATCGAGCTTAATATCCGTCGTGAAATGTCGCTCACCGTTGCCGTGGCAGACTATCGCCAGTTTTCAATCAATCCGTAATCACGGAGAATTGCTATTAGGGGTCGCGCGAGAATCATCTGGAATGGAACATAGCGGCGTACAACTCGAACGAATTAGTCTAACAGCGTATATTGTCCGAGAGAAATGATACCAGAAGGTGGCGACTTAACTCGAAGAAGACTGCGCTTCTACAGAAGTTTTCTCTGTGGGACACATTGTCAATGTAATTACGCAATTGATTAGTACCATTAACATCAACTATACAGTTATTGCTATGGAAGCAGTACGACAATTCAGAGCCTCAATAAATTCAAATGAACTTATTACATATACATATATATATAGCTTTATATGTATGTATATATATTTATATATATTGTCTTTACGTAATCTAGTCTATCTATAGTGTTAAAATTACAGTAGTTCGCTTGTTCTCATCACTGTGTATCATAAATTCAGTTGAATTCATCACCGACGCTGAAATAGCGTAACTTATAACACATTATTATACAAACAGCATGATTTTAACGCAAAGTTCCTCCTACTGTATCCGTCCTCTTATATACATAGCAGGTCTAGCGGTAACTACAGTGGATAACAACTAATATGCTTTTCATATTGACGCGCCGGGCTCCGAGACTACCCTGGGGTATCCGTGAGGCTAGCCCGCGCGCGGAGAAAACATAAACTCCATTGCGGCCAACCTGTGTTCAATACACTTCCCTCCCCACCTTGACTAATCGACTATGTTTTTATTGTCAATACATTCGGAATAACGTCGCTGCAGTGATGGCCGCGGATATCGCGGCTTAAAATCGCACAACCAATCTCTACTTGCCTGCAAGATACTTTCTCCCGGCGAGGAATAACAATAAATTCGGGACTCCGCTCCCGGACAACGCGCTTTTCACTCGCAGGACGTCCGAATGGATTAACGAATGCCGTCGGTTAAAAAGCGAATTGTTATGTGATTACCTGGTATTGACTCGCAAGTACTTGAAATTCTGTGTCTCCTTGCTTAAGTACTTGTTCTCGGTTAACCTTAGGTATCTAGATGCGCTAATAATTCATTTGACTGCAATCGCAGCTGTGCCTCTGGCTCTTTCCTGGCTCTGTATGTTATATATCATTATGTATAGAGACTATAATTATACACTTGAGAGAGCTCGCGGTTGTTTATTTACTCTTATCTACGGGTTTAAAATCCATTCTACTTTTCTGTTCCTCCAGTAAAGATGTGCGTGCATACCTTATCTCGGGGCACAAGCGGGAATCCTTTACTTATACTGTTCCCTTTGTCCCCGTCCTCTCTTTAACAATTTGCCCGTGCTTCATTCCTTCTTTCACCTAACCGCGTACATGTTTCCTGAATGTGCGTGCAGAGTTCTTAATATGCCTAGGTTTTGTGGGTTTACTTTTATTTGGTTTCCTCCTTAACATATACGAGAGAACTCATAGACGAAGTGTGAACGCTAAGTTACTGTGAAATCGTGCGCCGTGCCACGAGACTAGCAAGGAGCGCAGTCCTCATAGTTGATACCATTTCTTGTCCTTATACTTTAGCATCAAGCCGTGCGCCGAGTGTGAGAAACCTTCGGCTTCGTTCATCATTCGCGCTGTTTTCTCTTCTAGCTGGGATAATTTCTCGCCACGCTCTAGCATCATCTGATGAGCTTGGTTCACCTCCCCGGTGGCGGTGGTCACGCGCTCCCGAACATTCTCTGTGCCAGCGTTTGGACCTGGGATGTGTTTCGCTACCGTGCGTGATGCACGACCGCTTGCTTCGCCAACTAAAACCGATAGAATCATTTTATGATACACCAATTGCAACACTTCTCTCTTATATGTATAATGATTCACAAATTAGTTTATACATTTCTAAAAGGTAACAATAGTTGATCTATTTTTTTCTGTTTAGAGATACATTTTATCGTATTTGTTGTTGCAGTCAAATCGAATTGCGAGCCGTTAATGTGAACTAGTTTGTCAGTCACTGTAACTCTGCGTACTATATTTTCACTCTGTAAATAAAATAAAATCCTTGATACTCTCTTTCTCTCTTTACAGCTCAAACAGTATTATACTGTTACAAACCAAAAAATTTTAAATTTAAGTTGGTATTGTTACAACAGACAAAAAGCCTTGGTTAATATTTCTAAAAGATCTTAAATTATTTGAAACCAATTGATTGTAGCCGAGCATTGAAATATACATTATTTATTTCTAAATTAACATTATTATATCGCGGGAGGAAATATTTGCCAAACTGTCATAGGTATCAAAGAATCCATAGTGTTTAACTATATAATGTTATACAATGTATCTAAAATTTGGAAACAAAAAATAATTTCTGTTCAATTTTCTAAGGCCCTTGTTTCTACTTATGTGCTCAAATGTGGTAACACAAAGTTAAGATGCAGTGAACTTAACAACAGGCCATAACTGGGGGCGTAAATAAAGAAAAATCAATCGATTACCTTCAATAATTAGTATTACACATGTGCAGGGTGCAAAAATTGTATAAGAGGATACAGCATGTTGTCATTAGACTATAATACGGGGCAGTTTGAGTATCTAATGTTTTCAGTATGCTCGTAAGTTTAAAAATCCCGTGTGTTCCTGATATTCTCCTGATTGGAAGAAGTGGGTTAAAAGCAAAAAATTAAACTTATTAACTTCGATTGCAATTCCAGTGCGTTACATCTACGCCAAGGAAAGATATATGTAGACGTAGCTTCTTGCAACCATTCTACCTTTACGTAAAAAGCAAATGAATATCCATCTGTTTACATAATAATCTAGGTTTAAAAATACAGGGCGGAAATGTTGACGAGTCCAGTGTGGCAGGATGTGAATCTGCAGACCGGGGCGAAGAAAAATGTTATAGAATTTTTCTTTTTGTGCTTCTGTTTATCGCTCATAACAAGTTAAAAAATCAGTGGAATAAGCGGCTGCACAGACATGGCGAAGTAGATCATAGTAACCTATTCTCATAATCGAGTTCCATATCGGATTAAAACTGGTATTGCTCGCTTCCCGGCGCTTATTCCACTGATTATTTAACTTGTTGCCACTTGGTATTGAAACGCCGGACGCATGAACATTCCCACTCTGAATTGGATATGCGACTTCCTTAATCGTTTCGCTACGACAGGATTAACCGCCAGTGTTTTACCGCTGTCTATAATCGTATTAATTGTCCATTTATTGATAAAATTATAAAACTTTAATATAGACCGGTGTATAAACTTGAAGAAGATTAAAAATAAAATAATGTATAATCATAGAACATGTTTAGAAAAAAAAAATTAGGAATTCAATGACACCTTGGATGCACAGCCGCCATAAATAATTTAGCGGAAGCCACTTTACATATTGGTCCTTTCTAGCGAAAAGGTTGAATTTCATAAGTTATATGATTCCCGGTTTAAGCATTAACCACCAAGTTATATTGTCTTAACACTCCTTAACTCAATTCTTTTCATGACTAAAACAAAAGATATAACCTGAAATTAGCAAACAACCTCGAGATATACATTGTAGAAAATGAATTTTAAAAACATGTGTGAAGAAATAGGAGTTGAAAATTACTAGACAAACTCCTTGGTTACGAAGGATAGATTAAGAAAGAAGTCGTGGGCGGCTTAAAAGTGATGTAAGACTAAAAGAATATCGATACATGAATATCTGACTTCAAAAGGGCTACTTCTCATTTAAAGGTTCTTTAATTGTTTATCAAACAATTATGAAACGAAAAGGTAACAGCCGGTTTATCAAAAAATTTTGAAGCACCCTGATCTCAAGAAATAAGCTTGCTCAGTGAGGAATCCTTTGCATAAATACACAAAATTGTAATACACTCATTATGGGCTAAACACATAAATATTACAGTTAAAATGCTTCACTTGTAAACGTTTGTCTTGGACAAAAGGAACGTGAATGCGTCAACTTACATAATTCTTCCCTATCGATGCTTCGCGATCCTCCGCCGAAGAGACCTTTGAAGAAGCTTTCCTTCGGTGGCTCCGGCATATCGTGCCCGATGAACAAGTCTCCCATCATTTCAGTTAATTCGGAACTGGATAACACACACAGATCAGAATGTTAGGAGATGCGTATTTCAGTAGTAGCTGTGACGATACACAATATATTGAATAGCTGAGATTTTGCCGAAGTATTGGATTCATAAGTATTAGTTATGCAAATGCAGCTGCCTACCTGACTCTAATATGTATATCTATAATACATATAACAATACACTGTATGACATATAATATAGCCCATTGAAGATAGTATTTTACAATATTATAGTATGCATATATGCGTATTATACATAAAATACTAAGTAGTAACTATACATATGTACCAGCGCGAGGGCCGAGACAACTTATCCCGAATCATAGTGGTTTTCGTCTGCTATAGAACTTTCACCGCGATATTCGAAAAAGTTACAGTTCGCTGGCATAACTTATCAATCGAAGGTAATCTAATTTATTTTTCTGAATCCAATGAGCTAAAGAGCAAGGGAATTCGTCCATGCGTTCAAAAGATACGATTTTCCTCCTGTTATTTTCACGGGCATAAACGGGTTCAGAAGAAGATTCAGACCAAAAATGTTCATCTCGCATAGTCCATGGTAGATGGCAGAACATGATAGAGCTGTGACAAGATGTTAAAGAGAGAAGATAGATGTGAGATGATGTTCAAGAAAGAAGATAGACCTATAGAAAGAGACTAACCAAACAATATGACTATGCTTATTTACTGCGAGGATATGTAACAAATTTAACAGTTCTATTTCCTTATTGAACACACAATAGAACTATCAAACGTGTAAAGAGCATTATTCGAGTACCACGATCGCAACAGACCTGATTTCTGAGCAAATACTGATGATTGTTAATGAGTAACATGTCCCTAAGTTGTAGCAGTATCAATATCGTCTCACAAGGGGAAGACGCAACCTGGAAACACTACTTTTTAACGGGATATGGTTCGAACAGTTAAGGTTTGAGAGTACATGAACACCCTAGAATACCAGATGTATATAAGCAGCCATTTTTACACAAAAATTGTTTAAATAATCAAATTTGGAGGTCGTGAAATCGACTTGAGAGAAATATTATATTATAGAACGTGACAAGTGGATTGAAAAAGCCCTTCAGGATATTTGCGAAAAATCAATAATATCGTGAGAAAAAACTATTTTTTTCTCCAGCGTATCTCGTAGCATATATACCCCGATTTTGTAGTATCTTGTACCGGGTCTGATTGAGAATCTGCATCCTTGGAACGGCTACCGAGAAGTAAGGGTAGTGGTTGAATGCAATGTTTTCTTTTGGTTATTTCAATCCACATTTCACGTTCCATGACACAATATTTTTTTTAAGTTGTTTTCACGACCTCCAAATTTGATTATTTAAACAATTTTTGTGCAAAAATGGCTGCTCATATACATCTAGTATTCTTGGCTGTTCATGTACTCGCGAACCCTCACTTTTCGAGCTCTATCCCGCCAATAAGTAGCGTTTCCAGGTTGTGGCTTCCCCTTATCAGTGAATTTCAAGTCTATCACTTAAATGGTTCTTGGCTACGCACTTAACAAGTTTGACATTTTATAATTGTGTCGAATAAGAGGACTAACAAAAAAACATGAAATCTCCCCAAAAACAGTAAAGTTTAACAAAGACGAGAAGTAGTCCCCGCCTCCCACCGCCCAAAAATTATTTAAAAGTTACCAAAAATAAAAATGGATATCATTCGAATCGAAAACCAAGTCATGATGCAGACACAATTAACACAAAACCAAGTTTTTGTGAGAATTTAATTTAACTTGCAGTTCTAAAATTTAAAAAACTTCATGTGTGCGCGCTTTATTCGAGACGCTTGTTTATGGTAATATTGCTAAAAACAGTGGTGTTTTGATCAATTACGTGATACTGGACAATACTTATGAAACAGGGACACGCCAAGATTTTTTAATCTTAGAACTGCAAGTTAAATTTAAGTATCATAGAATAAAATCTTGATGTTGTGTTAATTATGTCTGAATCGTGACTTTAGCGTTCGTGTCGTCGATCGTCTCGTTGATTGCGATCGTGATTTATGCAGCTGTTACGACCCGCAACGATAGAATCCGGGAATTTTACAGTTCTAAGTCATTCTCACGGTTAAGGAGCATGGACGTCAACCGATACTGAGTGGCCGAATTCCAATCATTGCCAAAATATCGAATGGCCGAGGAATTCGAACTCAACATCCGGTACGAAATGCGAAGTTAGGGCATTCCAAAGTTAGGAAACCGTGAGAACGACTTAGAAAATAAATACTTACACGCCAGTCAAATAAACAATAAAACATATTAACCAATTGCAAAACCCCGCAAAGACTGCGCTCGGGTTATGGCACGCGTAGGTGTGAATGAACGGAACGGAATGAATGGAAATAGTAATGTAAAACTCTATCAAAGGTGAATGCACGTGAATGAATGCGAATGAAGGCTTGCAAGGCTAGCAAGGCCACTAGCTAGGCCAATGCACCCGTACGGATCGCGCGCGTAAAATTGCAAGAACTGCAACTATGTAAGCCGCTGTAGGTGGGGAAACCGAACTATCGTTGACCCGAGGCCTAAAAGAATCAATCACTCTTCGTTGACAAATCGCATGGTGCGTTTCGTGAGTCCTCAGTTCACATAGATTGCACTTGCAAGTATCAATAGGGAAAGTGAGTGCAAGGACTCGAGCTGTGTATCATTCCTGTTTTTGACTAAGAATAACAATTAGATCTTAGAATCTTAAAAACGTAGAATCATAGTGTAACAGTGCACGATGTTTCACCAACCTCTTCGAGAAAAGGAAGCGGGAGCGAGAGAAGAAAACGAGAGCGAGAGACAGAGAAAGAGAGCGAGCGTTCGAAAGGAAAGATGGAGAAAGAGAGAGAGAGAGTGAGAGAGAGATACATATTTATATAAGAGCGAAAGCGAACATCCGAGGGGAAATCCAATTATATTCTCCTGTCTTCTGTAATATTGCCTATTATTGTTCATATGCACAAATCGCCCGTCAACCTGTGTCTCTGTGACAATCTAGTTTTGATCTGTATTTATTAACAGTGCGAACTTATGTACCACCTTCATTCTAATTTCTATCTCTATGATTTTGAATATATCAACTTTACGATCTTAATCGATCTTCGAGAGGTTTTCTTGTTTATCAAATCCCATCCCATATAGAATCAAGTGGGTCCTGTATAGGATCAGGCGGACATTAACCCATTACCGGGTCATCCTTACTGTCTTATGGGTGATCCTTTTCTTTTTATTATTCTCATCTACCACGTGCGCGCGGGCCCTCCGCTCATACGCACAGTACCATAACCGCTCGGCTGCATTTCCCGCGTACGTAACAGAAAGAATTGGTGGTCTCCCTAACCTAGAGGTTAAGGTTTTAGGTATAGTCAGTTGTTCAGAGGTGGTTCGTATAGTAGGCGTCGTTACGCGTCTAGTCCTTGTCGTTTGTTTGGAACTGGAAGGGTTTGGTTCTACTGGATATAGCCTGCATTCTACAGATAATACAGATTGAGCCTGATGCTCCCTAACGCTTTCCGCAATTTCTCAATCGGATGTATCAGAGGATGATGAATCGGTTTCATCTGAGCTACAGCAGTCGGCTGGATTCCTTGACAATGCATCGACGTTCACATTTAATTTTCCGGCTTTGGGTACAAACTGATATTCGTAATCACGGAGCTTTAGTCGCCATCTGATTAGTCTTTGCCTTGGATCTTTTATAGAGTTTATCAACCTTAAGGGTTCATGGTCACTAACCAAAGTAAATTTCCTGCCATACAGATATGGTCTGAAATGGATTACCGCATATAGGATAGCTAAACATTCTTTTTCGGTTGTACTGTAGTTACTCTCTGCTTTGGTTAGAGTCCTGGACAGGTATACGATTGGCAGATCATGTTCGTTATTTTCCTGGCTGAGAATAGCTTCGATTGCTTTATCTGACGCGTCCGTAGTCAATGTGAAGATTTTATTGAAATCTGGGTACTGGAGTATCGGACGTTTGCATAAGGCTTTGCGCAGTTTTAGGAAGCTCTGTTTTTGGTCTTTACCCCAGATGAATTTTGTATTCTTTTTCAATAGTTCTGTAAGAGGTTTTAAAATTTCTGTAAAGTCTTTAATAAACCTGCGATAATATCCGGCAAGTCCTAGGAATTCTCTAATATTTCTTCGAGTTTTTGGCCTGGGAAAATGTCGTACCGCTTCTATTTTCCATAGGTCAGGTCTTAGACCATCTTTACTAATTATATGTCCTAAATAAGTTACTTCGGGTCTTAGGAATTCGCATTTGTCTGTACGGTTAAGTTTGCTTGTTCTAATTTTGTGAATAGCCTTCGGATCATTTCACCGTGTTCCTCTAAACTTTTGGCAAAAACCACAATGTCATCTAAATATACAAAAACTTCGGTGCCTTGCAATCCCCGTAAAACTTGATCCATTAATCTTTGGAAGGTTGCAGGAGCATTCTTTAGTTCCCTCGGGCATTTGTATATACTCGTAATGACCGTTTAAGGTAGTGAAAGCTGTTTTTACTCTATCAGGAGGGTCCATCTCTATTTGTTGAAAACCGCTGGCCAATCAAATACTGAAAAATATTGGGCCTCCCCGAGGTGGTCCAAAATGTCAGTGATATTTGGTAAAGGGTACGCGTCACCAATGGTTTTCTCATTTAATTTACGAAAATCTATTACCATTCTCCACCTTGGATTTCCTTTAGAATCAGGTTTCTTCGGGACTATCCAAAGAGGGGAATTATATGGCGAAGTTGAAGGTGCTATGATACCAGATTCTAATTTTGAAGCAATTTGCTTTTGTATTTCTACTTTGTGGATGGGTGAAAATCTATACTGTCACGTGTTTATTGGGATATCATCGGCAGTCGGAATTTTATTCTTAACTAGCGGAGTAGGTTGTAATTGATCTCTCGGTTAGTGGAATCTATCGGCGAAGTTCTCGATGATTTCAATAACATGGTCATTTTTTTCTTTATTTACATGGTCTAATTTCAGAGTGGAAATAATTTGATCTATTCTATTCAAATGCTCTGGAACCGTTTCTATCTCTGAGTCAGATTCTCTCGTAAAGATGTGAAAATCGAAAGGGATGATTTCCTGTGGTGGTATTTCAACTTCTATATCCTCGTCTAATGTATTGATGGTTAAAACATGACGAACTCCTTGATCGTTTACTGACACTGCAGCCTCTCCCATATATAAACCGTCCATTATTAAAAATTTGTGGTAAATACTCAATTTGCAGTTCAGGGTTAGTAACTGGTATACCAATTGCTTGTCGTGTACGGGCCTTGATCTGATATAACCGTGAGGTTCGCTTACAGGTAAGTTCTCTTTCTTTATGCAGACGATTTCCAATGAACGGGATAGGTTTTATAGGATCGCTTATTATTACTAGCGTATTATGGGCAAAAGAGATTTCTGCTTGCTCTTGTCGGAGATATTCCTGCCCTAGTATTCCTTCAGGAACGAGAGGAAGGTCAGATTTTACAACGTGAAACTTTACCGGTTGTTTATTTAAGTGCACTATAGTAGTACCGATGGATTGATTGAGATATGAATATTGATTCCGTCAATGTGACATAAACGTCTTCATGTAACGCGTTCAATTTAATTACATTAATCTCCGCCCCTGTATCAATGAGAAATTTGCAAGGAGCAGATCTAAATTCTTCGGCATTCATTTGGATTATTGGTGTTTCCCTTTTTAGTGTTAGTGTGAGTAATCTTACTTCTGGTTCTCTAGAAAACTGACTTTCAGGCGCTCTGAATTTTCCCGGCTCGCCGTCGCGTCGTTGTGGCGAGCACGATACATGTTTAAATCGTTAGAATTTTTGCTAGCTAAATTGGGTGATTCCGATCGTAATGGTGATTGTTCTCGTGGTTTACTCAGTTGCGACCCTCTGTCATTATTCATACCAGAGTTTGGCCATCCGCAACAAGGATGACAACGGCAATAACAACAACTTCTTGACGTATAATACGGAAAGTGGTGATTGGTGAATCTCGCGTCGTATTGATACTATGGTGAGACACGTCGGTTTTAGTAAAATTGCGGTGAACTAGGACGCCTCATGGGATAGTTCTTGGGACAACTCGAACGTGTTTCAAAATAAGGAGGATCAGAACGCCTCTCCGAGAAATTCCTTGACGGGTTAGGGGACCGCGAATTATAATCTGTGGTACTGGACTGGTTGGTCTAGATTCCCGGTTCTCTATTATGGGATAATTACGGAATTCCCGCTGACGTTCGTCATCATATTGTCGGTATTCATGATGATGATTTCGAGACGGATAATCTTGCCTAAAATTTTGGGAGCTGGCGAAATCTATTTTCGGTCTTTCATAAGAAGGAATTATTCCTTGTTTCATTCGTGACTGTGCTTTCAATGCAATTTCTACCGCGGCATCCAAATTATCTGCATCACGTGCTTCTATCGCTCTTGCTAATTCATCTGGCAAGCCGTTAATAAATGCATTTACCGAACTGCTTCCAAAAGGAATCATCATTCTTTCGGCGTCAGGACCGTGTTTATCGGCTAAACAATTTTTGAGCCCGCTGAGTAAAATTTTTAGACGGTCATGATACGAATAAACGCTTTCATCCCTGCGCATTCGAATATTAGACATCTCGCGTTGGTAGTAATCGTAACTTCTTTCGAGTGTAAAACGTTTCTTCAGGTGTTTAATTAGATCATTGATATTATGGATATTGACATCGTAAATACTGTCGTGTGCTTCTCCTCGCAATTTCCCCAGGATAGATTTTATGAAAAATTGTTCCGAAGACTGTGGTAAGCAAGAAACGGCGTTTTGCACGTCTAGGAGAAAATCTTTTAAAGGTATATTGAAACGGTCAAATTTCGGGATTTGTGTGACTGTCTGTTGTATTGTAAAGTTCTCCACCATGGATGTGGGTAATAAGTCTCCGGAGATAGTACGATTCGCGCTATGCGCTGCGGAATCGTTTTGGTGTGTCATTGTATATGTGTGTGAAGATTCGGATATTGCAGAAAATTTCAAGAATAAAAATGGCAATAGAGTATGAAATATGCAGAGTAGAATAATATCACAAGAACATCATGGACAGCACGCACAATTGGATTCTCAAAATAATATTGTGGGAATGAATTTAAGGCAACGTTTGGAAGTCGAAATGTAAGCGGATTGGGCAATGTGTGTGAGAAGAAAGATCGAGACGACGGGCATGGATGGAGAGTGTAACAAAGAGTGGTGTGAGAAACGAGCGAGTGGAATGAGAAGCAGTGCGAAAGATGATCAGGAGTGACTGTGGGGATGAGTATGAAAGTAGAAAGGGTGCATGAGATCGTAAAGAGTGCCGAATGGCTGAACTGTCAAGTGGGTAACGTTAGGCGAGCGAGTGGAATGGGGTACGAATGCGATGACCGGAGTGTTCGAACAGGAGTGATTGAGGAAAGGGTATAGATGTAGCACGACTGACCTGTCGCGTGGACAGTGTAAATTATGAGATGCAAGGGTCGAGTGTAAGGAAATGTGTGTGTGTGTGTCTGTACGAATGTAACGTATGTATGAGTGTTAATATAAGATGTGCTTCTGGCGAGGAGGACAGAGAATTTGCTCCAAAGTCAGAGAGTAGAGTCACAGTGGAGTCAGAGTGGAAGCAGAGCGTTTCGGAGTCTTAAGAGAATAAACCGTTTGCCACAAAATATCGGCTTATTCCATCATCCAATCCCACAATATGTTTCAACCGTCAACCTATTTAATGAAAATTATGACTCTACCAGATCCCGACTATAGAAATCAAGTCTCATCGGACAAAAATCCCACCGCTGCTACCAATTCTTTCTGCCACGTGTGCGCGGGCCCTCCGCTCATACCCACAGTACCATAACCGCTCGGCTGCATTTCGCGCGTACGTAACACAGCCATTAGAATCCACCACTCCAATTATTGGCTTATTTAAAAAAATAACCAAAATGTATTCTCTACAATATCTAATAGTTATTGGCTGATTACTGTAAATTATCACTCATTAATCACTACAATAATTCATGTACCATCGGTGGTGCATTCTATCCCTTGGGACAAACGTGAATGTACCACCGGTGGTTCAGCTTGTCGTGAACGCGTTGACCCTTTTCCGAGTGACTTCGGAAGTCGTTAGGGAGTGCTTGTGTTCGAATATATTCCGCTCAACTACCCACCAGAATTCACTGGACACCGACAGCTTTTGAATCTCCGTTGGCGAGGAGAGATAGAGGCCATGTCCTCTGTTGCTGAAGCAAATCGTCTTGGCGATCCTGTAAAAAACACACAGGATTAATAGAATAAAGGCTGGGAATTACCAATCGGACGTATTTCGGACGAAAACATGGCGGTTAGTCGGTGGGAAGGGGCTGGGCCGGGGCGACTTATTTAAGGTATACATAAAAAGGTAAAGACTGTGCATACAGCGTACATAATACAAAGCAGCGTCGTAGCGGATAAAAGGGCTAAGACTAAAGTTGGTGGTCCCACACGATGCTCGTATTGAGAGGTGCCGATTCTAACATTCGACTACTTTGACTGCAATTCTATGATGCAAATGTCGCTGTTGCCAGCATGTTCGCCGCATCGTCTGGGAGCTCTTTAAGATTAATCGGTTGAGACCGAGGTGGCGCTAGGTTCGCGAGAGGTGGTATTATACAAACACATATGTACTGAATGATGAAAAGACTGATGGAGCAAAGCGTTTAAAGAAGCGGGGCGATGAAATCACGCAGCGAAACGAAATCGGGTGTACACTGCGCGCAGGGCATTGTAAGTATATACGTTGGTGTAAAAAGTATTCGTACAGTGATCAATGTTATTCCTATACAGCCCCCTGTGCCTTTGAACTAAACATGTGCTGATAAATCAATATTCTTTTAGTTTAATTAAATTTCTTGTTACAAACTGGCACACGTATCACTTTGGTAATTAATAAAATTATTTGTAGCAATTATTAAATCTAGCTCGAGTTATCAGAATAAATTCTAAATCTTTCAAAATTGAAAATTCGTTGTTAATTTGTATTTAGACGTTGATATTTGTTTATTTTGCATTACATATATTTGCGCATAGTCCTGACAAAAATGTGGGCTATAAAGGATTAATTAAAACGTCGTACTATATACTACGTTTATTAAACAATGACTCATAAAAAAAAATTGTACCTATTCCCTTAATGCCTCCAGAACAAATACCACGATAAAACAGGAATAGTACATGTATTGTCATTTTATTCATCTCATAGAAGGCGAAAGGGAATACGTAGACTTCCTTTGTTTTACAGACATTGTTTAATAAGCATAGCAGCACTGCATTTCAGTTAAAAATGATCGGTGCGCGAATGCTTCTTACAGCGGCTGTACGTTCGTGGAGAGGTAGAAATTGGTGGAAGGTGAAGTTTGTAGATCACTTACTGATCGGTATCGCCATTAACAAAGAGTTGGTGACCCCATATGGACAACATGGGGTCTACAATGCCGTGTTTTGTAGTCTGAAAACTGTTAGAGATTACAGAGACAGGAGGAAAGTGGGTTTACAGCGGTACACGAAGTAAGAGGTAATAGAGTTAAGAGAGTCAGAGCTTTTCTCTTGCAAGTAATTCGCATTAACCCTTAAAACAGCGAAGTCTCACACGATTCAATCGGTGGTCTCAAAAATGCGCGAGCCAAACATTGTCAACCCATCTCAGATCAAGTAGATATTATGCCGGCAAGGCGATGATTCAATGTGATGCGAACGCAGGAATAATATGTAGAGAATGTACTCGGCAAAATCGATGTTGTGCAACGAATTGCTGCGGCAAAAGTAGAGTTGCAAAAAGTCACGGCAGTATTTGCGTCCTGCTATCACAATTGCAAATCAATATGAAGCGGGACAGTACATTGTATAATTTATTACATTCTTCTGGTCACACACACACACACATTGGCTCCTAGATTTTAAGAAACCGCAACAAACGTAAATAGTTAATATAATGAATCAATAACTAATAGTTAATAATAGTCCGTTTTAACAGTTAATGAGACTTCTTTGATAATGATATCCCTCCTGTGGTTTCTGTTAATTCTCAGCGCGCAACGTATTTTCGAGCAACTACAGTAATACATCAAAATAGAGTATTTTTAAACTATAACAAATTAGCGATATCAGCAACAATATTTTATTTATTACCCTTTTTGCAGAGTTAGAAAATGTTGTTAAGTTCACAAAGTCACGAAACACATGGCAAATTCTCGTGAAAACAACAGATACGCGAAAACTCAGCTAATGCAAGCCATGTAAGTAACCAGAAAATATCAGACATTTCCATTTTTATTATAATAAGTCAAATATCTGAGAGTGTGCATAAAAGAATTCTTAACAGAGTAATACTGTTGAAATGATGAAGATAGAATGTTCTTGTTTGTATGTTTGACGATATATATTTTTTCGAGATATATCACACTGCAATGAATAATTATTGTAAAATGTTTACAAAAATGTATAAAACAACGCGAAAAATAAAGAGGTAACTGTTCACTTTTAACTTGGCAAATGCAATAAACTCTTCTGCTGCTCGAATTAAAAAATGTTTCAAGCCTTCAACTTCGAACGAGCATTCTCTGAATGTGATTAATAAATAGATTTTTCTATATTTATGAATAAACATATTGTCATATATGCATGTATGCACAGTGAATACACTCATTTGTCAGTTGTTGCAACTGGTGAGTCTTTAAAATAAACAACGATGCATTCAATTGTTTTTCAATCCACATGTCCGCTTGCTAGTTCTAACGAGTCAAATATTGGAGGGAAAGCGCCTGCAAGCCGGTAACCGACCGTTCACACAATAACTGATTTTTCCAATTTGTCCACTGTCGCTTGATTTATAAAAGAAAAAACTATTCTATCCGCAAAAGGTTGCTAGGTTATGAGCGCGGTTTTTTGAGAATTTCGAATTTTGCGAATCATTCATACCAATTTAAACTGAACTTACCATTCACAAAAGATGTATACCATTACAAAGAATGTATGTAAATATTTGACAAAATATTTGAAATTATTAGCCGTTTTGTTAAAACTGCGTGGGTTTCATTTTACCGCGAACATTATCCGTCTACAAATATATATCATTTAAGTAAAAATGCACTGCAAAATAAACCGATGAAGTTAATTTAACCCCATCTGATACACACAGTGTTAATATTTCTGTCGTAGAAATCGTGTACTTGAATCTTCAAGTATAGTTCGATGCACCATCAGAATTCTTACTGTAAGAAAGCACTATGATAGCAGGACACGGGAAAACCTTCGCAACAATATTGTGATAACTAGAAATATATACTTTGCGAGTAACAGTATAAAATTTGCAGGTGCTCGAGAACTAGAGAGCTGCCAATTTCACAAACGAGGTGACTTTGTAAAGAAGATAAGAGACACGCTACGAGAATGCTCAAGAGATGAGAAACGGTGCAGTAGAAGAGTGCTCGTATATAAACATTTCTACATGAAAGCATGCTGAAAGTGTGTTAAGGGTTAACGGTTGTATTAATTGTAGCAGAGAAAAATTTACATGCTAGAGTGATAGATCGAGATCGACGACATTTTCTCCACGCGTCCTTCACTCGATAGATTAACCCTTAGCAATCCTGATTCTTTTTCAATTTCCTTTCCAGTGACTTGCTATTATTTTCAGCCTTTTATTTGAAATGTACTATAAATGGTAGCTGATTGATCAGAATCAATTTAAACAATTCTTTTTACTAATGATTTCGAAAAGTAGTATTGAAACTTCGTCGACACCTGATATTAGTGGTATTTCTCTCGATAGAACTGAACACAGGAGTACCTGTGAATGAAATTGATGTCGAGTCACACTCGACAAAGGAGTTCTAAGGGTTAAAGTTCACGTGAATATTTAGCTGTGTCTTCACTCAAGGGACACATATGAACTTTTTATCGCTCATAGTATGTCGAATTTTTCGTGAATCATATGTACTTTGGCAATAGAAATATTAAAGAATTTTGAGGAATTCTCGGTAAGACATGACACTTTTTCAAGAAACACGAAATATCAAATAAAAACTTTTCCTTGTTTCTCCAACGTGGGCAAAGCTTTATGCGTAGACCCATCGTCGACAAGCTGCTATACCAAGGAACGTGACAATCTGCTCGCTTCACGGGAACTTTGCTTTCTCTACGCTATACGTATATGTACATGTACAGTTACAAGTAAACTTTGGCATTGTGCATGGTTCGGCTAGGCGAACTTTTGAATTTCGAGAGCATTATTATCTCGGTTGAATCATTGATTATTGCGGCGGAATACGGTGCTCTGCTAACTTGGAGCTTCTAATGACACTAGCTGGCGGCACTTGTCTAAGACTTAGCTGCAGACACCCAAAAGTATTGGATTCGACAGCTCAAGGATTTTTTCCTCTAAACTCGAGGGAAGTACAATGTATTACACGGAATAAGAGATCCGCAAAATGCCAGTCAATAAATGCTTGCTCTTAGAATTTTCATTGTAAAAGTAGCTGGAATCGATTTATTAACTATCGAGAAAAGGCATTTGAGCAAGCCGAAGAAAAAGCGGAATTTGAAGTATAATAGCCGATTACATGCGAGAAAATTGTCGCAAGAATAAGAAAGTTTAGACCTCATTAACTAGTATGTAAGTATGTATGTACATACATACAGTTCGCCTCGGGAAAGAAGGCGCCTGGCTCTAGAATTCGGAAAGAGTGGGACTGATGGACTACGCCTTACAAGTCTGGAATTCTCCGTATTTTCTATCTTTTCTCGGACGAAGACAGTGTAGGAAGCCTTTCGTATACTTGGCTGAGATCGTGTTTGGCTCAGGTCAAATATCATTGTGCAATATTTACTCGCCTTGTCTTCGTTGACGAGACGAAAAAATAATACAAATTGCTGTTTCCAAAAGCGAACTTACTTTAAAGTTTAAAATATACATTTGGGAGCAGAACGATAAATTTAGAGTCGTTGTAATCGGTCAATTTTTTTAGTGTGAAGCAGTTTGAGATAATTTTTATATCGAATATCATTCAAAACTATAATAACAACTATGAGATATTAAATGTTGGTTAGCAATAGTATTATTCCAACCTTTCGCCCACTTTTACTTAAATTCCTTCAGACCACGCAAGGGTGTGACCTGATATAGAAAAGCCAACCCCGTCGATGATGACTTTCTTAAAGATAGATTATTTAAGCTTGTTGATGCACGAGTGCGGCACGAATTTTGCGAAACCGAGGCAGCGGTTTACATGTCAAGAAAATTTGTTGTCCAGTTGTAATCTGTTAGCACGTGACTTCGCCATGAGTATCGTATTCGCAAGTTGTCTATTTTTGATCACTATACTTGTGATAAGTATTTTTGTAGAGTGTTGTTGAACTTGCTTCATTATAAGAACAAATAATTATTATGCAATTTTCCAAGTGCACAGGAAGCCAGCAGCAATAAGGGATCACTTTATGAGACACGCGAAACGGTCGTCACCGAAAGGGTCCGCAAAATCTTGACAGTGCCGCAGGTAAGAAAAAGATAAGTATTGACAGCCCACTCTCATAGTTTCCTACTAGCCAATAGGAACAAGACTTCAAATCGTTAATAATAAAACCTTTTGTTTTCGTTCCTTGGTACCGGATTTTGAAGCTGGAGAGAATTTTTTCGCCAAATCAGAGCCAGGCGCCTTCTTTCTAGAGGCGAATGCACAGGCATCAGAACAGTTAACAAAGAGAATCAAAATTGCAAACAGCTTGCCCCTGCTAAAAATCTATATCATGTATCTTAAGTGTGAAAAATCGCATTTGTTTGGTAAAGTTTAGTAAAGTGAAATACTGAAGCGCTGTTCAAAGTTCTTTGGCAATATTCAAATATTAAATAATAACGATCTACAAACCTGCATGTAAGAACTAAGATTAATATCTTCGTGAATAATTTGCCACAAATTTATTTCGAAAAAGCTCGTACGAAAAATGAATATTGGTAATCCTTTTCCATCATATTTTTCAGTAAATACAATAAAATCGAATGTCAATTTAATTAACAGCAATAAATTAACTGAAGTAACTTTTGTCAAATTCGTAATCGAAGGAATTGTACATTCAGCAATCGCTTATTACTAACCATAGTATTTCTCGACAGAAAGGACAAATAATTAATTTCGCATTGCAACAATGTGCATATTTGCATTCATCTGAATTATTATTATCTTTACGCAATTTCTGTGAATGGCTATCGCCGTATATACGTGCGCAAAACGTTCCTGCGTTGTTAAAAGTTTAACTAGCGGAGTGATGCATCAGCTTACCTCAAATCTATCAGCGGTAGAAAATCAACATCTGTCAGTGGTCGCAGACTAGGTAGGCTGTACGTTGCTATGTGCCCATTGGAAACGTAGCACACAAGGCAGACATTATCTGTGAAAGAAAAGAGTTCATCTGTTTCATTGAAACGTATAAAATGGAAACTGAAGCCGTTAATGCGCTGCCAGCGCGCGGGCCAGGAGGATTAAATGTGATGCCGCGGGTGAACAGATCAACTGTTTTAATTTCAATGTGTATTTGCCGATAAAATTGTAAAACTAATACTTTTATTGCCGCTGTCAAGTATGTCAGCAGTTATCGGTCGACTTCACGTTACCAATGTAAAATTTGTATCATATATTCACTTTTTTTGTGAGTGAGTAGGTTAGAGTCCTTAACCTTTTCAGTCCCGGAAAGGCGTTTGTATTATATAACTAAAGGTAGTTTAGTCTTTGAATAACATCATTTGAACACAGATACAGCAACTCATATAAATATTCGAAAAGCGGTATAATTCGTATATGTATACCGTGTTTCAAATAAATCGAAGATCAGTCAAAACCTTCATTAACATTTTATCGCTGCGGTGTTTCTAACTCATGCAGGAAGAAACAACTTTTCTTTCCCCCACCCGATGTAGTTCATAACAGGGCCAAATATTACTAACCTTCAATACCATTATTCTCTGCACTGTATAAAATGACAGAATGGCATAGGGACTAGGGAAAAGTGTGGGCGGGTGTTTGGGGTCGCGAGATGGGAAGGACGCACACACACTTCCTTGTTCCTCCCTAGTTTATACAAAATAAATTATATTTTAAGGGAATTTATAAAAAAATGCCGGGACTGAAGTGGTTAAAGGTTATGTCAACTCGCGGTAAACGTTTCTTACTCGTCTACGTTTCGAAAGTTTGAATGCAGAATTAGTTACTATTATTTCAATGAAATACTTCGATAAATGCTATATTAGATTTTGGTGAACATTATATTATTTATGTCGATGTTTTGTAACAGACCTGCGACCAGTGTAGGAGTTTCATCAAAATGACGCAGCATTCGCTGAGCGAGTGTTAATAAACAAAATAAAATACGTGCTTGACAATATTTGGAAGAAAATAATTAATAACGGAAAATAGCTTTGATGGACGTTTAAATTCTCTTTAAAATACTCTCGTTTCGCACCTCCCAACCTTTGTGATCAGATTTGTAACGAGTATTCAATGGAGAAGCATAAAATTGATTTTTGCAAACCTTTCAAGGATGTGATTTCTGCCTTGATAACAATATGCGTTTCCGCCAGCTGTTGTCTGTACAGACAATTTTGCGAAGGAAGAGCTACGACCCTTGCTTGTTTCTCGGATGCTAGTACGACATATTGGCGGTCCTCGAATCCGTCACTACTGGATAATTGCGCGTTCATCGACGGAGACATCCGACTATTTGTACATTTACTTTGGCTTTCTGGAAAAACACAATGAAGCACATGACATATTCGTTAATTCATACACGCTAGGACTCTCCACCGCATGCTCTCAAAGAGCAGTATCAACCAATCAGAAGCCCCGAATAAGGAGAATGAAACATTTACTTTTAATTATACATTTAATTTAATAGGATGACGATTTGCTCACAAGGAGATCCGGGACACCTGGTTAGACTTAATGAAAATAGTCACTAAAATAACGCATTAGTAAACAAATTAGTATAATAATAGATATAGAATGTGTTGACGGGCTTCCGTGTACAATAAGTTTCCTAATAGCTGTATGTTTTAAATTGCGAATATGATAAGTGGTACTATTGACATCGAAACATAAAGAAATGTAAAAGTGATAAAAAAGATATTTAGCTTTTAAGTTGGGTTGATATACTCATGCGAACTAACCAACTCACTTGAATTCAGTTGACATTCAGACCAATTGAATGTCCAAACCTAATAACTCCTGTCAGTTGTGAATATGAAACATGTAAAAATATTATTGAGATCTACTGAACGATATAAGCATGCGCGAATGAGGATTCTTTGTACCCGACACGTCAGGAAAGGGGCGCTTGACTCTTTTTCTTCTTCGAGTCATCGAGAGTGACAAACATTTATAAGTTGTGAGAATCAGAATAAAGGCAACGTGTTGATTAACGAGAATGGCGTTCTTATTTTGTGTGGACTACTAACTGCAAACCACGGAATACATAATAAAGCAACAAATATCAAATGAATTCGGATTGATCAATTCACACGACTAGGTTAAGTGTATACACACGCTTAAACCAAGGCATAATATCAACTTTACTCATTGAAGAGCGGCTGAAGTTTGACTATCCAGTTACTCCTCGGGTGCTTTTACTCTTAATTCACCTCATACACTTTTTATCTAAACTCTAAATTCTAGAGCATCTGACAAAATAGTTGTCACAATTTGCAAAACGGTCACCGGACAGAAACTGAAGTTTGGTAGCATGTACAGCCGGTATGAAACACTTTTTTAGGGAGCTGCGACCCCCCCCCCCCCCCAACCTTAAATGGGTGTTTTTAAAGTCATGAATACCGAGTGCACATGCTACTAAATTTCACTTTCTGTTTGGCAGCTGTTTTGCAGATTGTAACAACTATTTTGTCGGATGTTGTACAAATGCAACACATCTTGATATCAAAGTTCTTTCGCTGGACGGACTATACTGCGCGTCCTATTTTAATCTTCATACTCGAATATTTTTTCCCGATTGTGGAGTTTGAACATTTATAACCATTTTCATTGCGAATCCAAGTGAGCTATTCGACATTTCAAAGAATGTTGAATCAGCAAAAATAAAGCAACATCCAAAAGATTTTAAGATAATTAAATGTAGCACAACCACTGAGTAATAGACAAATGAACTTGTATGTATAATGTATTCCACACGTTCTCAGTATGCAAAGTTATTAGAATATAATAAATATGCACTTACTACTCCGATCCTTGCCATCTAAACTGTCGTCCTTCCAGGACTCATAAGAATTCGGAATCAGAGCACCATTGCAGTCCAAAAAGGACATTGACAATATACAACCCTTCATCTTGAAGGTGGATCCGTCTGCAAATAAAATGTTTTCAATATACTTGACGTAAAAAGAAGATATTTGTGATTATTCTGAAATGGAATACTTACTGCACGTAGAAACAACCACCGGGTGAGTTTGGCGTTCGCTACACGGTGGTAGATTAAATATCACTGTCTGAATAGATCCGAGGGACGTGCCAACCCACAGTGTCGGGGATGGACAGGTGTCTGTGACAAAAAATACAATACCAGAATTATAGAAATGCCGACTCAATCACGCCGGATATAGTTATTAGAATTTATTTGGATGTCAATTTAAGATTTACACTGTTACTTTTCTCTATACATAACACATTCGTTTTCGTAGATTATCAATCTATTGCGAACTCACTAAAAGTGATGAAAATGAAATAACTTGAATAATCAAACAATGATTCAGCGTAATTATTTTATCGTAAACGTGTAACCGATATTCCTTGCAAACAATGTAAATTTATTACTCGTTGAAGATATCGATTGGTTGATTATTAATTTTTCCGATGAAAATGCTGAACCAATTATTTCTTAAATATTTTCAAGGAATAAAGTAAGAAAATGGCGTCTATCATACATACTGAATGGACGAATACTTTTCTTACCCACTAATAATAATTGAATCGTTGGAAAGCTTACCATTCTTTTTCGTGTAGGAGTCTGCGAAGGTAAGGCAGCTTATGGTTTCCGTGGTGATGTTCTCAAGAGACGACATACTCGAGCTCCGCGACCTTTGGAAGGAGCCGTCGTACTTGTCTACACGGCCAGCAGTCCCAAGAACAAAATGCAAATTAAGCATGGACCAAGAGATGTGCCTCGGTTACCGCTACGGTGAGAAGCATGCACAACGTGACTATCGCAGACTTGTTCTCATATTAGTAATAAACATTCTCCTTACACAGTACAATTATGTTAATGAGCAATGATCGCTAAGAAAAACTGATCGGCACGCGCGAGACAACTTTGCACAGCGTACCAACAACAACAGTCATAAAACGGTAATGGAGCGACAATGTGAACAATGATCAGTGTACTAACAACAGTAAGTAGCGGCAACAATAACAACAACAATAGTAATAATAATAACAGCGACAGCAACAACAACAACCATCACGATTAGATAGTGCTTCCCGGAAGGAACGATTAGCTAAGAATATGCCATCCATGTTCCATACAGACCGGATTAATCTGCTATTTCGTCGTTTTCCGATTTCAGAATCACGTACAAGAGTTGAGGTTACGTTTTGTAGTTCAGTACTACCAATGATTTCAGTCATACTTGAACGAGTAAACCATTCTGACACGGACAGTGGATTTTTTTCATGCTCCTACACGTAGCTGATTGTACAATCATCGTAGACACCGCAAGTTCTCCTTTGTACTTGAAAATGACCGTACAATGTTATTGAAATATTCTGGAAAAATTATGGTCTTTGCCCATGAATATTACTATGGATTCTCGTATGGGATTTGTATGGCTTCACAGTTGCTTGAAGCCTTTAAAACTGATAATGATTAAAGTACACTTAACACTTAACCTTTACGCTGCGATAGTTGATTTTGTAAATTTGTTCAATAATGCGTAAGTGAACCAAAGTGCAGCTAAACTAATACAGTATTGATAAATATAGTTATATACTGCGATATACATACATGCCCGTCACGCGAAGGATGCACAAAACTTGAATATTAAAGGATATTTTTTTTTATCCTATAGTTACTTTTATTTTAAACTTTCAAACTTGATACGAGAATAGATGAAATTACTTAGGCTGCGTAAGGGTTAATGTCACCTATTTCGGTTATCACCGTCATCATTACCATCACCGGCTTAAACAGCACCGATGATTCCATTTGTCCCTGAAATGATCCCCACGTCTAACAACCCGAAATATCCAGATAGGAAATTCTTTAAATGACAAAAGCGAATTTGTAACTATTCCCATCAAGAATCGTGTTATACGTTATGGGACTGTACCACTGTCGATTCTATGCTGTCACTCTGAAGTAGATCATGGAGATCCTGTTAGGCTAGGGTCAGACCAATCGGTTTCCGGGCGGTTTTCACACCATTTCTGCGTGGATAGGTCTGAAGAGTAAAACAGCATTCAAGAAAACCTCGCCCTTATCCGCGCGGAAAGCGCACTGTTAAAACCGCAATGTCCAAACAGGGCCTTAGCATTCACTCGAGGACAAACCACACGCTGAACGATTGGACGATCACAATGCGAGCGATGAACTGGTAAAATAAAAGAAGCGCTATAGAAACGATGAGTTTGCCGCCGTCTTGATTTGCAGAGTGAGTGTTGGGAGAGGAAGAATAGATTCGAGTGAGACGGGTGAGTGACAGTATTGGCTAAGAGGATCCTCCTAATGAGACAGCACCGATTCCTAGAGTCAGTCAGACAAAATTACACCTCTAGTTGCTCTAGCAGCTCTTCATTCGCCTTACACACCTCACCGATTACATAGTATGTATATTTATATACACATATACATCCATAGACAGTGCGTGGTACATGGTGCATTGGGCGGAGAAGTTCACTTCAAATGCAAGATACCACGCTGCATCCAGACAAAGTAAAAGAAGCGAAAACGAAAGTGTCTAGCGAGAAATCCGGCGAAACGGAAAGAGAAGAGAGACAGAGAACGAGAGAAGACTAATTTCTCTCGTCAAGAGGATGCAGAAAGAGAGAGGGAGGGGAAGAGAGAGACAGAGAGAGAAAGAGAGCCGGGTGGAAGTCGCGCGATGCAAACCGAGTGCTATTTTGTGTATCGCTGAAGAGCAATAGAGGAGAACGGAAATAAAGACAGAGGCAGAAGAGAGATGAATAGATAGATAAGAGAAAGAGCCTCTTTAGACGCAAGTGAGAAGACAGATCCACAAACAGTCAGAGCGAAGCAGAGAAATGAGATTTGCCGAGAAGTCTTTCGACGGCCATGTTACTAGGAGAACCGGACAGTATCTATCAATCAGTCGAGATAGTGAGAGAAAGATGTGCCGATGAAGGAGAGATACCGAAGGACAGCGCCGCTATCTACCCTCAAAAGTTAGGCCCTATTTTACACCTGGGGTCAGCTATTCCGGTTCCCGTGGACATAAGTGCTGGTTTATCGAACCACTTTTGCACCTTACTGATCTCGAGTTCGATAAGGGCTCGGCGAGGCATCGTGTAAGTGGCTGGTAAGATGGCGATGCGATAGCGAGGCTGTCCGAAATCCAGGTCTCTTCATCGACCGGCGGTGCTCGTCGCGGAAGGGCCGGCGACCATTCTCAGAAAAAGGCAACCAGCAAAGAAATGTAGAAAAAAGCTAGCTGGTGGGAAGAGACAGATAGAAAGAGAGACTGAGAGAGATAGAGCAGAATTGTCTGACATTCATACATAGGAAGAGCCGATCCTCTACTTGTCGTTCGTACAATATGTATATCCACTGGAAACGCGTGTAATACGTATACATACTCGTGTGTACTGGATAGATATATGTATTACAGAGCGAGAGAGATAGAGAGAGATAGAGATAGAGAGAGAGAGAGAGAAAGAGACATACTGTGTAGATATAGATATGTATATTAAACTGATAAATTTGGCTGAGGATACTACCGAAGCTGCAATACTGTCTGGTGTTGGAGAGAGTATTCTGATGGCTGGAGCCAGCCTGCGAAGCAGTAGTGGAGGAGTAGCTCCGCATTTCAGTGCTACGCTGAGCATAGAACAACGAGGCCGGCGGGAAGCCGCTCGCGTTCTGAGACGGGGAATCCACCTCATAGTAGCTGGTGGCAGTGCTCAGGCACTTCTGGAGTTTTCTTATGCCCTGCGCGCGGGAGTGCCGCGGCTGCTCGACCGTCAGACTCCGGCGGGAGCTTGGTCCGCTGGCATCATCCTCGGCGGCACCGCTTTGAACCCCGCTAGGACTCCGAATTGCCAATCTAGCGACGCTGACACCACTAGTACTATATCCACCGCCGACGCTGCCAACCTCGCTAGTCGAGCCACCGTCGCTAGAGGCGCTACCGCCGCCCCCATTATCCGCCTGGTCAACCTTCTCACCGCCACCACTACCACCGACCGCCACCATCGTACCTCGGCGAGTTATCGGCAATACGCACATCCCGTTCATCTATAAATCAGGGACAAGTCAAGCGTGACGAGAGGGTCGAGAGCATAGAGCTGGGGATTTCGTGGATGACCTGGGTCCATCGGGGTTATTGCCTGATATTCCGTTTCGATCCGAGTGTCAGTCGGATTAGTTCGAAAGGGACATGTTTGCATAGGGACTAAAGTATTCTCCTGTCGGAGAGTAGTAATTGGAGATTAGTCACAAAATTCGGTAATAGGTATTGCGTTTGGTATTATGGTCGATATGGTTACCTGAAATGATAAATTAATGGGGTGATAACTATCGATAAATATGGGGTTGTTCGCAGGACTAAGTTAATGCACTGCTTGTGCGATGGAGGATGAATTTCTTCAAGTCTTGTTCTACCTTTTTCGATCCCATGAATGGACGACGTGTTCGATTTTGATCGATCCCTTCCTTAATAAAGTAATACTATTAGAGTTTCGGAATTCCTTGGATCTTGATTGTTGTGACAGTGGACAGCATCGATTTGTTTACGGTGACGCTGAATCCATTTTTAAATTATTCAATAAATTTCTGAATCGTTGAAGTATGTCCTGATTCTGACGGACTGAAATTTTGGAAAAATATCTATAACTAATTTTGGCTAAATAGATGTGACGTTCAGTGCTTGGAGAACTCGTTCTGAATATACCGTTGTTTCACTTTTTACTGTACTTAATACTAACTTGCTGATGTATAATATCAAAAATTCAATTTCTGTGATCTCGAATCGATTCTTTTACATCTAAACGAAGATTTTACATAAACCAGACTCAAGATCCCTAAGTTTTATCTTCGCCTCAGAAGATACGCTCGAAATTGCGAACATTTTAGCATGGCATTATCCAAAACTGACGGACTGAATCATTCTGAAACACTGCACAATAATAAATAAGGTGGAACTCGCGTAAAATAAATATCACACTCTACGCAAAAAAATGCGTTAATATATGACACATTTTTGTCGCAACTTTCTTATAAAAAAATAAGTTATTTTCCACAAATCGTAATTTAAAAATATTATAAGCTGTAACATTTGCTAATCATCAATATTCTAGATTTAGAAACAATATTCTAGACAAATTCTAGATTTATCGAAAAGATAGCTGCATCTGTGTAGCTAATTAAATAATGCTTAATATTTTTGTTTATATGCGAATATCTATATAGTATTCAATAAGAATCGCCAACTTACTCGTACTGAACTAATAGCAGTCTGTTTTTGCCTAAAGAATTCAACAATATAATATTCTCACTTTCTTCCATTTTACATTAATCTCGTATCTGATCATTATAACTATGACAGAATTTTTAACCGCTAGAGCAACGTGTGCAGTTCGATCGATCAACTTTGACACATCCGGTACGGGCCAAGTACAAGGTGGAACAGAAAGGATTACACAATCAAAATTTGGCTTTTTATTAGAACATGGTAATAGCTGGCGCTCCGAATCGTAAACCAATTTGTAAAGAACTTCAAAGATTTTTGTTGCATGAAACGATGGTTAAAAAAAACAAGCTTTTGCTGCAGAACAATTTTTTAAAAACTATGATTCCCGTATGACCGCGCAGCGTTTGTTTTAACCAAATTTTAATGTTGAAAGTCAGTTAGATCAGATGACTTCTTATTAATAACAAATCCAGCAGCATATACAGGTTGTGTTCTCCTGCTAAAATATCGACTAAACATACGTTGTATTACAGTGAATCATTGTTTTAGAAAATTCTTGGACATCATATGCTGTTCTTTCGACCAAAAGGTCATGGCAACCAAAGACTTTGACGTTCTCTACGATCTGCACTACGATTCAACGCGCCACCTACGATATTCTAATAACAGCAAATTTAAGTAGTGCAATTGTTCCTATCTTGCCCACCCTGTATATATTATCATTCGCTGTACCATCATAAACACTCTATACTAAATTCTCCCATTTTGCAATTAAGTTATCTACAGTCTAGTTCAACGTGGCATTTTACATAAGCAAGTTCTATCAACGAGACTCTAAATAGCCCACTTGGACTACGAACGCTACAATTTGCCTTCCGCTATCGCAACGACCGTAGCACTACCAGCCACGGTATTTATTACTACTCCCACGGTTCTCTCAAGAAATGCCCAAGCTACGTTCAAATTCTGTAGCATTTAATTAATGCATAACGATTAACTAATAAAACCTGGCCGATGTATAACTATACTTACTTGCTTACTAACTAATCTACTTTTTGCTGTATTGTACAATGTATGCCCGGGTTACATTCTTTCGTTGAAAGTTATCGCGTTTTGAGTTAGTCAGCCAATATTAATAATTGCAATAACGCATACGTCCAAGAATACAGTCATTGTTGTTGTCTGCACTGACACTTAATTACTTTTAATAGCTTGACAAAAGTGAAAAATTATATCAAGTCATGAGAGGCAAAAAATTATGCTCGCACATATGCAGAATAAAAATCTTCATGTGCCAGCCGTTCCAATTAATAAACTCTCCAACTAAGATGCAAAACAGTGTTAAACATTTCAGTTCGGACTTCGGATTGTTACTTATAGCGTGGATAAAAAAGTTGTGAAAAATGGTAACTGAAAGTGAACAAACTGCCTTGAAGAAATAATTTTTCTGCCCCTTTACACGACTGGTCAGATTAAAGTAAGGTTATGTTGTGTCCTCGTTGGCGAAACATCGAGGAACTTTTTCTTCCTCATGCTTGCTGAATCTTTTGGTATTTTGTCTACACTATTATCGAAATGTGAGCAATATGCAGCTATAGTTAGTGGTGAAAATTTAAACATTAACGAACTTTAAGACATTTTGTTACTGTTAATATACCATCCGTGTCAAATGAGACACATTTTAGTTTCATACTTCTTTTTTAATAACAAGGGACTCATTATTAACGAGGGCCGAAAAAATTACCGTTATGAGCATCTTCCTCGATTGGCGGCAATATTTACACAAATTTTTAACCCGTTACAACTAACAAACGGGAATACGAATTAAGAAATCATTCCGGACTTGTTTTCACTTTGCACTTAGCTAAAAAATTTACCATATTCAGTAAAACAGTTGGCACATGAAAATTTGTACCCTGTATACATTCGAATAGCATGCCTATACATCGTAAAACTTGCTATGTGGAATCGATCAGCGTATTATATGCAGAGTCTTGTATAGCAGTCAGTCAATATATCAGCAAAAAAGAACTCGAGAAACATAAATTGACAAAGCGCCCTGCCAGCCAGAAATTTGCGCAACCTTGCTTGCAATTTGCCAAGAATGTCGAAAACTACATACAGATAAATATAGTCATATTGCTCATAAGTGTATATATATGTATACAGTATATGTATGAATAGGTGTATCGAAAATTGCAGCCTGCAATCGAGCGCAAAGTAAAGAAACGAGAGTGGCGTATACATTTGCGTTCCCGGGCCCACTGCTGACAATTGTGAGTTTCATCAGTGTGTACGTGTGTCATTATTATTATTACTATTGCTAGTTGCGTGCAAACCATCCAGCGAATGTCGAGAAGCTTTTTAAGCGATGTTGGTACCGAGAGAAAGGTGTTAAGATTACGAATGCCGTATATATATACAACACAATGTACTACGTAAGCGGATCATCTGAGTCATAATATTAAATGTATGTACAGAAGCGTGGGGGAACGTCGCCGTCGGACAGTTACAATTGAGCACTTTCAACTGAGAAAGAGAGAGAGAGACAGCGAGCCAGAGAGAGACAGACAGAGCTGAATCTGGACCCCGTTAAATGAAAGAGCGTGTACATAAATCGGCACGCCACAGACAGGGAGCGCTGCGCTTGCCGTATTACCTAGGAGGATACGCAATTCGCTCTGGATAACACAAGTGACAATGTACGCCAGGAGGACAGGCGTAATCCGTGTGCCGAGCATAGAGTATGTCGTACTTTTCTCTCGGTGATAAGACAACTGTTCAAAATATGAAAAACCTTGTTTTTACCTGAATCGAGCTTGCTGTCGGGGAAGACCGCAAAACTGATCTGAACCTGAAAAAGCGTTAAAGTAGAATCTCTTCACAATGAACTTTTCAACAAGGTAGAGAGAGAGAGAGAGAGTGAGAGTGCTGGAGGGGAGGTGGTCGCCGCTCGCCCATCTCACGTCCTTTTCCTATCACCGGCGTCGAGACTGCTTCCGTTGAGGTTTTTCTTTCAGAGTCCTCCACGATCAATACCTTTCAGGGAAGCTCTTTTCCCAATAGATCGCACTGCGTAGGAAACTGATAGGTATTTGCGGCAAGAGAGAGAAAGAGAGAGAGAGAGTTGAGCCAGCTGATGAGAGAATTCGAATGCGATCGGCGCAGGACCGTATCAGGGATACAATCAGGACAATGCACTGGGTAACTGAGGTAGTCTACGCATTCCAAACAGTTGGGAGGGGCTTGCCTAGTGTAACAGGGCCACTAATACTGAAGGTGTACATCTCATATTTCCTAGGTAAACGAACAAGGCACAGGGTACTTATGCAAGCTGGTCTGTGACTCGATGAAGTGTCACATCGAGGGAGTTGGTGGGGCAGCGGTTGCAAGTTGGTGCAATTCAGGTAACGTATAACAGTGGCATGTTTGCGGGTTTTATCGTAAGAGTATTCAATCCTCCCTTCGGTTTCGAGCGTCAATGTACCATGTGGATTACATGTGGACGCACAAGTGTCTCAGTGTCGTGGTCCTCGTGCGTACAGAGTTATGTGGGCACGAGTTAAGCTTCTTACTTCGATAGATTAGGTTTCCTTAGAAACATGTGCGCCATCTAAGTGTACGGCTCTCCCGGATCGCACGATCTCGTGGCGGCAAGCCGAGACCGCTCGGCAATGCGTCATCTTCCCGGGTAATAGTACTGCACTCTTCTAAACCACTTTCCTAAGCCTTCTTCGTACTCGGCTTATCAGAGATCGTAGAACAACACTCGGCGTGGTTGCCGTTGCAATCGATTGACTGACTCTTATATTAGACTCTACATGTTCCACTAATTTCGAAGCAGCAGCACATAATTCCACATAACCTTCTTCACGCTCTCATCCTGTAACCATATGTCCTCTTGCACCATAGCCAAACGTGTTAACCTTTTCTTCCTTGCTTATTGCGAAAGGTCATGGTTATTAGGCTACTGGAAGTTGGAGCGTTCTTTCGGTATTGTGGATGGATCCTTCGCTTAAAAGCTTGCTATGCAGGACGGGAGGCTTGTAGCAGTTCAAAAACATACGTACATTTCCTGCTCTATCTTGTGATCGGACATGATGTTTGCTAGGCGCGTGTAATGATTGCGTGGATGAAGAGTAAAGCAGTAGCTGTTTTGTTTCTGATGATTAATTGGACCATCGAGTGACGAATTAGAACCTTGAATGGGAATTTAGTCCTCCGCCACCACAGTTTTTAGAGCGCACCAAGGCCAACCTATGATTAGTAGGCTGTTTCTATACCATACGGTATTGCGATATACAGCAATATACATATATTAGTATTGCTTTGAAACTTTTGTGCATCTCTCTTTAACCGATACTCGAATCGATTGCGATGGAGAATGATGTCAAAAGTTGTTACACTCTTACACATGTTAACGATAAGCTTTGTTTAGGATGTCAGTTTCTATTATGCACAACTAAATTGCTCGGTTAGTCGCAACCACGCTATTTCGTGTCGACGAATACATGCCTCGCGAATGACAGACAAACAGAAAAGGGAACAGGTGTGAGTCTCAAGTTCATCCTCGCAAATTGCAATGCTATGATATGCACCAAGATGAGAACCGTCACCAAATCATCGACTGCTTCTAGTAACTGGCAACAAAAGGAACGAAAAACTTCGAGACCGCTCATGCAACGATGCCAAAAGGGTACTCTAACGTATATGTACAGGATGGGATGGAAATAATTCGACGCTTTACGTTTCGCGATACTCGAACCTGGTGACAGGTGGTACACCGAGTCATAGAGCTCTTTGTAGAGCTGAGCTATAGGTTATTCGCCGAAAGAACAGCGAGCTTTTACTACAGAAACACTTTTTAAAAACAATGATTCGCTGATTGTAACGTGGTGTGTATTCAAACGACACTTTAGTACTTTAATATTTTGATACCCGATGGATACTTTTTCGTGTTCCAATTCGTCTCAATTCTGATTTGATTTTAATCCAATATAATATAGCTTCATGTGTCTGAATCTTGCCATTTCCACTGTTGTTAAAATGTCGTTCAAAAGAACGCTACGGTACAGTAGATCTACAATAAATCATCATTTTCCAAAAATGCTTCTGCTCCGAACGCTCGTTGTTCTCCCAACCAATACATCATAGCTGAAGCTCCCTATAATCTGTACTATGATTCAGCATGATACCTACACCATTCTAGTAACGGTCAATTGTAATCGTGCATTTCTTTCCGGGCCACCCTGTATGAACAGAACCTCTAGTGTCTAATCTTGCAGTCCATTTACTCTCGCAAGCCGTCCTGCATCGTGTTCACTGTCAGATTTATGTGAGTCAGGTGTCGTCGATAAGCTGTCGCCGGGCGGCATTAATAATTCGATCCGACACGCGTCCAATCGTGTCCCCGATATCTTCAATCAGATTCTTTCTTCGCTCGACGTGGCTAAACCCTCTATTACGAACAAGAGAGCCTGGCAGAAATGTAAGATGTGACTGAGTAGACGCGGTATAGGATTAAGACGATCATGTTTCACATAAACCTTTCGACGACATCTTGTAGCGGAAGCTTTGCACTCATACCCGCGTTACAAGGTATACATGATATATATACTCCTCGTTCCGCGTTCCGAGTTTCTAGGAGTAATTTTAAATGAATCTACGAGCATCCTAGGCCTCCCCTTAAACTTAGCGAACAAGGTGGAGGCATGTCGATATGTAGCGGAGTCCACTGCCTAATCAGTTAAGTCTACTTGTCAAACCAATCAGAACGGCACACCTCCATTCACTGGCAGTCAATCAGTGCTGAGAGAGAGAGAGAGAGAGAGAGAGAGAGAGAGAGAGAGAGAGAAAAGGAGCGTGAAAAGACGGTCCAATCGTTACAATCGCAGGAGAACTCGTCAATCAGATCACTCACGACTGGCACGCACGCACATCCACATTCATATATGTAACGTGATACCTCTACATGTAAGTCACATCTCTAAAAAAAAGGCCACATGGACGACACAAATCTCTCCTCTACTCTAGGTGTAAACACTTACTGAATCTTCTCATGAGATTGCAGGTGAAGGATTCGGTGGCCGTGTTCTCTTCGCACCTTAGGTCGCATACAGTCGTGTCGTTCTTTGCGAATTTTAGATTGGGCACCGAGAGCAATCGGCTTTCCCTCTTGATCTGCTTCATCTTCCCGATTCGTTTCAGTCGCGGTGGCTTTTGCTCGCCACTTTCGTTCAGGGTCAGATTCACCGGGCGCACTGCCTCTGATTTTGTCCCCACATTTTCGCATCCTGCACCCGTCTCTTTGTTAGCGTCGCCTTCGATAATTGGGCACTTGCTACCCTCCGGGTTATCCTTTTTCCTGTCGTCGGCCGAGGGACTCTCTTGGCCCAAGGGCACGACACCCTCCGGCGGTGATAAGGAGGACTCGGACTCGAGGCTTTCCACTGGCGACAACGCGCTCGTCGCCGTCTCGTTGACATTGCAGTAAAACACTGAGGATTTCTGATTGCCACTCTCGCTGCCTACCTGCTGGCAATGGGGTACTCGCATGAACTCTCTCGCACTATATCGCACCGTACACGTGCGCAGCCCCTAAACCCTTGATCTTTTTATTTCCCGCTCTGTATTTCGTTCAAGCCACCAAAATAGACTAGGTTCTCTGAAAGCGAACTTTTTACAAAGCATCTGCACATCGTGCAGTCTTGGGCTACGGTGTTAGTACGCGCAGAGCTTTAAGCCATTCAGTCGCGTTCAATGCGTACCCGGAAATAAAGGAAGGATTGTTAGTGACTTCGCTTAAACAGGGTGAACCGACGATGCTGCGGAACGATACCGTGTGCACATTGCTTTGGACCTGTAAAGTAAATCAATAAGCAAATCAATGGGAAAAATAATACCTCGTTTTGCACCGAATTCTGGAATTTTAATTTTTCAGTTTTGCACGTTGCACAACTGCGATATAAATTTTTAATGGTGATTAAACTTAATGGCAATTTAAACGCAAAGTATATAATGAATCGAAATTTTTCAATCAAAGTCTTAACCTTTACGCTGCTATACTCGACCGTAGTAGAATTTTCCAATAATGCATAAGTTAACCAAAATGGAGAGAACAATATAAAAAAATATAGGACTATACTGCATGATATGCGATAGTAACATGAAAAATGCAAAAGATTGAAAAATTAGACCATCTTTTTCGTTCTCTAATGAACACTTCGAGAATGGCCAAATTGCAAAAACTATTTGCACCACGTAAAGATCAAATGGTTATGTGCACACAGAGAGTTCCGCAGATGCTTTCCAGTCCATCCCTATAACTGAGAGAGAACTAAAATTACCGGTGAAACGTGGACACTATCAGATTCCAACTAAAAGAGAGAGAGAGAGAGAGGGGGGGGGGGTTAAACGTAAACTGAAGCAGGTATCAGTGAAAGCCGCAGCACATGGCCGTTCGCACACACTAAGGAGAAAACCAGATAATTTTAAGGCATACAAGTACCCCATTTTGAGACGTGACAGACGAAGGCGTGAACGTATTTTTTATCTTGAGATCAACCTTGCTTAGCTGTCTCTTTAGACTGAATCCCTTCTTGCGCGCGGGATTCTTCGGGCACTCGGTGGACTCTTCGTTGCCGGCGGATTTGCCGCTTTCGCCGATTGATTCCTCCGCGCTACTCTTTTCGTTATTAGCGCTGGCGATCTGAGCGTCGCCACGTGACGTGCACTGTAGCTGCGCTTGCTGAGCACTCTCCACGATCGAAGCCAACAAAGCTTCGGATTCCGCTGTAGAGTCTCGATGGCTCTGACGAATGTAAGATGGGCGTTTTTGCAATAATAAATCAGTGTGCATTTAGTAGAAGGGTAAGATGGTTAGTTGACTTTTTGTTCTTTTGTATTCTAGTAAGTCTAGAAGCAGGGAGTGTGCACTGTTTACAGGATTCTGTTATATACTCGCTTGGAAACGTGTTACAGTTTGCGATTATCGTAGTGGGACCGCTTGGTCTGTTCGGACGGCTCCTCCTATCGGGATTTATAGCCGAGAATCTATGTATGTCACGCGACTGTTTGTTTGCGTGTCGTTTCCCTGTCGGTCTGCCTAACGGTGTGAAAGGTTGTATGCGGAGGGTGAGGCATCGCGGTTAATGTTCAAACGGAGAAATATCGCTAACGCATGGTCACTTGTCACTTCCCCAATCGGTGGGACCCGCTTTTGCGAGTCTCGGGCAAGAGTTGAGTTGAAGCGTCTCTTTTTATTAAAACATCAACCCACTCGCTGTCAAGCCCACGCGATATGAACAGTTCGACGAATACCTTGAGTGTCAAGGACGACCAGATCAAACAGATTGCCAAGTTGTACAGAATTACAAAATTTTCTAATTCAATGTAAAATCGCACTTGTTTGATTGATCTCTTCTTTTTATCATAAATGTACATTTTCTGCTCCTCAAAAAAGTGGGAGACTTAACGATTATTCGTTATTGTAGTTGACAGCAAGAAGGTTAATGTTAATGTTACGGGAACCTAAGATGCTCATAGAAACAATAGGGAAACATCGCTGAGCCTTAATTCTGAATTAGTGCCTCTCCTAGAAAATTATCAATTTTCTCAATAAAACAAATATGTGATCTGATCTTGTTAGGCGTTATCGATTAAATAACAACTATAATTAGCTACAGTTCTTCCGCCATCGACTGATACTTTCACCGCAATGACTCCTGGCTAAGAGTCCCCAAAGTGTTGAATGAACTTGCAAAGTACAGAAAGATCGAATGATCCAACGACAAATCGGAATCTTGGTCCGATAAGTTCCGAGGAGATACTCGACGCGGAAGGCGTTTAATTGGGCCGCACTGAAACGCATTATCAAGAAACCCATCTGGAACAATCGAGAGTGTGTAAGTTCTGCATTATGTGACTGCGGAGGAAATCGAACCTGCGGCGTGTTACACGTGTGTGACGAGAGTCAGACGCCTCCATTGTCCCGACAACAGAGAAGAGATTGAATGCGCGAAATCAGTATCCGCATCAGCATTACATTAGTACTGGCTAACACGATACTGCACTAACAAGTAAGTCCGAGGCATGCAAACAGGGTCACGTTAAAGAACAGTACATATGCGGGCTTGTCTAACCGCATTCGGGCTTTGCTGGCTGAGATCTTTCGGCGTCGGTATAGGTTAGGGAGTATCGATTATAGTGATAGGCGAAACTTTCATGTCTAGCGCATCTTGAATCGAGTTAAGCTGACTACACACCGAGTTCAACGTTCCCAATTACTAACTTTTATTACAATTATTCATAATCAGGAAGATCGAAAGCTCTTTTACAGTACTTCTGTCGTTGAGCGGAACCCTATGTGATTCTGTTCTACTCGTGACATCAGTAACAAGACGTCGCATCACAAAATACTGCGAGGGAGAATGCTCCGTTCGGTGTGCAGTCGGTCTAACAGACAAAGAGGGGCGATAAGGAGAAACAGTACTATCTAGCGAGGCAGAAAGAGCCAGAGAGAAATCCCCCACAATTAATTGCAAAGGCTTTATACTACAGGGTGTTCCCATTTCATCAGTTGAACGGCAGAACTATTGGAGTCCGTCAAGCTAATGCCACGGTTGACAACACGTTCAAATGACTACTGTTCGATAATCGTAAATGTAGCGTGTTCAAACAGACAGGGTCGATTGATACATGGCGCAGTTACAAGCAAACGACAAAAATCGTTGCACTCCAAAGAATTCCACTGACTCGGATTAACAGTATATCTTTATCATGGCGCTGATGTACAAGGTGATTCACTTGTCGTTGAATCAGAACTGCCGTACCCCCATTTTTTACAAATTACACTCAATGCCATATATACTATATCATAATGTATGTAATATTACACTATGTATTACGCTGGTGAGAATATTTTACTATATTGTATTACATGTATACGCTATGCATATAATATAATGCTAAATATCATGTAAAGGTTAGCTAGCAAACTTGGTAAACTCATGTATAATTAAAATGACTGGGTAATTAACTGTAGTCCTATCAACGGCATTGTATGCTTGACACTGGTGATTCAAAGGCGAGTGATTTACCCTGCATTGTTCGAAGGAAAATTCTGGGAATTCGTTGGGGTGGCCCCTCTGCCTACTGGTTCTGCTTGTAACGTTTCACTTATATAACTTAAATCACCTGCTATGACCATCATGAGGAGTTGATTAATGCTGTCATTTACTGTCGTGATATACATACGCAGCTGAAACATTGCACAGTTCACGTTACACGAGTGTACATTGATCTGCAATAGTAAGATTGGTTTAGTTACTAACGAGATGTGTCGAGGAGTGTCTGTTAATGAAGATGCGGGCAAAGTACACAGCAATGCTACTGTTCGTGTTCTTGTTGTTCGAGCCGAACTAAGAATAATTGTTCGCATTGTATGATAAGGAAACTTGATAGAACAGAATCAACACTAAGAAAATATTATGCAAACGTATACGTATTAGGCATTATAGTGATACGGAAGAGTTTTTGGAACCTGTCAAAGATGACTGACACATCCAAGACTATTTTGAAATGAGATCATTAAAATTAAGGTAAATGTTAAAAACTAGTAATAAACTTCTACGGTAATAAAAATAAACAACTTAATATTTTAGTCGCTTGTAAAGCAACCGCCTTGGTTATTTTTTCTGACAATTATATTGTACAATGTTCGAATATTTCTGTTACCCGAAAATAAGGGTGTATTTACGTTATGAATTGTTATTTATAATGTATGTATTTTTTCAATTAAATTATGCATTTTTCTTAATAGCGTTGAATCATTCATGGTTAGAATAACTAAGACTATTACTTTACAAATAATAGAAATCATAACGTTAGAAACACAAAGGGCTCGAATATTTTTCGTTACTCTCTTTAGTTGTATATGAATTTATATGTTTATCGCAAGTTATATTAATTTTGCAATTTTGAGTTGAGGCTCTTATCAAAACTGTAGACTATTAAAGAGTTACGTTAGTCTTGGATGCGCCGACGTATGACCACTGTTACATCTTCTACTGCATTAATATTCATAAGCCTCCCAAAAAAAATAGTTTACATTAAGACACGCACTTCTGCTCGCTGAAGCGAGGTCTTCTATCTTTGTAAGAGTGTACCAGCTCTCTGCAATACCGAAGCAACATTCAACTTTTTATAGAAATAGAAATTTCGACATCTGCTTTCCAATTAGTCTCATAGAAACATCTGAAAATTCGTTGCACGCTCCCTGAAGAAATATTTCGATCATTCAAAACTTGGCCTACTCTCATAATTAATTTCGGATAGTCGTCGCTGTGCCACTGGATTGTAAAATATTGGCACGTAGCACCGACGAACTTTCGAGAATACTTTGCTCTCAATGTATATATAATCGAAGTCGACCAGAACTAGCGTTACGTCTTTGATCGTTACAGACCATCGAAATTCGTGACGTCGACCGAGCTACGATTGCAATCTTAATTAGTTCGGAGGGTAGTCGAATCTAAGGTAAACGATTTCCTGGAAGGCGCGACGACGGCTGCCGGAAGTGTTTGATCAAAGTTGCTGCACTTCCGTTGATTAAATTAAGGAGGATTGTTTGTGTAATGTAGTACGATCGGTACGCTTCGGATATTGCAGCAAATGGTGTTCGATACTGCAACTGGAAGTTGAGCAATTACACCTATCACGATCAAGAACCGCAGCATAAAACATTGAGTTACAACTAATAGTGATTGAAGCGCTGCACTTTTCCGTCGAATAGTTCGTACAATGACAAATTTAACGACAGCAAAGCTTTTAAGTACATAATGAATTCAAACTGTACAGATATGTGCGAACTTACTAATACAGTTTAACATTCGACAAATTAATAGTTAGTATTAGGGTTCCCAAATAGATTCTTTTCATAGTCCAAAATGGATCAAACATAAAGTCAAAATAGTTGAAACCTAAAAATGTACATACAATCCAATATACAGGGCGTGTAGTTTTGTATGTTATTAACCTCAATGAGCGATTTTTAAGACCAAAAAAGTGATATATGATAAAGAATTTTGTAAGTCGCATTTCATTATGTTAGCTGTTCCTTTCAAGCAAGGAGAAATCGTAGAATATCAAATTAAATTGATTTTGTTATTTATTCTGTAATATTTTTCTAAATCTGTAGGAACGGGTATATCCAAGTTGTTTCTGTATTTACGTACGATTTCAAATTTTGTATAATACTTAATTACGTGACCGGTATCTAATCGAAAAGAGTAAGTCTAGAGTCGTTTTATTACAATTTTCTCGGTAACAATTTCATTTCACGCTGCTTACTAAATAATTACAACTTGAGAAATCGATGCATGGTGCGTAAAATGTTTTGGTGTACGTTGTTCTCTTACAATGAATAATACTCAACCCATATACCACGATATTGACAAAATTTTTTTGGGAAGTAATTTTTAATTCTTTCAGACACGAAATGTTTAGAAATTGTCCGAAATTATGTTTATTCTGTACAAAGTATGAAGCAACAAGGAAGGAAAGTGAAATAGAAAAGACTAAAAAAACATTTATGTCAACTGTTATTCATTCCGAGATAGTGAAAAGTGAGGTTAAAATACTTAAATCAGTGAAATCAGGAAAATACTGCAAATAGAAAAAACTGACAAATACTATTATTCATTTTCGTTACATCAGCGAAAGTGATCTACGGATGATTAATGTTCCATGTTAGTCTTAGGAATCAGAAGTCAAATTAATGACATATGACGGCTGTCACTCTGTATACAGGATACGATATTTTGAATGTAATTTGGTAACCCTAATTACCGCAAGGAACAAACGCATCGTACTTAAAAGCTTTCGAACACCTTTCTACTTTCTAGCCGAAAATGTGCCCTGCTTCTCTTCGGATCGGCCTTTTTCCATCTGTTACCGTAGTGCGAGTGCGAGAGACGAATACAGAACCGTACGAATACTTTAATTGTGCGATAAGAGTACGTAATACAGAGACAACAATGTGCCAAGGTAATGGATCTCTCGGATGTACAAGGTGATGGACTTGCCTTTGAATTTGTACTGTCGTATCCTACTTTTTATTCCATATATGTATATACAGGCTGGAAAAGGTGGGAAAAAGAGGCGAGAAAAAGTGTTACGGATTTTTTTATCTCACGCTTCTGTTTGTTTGTTAATTTGCTGGTTTTACTTGCATTTTCCCAGCATACGGGAAAATGCTATCCGGGCCATTGTGGGCAAGTTAAAATATCAGTGGAATGAGCGCCTGAAAGCGTGCAAACTTCTATGCAAGCCACCTTTTGACCGAGCGGACAGGCATAGCACAAAGAAAAAGCTTTCAGCCGTTTATTCCACTGATTTTTTAACTAGCTATAATTAACAGAGACGGAAGCGTAAAATAAAACGTCCCGTGTCACTCTTTCTGCACCGCCAGATACATTAACCTTTCCATCGTGTATAATACGTAGAATATAGAGGAGCTTGAAAATATTGGTGTATAATAAAAATGACCACATAGTTTGTAATTATCCTACATGCAGCAGCGTATACCCATGTGCAGGGATTGAAAGGCAAGTGAATCCGCCTGTACAAGGTCCTTGGAATTTCGGATGCCAATGCGATACGGAAAATGCAATCTCTGTGCCCCGGTTCTTGTGGTGTGTGACTGTTATATCTAGAGTCGAATATCGGTTCTGGTTTTTGGTTGGGCGTACGGGTGAGACTGCTGTTAGGTTGAGGGTGTTCGAGAGAACCCCGAAATGCCTCATGCATTTCTGTATCACACACACAAAACACTTGAAACACCAATGCATTCCCAATGGACGCTTCCGCCTCGGAGAACAGTCCTTGAGTTGTAATATATGGGTGTATTCGGGTTGGCCGCTTAAGCCTGGCTTTACATTAGTCATGTGAACTGATCGACCAATGGGAATTTAGTTGGCTAGTAGAGTAGAGCACACAAGCCCAAATAGCAACAATATTTTAAAGATAGTTTCCACATTCACACGTCTTACGATATTCGTAGAACGCTTTAAAGATGTTCTGCCGAAGACATTTCAAAGATGTCCACATTTTTTCATTTTTAAAACGCCTCCAATATCGTCTGCATTTTTGATATACGGTTGTTTGCTAATTGCACATTGTTCCAATAGTATATATGCATAATCTCGAAATGAATTGTTTTCTCCAAACCAAACGTTGATTTCGCTCAACTAACATTTTGAAGTGCTGCTTTTAGTATATAGTATAGCAATATATATTGAAAGTCATCATTCACATATTAAAGACGTATTTAACACGACTTCTGCATGTCTTCTTGCAGCTTGATCTGAACTTTTCTAGACGTATTAGAGATGTATTTGTAAAGTTTATTATACGTCCCTTCGGATATATTGTGGACATCTGTAAAATATTCGATTTTGTAACACCCGACGTCTGTGTAACGTACGTGTGATATTTTGGTGATATTGGTGGGCGTCCCAAAGACGATACGAATATTTCTATCCAGCGTTTTAAAGACGTTTTTAAAACGTCATTATGCTATCTGGGAAGCGTTATCTCGACCCTGGAAAGGTAATGCATTCTGAATAATCTTTATAAGAACGTACTACCTTTTGAGGTTTAGATAAGCCGAAAGCTAGTGGAACTGAAATTGACATCCGGTAATTACCTGATAACGAAACCTACAAAGAATGATCGAAGACTTGATTTCTTTAACCTACGATCCTGCAAGATACGGAGTTACGTGAATTGCAAGCCTGAATGAAAGGATTCGGGTCAGTTGTTCATATCAAACACATACCAATGAACTGAATTCAAGTAAGTGATCAGCTCAAATGGCGTATATAAACACAGCCTTACACGCTGTAAGCGGTCACACTTACAACTGCTTAGAATCCTCATAGAATTTAGTTTGCGAGTTATTTAGGCCGCTGGCAAGTTTTTGAGGTTTTTGAGATTTTTGAGTACACGCGAGCCCGTTCGATTTAAAAATAGGTAGGAAATTAACGCGTTATGATGATGGATACATATAACACTCTGAATGTAGCTTTGAGTGCAGTGCTGTGAATAGTAGCCTTGAGCGCTACTATTGTCTTGCAACGCAGGGAAAGCACCTGCGCGGTTCTAACCTTAAAAAATGACATGTTTATGAATTAGTTTGTTTATGTCGCCAAACTGAGCGATACGAGCCTTGTTTGTTAGCACTTATTGTGCATAAGCAGCCAACCCCAACGCACCTTAATAACACAGGGTGTCGCATTTAACACGACGCACTTGAGTATCTCCGAAATCATGCAATATAGGGAAATTTCGTATTTGAAGGTTGGATAATATCGATAATATCGAGGATTTGTTTTTATCAAAATATGTCCGCCTCGTCACCATACAAGCCTATAAGAACAAAATTTCCGTATCACACATAATTTCGGAGAAATCCAACAGCATTGATTAAGATGGGACACCCTGTACATGTATGTAATATCCATGCACGATGTCCATTCAAAAGTCTGTCTCGTGAAAACCAGCGCACATTTGGATTGTTTACGGGGCAATTAAGCGGAACACAATTCTAACAACGATAGACGTCAATGCGGATTGTCTCATTCTAGCGTGTCATCCCCTTCTACTTCTCGGTCCTGTTTCTTCGCCGGTGTGTCTGTCTTAATCTCTACTATGGTTAACACAGACCGCACACACCACACCGTCTAATTACGTGAGCAATAAAGGAACTAGTATCGAAAAAGGTGAACATTATTCTACCACTTACTACCTACTCTCATGAGACTCTGTATTGGTAGCTCGTAAAACACAATGTGGCATATCATGGGAACAAAGATGTAGTGGTTTTGTTTGCTTTGGTTAAGTGAAAGAGAAGTATTGACTCTTACTTGTTTCAATGAGGGTAGACACATAGTTGTTAGCTAAACATTAAATATATTACGCATGTGAATATAATGCATTCAGACCTTTTCCTTTATATATCTATTATGTATTAGAGTATCTCACGTATGTAGATCCCGAGAAAACACGGAGAAATTTGGCGATTTTTTTTATACACTATCTTTTATTCAGATCTCATCGTGTACTTCTTCAAAGGAATAAATTGGATTACTTGTCTTGCAAAATTCTTTTTGATATTCGGAATAGTACCCATACTAATAGGAACACCTATGAAACCATCGTTGACAAAGTGGTGTTCATAATAATTTATCTTCATACTAGAATTATCTAGTGGATATCGTAGGATTTTTTCAATACCCATCTTAGTTTTTTTTGTCACATAAACGAATAACGCTCAATTTTGCTAACATATTGTACCGATTCATTTTCTAATTAAAAATAGTGGAGCCAAAGTATTGTGAATATCGAAAAAAAATGTACAAGATATTTAGGTCAAATTATGCACTTTAATGAGTAAATGATGAGTTCTGATCAAAAAGTTATGTTTATTAGAATAAAATTACCAAATTTTACCGCCATCTTCGGTGCTACATGTGTGAGATGTCTTAAAACAGATTAACTAACGGCACGCATTTCTCTCTACTTGAACTTAAGAGTTCTCTCTAAGAACTTAAGAAGCATATAGCTGTCATTAAGTATACTATGTAAATTTATGTAAATTAAGTTTATATACATCTATTTGACTTAGGCTGAAATTCATCATTCCACAATCGTATTGGTCATCGCAAAGAACTTATATAACATGGAAGGAACGTTGTCCGTGATTTTCTCCTGTTGGAAAATGACAAGTTTGACCACTAGTTGCTGATAAAATTCTCGTTTGGCTTTCGGTTCTCGCTACTTACTTGAAAATCGCTTTACCAATTCCTCCTAATCTCCTAATCCTACAACGCGATTTTTAAATCTAGGATTTGTTTTCGGAAATTCCAAGCGGCAACCAAAGTGATGTGAATCCCCTACTATTACAGAAAAGCTGTGTAATAATTTATTACTTATTTCCGTTTATAAATTACATGTTTTAATACATGAAGTTGCATTCGATATACTCATAATTATTATTAATAGAAAAACGCAATAATTTAAAAATTAATTAAAAGTATTAATAGTAAAATTGTAGATGAAAGTGGACATGACTATTTCAAATCGCGTTGAAGATGTTTTACAAGTTAACAAAAAATTCTACATGCACTGGACTTTCCTCCGCTTAGAATTTACGAAATTAGTTCTCTCAATCAGGTTGATACTTCAAAAATCACTAATTACTTTATAAGATATCAAAAGATCCTGAAAGCATAGTTGATGAAAGTAAACCTTTTCTTAAAACTGTAAATTGGAAAAGGACTCACATTTCTTCTAGAAAAACCATTAAGTATGCAATTTGTATACTAAACAATATTTGAATGTTTAATCCCTATAGTTTGTATCCCTGAGCTTTGCACATAATTTTGGAAGTATCAAGTAGACACCATTAAATTATATTTTATACTATTGTACTGCCTTAGATAACCAAAACGGTTACCAAAAGCGTGCGAATACCACGGAGGTTGACGATTTAGAAAAAGGCAAATGGGGAGAATACATGGGATTCTGCAGAACCTCTACATGCGTGTTGTCGGCTGGAAGGTCGAAATATAACTATCGACGGTTATGAAAGTTTGAAGTCTTGTTACTTTAGGAATCAATTCGTCCTCATAATTATTCTTACATTAATGCGACCTGTATTGAATTATAATAAGCGGCCGCCTACGATATCGCCTTTGTAAGCATTGTGAAATATTCATTTCCTTCCAATTAGTCATTAAAATGCATTAGTCGTCCTAGTTATCGTCGAGTTCCTCATGCATTTCTCTGGCAAACTTCTGCGAGTTGTTTTAATTGATAAGAGACTTCATCATGTATGAATAACACTCATACTCGAGAGTCTCCCGAGCATTTCGAACTGACCCGATATATTCAGAGTACCGATAGCCTATGTCCTTCCCAGTCGTCGTAATTGGCAAACAGTCCGTGGGGGAGAAAGTATGTACAAAACGAAAGGGCTAGGGGCACTATGCAAAAGTAAACTCCATTCATAGTAAAAGCACAACAGTTTCTCGCATCGCAACGAACTCGACAGATGCGGCAAAACGCGAAAACCCCGCTTTCGTAAAATCAAAAGTCTTAACTCGAAGTTCTCACTGAGGCCAAGTAAACATATAAACGCCATTTACGGCCAGCGTTTGGAGTGTCGAAGAAACGCTCCGACCAATCGCACGCGACAGTTGGGAAGGTGGCGCTAGGATCTACGCAAATCGGTCGAAAATCGGTTTGATCAGATTTATGCTCTTACCATGGATAAAGTTTAGTTCGCTCGTAGTACAAGAGATTCATAATTCAGGTATTATCTGGTTCAACGATCTGGTTATACTAGCATCGTATCACCGTTGACCATCATGCACTGTTAAATATCAAACTCATTTAGCATCGATAGGAGATCCAAGTATGAACAGTTCAGGGCGGGGGACTGTCAGGCCCGTTTACACACATTAGTGAACGCAATGTTACACTGCCATACCATATCAATACATTCTTAATCTTCGGACCATTTTGACCCACCTTAAAATTGTTTTATTTGCCTGTATCTTTTGTTATTGAATGAAAATGGTATTTGCCATCTGCGCTGATAGGGCGTAGACAGTAATGCGTCACGGACGTGTGTAAATTGAGCATTAACATCTTTCCAAACGGTCTAGTATTAGTAAGGCAGGAGGGCTGGTAGTTAGAGGGTTAAGGGGTTAGGGGGTTAGGGGGTTAGGGGGTCGAGGGGTGACGCACACTCGGCCTGAGTGAGCTCTAGGTATGTAAACACGTTAAGAGATAGAGCCAATAGGGAGTACTATACCTGATCTGTGCTGGGACTCCTCGCTTTATCTTCATTCTCGCGCCTCAGCTCGTCCTGTCGCTTGGGGCTTCGGAGAACTCGCTGATATGGATCCGTATTTCCCCCGAGCTCCGCTGTGTTCAGCACCATCAGCGAGATCTTCTGCACGATGTCGATGATCACCAAACCAGACTCGTTTCCGTAAGCCATCCTGTGAAATACGAGCATTGTTACGAAATACTGCCTCCAATGCCGAATAGGATTACGCTTTGTAGCTTGCCGGAATTCTTGATGACAGATTAAACCCCTTCGGCTACTTTTACGATCTCTTACTTTTCTTTGCACACTGCATTTCCTAGATATTACGATTCTAGTTACACGTCCGGAGACGTGGGGGGAAGGTCGTAATATATTTTTGTTCGGTTAAATTGATAATGGAGTTTCTTTGCTCTTTAATTCATTTTGAGTGTTACAGACGTGTAGCCCCGGGCACGTACATCGCTGAAACAGATGTCTTCCCAGAATTCGTTCAACAGATTACAAGAAAGAAATGTTAGCCAGTATTTATGGTATTTATAGCTTTAGTGACGTTAGTTTTTTTGCGGAAAAAAATACAAATGTTAAAACACCGGAAAATACTAAAGTACTTAAAACTAAAACGTTAAAAGTTCAAACAAAGCTGATTGGGGGAAAATGATTTGGCGTTTTTTTAGTTTGAGGAATGTACTCGGCAACTAACAAACTGGAACGTAATTTGCTAAAAGTCTACTCAATGGATTTATCCCAGCATTGCTCATCTACATGAAAGTTTAGTATCCTGGAGGCGGCATATAGCCGTGTCGCAACATATGTTCATTACTGGCAAAACTCCTGCAGGCCGTTTCAGCAGAATATACATACATATAAGTCTATAAGCATAACATAACTGTGTCAATTCGAGGGTCGTACTTCATCCTTATGATATTGCCTTTGGCAGCGTTATCATTTTAATACGGAGAAATAATGCGGGCACATATTATTTGCAATAAATTCCTTCTCAGAATGATTTTACTCGGTTACAAACGATAATACAGAAAAGCATGTACCAGCAGGTTTTATTTTGAAATCTTGGAATCACTGCGAAGAGCCCAATATTCGATTCAAACTCCCAAGACAACTTTAAATAATTCATGTATTATTATAGTTATATATACAATTTATGTACTCCATTCAAAATGTAATTACCAAATAATCCGAACACTAAAGATTAAAATAATGTACAGTTTCAAGTACACGATATATATTTCATTTTCATTGGAGGCTACATTATGTTAGAATAAATTTAAATGCAATAATAGTCGGTTTACGGTAGATTCAACCATTTGTTTCGAACCTTAGGCTGCTAAAAGAGAAGGAGAAATGTAATAGCAATGTTCAAGAAAGATGCACTTAAAGGTTTAAATTATCGTTCGGAAGCTTCAAAATGACAGGCTGACATGTTTTTGTACAAAACTTTCTCTCGAGCTAACTATGCATATTAAAAAATGAGTAATTCAAAAAGTATTCGTTCACTAAACGCTAGCTTCTTAATAGTTTCACGTTAGTCGAATATACGAATAATGAATATTTTGAAAATAAATACATTAAAGCGAGCCGAGTGACCGAACCGACTACTCAAGTGGGAAAAAAGTAGGAAAAAGTCGCGGGAATTTGACCCTTTCGACTAGCTTCTATAATAGATCAGTCTTCACTAGCCTTTGAGTCATCATTATTCATTATAAATTGCTGTGCACAGGATAATTATTAATTATATAGTAATTTTAATCACTAGATTATTAGTCGATAATTACTGGATAATTATAAATTATCATATTTCAGGATCAGTATTCAGGGGCATCGGCAGAATAATACAGATAATTATAAATTATAGATAATTTATGATTGATTACGCGAAAATGTTTCCGGACGCTTATTTATATCCTGCTTGTCATATTGTTGTATACACACTGCACACAATATAAATATATGCCTGGTAAAAAGTGATAAAAAAAGACGGTAGTACTGATTCAAAGGCAAATGCATCACCCTGCGCAAGTGGACGGCTTGTAACTATACATAGAGTGTCTCCCTGTGCGTCCAAAAGAGAGAGGATCTGTGAAGTCTATACATACATGTGCTATAAGTCTATATATGTGCTATACATATGTACTAACTATGTATAAGCACACGCCCATGGAATCTGTGGGAGTGGTCAATAGGGGAGCGTTGCTGAATCACCGTTTTCCTAGCCGTATTTTCTTTGTATTAATATTAACGCCAGCAGTTTCTCATTATTAGTCTTGTAGCATCAAAATATTAGAAATATCAGCGGCAGATTCCGCCGTTTTTTCAGAAACTGCTTGTAACTTGGTCGCATGTATTTAACTGTCTTGCTACTAATGAATCAGCATCAATTGATATTGACGTTATTGACATTGAACATAAAATGTAATTAAAAGTAATAATGCGAATGGCAGACGACAGTTTTTACCTGTATCAGGCGGAGTGCTGTTTTACAGTTTCTCATGTTTCGAATATAAAACAAACTGTAATTTTTATTCAACTTGTGTGGAGAATATTGTAGCCAGAACCTTGTTAAATTGAAAACCATTTTCCTAGTTTTTTTTCTATAACTATATAATTATTTTACAGTGATCGTTTAAAATTTTATGTGAACGTATTCACAAACATTATTTATCAACAAAATATTTCGGTTTATTAAACAGATACCCTGGCTGTGACAGATGTGTCCGTTTTTTCGTCGGACATGACAAAATTGTAACTAGTGAACTACTAAAACCTAAAGTTGTATTAAAATCGATTCAGCTATTTTTTGGGTTTTTCGTGAACATATAGACAAACCCACACGTTGTCCTTTGTATTAGTAGGAGATGCACTGTAGATAATATTTGTCCTTTACAGAAAGAATTCTGCCATACACAATGTTATATTAAAGTACGTAGTGACTTATGTATTTTCCAAAACTGGATTCAAAATTAGCGATAGCATATCGTAAAAAATGTCCTCAAATTTGATTCGCTAAGTTAAGTGTTGTTAGTCAATTAATAATGCACGTTTAACATTTACATTAGATTCTGCAACTAGAAAACTATCGAAATAATAATTACAAAGGGAAGAAGATGTTTAATCTTGAATTTGTTTTCCATATTTTATGTTGTTAGCGCACATATCATGGCATACAACTTCAGATTTGTTAGATTTGTATTAACACTTTGACAATATGGTCCTGACCCCAACCATTTTTCAGTTCGCTACAATTTTGTTCTCTTTTAGTACCTTCTGAAAATATTACCCAGGTAAATTTGTAGATTGTTATCTCAATCCTTCAAAAAGTTATGAATTTGTGAATGTTTGAGAATTAGCTTCCTCGATAATTTGAAATTGGTAATACTTTTATTCAAGTTCAAAATTGTATTCAATTTCTATAAAAAATAAAACAAATCTTGGCTAACGTTTCCGATTCTTATTTGTTGTTGGAAACAGAAAATGTTATGAATAAAGGTATATGTCGTTTTTGATTTGTTTCTTTCAAAAAATTCTCAAAAATAGTGTTGAAAGATTATGAAAGTTTTCAGATCTCTCCCATAAATGTCAAACGTTGCTAACTCTTTTTTCCTAATTTTGCATTTTTTTCACGAATTTTCAATTTGTTCTATCGTGTACACTCAGTACACTCTTTCAGGTTCCTGACGAACTACGGAACCCTAAAAATTGATGAGGAATACATATTCAGTACTGTGTGTGGTAAAGTTTTGCGTCGGGCTGTAGAGTGGAGAGAAGTAGGGAAGTACAATATACTTACAATCCGTAGGAGGAGTTTAGACTGAGAGCTGTTATGTTTTCCGCTTGCTCGCCGGGTGGAGCGACCGTGAGGCAGATCAGAGTTGCTTGAAAGCCCGCTGCTCTCTTCTGCACGCCGCTCTTTACTTTCAGCGGATGATTCGACTCGCTGCCACTCTTCGACTCGCCGCTCCCTGATGTGTTTCCGGCTGGAGAGTCATGATCAGAAGAGTTCTCCACTTCCCTGCCTTGGTCTCCCGTTAATGATATCTGCAAAGTCTGTAATCCACCGGAGGGATAATTAATTTTAACAAGTCCGCTCGTATCTCCTCTTCGAAACGTTTTTTCAACCGGCATAATCTATCTCTACTAATTCTAACAACCGTGATTGCGAATATCGTGGTAAGCGCTTGCACTTTTTCGTTACTCCTTTGTGCTATTCATCTAATTAGTTCTTACTGCAAAGTAAGCAATGGCGAAAGAAGAAATTTAGTGTGGATACCATTTCTAGTTATATGAACAATGTTAATTCATGTAGAATAAACATAAAAATAAAGCTTCGTATTTCAACTCGTACTTTATAAACAACTGCATTATTACATGCTATATTACTTACTTAATGGGTCATAAAATTACATTATGTGCACTAAATCGTAATTGTACGCCACATTATATTCTATTGCGCACATTTAACTCTCTACCGGTTGGCAAATTAAGGTAATAGTTGCCGCGTTGTATGTTATACAAACGTCACATATACGACTCTACATAAGGGGCTAGATTTCTTTAACAAGTCTGTTAACAACTTTAAATCATTTTTCAAGTATTCATATCATACTCTTCTATAAGCCTGAAATATTTTTTCAAAAGTTTCACATCCATTTTGATGTTGAAATTAAAGGTGTATCACTTGCATTTGTCGGCTGTACAATAAACGCTTATACTTTTTCATTGAAAGACTCTGTCCTCATAGACAGTCAATCGAATACAAACTTTATGAATAGTTAGTTAATAATCTCTTTACGTCAAACAAATTTCAGCCAATTCTTAAAAAAAAGTATATAGCGTGACAATTACCTTAAGAATTAAATCTACGTGTACTCCGAATTTATTCAATTGATTCACGACTGTGACTATTTACTACTTTCCATGAAAAAAAGACGCGAAGAAAGACTAGCTTCCCCGAAGACTTGCATCTCGCAGGAGTTCTATACACAGGACTTAAACGGCAAGTTTGCCGAAGGAACTTTTTTAATTTGTCGTGACTGAAAGCATCTGTTTGTTGGACATGTGCATAAATTACGCGTTCCGAAAGTGTTGGGTCGAGTAATGTTGAAAAGCCCAATGAATTACTTACCGCCACTTCGGCCATACTCTCAACTTTCTTAAACTTGAAGAGGATGACGTGGCGGCCGCTTCCCGCAATCGCTAGCTTTCGGCTCTCAGGGCACAGGAAGATGAGCTGTATTGCCAAAGGATCCTCCTCCGAGTCTATACTACGCGTCCTACCCTTCTCGAAGAGCTTCGCCGTCTTCAGCTTGTAGAGAACTTGTAATGCGCCTGCTGATGCATCCCAGAACTTTATACTGCCATCAGCATGCCTGGAAATAACCAGTTGCCGTGTATCCTGCATTAAGTCGCTGCGCATTAACCAGGATTAATCAAGATCCAGCGGAAATTGAACTTTGGCATACTGTACTGTTAACCCGTGAAACTCATCATTTAAATCTCTACAGTCGAAAGCGCCATTTACGTTGACTTTTGAATATTTTTATTTAATCACTTGCAATAAGGATCTAAATATTTTTTGAATACATATATCTCTGAACATTAAATATCGATTCCAATTCTTCGGTTTAGTAATTAGTGGAATACTATAGCGAAAGACGATATGAAAACGGATTTTTCATTTTCAGGAGAGGCAAATAAATAACGTGGAATTCTTGTAATTTCATTAATAGGTTTCGTGGTTCACTGGAAAGCTGTAAGGACGCATAGTGCGATGTTAGTGGGTTGCTACTTAATGTTAGTTAATAACAAGGTTTCGCCAATATTTGTGTTATACTAGCTGAAAACTTGTTAAAAATGTCGGAAAATATTAAGATACCACCGAAATGCAGACTGATTGTAAGCATTAAGTTGTATCCTCGCTGGAGGAATCAAGGAGACTTTTGTTGCTCGTTGGTGTTGATTATTCTGATATTATCTGTATTGACATTCTACTTATACTGCCATCGATATATGAGCACACGCGGCAGGTCTTGTTGCTGCCAGCAAAAACTTTAGGTTGTCTGATACAAATAGAATCACAAAAACAGGATACAATCTCATAATTTTTGACAGAAAGTACATAGTTTAAACTAACTATCTTGCAAATTTCATTTCTATATTCACAATAACTAACATACTATTATAGTAACTGTGAAGTTATAGTCACTGACGAAGACATCGTCCATTATCACTTATCAAGCAATGAATCGAGTCAATAGAAATTTTAACCAGACCTCGACAGACCTCTACTCTTCTTAGTTTGTTTGTATCTAAGAAATAGTGTTAGAAGAGAGCAAAATTTATCCAAAAAAATATCGATCGATGAGTTCAAACATGCATATCCTGGACAACATTCAAAATTTCAAGGATCGATTTTTTCTCAAGCAGTCTTACTTATTTTTTAAATAAAACAAATAGTTGATTCATTTAAGATAAAAAAGAACGAAACTATTATTATATGTTGCAGTACCCGATTAGTTATTGTAAAAATCGTAATGAAATGTATAGTACATTTAGTTCAAATTATATACTTTAATAATCGCTTTAATAAATAGAGGATGCATTCTTTAAAAAAAACGTCTAAAGAAAAAAGTGTCCCATTTTTCCCCCTTTCTTGCGATTTTAATTCTTTGAGGTATCTTAAAGAACTTAAAACAAATCGCCAGAAACCCACAACTTTTTGCGAAATATTGATGCCAAAATGGTAAGAATACTGTAAACACTGGATTAAACATGGGTAGTAAATTAGTAATATATTATTAATATATGCGAGAAATAATAGTAATACATACCCAGTAAGAATAATTTCGTTATAACTACTTGAGCTCGAACTCCATTCACCGCCGGAAATCGGCCACTCCTTTTCACTGAATTTCGCCTTCTTTTGCGCCTTCGAGCCAACCGAGTAAAAAGCAGGTACTAAATCCGAAGGGCAATCAGCGAAGTACGCGCAACACGTCACCGGCGACTCATGTATGTCCATGGGATACGGATTCTCGAAACACGGGAATTGGGGGGATAACAAATCTATCACAACCAGATCGTTTTGTAGAAGCACCGCGACAGCGTACGGGTCTTGATAGTCTGCAACAGGTCAACTCAAACTTATTCTTGTTACTTATTCTACTTACTAGCTATATTCTGGGTGCATTCGGTTTCAACACTGATTCGCAAAAAGCTCTAATGAACAACATTTCCATTGCTCGGTTTGGTAAAGTAAAGATGCGCTTAAACGATCCCTCTTTTCATCTAATATGAATTGAGTGAGTTTATTTATCGCGATTCTCAACACCTACTTTACACATTTTTTAAACACAAAATCTCTGAGGATTGTAACTTAATTATCAATTCATATCTGGTACGGTTTCACGTTGCACATTTTCTTACTCGAAAACAAGAAATGTAGTTATAGAGGCTTAATACATTAATGTTTTAGATTACGTAAACTGTCAGTAACATACCCGATAATTGGAATTTAAAAAACTGAATTCAATACAAAAAATGTGTATAGGAGAGAGTAGCGACAGTTTCTGAGCAGCAGTAGAAATAAATGCAAATGGAAGTGAACGTACCGCTTGTCCACGGACTTTCGCAGAGAGTTATGAAATCTATCACATTATGTTCCATTTCTAGCACCGTCGTGGTTTTTCCATGTACTACCGTTATGCTGGAAGTTCTCGATGTGGTGTCGGACGGTAAACCACCCGAGAATATCACGAACGCCTCTCTAAATTAACAAAACATCGTGGAATTATTTTACCAGTTTCATCAGTTAACTTTCAGGTGCTCTTCCATGATGCAAGTAAAGTACATTGCAGCTATACTCGCATGCAAGTTATACTCGCGCTTCAGCACTTTTGGGGCAATTGCATCGTGCAGATGTCACTTGCGACAAACAAAACCGTGGAGACATTTCGCTCGCATCGTGCAGGGGCTCCTTTCCTTCAATCTAACGATAGGAAGCACTCTCGCTAAAAAGCTGAAGTGAGGTTAGAATTATAGAGAATGAAACAGAACCTCTGTTATCCAGATTTTCTACTATCCGACCAGTCTGTTATATAATTTGTATAGTTCTTTTTCTGCTAGTCGTCATGTATTTCAAGAAGAACTAAGAAGATGATGAAATCAATTTTCAGGTGGTAGAAAGTTCAAAGAGCAAAACTGTAAAGAGTAATTATAGTAAAACTGTATTGTTCTTATATATTAACAGTCTTGTATTATAAAGATGTGATAAATCCTAGTCCAATTGCTAGTCCAATAAATGCTTGTCCAATATGCAGGATTACTACTAATAAAATCAACAGTTTCTATATTGTTAATTAAACATACTCGATATGTGCAATCTTAGAGACACTGCGGATATCAAGGTGACAGTGGAATTCTCCCCAAAATTCGTGTTGGCATGTTTTCAATAATTTCAGAGATTACACTAGTGATTCTTTGTTACAATAAATTTGCAAACTGAACCCACACTATAAACCCAGGTACGAGTACCGCAAACTTCAACAATTTGAGTTTTACAAGATATTAAAACAATTCTCTTCCCCCACTCATCCAGTTGCGTCTAGATATTTACTTAGTCTTTGTGAATATTTCGAATTAAGACCCTGTACTTTACATGGTAAAGTGGGGCTTTACATCTTGCGGCGCCTCTTCAGTTCATTACGATGCGTGAAACGGTTATGTTCTTACTGTGGGTGAAGCTTATGCTAAATTGCATTAAACTCTTAGCAATTAGTGAATGCAAGTGAATCCAAACCTACGAAGTGTGCTTTTTGGGTAGTTGAATGGAAGATCAAAAATGGTAAAAGAAAAGTGGTATCTTACCCTGATCTTGACAGTTTCCACTCGACTTTTGGGATCGACTTGCAAGGTTCAGGATCACCATCCTTGTTGGTCTTGGCTAAAAGCAATATGTCAACATAAAAGATACCGTCATCCCGAATGCTGCCGGGGGTGTATAAAGGACTATTTCGAGGAGAGGTGGAAACTTCCAACGATACTATGAAGTCCCTTTGGCAGCACAGCCGGAGATAATAGATCCCATTTCTTTTAATCTCTCTGTACCAGAAAACGTTGCTCTCGATCGCGCTTGATCCTCTCGAACGAGCGGAAACCCCATTACGAATTTCACTTGCGTCCCAACGTTTTTACGCAACCACTTTTATCCGCTCGAAGATGAAAGGTACCCAAAGCAATTTCAAGGAAAAAGTGAAAAACATTCAACCCCAGTCGAGGGCGCGTTCTGTCGCCTGTTTCTCTGTCATAATATTTACCAATAAATCCTTTGAACTTTTGGACTGCGGACGGGACATCGGAAAAGCTGATACTAGTTTATACATGTCGGAATGATAGCATGAAACATTGCAGCCTTTTTGTCAAGTTAGCGCTACTGTGCAGAGTATTTCAAAAGCTGCAACCCCTTTTGTATACCCGAGGAACTTACAAATAAATCCAATACAATAAAAATAAAAAGAGATCGCAATGACATATCTAACGTAAATATTCCTCAAGTTATTTTGTAACCTGCCTTTCACTTGTTTTCTCATAATAATACTATTTATCAAAAATCTAATCACAGAAATCAATTGGAAGATGGCATTGAAAAATCACCCTAACCAACTCCCAATCGAAATAATTTGTGCAATTACTCAAATGTACTGCAACTAGAACATTAAATAGATTGTATGTATGTTACATTTTTCGAATATTCAAGGACTGTGGTTTAACCCACTGCAAATGCTGCGAAAAACAAAAGACACCAAAATATGTATTTATTTGTAAACCTTAGTATAAGGTGATTTGCATTAGAAATTCTAATTATGCATAAATGTTTCCCGACTCTTCTCTACGTTCTTTTTCTGTACAATATGTATACTATTACACAAGGTGTCCCATTTTAATCAACGCATTTGAATATCTCCGGGACCATGCGGTATATAAAAATTCTATTTTACCACGGTTACGAGTGGGGCATGTTTTAATTAATAATAAAATGACCTCTGGTAGAATAACTAAGGTCAAATCGAGGTCAACATTATTTCTTAAATGGAACCACTGATTAAAATAGGACACACTGCCTATACATTCTATACTATATCTAATAAAATGTGGGATTTGACAGTGCTTCAAATACAAATGTCCTCGCATGTCCTTGAATAGGAAATCAAGTGTTCGGAGACCTGGAACCTGTTATCAGATTATAGAAAATTCCTCACCATGAGGATGTGTTAGGTTCGACGGCTTTAATTGACGGACCGTCCAGGTGGTAAGAGAGCCATCGGTATGGCTGCACATGAACTGTTTTCCCTCGTGGTGCCATGTGATCGATTTTAACGGTTCATCCGACTGGCACCTGTAATCGGCGGCCTTCATTTTCAGATCCCAAAAGACTATCTGCCCTGACTCATAGCCTATGAGCATCTGAAAGCAAATATTCCCATGCGTGAGCCACTCGTGGACCGGCAGCGCCGCGCGGAGAGAATGGCAATTAGTTTTGCGTTCGCTTTCGCGCAAGACCTAGTCTGATTTAAAGATAGAGAGAAAGAGTGTGTGTGTGAGAGAGAGAGAGAGAGAGAGAGAGAGAGAGAGAAAGAAAGAGAGAGAGAGAGAAAGTTAACTGCGAATGAAACAGTCGTAGAGAGATGAAGAACTCGGTGGTAAATTCGAGCGATATTGTCGTTGATTACGAGTCACATAACACACAATACGAGCAGGTATGAAAATGCGGTGATACAAATGCTTTCTGGGCGCCTGATCCTCAAGGGATGCTCTATGGCCTATGCACATGGTGTTTCCAAACTGCCACGATGATTGCATGACGGCAAAGGTGTGCGCGTGACAAAGAACACAAGAGTTACAAAAATAAAAAGAATATACACAACGAATTAAGAACCTGCTCCGTTTCTGTAATATTTGTGACAGGCAAAAAATATCGAGAGTGCCCGTCAACCTAAATTCAAATACAAAGTTAACATCCAATTTTTTTTACTATATCCGTACGTTGAATATCGCACTGTTCCAAAATTATTTTCTGAATCGATGCCAAATCGATACCCAATGCTTGTATAGTATTAAGAATTAAATTTCATATCAACGTTATAGAACGCTTTGAAACTGACACCGCCGTGATCGTATAAGGTAACAGCCGTTTTGTGTAACAATAAATCCTGCTTTGACCGGCTTGGAATTCGACAATTGTTGAGAAATATAATTTTATAATTATAAAGATCGTAATAATTACTTTACAATGTATGGCAACTTCTATGTTCATAAGTCTTTTCCAAAGTAGTACAACGAGCATGGTATTGCAGACGCTAGAGAAACAAGAAAATATTGGGAAAAGGTGGAGCTATATATTTACCAATATTTACCAAATATATAGCACAGCAACAAAACGCAAAGCATCCGCTTTTCTCGAGAGCAAAAGACTGTGATTTTTTGTACCGGAAAGTCGTTAAGAAGAGTCCTAAACGTCTACGAGAATGGATGGAAACTAGTGTCGCAGTTGGCAGGCCGAGGAGCATGAAGACTGGTTCGCCTTGAGCACGCAAGTACACAATATATTCACGCACAAACATACAGAGGAATACATGTATAGTAAAAATAGACATAAGTATACTTATAAATCGAGCGATATCAATGATGAACGTTCGTGTGTGTGGGACGCATAGAAAAAGATGAGTGATTGTGATTGCGTCTCAGATTTCTCGTTGACAGATATCCGTCGATGGAGCCAGCAACCGACGGCAGCGCGTGTACAATACGCATACTCGGATATACTAAATACTGAGTTTCGATGTATCGGCCGTGTCTCCAGCGAATACAGAAATATATACTGAGTGATATGCTGATTGAACGTCGAGAAAGAAAAAAGGCTCGCCAACGAGTTTCTTGGTATACAACAATTAATGGCATGCACGCATGCACACACACAACATGCAAGCAGCACACGCCTCCGATCCGCAAGTGGAATCGACACAGTCAAGTATAGAGAGAGAGAGAGAGAGAGATAGAGAGAGAGAGAGAGAGAGAGAGAGAGGGGGGGGGGGGTTGTCAGACTTACACAGAGAGAGAGAGAGAGAGAGAGAGAGAGAGAGAGAGAGAGAGAGAGAGAGAGAGAGAGAGAGAGAGAGAGAGAGAGAGAGAGAGAGAGAGAGAGAGAGAGAGAGAGAGATAGAGAGATAGTGAGAGAGAGAAAGAGAGGGGGAGGGGGAGGGGGGGGGAGAACATAAAGAAATAGAGAGAAATAGAAAGAGAGAAACGTTGGGAGATATGAGAAACGTCCGTACAAATACAATAATTAATAAAAGTCTGGAGTGTATCCCAATGGTGTATAATACCGTGTCCCGTAGCTCGCCGAGCGATATCAGTAGAGAATGTAAGCTATGAAGTTTTAATGGTAGAAGGATGGAGAATAATGCAAAAGAAAACGTACTCAAAAACACGCGTACCTTGCTCAAATCTAAAGGATTATCACTCAAGTGTACTACAGCACCAGGATGGGTCTTTCTAGATCTGAAAAATATATATATATATATACATATATATATGTGGTGTAAGGCATTAATATCTTCAATGGTTTTTGTCAAGAGGGCGCATATAAAACAACTGGGGAACGCAAGCTCCAGGTATACCAAAGTACTGGTTTTTTGTTTCAGCGGCACCCGAAACTGCCCGGCCGCGCCACCCAACACACCCAGGATCGTCCCGGCCACGGGGGACGGACAACACACACGGCAGAGTACCTTTGATTCGCTTCGAACGCCTTCTAGCGGTAGCATCCCTCACTACGCATCTCGGTGGAGAAACTCCATGTACGGAAGGAGAGATAGAAAGATAAAGAGATAGAGAGACAGAGAGAAAGAGAAAAAGAGAAAAAGAGAAAGAGAGGCAGAGAGTGACAGAGATATAGAGAGAAGAAGGAACTCACAGCCGGTGCCAGAGTAGTGAAGGAAAAAAGAAACAAGGTGAAAAGAGAAGCATCACGTACAGGTGCAACGCATGTCCCGAGCGCGCCAAGTCCTCTTTTCGGGGGTTACGCGTTAGGGTCCGTTTACATTTGCAAATATTGATTGTAGCGTGGCAGATGCAACGAATATTTTTTTTGGCACGTACAAACACGTCCATATTCAGGGTGCAAATCTTCTTGTGTCATTAATGTATCAATGCATCCTCTCTTGTTCATTATAATGAGTCAAAGCTTTAGTGTACTTGAGAAGACTATAATAAGAAAGTGCGTTTGCATTCAATTTGCTACTGTTAACTGGTCCCGTTCAAAAGGAATGAGTCATCGTGCCGTTTTGTTCTAATTCTTAAGTCGTTACGCCTAACAAATAGACTTGGGGATTACAAAATAAAATATTCATTAATGAATTGTCGTGTCTGCCACGCTACGTTCAACATCTCTAATTACAGGGTGGAAATGTTGATGTGTCTGACATTGTAAGGGATAAATCTGCAGATCGTGGCGAGAAAAAGTGTTTGGGGCTTTTATATTCTACGCTTCTATTCGTCAGTTATAGCAAGTTAAAAAAACAGTGGAATTGATTTGATCTAGTAATCGACTCGACTTTGATAGTAGGTCATGGTGACGTACTTTGCTATCCGTGGCCGGCCTAATCAAAAAGTGGCTCATTCTACTAAAATGTTAACTTGCTGAACTAACAAACGGAAGGGTAAAATTAAAAATCTCGTCACAATTTTTGTCACCTTGGGCTTAGGACTCACCCCTTGCAATGCCAAACATATGAACCTTTCCACCCTGTATAAACAGGCCTTTATTCATTTGGCCGGTTGTTCAATCAAACGAGTAACACCACTGGAGGCTTCTATAGCATCGTAGACCCATTCGCATCCGTTATTGGTTACAGTCGAACGTACAATACTTATCCGTCCCGACGCCATCCACAGATACCTCTCGCCCGTCTAGCTGTGATCCGACTTGCACAGAGGGGAGCTTCCTATAAGGATGGATTTGAACGCCGAGCGCCTCATTCTCTCGCTCGCACTCTCGTTATGCTAATCAGCTCCGGCTAGACTTTCCTAGTACACTCACACACTTGAGACATACATTCTGGTAGGGCGTTTATCCGATTGTATATGAATTCCGGAGGGTTGGAAGTATCGGGGCTGAGGGTCACTCATCTTTTTGAATTGAGCTCAACTGGAAGTGTCTTGGCGGTTATTGTCGCGCGTCTTGGATAATAGATAAGCAATGTCCTTTGCATACGATACACTGGACTCAAACTATAATAGAACCCCTCTTCTCCGAATTACATTATCCGCATTTAGCTTTTCTTGATGCTAGTCTTCATGTATGTCAAGAAAACCCGTAAAAAAGTAATGCAACAGGGTGTCCGGATGCTAGAAGGGTAGGTGATTATTAATCTACGCTTATATTATTAACTTGTTAAGTTGTTTTATAGATGCAGAACCGCCAAAGCAAAAATTGTACCATTTTTTTTATCTTCATAACAAAACTTTGGATTCAGAAATTATCATATACTTATTAAATTAAATAAGTCGGGCTTCATATCCTTTAAATTAAATTTTGATGTTTGTAATAACAAATACTTTTTAAAAACATTATCTAGTAGAGATTTTAGGCTTTTCCCAATACGACTCTTAGTTTATTTCTTAACTAAGAAAATTAACAGTGTTTTATTTTGCCCAAAAAATCGATCGGTGACTTGAAATAGTGTTATCTTCGACAAAAATCAACATTTAAAAATTATATACGTGCACAATTAAGCTTGTCTATCTGTTATATAACAAAATTGCCTGGTTTATTTCATATAAAAAATATAGGACTTACAGTGGGCACCGGAAATCATGTTTTACAGACGTTACTTGGCCGTCTTTATTATCACGAATATCAGAATGAAACTGACAGGACAGTTAGTCCAAATGATATGCTTTAATAAGTATATGTTGAGTTTGAGATAAAAAATGTTGTATGTAGGAAAACAAATTCCAAATTTTCTTTTTTGCGATTCCTCGTATATGCGACACTTCAATACTGAGCGCCAAAATAATTGGATTTTTTGGAAGAATTACTTTGTTTATATGTTAAGAGCAGTTTTCAGAAACTGTACGTTCTGGAAACGTCAACACTCGAAATTTTGTAGGTTGCGACAATTTGAGGTCAAAGTCTCAGAAATAGTCATAAAGACAAATGTTTATCGTAAGTCTGACACTCATTGAGGAGCTGTTTCATAGACAAATTTTCAAATATTTAAGAAAAACAATACCCTTCTTTCCTGATGATAATGTAAAACCCACCCTTAACGCGTCTAACCCACGCGTTTTTACGTCAAGCCAATTTTAATATGCTGATACCCATACTAACCATTTCAGTCCCGGTGTTTTTATAAATTTCCAAAAAATATATTTAATCTATACACAGTCGGGGAAAACAACGAAGTGGTTATATGTATTCCGGATGTTTTGTACAGAGTGTAAACTTATTTGTGTCATTGATTTAAGTAAGAGGTTCTTGAATCCAAGATACGTGTACCTGCTTGTTAATCATAACGAGTTAAAAGCGAGAGAATAATCTAACTATTTAACCGAACATCTTGAGAGAATACAGTGAATAAAAGAAAGTATTCGCAGACACCGTATTTTTGGAATAAATTGTCTTAAAAAATAAAACTGTCTTCCTGCTTCCAGAAAATGTATTTCTTTTTGGAAAGGACAGTTTTTTTCTTTAAGAAAATTTATACCAAAGACACTGGGTGTGCGAATACTTTTTTCATTAACTGTATGTGAGAACCCAGAGATTCCTTCTGTTGGGGATCAATCAGCAGTGGCAAATTTTGTACAAGCGGATATTCTGATTAGTCTTCTCAAGTACACAGAATTTTTTATTTATTACAACAATTTACAAGAGGAGATGCAATTTGCAGAATGCTTTCTTGTTGTATAGATACTTTATCTTTCGGAATCGGTGATATAAGTTAATAACACATGAACATTCACGATCTGAAGAAACATATGTATTTCATGGCCTTTTTCCAAAAACTAAACTCGATTTGATTATATGTAAGCGTCTCACCGTGACTAGCAGGGTTAAGAACATTAAGACTACTTAACCCGTGATTAGAACGGATTGGCCTGTCTGCTTAGTTCGGTAATGCATTAATTCGTTAATAACATAAAACCCAAATAGACTTAAGTGTCACTTGAATTTATTTTAAAAAACAATTACACTAAAGCCATTAAAAAAATCGTTCATCAACTGTTGAGACGCGCTCCGACTATACAATAATGTTTTCAAATAATACAACATTAACAGAAACATAAATTGCGAGGAAAGAAGTATGAAAACAACAACTTTTGGAAATGTGACAATCTTGAAAAAATTGTGCAAATCAGATTTTGACTTATATTCGCGCGTATTGTATATTATGGTTTGCCCGGTTTGATTAATCCATCGATTGGCGACAGTATAAATCGTTCTTGACCTGAAATATCGAACCATTCTGTGCCGGGTGGATATTTTAAAAAAAAGATTACCCTCGAAATTCTCGCGCGGGATCTAGGGCCGTTCGTTTAAAAGTTCCGGGCCATAAATTTGATGCCCGATAAATGTTCGAAATTGCAGCGGCTGCGGCGTTCTTCAATGCATATATGTATACATAGTAGAGATATATATTGGGAGAAAAGGGGGAGCGAGAGAGAGAGGGGGCGGAAAATAAGTTTGACGATAATAGTAGAGCATCCTGCGGGCTATCTCTCTTCATCGCGTGTAGATCCAGAATGATTTAAGAGCTCTGGCGCTTTATATGCAAGAAAGATTATGCCGAGATCATTGACTACGATCTCGCAGCCAGTACTTTTATCGATGTTACATCGGGCACTCTGGTTTGAACGCGCAGCCTGTGAATTTATAGATCGGCTGAATAACTAACGGTGTTTTCATCCAGACTAGTATTCTATGCCAGAGAAAGTTGAATTAAACATCAGCGCATCTCTGTGAATCTGTCAATGAATACAGATTTATAGAAGCAAAGAGAATGGAAAATAGTGTGACTTTCAAGATAGTCAATGAACGTAGTTATCGTAGAATTGAACAGAACAATATCAATTAATAAGGTCGGCGAAAAATCGGATTTTATGCAATAGCAACGTTTAATGTTAGGTAAATTCGATAATTTTTTATAATGGAACTTTTTGAAGAAGTGCCTCTATAAGAAAAGTAGAAAAAATATACGGGACGAATTGAGAACCTGTTTTATTTTGAGGTCGATTAACGATTACTTCTGATGAAACAGTATTTAAGAAACCCGCCAAAATAAGTCTGAAAAACTTCGACTTTTTAGTTGTAAAGTATGGGACAGTTTAATTAATTATAAGAATATGTTTCTAAAAAATGTGGACTTCGTAAATAGACGAAAAAGTACAAAATAATTTTTCTCTTATTTATGCTTACTAAATATCTTACTGAATATCTGACTTTTTAAAAGCGACGTTATTATAAATAAAAAGAGACGGCTTTGCCTTAATGGTCTTATATTTTACAGTTTTATATTATTTAATAACAAAGTCGCGTTCATTTTGCGCTTTCTCCGAAACCGAAGATATTTAGTAAGATATTTGGTAAGCGTAAATACAGAGAAAATTATTTTGTACTTTTTGAGGATTATGTACTTTTCATTGTTATTTACCTTCAACAATTAACGATGACTCATCCATATTAATAAAGTCGAGTGAATCTATCTTTGATATTATATTACGAGGTTAAATCTTATTTTAATTTGTGTATTGAAACATAAAGTTACATCTCCTTCTTTTATTTTTTGCAGTATAATCCTCTAGCATATGAGTTTTTCGGTCAAAATATCGCATACTGGTTCAATATAAATAGTTTAATGCCGTATTCATAACTGCGATGTTTTAATGAATAAATTATTAGATTATACAAATAGAATATTTTATTGGAAAACAAATGTTTGCAGAGGGAACAACTGCAGGAATGTACTCCACAAAATACACAACATTTCATTCCGATCGGAGGACACGTTTAAAATTTATACCGAAAAAGAAACATTCGTTTTTACGTAATAATAATGATTAATCGTGAACACGATTAAATCTTTTTCATGGCAGAATCATTCGGGGGAGTTTCTTTACAAACTACAAAATGTTTCTTTCCGACCGCTTCATTCGTTACAGAGGTATCCTTAGGCAAACGTAGAAAAAAATATACCGACCGAATTAAGAATCTTCTTCTTCTGGCAATCGGTTAGTAACAATTATAACTTCTTCACAAAACTGTATTCTCATTCAAGTTCGTTAATTTCACCGGTGAACTGATCTGAAAATTGGGAAAAACTGCTCGATCATGATATCAGACAGAAAAGAGGGATCCCAACGGAAATAGAGAGAAGAACATCCATATTGTTGGTGCCAATAAATCATACCGAAACGGTGACATGCTCCACGATTTGGCAGATTTCACACGATAAATTTCTTAACGTAATCAATAACCTATTCACCGCTGTCGAACCGAAAATGCTGACGTCGGTGAATTATGCACAGGCTAAATTCTGGCCCATTTTTGCACGTCGGATAAGAATAACGAGGGTGAACTCGCGCAGCCAATCACCAGATGGAATGGCGGAGTTATTGAGCCGAATATTTCTCTCCTCGAGTAAAGAGCGCTTCCAGGAACCTAAATTATTAAGAGAAAACCCCGACGGGCAAAGGGTTATCAGTAATTTGAGAGAATGCTGGAAATGGCAACCCATCTTCAATCGTGAAATCAATATTTCTCATAATACAAAATGTCCTGGTTTATCAAGTTGAGGGGCTTCAGCATTAAATAGTGTACAGTTGGTCAGAAAAAAGTGTCCGGTCAGACCGAGAAATAATGGTAACAAATGACCGGGTATTTCCGCTACTTTTATTTCCCATCAGTATTTTTATCAGCTTGGCAACTTTGTCACCCGAATTTCAGTTCCATTTACAGGCAGACATTTTCACAGGCATACTCTTTACATTTATAATGTTTTATTTTTAACACTTTGATGAACGTTGGTTTTCTGGTTTAACAGTAGACAGGGTTGAAACTCAAAGCAAGCTATTTCTGAACCTAAAATAGGCGCATGTATTATAGAAATTTTCAATCCTCAAGTTCACTTATTATTTCTCACAAGTTATTAAGAACTAGAGAACCATATAACTATAACCGAACATCTTGGGATATGCGTGGGTACAGACAAATACTCACTGATTCCTGTCAAGTAGGGATTATTCAGCAATAACAAATTTAATGCGAGCACACCGTATTACTGTTTTCGCGAACCCAGAATTAACTTACTATTATAACTAACAGGAAGAAATATCAATTGTAGAACGTTTTGTTGTTGTATATAGATATTTTAGCCTGCAAAATCGACTGTTCAAATTAATGATGTATGAAAATGTAGATCTTATAATTGCACCCATCGTAAAATGAGTATTATCAATCAGTTTATTAATGACCAGAGTGCTTTACTGTAGCAGGAAATCGCATTAAGTATCAATATTATAAATATGGGGACAAGATCATTTAACGGAAATATGAAATCATTCTAGTGAAAGTAAAAGGATACCTTGTTATTTTAATATTTAGAGTGGTCGAGAGCTTTTGGTGCTACCTGTTTATAGTTCACTGTACCGACTGCATCCACCTATTTTCACAGGCAGAAATTATTAACTTTTCATCACACGAACTTTTTATTGTTCACTATTGTTAAATGTTTTAGTATTAGTTATATATAGTATAGTATCAGATATTTTGTTTACACTAAAAACCTTTGTCGCTGGCAACAGATTTTGTTCATTTAAGACATTACCATTTACGAATTAATTCAGTTTTAAACATTTTTAGTAAGAACCGAAAGCTTTTTAAAAAACGCGAAGCACCAAGAAAAAGTTCTTCCTTGTTCCTACAATGGTGACATAGTTTAACATTCAGATTTTTCAACATTTATATCTATTTTCTGACGGGTTGCATAAAATATTCCAAAAACTGCAAACATGCACACAGCTCGAGAACTTTTATTCTATCAGAATTAATTTCATCTATATTTGCTATGGTATAAATAACGGATTGGCGTAAATGAAACTTTTTAAACGGAGTGCCAATCTTCCGAACTAGAAAATTGCACTATTTTACTATGCAGTAATAAATTTCTATTTCTTAGAGATTTATTTCAGGAATTAAGTATGCAAACTGGAACTTCTTTGTGTTCGGATATGTGAGCGATGAATCAATTATCTTTCTAGGTTCGTAATTCATTCGACGTATTAGCAAACTATAATGAAAATCTTCACGGCCACAGAAAGGAAACTAATTCAATTTAACTTTTAATCCACGACATTTTCTTCTACAATCATTTCAATTTAGAAATCTGTAACCAGGATTTTGTGCAAATCTGCCAGAAATCCGTTATGATTGGAAGACTTTTCGTAAAAAGTTTTGTGAATAATTTATCATATCATTTTTGGCATATACTAAAATCTGTAAGCCAGCGGCACCTTTATCAAGTTGCCATTAAAATACGCTTATTAATCTTAAGAGTAAAAGTGCCATAAATACCTGAAAAACGTACAAGAATTGTGAAACACAAGTAAGTGACTTTATCAGACTTATGAGAAATAGAATTCCTTGTACCTCCGTCAATTTCCCATTAAAATATTCACTGGAAAAAAGTCCTCAGTAATTATTGTAAAAGTGCTAAGAAGACCTGAAAAGCTCCCGAAGACCATAAGAAGTATAGAAGAGCCTTTAACAGGGTAACAAAGAACACAGTTTCTAGTGCCTCTCTCAAGTTTCCATTAAAATAGGTTAATTAATCGCTCATTACTGCAGCTAACAGTATTTTCACTGAAAACTGTCTTCAGTAATGGTACTCAAACTACTAAGAAGACCTGCAAAGCTATCGAAAACTGGAAAAAGCAGAGGAAGCATTTTTATCAGGGGTCTTATAATTACAATTTCTAGTACATTTATCAATTACCCATTAAGATAGCCTTATTAATCTTCCATTACCACAAGTAACGGTACTGTCGCTGGAAAAAAGTTCCGAGTAATTATAATAAAGTGCTAAGGAAATCTGAAAAGCGGCCGAAAACTGTAAAGAGCGGAGGAAGCGTCTTTATCGGGGCTAATGATGAGCCAGCGGAAGTTAAGGTCCATTTAACTTCCGTCGAAAGGGAGGATAATCTCTTTCCCCCGTGCACGTGTGTGTGTGTGTGTGTCGAGGGAAGGAAAGCGGAGCGCGGCCGCCCGGCTCGCCTATTCATCCCGCGGCTATAACTCTCATCGCCGATCAATAGGAATAAGCATTTCCATACTTACACTTCGATAGCCTTGTTCCAATTAATTACGTATCCCGATAGGACGAACGTCTCGATGTGCAGCACGTGGACGTTGCCACGCTCGGTACCCACGTACAGCCACTTGCTCTGCAGCGGTAGGTGGATGCAGGTAATCCTGCAACCAAGTGAAACCTTATGCTTTAGTGGTTCTGAATGCAAAGTACATACAGGATAATTAATTTGCCTTTCGATCGCCACTACGAGATATACGCTCTTGTATACACAGGGTGTTCCGAAATCTTAACCCCGCCGCGAGTTCAGTTTATCGGCATACAATTTTCTAATTTTCTCGTAAAAGAAACCTCCATTGAAAATGGCGAAAATAGCCAATTTCATCCCCGCCCCACCTCTACAAAATGGGTGTAGTCATTTACGATTTCGGTATACCCTATATGTAGATTCGTTATAACACTAATTTTAAGGTAGCTGTCGCAGTATGTACCATTCTTTCGGGAATTGTCTTAAATTTTTAGTATTATTATTTAACCATTCATGAAGTTTGAACTTAGTTGACCGTTTATGTATTTTGAATACCTGGCAACTGTAAATGGTATACTTTTAATTTTAACAGATAATGGAAAAAATTCGTGCTACTTTCGTATCATGACACATCAAGGGGCGTCTTAAAAAAGCATGCTTTTACTCTACCAAGTTGATTGTTCTTAGGTTTCTTATTGTTTTTGAAGGCGCCGAGGCTGAATACGAAATCAGATTTTCCAAATTCAACATGACGACTAAAAATTTGAGCAGTAGTTGGATTTCGACGAAAGGGTGCATCTTTTCGTGTTTAAGGTCACACTATTTGGTAATTTAAGTTCGCTGAAATATACCCGACTGCCCGAATTTTTATGTTATGGTATCAAATTCGCGACTTTAATCACCAAAAACTACAAACTTTCGTTGGAATGCAACTTTCTTTTGAATTTCCATCCGCCATACTAGAGCAATTAGTTTGAATTTCGAAAATCTGTTTCCATAATCGGGTTCAGCGACCTTTAAAAGCTTTAACACTGAAATTGTTAGATGAATCTAACAAACATTTTTTCTGTCACAAAAGTGGAACAAAAGCTTTATTTATTGATTAAGGAGGTAAGTTTGTGTTGGATAGTGCATTAAGATAGGCAAGGTAGGTAGGTGCGCTTCCGCAGTTTGGAAGGTAAGATTGTAATTTTTATTCGAATTATGTCGAAAATGTTGCAGGTAGAATCTTATCAAATTGAAAATTGTAATACAGTATGTGCCATGAATATAATATAATATGGACGATTCTGTGCTACTATCAAAGTCTATACACACAATTTCTCTTAAACGATCTTTCTTTAAAAAATGTCAGCTCCGCAACTATAAGACATATCGTCAAGTGCAAAACGGCATATTGTTTAGAGGGAATCAAACTTCGCAGAACAAATTATTTGTGCAATGCAGCAACTGTTTCAATAATAATAATTTTAGTATACATTTTTTAATTACAATTAACGCCAATAGCCATATTTTTGTAAAAGTGTTGTGCAATTTTATATCCTACTGCGTGCTCACGGCCAATACACACATTTGCACCAGGTCAATTTTTCTTTAAGGGGGTACAAACACCTGGAGCGTAAAAATTGGGGATTGGCTTCAACGTTTTGAAAAAATGTAACATTTTTGTAAAATAGCTTTTTCACTGTTGAAAATTACTATACTATTACAACTATTTTCGAATTAAAAATGTGCCGTTTCATTAAAATTAAAATGTTGAAAATCATCCCAAGTGCGCATTAGCTTTAAGTGTGTACTTTCCTGAAAAAATTGTTTCATCTTTTTCAGATAAAAATTCTAAATCGTGATTTATAAAACATCGTTCGTAATTCCATGGCAACAATTTTGTAATTATGACCAATAGTTTAATGAAATTAATTTCTAGTACACCTTGAATCATATACTCGCACATATATTTTATTAGCTTAAAACAAAAATGTTTGTTTATATTTTTTCAAAATATTGAAGTCAACCCACAATTTTTGCACTTGAAGTGTATGTAGCTCTTTAATATGTCACATACATACCCATATATCCGATAAAATAGGGAGATGGGAGAGTGCTGATTCAAAGGTAAGTGAATCACCCTGTACGTCGGCAGATTATCGTGTCACCTCACTGCCGATCGAACGAGCTTACACTCGCCTACGTACCGGGTGAGTCACTTGAAATTCATTCATCCCTGTTGGGTTTAGAATGATTTAGTGGTATGTGGAACAAAAACCTTAACATAAAAATGAAAACATGCATCGTACGCAATTGAGTCTCTATCGTCAAGATAAATGAAAAAGGAAATGAAAAAATATATTTTTTTAAATTATGTTTTGGTATCTTATTAAAATGTTGCCAAATTTTCCCATCCGCAGCACTGTGATGGTCAAACAGATAACACGAGTTAATATAAGAGTATATAAAAACGAGATTTTCTATTCTTTGAATTTAGAAATATATATGTATACATTTTTTAGTAATTTTAACACATTGACTGCCAAACTAGCGGTTTTTAAATATTTCACTATGCCTTGCTCAAAATGTTTATTAACGTTATGTTTTTACAAATACATATGCGTGCTCGCGTCTGCCAAATTCGGGTGAAATGGTAGTCAAAGTGTTAATTGTGAACAAATCCTTCGTTCCTAAAATAAATTCAAATAATCAGTCTGCTAATGCAGGGTGACCTCGAAGATGAAACTGTCTTGCATTCCTAAAGATGATTTATTTTTATATCGTAGATTTCTTATCTGGTAACCAGTTATCGTAATTTAATACATGTAAAGTAATTCGATAACCTATAGTATATCTCAATAAGGAAAGTAAACTATAGCTTTAGTTATATTTATTTCGCACCACTAATGCTTCATCTCTGAGTATAATAAATTGCTATAACGTAGGCGAGTCAATGATTATAGATAAGTGTGTTTCATACCGTTTATGATGATTAGTTATAGGCGATGCAAACATTAAGTCATAAATTCCAGAAATTTGAAACGGAATGCCTTCAATGGAAATAATGCGCTCGTTCAATCTCGTAAATAATTGTTTTTCGTGTAATCGGCTCGTTTCGATAATTGCTTTTTGGATAATAGGCGCGTAGAAGTGATTGATCGTCTGTTGCGCTACCTGCAGGATAATTGCGATTCCATTGCGAAAATGGATGAAATAAATGCAGGTGAAGCAATTGCAATCATTACGATGACGCAAGTATTGCTGTATTTCTGAAAGGAAGGCCTCTGCTATTGCCAATAATGTCATCGAAATGTGAACGATAAAATTTTGTCGTAAAGAAATATTTATGTCAACGTTCTTATAAGAATATAGTTGTAATTAATTACATGTTTACGAGTTCATATTATGAAATCGTAAAAAATGTTCTTTTTAGGTTGCCATTTAAATACATTTCTTGCTTCAGTGTCAACCACGCCTTTTACGCGATCGTTTAGCCTTGAAATGAACAAAAAATAAAATTACAGTATTCCATTTCTACGTTTGAATTTCCATCCGACGTTTCAATCGTATTAGAATGTTAATAATAAATAATGCTTTGTTTTAAAGGAAAAACAATTATTAAATACTAGTCTTGCTTAATAACGGCCGTTTCACCCATTAATGAACAAAAAATGCTAGTTAATTTCACGTAGAATTTGAATTTAAATCTGCAGACTCGATAGAGTCTCGTGCCAAGTAGTACTAGCGCTAGCGGCCTTTGATTATTATAAAACTTTCATCGTAATGTCTAAAAAAATTACAGCTCAAAGGATTAACTTATGAATTCTGTATTTCATTGTGTATTTTTCTCAATTCAATGAGCCAAGAAACAAGCGAACTAGTTCAGTCGTTCAGGAGTTATGAATTTCTCCGGTTATTTATCGTGCAAAAAATGAGCCAGAGTTTTAAGAATCAGAAGAAGACCTCAAAATGTGCTTTTTACATTCCCGACACTGGCGGCGCCACCGTGGAAAAAGACGGCGGTGGCTCATTTACTTTTCGTAAAGATGTGGTTAGTATGAAAATAGTTATAGGATGCATTCAGACATTCATAGCTTTACTTGGGTTAAGAGAGCGAAAGGAACTAGTAATATATGAGTGATTATTGAGAAAATCAAATCAAATAACAGTAAGAATGCATTGTATGTACAAAGAATAGGTTACAAACTATCAAAATTATCAACTCAAGAAAGCTTCAGATACAGTGCTGGATTTTAGTAAGTGAACAATAATTGCCATTTATTGACAATTCAGGGACATGCTCCCTAATAGTAAATAGTGTTTGGTTGGTAAATTTCAGCGTTTTAACTGTGGGATTGGATGATGGAATAAGCCAAAGTTTTGTGGCAAACGGGACTCCAAAACACTCTGCTTCCACTCTGACTCTATTCTGACTCCACACTGACTCCACTCTGACTTTGGAGCAAAAATCCTCCGCTCCTCCCCAGGAGCATATCTTATATTGGTACTCATACATACGTTACATTCGTACAGACACACACACACACATTTCCTTACACTCGACCCTTGCATCTCGTAATTTACACTGTCTACGCGACAGGTCAGTCGTGCTACATCTACACCCTTTCCACAATCACTCCTGCTCGAACACTCCGGTCATCGCATTCGTACCCCATTCCACTCGCTCGCCTAACGCTACCCACTTGACAGTTCAGCCATTCGACACTCTTTACGATCTCATGCACCCTTCCTACTTTCATACTCATCCCCAAAGTTACTCCTGATCATCTTTCGCACTGCTCCTCATTCCACTTGCTCGTCTCTCACACCACTCTTTGTTACACTCTCCATCCATGCCCGTCGTCTCGATCTTTCTTGTCACACACATTGCCCAATCCGCTTACATTTCAAACTTCCAAACGTTGCCTTAAATTCATTCCCACATAACTTGTGTCATATTTGTTCTGCATACTTGACAATTTTTATACTTCAGAGTTAGACTGCGTATGAAAACACAGCATGTCTAAAGTAACATGTAAAGTATTAAGCTAAATTGTTTGCAATTTAAATGTGTGCAAGGTATTTGTAATCAGTGCTTCTTGAAGTATGCTCTTGTCAACATTGAAATTTTCTATCATATGCTATGTTAAGTTTTTTAATAACCTGAAATATTATTCCATTTAATACTTTACAAGTCACATTAGGCAAGCTAGAAAAAAAGTTGCCGTGTTCGTGCTTCATTCGAGGCACTCGCTATGGTAATATTAATATTGTAATATTGCGAAGGAAGAAAAAAATCGGGATCACTACATATGTAGAGTCACTATGAGGTTGAAAGTACTTTGTTTTTTACTATTTGTTTTTTACCTTGCAATGGAGTGCGCACACGTCAAGTTTTTTTTACCGTTACCGTTACCGTTTTTTCACCGTTAAAACTTAGCTTTCTTGTATTATGATATCTACATCTTTTTGGAAAATTTAATACAACGAAAGCTATCTTTTACGTGAAACTAAACTACTACTTAACGTCTTTTTTACAGATTAATGTTAGAATTATCCAAAATGTCTTTAGACTTTTTTGCATTCAAACAACAGCTCTAAGAATTAATACAGGAATTTAGGGTGAAATTGTTAATCAATGGAAATGTAGCAGCATTCATTTCAGAAAAACTTCCAAGCCACTGACATGAGCATAATTTTCAGTTTGCGGGATTTTAACATTCATTAAATATATTCCTGCATGGACGTTCACGCAGGATATCCGGGCTTTTAACGCAGCACCGCATCATATTTTACAGGCGTTCGTAACATCCGTTGACCGACATAAATTCGCCATCTTCCGGAACAATGAACTTCAATCGCCATTTTGTCCTGTGACGCATTGATAATAAAAATATCAGCATCAGTGTCTGTCCCAGCCGATTTAATTTTCTGTTTTACCCTTTCGGAAGGAAACGAGAATAAAAACGCTATGGAAATCATTTCCATTCAGTCGTTGTACTCTAACTTGATTAAATAGTGACAATGCAAGGTAATATCGATCATCGGAAGTTTTGTCAAATCTAATTTGTCGAAATCGTTAATTCAATATATTAAAACAACTAAATAAATGTAACAGATCTAAATAAGAAAGTGGTTTACTTATGGCTTTATTTCACTTGAGAGAAATATGAACTTTTTGCATAATTCCAATTATAAGACGAGAACATTGTACAAGAATGTTATTGTCAATGTTATCTCGAAACAAGGTGTTTAAATCTATAACTTATAATAGCTGTTTAAAGATTAAAGGGAGAATGAAACCGTATTCGAAAAGCCAACATGAAAGAACAGCAAGAAAAATTTGCGTCTTATAACGCTACTAATTTCATACAGAATTACCTGATTGATTAAAATCTCATAATTGATCAAAACAATATCTATACACTTAAAGTTACTAATAAGACAGTGGCAGGTTACAACAATAATCTTTTAGACTTATATTAACAAACCTGATAGTGCCTGGCAATCAGGATAAGATATATTATAATAATATATATTGAATAATAATTCAGTCTATGAACTGAATACAATTGTCACGCGAATAAGTTTATCTTGATAAAATTTAATACTATTTATGTTTTGTTAGAGATTTTTCATTTAATTTTTATATATGTATGTATTTAAGTAGTTCTGTAAACTCCTATGCGTTATTCTAGCTTATTCTATATTAGTCCTTGTTCTATGTTAATTTTACGTTTCCCGCACGATTCCCTATCTCTCTTATCCTGATGCTCTTTTCTTCCCTCTCTTACCATCCATTCCTTCCCTTTATTTACTATTCTCTCCTTTCCCTTGCTCCCCCTGCTCCTTTACTCTTTAAATTTCCCTCCCCTCTTCAGTCTCTTCCATATCCACGTTTCTGTTCTCCGTCTACCAGGCTTTCTTTTTTTTATAATCTCCAGCATTTCATCTAGAATGTCTTTCATTCTCTCTTCTCTGCTTCTTTCACCTCCAAATACCGCTCGACATTCATTGACGACATGCACCTACGTTTTCTCTCTCCAGCCACATGCTGTGCATATTCTGTTCCCCTTCTCCTCACAGTATTCCCCTCCTCTCATCGCGATTCCTAGTTGGAACCTAACTACTAACGCCAATTTATCCTCCTTCCACCCTCTTCGCAGATACCCCGAGGCTCCTGTTGCTCTAACCATTTTTTATTGCCCATTGTATCTGTCCTCCGCAAATTTTTCTCTTGTGTATCTTTCCTCACTCTCCACACTCTTTCTTTATAACCTTAATCATCGCGCTCACTGTTTCCCAGTTTCTTCTCCCTGTCTTCTCACCCTCTGTTTACACGTGATTTCCTTCCAACGTTTCCTTGCCAAACTACTACCCTTTGTTCCTTCCAATTTCCTTTGAGAGTTCCATGCTCTTCTTGTCTCTCTTATTTTGATCTTCCCTCTTCCCTCTCTCGACTTCATCTCTCACAGCGTACCCTGGCGATCTCCGCTCAACCCTCAGCATCCACTTTATAAACCTTTCTTATATCCGTTCTATTTCCTTACTTTCTTCCCCCCCCCCCCCCACTTCTGCTCCGTAACTTACAAGGAGAGTGTATGCGAAACCTGTGACCATCTTTTGTCTAAGTTCCTAAACCAGTGAAGAATGCTTTCGCCAAAATTCATGTGTCATGATTAACCTCAGGCATTTTTTTTTAAATCATCGAATAGCCCGGTTTTATCTATTCGACGACGCTTAACCCCTTGACAGTGTATGGCACATATATCGGCGGAAAAAAGTCGTGCCACTTTTGTGCTATAACACATATATGGGCGTCTTAAATAAATCATGTTTTTGTGCTACAGATTTCATTGTTCTTGGGTATCTTATGGTTTTTGACGTCGCTGAATCCTAATCTGAATTCCGATTTTCAAAATTCAGCATGACGGATCCAATATGGTTGATGCAAATTTGAAAAATAGCTGGGTTTCGATATAAGTAGGTATGAAGAATTTGAAGAAAGATTTTGAAGAAAGTTTGCATTTGTTGGTGCTTGAGGTCGCGCAAATTTTAAATTTGTATCCTTACTCCATAAATATGAAACTTGGGTTCATCATGATAAATCATTTTAACAAACGATTTATAGCAAATTGTTATCCGTTAGGAAAAATGATAAAGAATATTCAGCGACCTTAAAAACATCAATACTGAAATTATCAAATAAATGTAACAAACTTTTTTTCCGACACAACAATGGCACGAAAAGTCCATTTCTCCACACTGCGAAGGGGTTAAAAACTACATTCATTATTTTGGAGTGTGAGACCTGCCAGGTCGAAACGTCCCATGATATTTTCGGTATTTACTCGTAATTTGATGTGAAAAAACACCTGGAGAGTTTCAGCTGTCACGACGCACTTGCAGTGGGCGATCGTTTAAGAGTTATAGTTGTTTTGCATTGGGTTCCCTACATAGCGTGTAGATGTCAGAGTGTCACACCTGTCGGATCGAAAGATTCCATGATATTTTTGGTATTTGCTCGCACTGTGATATAAAAAGCACTTGCAAAATTTTAACAGCCATGACGTATTTCAAGTGCATGCATATGTAACAGACGTTGCTCTTAAACGGTGTCAAATAGGTAAAATCTTGCTTTATGATGGTTGTTAAGCAATAATTATAGTTGATCATGGCAGCTTATTTTTTGGAGAAGTATTCTAAATTGTTTTTCGAATTTATAAAAAAATAAGCACATGTTTCGACCTAACAGATCTGACTTATGAATTTCCTTTTTTCGATTCTCTATACTGTTTTTATTGTTGCGCCTGTATTCCTCACCCTTTCTTTTACATATTCCTCGCTTTTTCCATTCCTTCGCAACCTCTACCCAAAGTAGTCAAATATTGCTACCTCTTTTATCCCCTTTTCAGCCCATTTCCAATTAGTCAGCTTTCTTCGTCCCCCGTTGTCCGAACCTCATTACCTTTGTTTTGTCCACTTCCACCGTAAGCTCCTGTTCCTGCACATACGCTTCCAACTCCTTTATTATCAGTTGTATTATTCCTCCCTCGTTCTTCGCTAGTGACACGATATCGTGCGTGAATTTCAAAATAAATATTCTTTTTCATTCTAAGCATACTCCCTCTTTGCTTCTCCTTTTCATTCTTTTTTTCTAGGTAATCGACTAAAATTTTCTGCAGAATCAGGATCATGGAGCACCCATGCGTCAATCCTCTGACTGTCCGAAATTCCTCCTCCGTCTTTTGTCCAATCCTCATCGATCCCTTGCGCACCTCACTCAGTCTCTACACCAATCCTACTCTTATTCTGATCTTCCTTATTGCCTCACACAATCGAGTCCTGTTAACTGAGTCGAATACAGCCTTGAAGTCCACGAATAGAGCTTACTTCCCACCCTTCCCCTTCAACTCCTTCGCTAGTACAAAGTAGAGAATGTATACGTTGTCAATTGTTCCCATTCCTTTCCTAAAGCCGCTCTGCTTCTGTGGAATCAACTCTTTTGTTTCCACTTCCTCCTCCAGTTTCTCAATCGTGAGCATTAGTGTTACTCCTGTGTAGTTTTTGGCTTTCTCTTTCCTTTTTTGCTTATTGGTACAATTTTTCCCGTTTCCCGCTCCTGCGACCAACCCTCGCCTTTCCATATCTTATTGCAAACGTTCAAGACTGATTTCCTCAGGCCCTCCCCTACAGAATCCATACCTTGTTTGTGATGCCATCCTCACCAGTTGTTTTTCTCGTTTTAACTTTTTTATTATCTTATCTAGTTCCTCTTTCTCTATTTGTTACTGATTTCCCTCTCCTATTTCGCTTTGTTCTACTCGCCTTAGCAATTCCATAAAATGTCCGTTCCATTTCTGTGGTCTATGTCCTCTTCTATCTAATTCTTTTCTTTCCCTTTTCCATTTATAATTCTCTAAACTTCCTTTTCTTTTCTTGCCTCCCTTAAGGAGGTTAGTGCCGAAAATGAAAATAATGAGATCAATCTGAAATTTACACAGAATGATAGTCAATAGTGACTGCACCTTTCTTAAACATTTCAACTTATTTGTCTGTAGAGTTTTCGAGTAATAAAGATTCATTCTTATACATGGGCTGTTATGGCGACGAGTGTAGAGATTACCGTTTATGGCTTAAAAATATATGATACAATAATGACGCGTGAATAAAAAACATTTCATGTGATAAACGAGACATTTATGAACAGTCAAGCTAAGTTTCAAAAGCTTCGTCTGTCCGATTCGAGAGTATTTGAGTAGAAAGTGAAAAGGAAATGGTTTCATTTGTAGAAATAACGTGATGGATAGTATAGAAATAAAAGTAACTATGCAAGCAGGTGTGACATAGCATCAGCTTAATTGCAAATTGAATTTTCCTACTCAAAGATTGGTTTTGTTGTGATTTGAAAAGGCCTCAGAATTCTATGTTAGCGCTCACATGTTCCCCTCTTTTCCTGCACCAAATGACGGCACCAACTTCCTTAACTACTTTAGGAATTTCTGTTTCCCTTCCTTATTCTTCTGCTCACATAGTTTGTTGTATTTGCTTTTTTGTTTTTTTTATTCCTATTTCGTTTCCTACCCCCTGTTTCAACCCTACCACCCTCTATGTTTATCTTCTGCGCCACATCTTTTGGACTTCTTTATTTCCCCAATTCCTCTTCATCCTCTTTTATCTCCCTTTTCTGTTTGCTCGCTCTCCTTCTCTTTCGCCCTTCATCCACAGAATTACTGGGTGGCGGTACTTTAGTTTTCTTTCCCCAACGTGCACTTCTTCTACTTCTTCTTTTGTTCTTTCTTTCGATAAGACATAGCCAATTATCATGTTTCCTCACCCTCTTTTGTATGTGATTTCTCCCCTCGACTCCCTTCACATTCCCATTCCATATCGACCAGCCTACTTCTCTTATCAGCTCCAACAGTTTCCTACCCTCCTTATTAATGTGTTTATCTTTCGGCTTTCTTCCCATTCCCCCTTCTTCCTCGCTATCTCTTTCCATCGTTTCTTGCTCTTGTGCTGCCCTGGCATTGGAGCCACCTCCTATAATTATTTCCCATCTGCCCATCAACCCCTTCATCTACTTTCTCATTATTTCTGACTCATTTTCTATATCTCCGTTTATGCGTATCCCATCTATCTTCCCATTCTTTCCCCCCATTCTTACTCCACCTGTTATAACACCCTCTTACTCTCCATTCTCCTATTCCCTTCTTTCCATTTCTCCATAACCTTCCCTTTTTTGTTGTTCCTTATTGCCTACTGCACCTTCCATTTGTAGATTCTTGGCAACTTATCTCTCATTCTAATTCCATATCGTCCCCTCTACCCTCGTTTCTATTATTAAATAATTCTCAAAATTTTGTATCTTTTCCTGCTATCACTGTTACATTCCGGAAAGTCATCGTCCAAGCTTTGCTTTACGTATCTTTTTTCCTTTTCTTTCTTCCCGTTGCCTCTTCATTTTCTTTTGTTTGCCTTGCTCCTGCCCTTTTCTGCTCTGTTTCGTTTCTCTCGCTTCCTTCATATCTCTTTTTTCCCCTTTCCCATCCCGCTGTTTTCCTACTCGTCCTTCAGCTCGTCCTCCATCACATTCCACTGCCCTCCTGTCCTTTTTTCTGCTTCTCGCACCACTTCCTTGCCCTTTTTATCCGCCACTTTCCGCGCCCATACACGGTCAGCTTTTTGTCAGTTTTCTATCATACCCGGACTGTCAGTTCTGAAAACTGCGAGAAAAGTGAAAACTGAAGGTTCTTTGGTGAGGAACTGACGCTCGGGTCAAGCGTTTTACATACTTTTAGCTGACCCTGCTGACCATATTCGTTCAGAATCCCACCGAGGTTTCATATGGTCCCGCATATAATTATCCTAAATTGGCCAAAGTACGTAAAAACTCAACTGATACCCCCGACTGAAGGGCACTTCAGTCAGGTACTGACCGATCAAACGTGCTGGATATTTTGTACCCGGGCCAAAGCCTCACCGACGAAGGTGGGTATCAGAGGGCAATAAAATTTTGCAAATCACAAATACACGTGAGGTGTATTCATAATTCAGCATATATGAATATCTCCAAAACTGTTGCAGACAGATGAAAAATGCAAATTAGAAAATTTGCCACATTGAAAACCGCGAGTAATACTGAATTTTCCGAACACCTCTTTAAAGTAAACAGTATGATTGTCGAAGTTATCGGTAGTGTTCACCTCAGTCCACCATCTCACCCGATTGGGGTTTAAATCAGAAGTCGACTGTTTCAAACAATACAAACTGTTCGACTAAATTGTGTTTGTGGATTGCCCCGAAATTGGCCGCCCGCACACGCACACTCGGTCAGAACATTAAACTGTTTTGTGTTACAAAATTTTCATGCACCTTGGTAGAGGACATAATTAAATGTACTGTCACAGTACGCCAACTTGCGTAGTCAATTAATCCAGCAAAGGGAATCGCAGGGGAACCTTTCCCACTTCCCCCTACCACTTTGATTGAAGTAGCTGTTAATTCATTCGGCAGTTTTTCCACTGTAATGAACTTTTTATGTTAACATGCCCAAGTAACATTTCATATTGAGAAGCACCTGCAAATATCCTGCTCATCTTGTTTTTCTGCAGGACTCCCGCATACTGAACGTCCATTGAAATACTGATCGTACTCCTCCGTCGCTTTCTTCGCTCTGTCGCTCGCATTCCTCTCTTGTCCACATTACAATCGATCGAGGACAATAGTGCGCTTCTTCCTACGATGTGGACGGATTACTAGTTTCCACGCCAGAGGCAGATTAGGACATGCTCCACATCCGTCTTAACTAGTTGTGCAGCACACAGCACGCTCGTGCAATCGCGTCAATTTTATTTCAATTTTGTATGCTGATTGGGTCGTGCAAGACGCGAAAACGATTCGCCATTATCCCGAAGGAATTTTCGACGATCGTCCTTGCTCTTGATAATCTGTAGTTGGAAGTTTGTTTTCTTACATCAAGTCCTGCATTGGGAATGGTTTGACGAAATTTTTTCCGAGGCTAAAAGCTTTGTCCCCAACAAATACGAAATTGAGATTGCTGATGTTTTTTGTTGGAAGCTTTAAAGCCTTATTTTGTAGCTTTCGGTTGAACACCGTGTGTTCCATTACGCCCCCGTCGGAGATTCCATTTGTGCCCACATCTATCATTACAAACTCGTACTGGGCATTTGTCAGCGCTAGGAGGACAATGCTGTAGTATCAGGAAACTCGGTAGAGTCTCGCGCTAAGTAACAGTATATATAGTACGGCGCGCGACAGCCAAGGGTACTTATCCCAAAGTGTAGCGGTTTTCGTCTGCTACACAACTTTTACCTCGATTTATGAAAGAGATACAGTTCGAACTATTTATTTCTCAATTTTGTATCTCATCGCTGATTTTTCTGAATCCATTGAGCCAAGAATCAAGCGAATCTTTTTCCTTATTTTTTATTTTTCTCGTAGTTGTTACGAGCCAGGCTTCGCGAGTCCTAAAATATGCTCTCAGATCGTGCTAAGGGCTATTTCACCTTAGCCAGAACTCGAGTCTTCAAGTTCCCAATCAGCCCTACGTCAATCCTGGGATGTTGCTGAGTGCTATTTCAACTCAACCGCATTCAGGTCCCTAATCTGCTTTTAACCCCTTTATACTAGTTACTTTCAATAACGCAGAACACAACTTGGGATCGTGTTAAGGGCTATTTCACCTTAACCAGCCTCAAGACTGCTGGTTGATCATGGAAGAATGCCCTAAGCTAGAGTTAAACCTTACTACGGCTCGCCGGATACACCTCAAGCGGTAAAGATGTATTCTCGTGGGATCTTTTATTATTCTTTTCCTTATTGTGATTAATTGAAACAAGGTTGACTAAACAGAAATTTAATAATGATGACACAATTGATTTCTTAATGAAAACTAGAATAATGTTCAATATATTCTGAATGAACAAATAATACAAACATAAAATATACAATGAGAATTTCTGTGGTTTTGAGATGTTGTTACAAGATAATATGAGTTCGTTTTACGTTACGATTTGAACGGGGGAGAAACTAACAAAAGAACTGTGACTTGCCTAACGATCGCGATGAGACATGATGTACGTACGGTAATTATAACTGCTTCGAAGGAGACTAGTGCTTGATCTACTACGGTGTTTTTCGCTGGTCCGATTGACAGAGCTTCGCCGTCGATGAGCGTTCGGATCTGATTCCCCCCGCTTTCCATTAGAATTTAGGGCTTAAATACCCGAAAAACCCAGTGAAAAGGGGGTATGGTGGGAGTATAGGCGCCAAGGGTCTGAATACGCTTGAGGTCTAAACACTTATAGGGGAAACAAAAGTGCACCGCTGCATAGTTCACTAAGGGCACGCTGCGATGATCCCTTACTAGGAATGCGTTTTAAGGGCTTGAAATAAGACGGAACGAAAGAGTCGAAGTCACAGTTTTAAGGCTCGAAAAATACGCATGGGAAACTATGTGGGAGACTAGCGAGTTAAAATTATTGAATCTACGTGTGAACGAAGCTAAGAAAACTAGTCCGAGGAGGATGAATATGTAACATAGAAAAGGCAAGGCGGATTATAATTAATGTTCAAACTCCTCCCGCAGCGCTTCGTAAATTGCGTCGCACGTTTCAGGAATGATTTTGCCGATCGATTCGGCAGATGTCACCGTCGAATATTTCAATTGTTCAAACGAGAGATCGGTAGCCAAAAATTTTAACATTGCAATGAAACGTTCCTCGGCTGGAATTCTTGGCTGCTCTAATTGTAATAATTTGTCGAATGATTCAAGGCTCATCCTTAAGTAGTTTTTATAGTTGGAAGACGCATCCGTCTCAAGCTCTTTAATCAGCCTCGTGTGTGGCAGGGTTTCCTTCTACTCCATCCACTTTGTGGGGGGTGCTCTTGTTGTTCCTTGTTCAAAAGTACCACCAATGCTACTGCAATCTTTGTTTCACGAAACACGGTTTCATGACGAGGTTCGCCTCGTCACTCTTTTCAAGCAGACTGTGGCTATGTAAAGTCAGCGCAACAAAGATCTTTTCGTAGATATGTTCTTGGGTAAAACCAGATAGAGGTGGTAGATGGAAATGGTAAATGTAGGAGGTAAGGTAACGGGATGCTGCTGGAAAAAGTATGCCCTACAGAATGCTGGATGTTTTCTTCCAATATTACTATTCAAGGTGTATTCAAAAGAATTATTTTTATTAAAAGTATTAATTTATATTTTTGTTTGCTTACACTAGTTGCGCTCATAGCTAAAAAATATACGTCGAATCAATTTTTAATAACTTCATTTTCTGTCAGCTTCTTCGAAGCAGGCGTACAAGGATTGCATGAAATAGTAGGTTATGGACGGACAGCCCGTGAGTGAACTGACAGCAAAACTGATGTTCTGTCAGTCCCGAACTGTCCGTCGGAGACTGACAGAGAAAAACTGACCGTGTATGGCCAGCTGCTGTTTCACCCTCTCCCACCAAAAACGGAAATTCTCATTTAATGTATATCTTAAGTTAACATCGAGGTTACTAAGATTGTTTATTTACAAGATTTACCAAAAAATATCATGCTGTTATCCCTAAAGTAACTTTTTTATAAATATTTCAATTAAATTTTTATCAGGAGACTCGGTAGAGTCTCCGCGCCAAGTAGTGAAGGCGTAGTCGAACGGCCCAGCGAGACTCCCGAGGCTTTATTATCCTGAACCATAACAATTTAGCCCGTGCGAAAATTTTTTCTCCGAATATGTTTCTCGAATTTCTCAGAGATTAGCTGCACAAAGTAATTCTTTCTGGTATTACATATATGTAATTTATATCGCGGTTTTCACCACTAACAATGTAAGGTAATAAATGTGTAAGAATAATAAAGACAGTAAGACTGCAATTAGTAGTCTCTCGCAGGAAAATTTTGGCAGGCAAGAAAAGACCGAGGAAAAATCACATTTTTCACATTTTTTTATCCATCTATCAGAGATTCTATAAAATTTGAATTGTAAATTCTAATGAACTCACCTTTCCCTTTGGAACTTGAGACTCTGCACAACCTGGGGGATCTTCTGCCGGAAGTTCCATAGATGAAGCGTGTCGTCTGCGGTGGCAGACACTAGAGCGCCCTCGTTAATCAGGAATTGTAACTGCAACACGGCGGTGCCTCCTTCGTGCTTCACGTGTGCGTCCACCCCTGGCCTCCCCAAACTATTGTGCATGTACTAGTTAAGGAAATACCATCACTGAAATACTTTTCTTAGCTGTATCACAAGTGGTGCTGATGATTTGTTGATGCTTTGGATTTTTTGGAAGATTCGGTAACTATGAAAAGATATTCTAAGAATCGTTAATTTTAGTTTTAGTGTAACTTCAAAATAATAAATGTTCTTACAGAAACTAGTTTTGGTTTAGTTTTTACTTCAAACAATAGACTATTATTTTCTTCTTTTTACTCTTATTACGCGTTAATTATACAGTTAATGTATAATGATATGTCTATATATGTGCATATTATACAGTACTTTAAAAATGACTCTTTGAATAAATTTAACTTAACGGAAACACTTATTTACGGCACAACAACTATGTAAAGGTGGATAGATTTGTGTGGGCCCCAGAAAGAGGTAAATACAGTGTCGGGCATATACTAAATAGAAATATTCTGCATTCAGAATATTTAAACTTTGTCGTATAACTATACGAGCTGTCGCTGGTAACAAATTTCCTATTAAAATAAAGTGTAAACTGTCTTCCGCGATGTGTTGACTATCCACTTAAACTTCTAAAAATAAGTTCTTCTTTTTAGTTGCCCGCACATAATTAATCAATAAGTCGCTAAGCAAATATTCTATTAAATACTAAAATTGAAACCCGTTGATCCTTATCGTTAATGAGTTAAGTCAAAATTTAAATATCGTCAATTTAATAACACCTTTTCAATCCTGATTTCACTGTACAAAGAGTATCTGACTGAGTACTAGTAAGTAACAATGTGTTAAACAGGCGACAAAATTGTTGTTAAAAAGGGAAATAATTGTATTTGTAAATACTAGCCGGTGGTGGAAAAATAACCGCAAAGGGTTGCCATTTTTCATGAAACTTTGGAAAATCAAAATTTGCGAGTACATATATCCAGTACGCTATTAAATCATGCGGAACTACACTTTTCCACTGACCATGTTTGCCCAAGGAAAAGAACACAGCTTGCCAGCTCTATGAAAGTTTGTGAAAGGTAAGTCAGGCAAATAGGATGAATGGCACAAAACTTTCTGTTCCAGCTACTGTAATTTATAAGTTACAACCACTAAGAGCAGCTTACATAACGGCCATTATTGAATTGTGCCTGTAGAGACTGTCCTGAAATTTCCTATGATTTTGAGTAACAAAAGTTCCTTGGTTTCCTTTATAATACGTCTAGTTAGGACTGCATGAGCATACGTGTTGTCTTGTTTATCGTTGAAAAAATATTATATTGAAAAAGGGGTTGTGCTTGAGACATGTATTACAATTAAAAAAATTAAATAAATATCGGTTTTATAAAGTAATAAAACATTTATTAAATCGATTTTGTACGCGTTTAAATTTTATTTTAATTTGTGCATTCCAACATAAAGTTACACGTTCCTTTCTTTTTGTAACATAATCCATAAGCATACGATTTTTTGCCGTCAGAATAACGGATAGCTGTCTAACATTGAGAAAGAGAAAATTTAAAGTAAAATTTATGACAGCGATGTTTTAATTAATAAATTATTACACTATTGAAAAACAAATTCTTGCAAAGGATACAACTGCGAGACATCCCTCCAGAAAATGCAAAATTTTTCATTCCAAGGTACGAAAAATCGGCTTTTATTGGATAAAAATAGTTAATATTACTGAAATTAGAAGTTTTATTATAACGAAACCATTAGGGAAACTTCCCCTACAAAATGCAAAAGGTGTCGCTTAGTTGCAAAGATATCACTTGGCAGACACAGAAAAACAATACACACACAGTACGAATTGAAAATCACCTTCTTTTCAAAGTTGGTTAAACTGGATCGAGTTCAAGGAAAGACGTGTTTTGCAATTAAAAGTTTTCCCAAACAATCACTTAAATTTCCGTTCGTTCTATCACCGGCGATGAAGTTTTAGTAACTGTTGCTTAGCTTAGTAACAAAGCTACAAATACGCAATGGCTTGCAAAGACCACTGTATTATGCAATGAGCCTAGAGTGCTGACGCAATTTAGGCAAAACAGGGTGTACCCTTCGACTGGAAAATGCTGATTTTGTGCTATCTGTGTAGTTTCAGAGAACACGAGGGACTGTGTCGGTAAAAGTGTGAAACGTATGGCTTTAGGTTGGGTTTGTGCAGAGTTGTTGAAAATTTTGCGACCTACTCGATATTAGAGGACACATCTTGATAATTATCGTCTAAAATAGATGTCGCACGTTTCTGAAGGGATAACAATTATTTCTAGGGGGTTAACTTGGCGTTATTGTTATACTAATCACTGGTAATTATTATAAATTATTCATTTGACATTTACTGGAAGCTTTAACTAGCACATTTTAATTATATCTTTCAAAAACTATTCTTAGGAGGGTACATACATCTGGAGTGCAAGAAGTTGACGAAGGTTAACTTCAATATTTTGAAAAAATATAAACAATATTTCTATTTTAAGCTTATAAAATATATATTTAAGTATATGATTTATGATTTCTTATGAATTAATTTCATTAATACATCGGTCATAATTACAAAATTAATGTCATGGATGTATGAACGGTCTTTTACAAATCACAATTTATGGTACCCATTGTAGGTTAGTCAATTTTTGTCTGAAATAGATGAGAGAATTTTTTCTACAAAGTAGACACCTGAAGTTAGTGCTCAACAAGGTCGATTTTCAAAATTTGAGTTTTTAACGAAATGGTAGCTGTTTAAACTTTAAAATAAATTTGTCAACATTGAAAATATTTTTATAACTATTTTTATAAATTTTATAAATTTATTTTTATATATTTTTTCTATAAATATAAAGACTTAGCCCGTTTGTTTATATTGCTTTTTCCATTTAATTGTTTGTTGTTGCATCTATGTCTACGTCTTGACATTTGGTTGAACAGTTCACAGTCTTTACTTACGATATTGTTTATTTTAGTTACGATTTAGTTACGATGCTACACCGCAATGTATAACAAAAAAAAATCATTGGGGCATATGAATTAAATTTCAGAATTACTCAGGCTTGATGATGCGCGGCGAACTAAAAAGCCGTAGGCTACGTCGAGTCAGCAGCAATAAACGGTAGTTTCGTTAATTGGCAATTTTCTGCGACGTGCCATCTGCAAGTTTCTGGCAAAATCCGGGGCGGATTTAATGCAAAAAAATTGCCAATTAGGAGATTCCGTGCACTTGAGCATAACAATGATGGCCTATATGTATGGATATTGAACGCAATTACACATACGCGTACATTCCAGTTCAAATCTGAAATGATCTTAAAATAAAATAATCTTAAAAATAATTTAGAATTATCTTAAAATGGATCTTAATAATAAAGTTTTTTCGTGAACAGAAAATCTTTAACCAATCATTACGTTGCGGCTGCAAATCATCAAAATTGAAAATCCACACAGTGCGGATGCTCGAGCAATGCAGTGGAAAATATGTAAAATAGGTAATTCCCCTTACGTTGCATGAATACATCAGCTACCGCTACACAATTTCATACACGTACATATAAAGTTCAAAGGTCGTTTCGTACGTTCATCGCATTAACTGTAACTAGCCCGTAGTCTTGCATTTTCCTAGCATGTTCAGCGGCAGTGATGTCGTGGAATGCAAAATAAGGAAACCACTGCTTGTTTATCGCAGATTAATTATCAAGAGACACGATAATTATTTCAAAAATAAGTTATTCTTGCACAAATTCATTGGTGAATTATTTGCAAAACATGTTTCGATATTGCGACATTTTTTATCAAATTCTAACAGACCCCAGATACGCGGGACTAAAATCTGAAAGAATTTCTATACATATTAACTCCGCAACTCTTGACTGGTTAGGTCTAGAGTAGGTGTTCGCGCTTGACAATAGGGCTATTGATTTGTATAAATGGTGATATGTATAAAAGAGATCTTCCTATATATCTCAAAACATCAAAATTCGTCAATAATATCGACAGTAAAACATTTCCGTCAAAAACGACTACAATATTCGTATTCAGCATATCAAAACGAAGAGAATGACATATTATATGTCCAAAAAGCTTAGTGGGGCACTGATAAAGGCTAGTGTTACAAAATTTGTTACAAAATTTCATGACAATAATACTAATTTTATATTTGATACACCAGTCTTAAAAATTACATCAAGATTAATTAGATTAAGAGTATGAAGCAGTTTCTGTATTTTTACTCGTTTGTTCGAAACAGATCTCTTTCGTTACATCACATAATGAATTTCTCGAAATAGAAAATTCTTGAAATAAGTTAATTGTTGAAGAAGAAAATTGCTTAATATCGAACTTTCTTGCATTTCCATATTATCCGCCCATATGTATCTATATCGTAGTTACACATTTATCAATTTCAAATCATTATTTCAAGTTTATTTTCATATTTCTTAATTTATTCGTAATTAGAAAGTTTAAATGGATCAATTTTTATGTGTGACAAACTGTGAGAGAAAGTTACTGAAGCTTTCAAACAAGTATTTTTCAGTTTCGCTAATCACTAACCAATCACTAATCTCTAGTAGTTCAACACTTTATTGATTCAGTATAATCCCATTAATGATCATCATAAATGTATAACCGGGTTTCCCCAATCAAAGCCTCCCATTAGCGATAAATGTAGAATAACCACTATTGTACTGAAGCTTGATCGCATTTTTAAATTTGATTTATATTAATCACGTAAACTGATCAATCCACTTGAATTCAAATTACTGACACCCGAATTGAAAGTGTATTCAAGTGAATAGATCAAATCGCATGACTAATGTAATCCCAGCTTAAGCGTACGTTCACATTAGTCATGTGAGCTGTTCAGCTAACATGAGCATCTAAACCAAATGATTCATACCAGTTGTTCATACAAGACTGAATATGTCTATGTCAGTTAATTGTCGGATAAATATTATGTCACTTGAATGCATTTGATATTTACATACTGTTCAAACTTGTAAATCAAGCCTGAGGCTGCTCATATTTGATATGTAAACCAACCAAAAGGCTCATAGTATAATACGAACTGTTGAACTCAGCCGTGAATGCTGATGCCAATGTTTCGACCTAAGCATGTTTGTGCCAATATATTGATGGGCTAAAGTGGGATGCATTTAAATAGAACTTTCATCGGAAAGTGCAAAAGGGTCTATTGGTTCACTAATTATCTCCCTAAGAACAGAGTTTGTCACTTGTAATATTAAGGCAGCCTCCATTTGGAAAAAACTATTTCTAAGGGATAGGAATGGACGCCATAATATTAATATGACGTTGTATATTTTTTGTACATATCCTTTTTCTATTCAACTTAAATTGTTGATAACAATTTAGTTAACAACTGCAAATTATGGGAGACTTTTTCCATCAAAACACAAACTATAATCGAAGCCAATATTGAGAAAATCAAGAAATTTAAAAAAAACGTTGCGCTCCGTGAATCAAAGCGTCTCAAACCACATCTTGGTTGTAGTTACTTTGTTCGTTTACATGCTTCATAGTATTTCTATCTAATTACGTAGATAAGTAATGTGAAACATCAAAGACTAAAAGGGGGAAAATAAGTAATTTTTATGTCAAAAATTTGCTTGGTAAAACATTTTTTCGATAAAAATTTATGATTAATCTGAATTCCATTGTTTCGATCAACTCACATCCCGCACATAATGCAAATCCCGCACAAAGCAGGTAAAGATATTATAAACGAATTCAACTGACACGAGACATTCACGAACCCGAAAATTCAAAACAATATGAAATTTTGAATAATGAATGTGACGGTTTCATGGGTACTCTAAAGCTACATAAAAACAGCATTAGGGCAACAAAAAAACGTGATTGAAAACTACTCGGAATAAGCTTTTATACCACTGCAACAAAACCTTTAATTTGGTATTTTAGCCTAGGAGCAAGTGATGAATTATTAATAAATATGTTTATTTAAACAAATGGCTTTTATGCAGCCTTAGAGTATTATGAAACCGTCTCATTTATAATTTAATCGTTCTTCAGTAGCTCTTGCCAATTCGGAAATAAACGTTGCAAAAGAAAAAATCGACCTCTCTTTAAGGGATGATATCACCTCTTTAATCCGTTATTGGGTAGGAATAACAAGTATTTCTATGTTTAAGATGATTTTCTTTATATTCCTACAAAATTCCATAAGCTTTTGAATTGTTGGGCGTCTGAATGTCCCTTATGAGTTGATTAACTCAGGTGAGTAATGTGAGTCTAGCTTAAATCTTTAAGAGTGTTTGACGCACGTACTCGATTTCATGAAAAATAAATAACTTTTGCCTATAGAAATCGTAATTATTATAACAAACGAAAAATTTCTTTCTTCTCTTAGACAAAAATAATCAAATGGGCAATAACTTTTTGAATTAAATGAATTAAAATTGCAAAAAATTTAGTATACTCGCAATCGCTTGATTTTAACTACGCAATGGGATAGTTTCAAAGAAAAAATCCACCGCTAAAGGGTTGTGAATACATCTATGTTAATCGCATAAGCTGATCAATACATATGAATTTTTTTCATATTTGTATGCATTTCATATGAACAATTGGTATGAATCATTAGTGTTAAACAAAGCGTTCAAAGAATTCCCATATTTTGATTAACTTACATGACCAATGCAAAGGCCGTTTAAAGCACGTATAAATGTCAAGTGCATTCAAGCGAGTTGATCAACGCAGGTGGTTAACATAACCCCACTCTTAATCCTGTCAACATTTCAAAGAGTCACAATAATTTTTGGGTCACCCTATACATCTACGCCCATCCTGAACGTCATTAGCTCCAAACGGTATGGAAGTTCGCAATACGCAGTTCCAAGCAAACCGTATTAAAAGCGACACGGCGCCGTACGCGTCCAACAACTTTTTGGTAAAAAGCAACTTTTCTCGAGTGCGAAAGCCACCGACGTACCGTCGAATGCCGAACGCTTTTAATGTAAGTACTTGTGTACAACTGCTACGTCGAAGCACATCCAATAAGCGGCCAGCCTGCATAATGACGTGATTACAAGCAATTACGGGAGCCGAATGTATTCATCGATCCCTCCCTACGCTTTCCCTAACTTTCAGACGGAGCGAGACCAATGCTGTTGAATCGTGCAAGCTGTATTTAAGCATCTAATCTACTGCTAGTGAACCTCTGCTTGCACTCATCCCAGAAGTGTTAAGCTCTCTTCATATGATATACGATGGGATGCGTCGACCTGGTAACATTACAAGAATTTAACAATTGTGTTCGTTGATTTGTTGAAGTTTAAATATAATGTGGTATCGAACACTGACAAGGCTCTGCTTGCAATCATTCCTAACGTATTAAAGTCTGCTCACTTTATGCTGAATGTGATTGACTGGACCAGTGCGTTACGAGAATTTTACAATTGCATTTTTGCCAGCCTTCGAGAGCGGAAACCGCACTGTTGATTCATTGAACTTTAAATACAGTGCGCGGCCAACCACTGGTGAAGCCTTGTTTGCACACCACCCTCGTCGTGTTAAGCCCTTTCACATTATACAGGACATTAGCATCGCAGTCCGGACCACCGAGTTTACGTGAAATTTGCAATTGCCTTTTCGCCTGCTTTCAACGAGAACGAAAACCATCCTATTGATTCGGTCAACTTCAAACACGGCATTCGTTAACCACGGGTGAACCTGGGCTTTCATTCATCCCTGACACGTTAAGGTCGTTTCACATTATACGTTGTTTACATATAATTCGTTTCATAAGTAAACATTAAAGAATTGCTCTTTATAGTAGAATCACTTTCGTCTGCAATACGTCATTCGAGTGCTCTAGTAATCCAACACTCTGTTGTATTATCTTGATGATTTTTCTTCATGCTAGCCTTTGTGTATTTCAAGAAAAACAACAAAAATGACATACGACACTGTTCGGATTGTAGAAAATTCGCTTTAAAGACGTTCTACTGCAAATAACAATCCTTTAATGTTTGCTTATTGAACGAATTATATTTAAACATATTGGAGATCACAATCCACACGCAGATAATCCGAAATCTATGCTATATTACTTGTATAGCTTTCCCCGATCTTCATGTATTTAAAAACAAGCATAAGAATGACATACCAGTGTGTTTGAGTTATAGAAAAATCGAATAACATAATTCGGTTGAGGGTCGTTCTACTGTAATAATCACATAAATAACAAATATTTCATAAATCCTGAATGATCCAAACGGTTGCGCTTAAACGAGAGCTCAAACATAACCCATATCTTAGCTATTTCCAGATATACGTTCGCCCTTAAACGTTTGACGGTGAACGTTTTTTGGAAATGTCTATCTGCTTGCGTAATTAAAATGAAACGATGACGAGTACATACTCAATTTCTAGAAATTTTATTCCATTTGTTTCAAATATAACAATATTTTCATAAAAATGCAAACAGTTATTATCCATTTGATTTATTTTTTCTAAAAGAGAAGACACGTTTTTCATTTATTATAATAATTACGATTTTTATAGCTAAAGGTAATTCAAACACCTTTAAAGAGTTGACACTAGAATTATGGAAGTTTACCCTATATCCTATTTCTGCTAAACGGGTTAAACTGACTTATTTTCGAAAAACATGTTATTCAAAACACAAATGTATATTTATTTACATTTTACACTTATTTGCCGGAAATGTAAAATGCGATTCATATTTTAAAAAGTAAATTATACACAACATGCTCGTTATTGAAGGAAACGTAAATATAAAGAAATATGTATAATTTAAATTTCAGCAATTCATAATTCACTAATTTGACGAAAGAAAGTAAGAATATCACGTGTTGTATGTACCCTATTCTCGAAAATGTCTATGTGTATAAGGATATCACATAACAGAAATATCAGGAAAAAAATAGTAAAAAGAGAAAACCGATTTACACAATTAACTACCTGTAGTATATTTAAACAAAGGTAAAAAAATCATTAACTATAAAATGTTATACAATTTTATACTACTAATATATTTTAATATTTTATAGCATAAAATGTTTTAGTAGTACGTAATAAGTATAAATAAATAATAAACAAGGTATTTTGACCCTTTGGTAGTTCGAGTGTTATGTTGGCTTCGAGGAAAGGCATCTGCTGCTACGCGTCCGTTCGCCCCACAAACGGGAAAGCAATATCGATTTTGCGCGGCGGCCAACACTTACGTAACCGATACTTTGTGCAAATGGCTCGGCGATTTTATGAAGCAATAAACGGCGCTATGCGGTTGTAAGTTGTCATATGGCGCGCGCGCGATTTTGAGGACGCTGTCGATAGCAGCACGAAGAATCCAACGAGCTGTGATGAGCATCCGCTCCAGCCGCCGCCTCTTTGCACTGAGAGATGGAAGAGAGAGAAGTATCGTCGACGCCGGCGACGTCGTCCGGCGCCTGCCGTCGCTTGACGGAGCCGGCCATCCGAAAGAAAACACGCCTTACCAGCTACATGTACTCAGCTTTCTACCGAAAACATTTGCAAAACTTTGTTACTTGACTGATTCTTTTAAAATCTCACTCATCCTGTTCTTCTCTAATATTATTAACGGGCTACCTATACCTCAAGTGCAAAAGCAGAGGGTTAACTTTAACATTTGGAAAAATTATCAACGTACATGTACAGGGTGACTCACTTGTCTTTGAATCGCCAATGATGGACATAGGTTGCTGAAAATGGTATAATTATACGGTGTTGTATAATTTTAATATAAAGAAGTATTTACCGAGTCTTTTCCACGCACTGACATTTATTTATTATATCAAATTGTACCAATAATGGAAATAATTGGACCTCGAGTGAGAAGAGGATGATTAAAAGGCAAGTGACTCACCCTGTACATGATTTAAGATATATCATAAATTAATTTCATTAGTTTATCGGTGATAATTACACAATTATTGCTATCGATGTATGGACGTTTTTTTTACAAATCACGATTTACAGTACCTATTGTAGGTTAGTCAATTTTAATCTGAAACAGATGAAATTTTTTTTTTCTAGAAAGTAGACACTTAAGATAGTTAGATTGTGACAGTACCAGTCAAAAGTCAATCGCTCGCCGAAGGAACTGTTAACTTCGCTTTGCATACTACTGGTGGGCTAGACTTTTGTCAGCGCCTGTCCCCAACACATACAAGCTTGCATAATATACCGATAGATTCTAGACCCATTTGCACGCACTTGAAGGCAATAGCGGCAATGTCACTCAGTTTAATTAGTCGATCGTGCCTTGAATTTCTCGGACATTCAAAGTTTATTAATTATATTACGCGAAAACGAAACGGTAAAAAATTCTTTAAAAATTTGTACGCATTCACAGAATGTTGATGAAACACGAGTTAGTTTTTTATGCGATTCTTCTTAAGAAAAGTATTCCAGATAAAATTAATAATGTGAATGACTGACAAATTTTCCTTATGTCTCCTGTGTTAAAAGTATGAATTTAAAAGTCCATTATCTCGGAAACGGCATGGTATAAATTTATATTGTTACATATAAGTAACGAATATGTATCATATATCTCTAAACACACTATAACATTTTTCTAAACGCCTACCAAATTGAAACAACATAAAATTCAGCAGTCAAGTGCGTGTCGGATAAGGCATGAAAGAATGGTTGTGTAATTTGAAACACAAAAATAATGTAATTTTTATTTAAATTATGTCGCAAATATTGTAGGTAGAACCTTGTCAAATTGAAAATGACAAGCGAATAAAGTACAATTTTATTTAATATGATTTTATTCGTCGCAAGATTTCGACAATTAATTCAAGTTTTTTTATCGCAATTATATTAGCATCATCATTTTAAAATATGATTCTTACTGATTTCTATTTGAATTATAACTAGCCCTGCTAACATCTGTATTTCAGGATCGACTTTGCTCGACAGCAAAGCTTTATATATAGTTTTATTTTGCATAAAATACAATTTTATTCTTAACAAAATTTCGACAATTAATGCAAATCCTTTTATCGAAATTATTGTGACATTGCTATTATAAAATATGATTATTACTGATTTCTATCTAAATAATAACCAGCCCTCCTGATATCTGTATTTCAGAATCGACTTTACTCGAGAACGGAACAGTAAACAGCCTTGACACAGAACCGAGGAGATTGGACAAGGGGCACGTGCATCTCGTGTTACTAGTTGAATACCTTCATTGTTCTTACAAGCTTGTAAACTGGGATCGATACCGATCAAGTCTTTCTCTCAAGCTCCCCTGTTATCCTCGAGTTCCGGCACACTGTCATTCTCCACCGACACGACAAAGCCTTCGCACACACAATCAGTTACTGACACGATCCGCTATCGAAAATTGATGCTTTCCCTTTCTCCAGATTGTGTACATAACCCCCCAGGAATGAGGAGAGCCGACCTCACTTAACCTTTAACTGCTCAACTACCGGCACCGACCTCTCTCAAGCTTTAATGAAAGCGAGGCTCTCGAAGTGGCGTGGATGAATTTTTAGAATTTTATAGATCAATCCCTGTCTTATTCAGCTTCGCCTGGGTGGTATTTCGTATGCTTGTAAGCCCACGCGCTCTAGCGGCACGCTGTAAGTTCAAAAATCAATATTTAATTGACTAGACAAAAACGGAAGAAATCCCAAAATACGTATCTCCTATTTTGGATTAAGGTTTATGTATATAAAGTTTCATCTAAAACCATCATCGTTTCAACTGTGAAATTTGCCATTCCTGTGAGAGTGGTGCTCCACGTCAACTGTGTTGATTTCTAACAACTAGAATGAACATGTTCTTATAGCCTATGCTATTAGGCAAAACTTTGCCGTTGACACCGATTTATAGGTTTAATAATTATTAAAGGTTTTCGCTGGAGGTAACCTATTTTTGACCAACTTTAGGACTTGTTTCCAACCCTTTAACGTCCACGATTACCGATAAAAAAATATGTGTTGCCTATTTTTGGATGCCTAACACGTGTATAAAATTTCATTAAGAGCCGCGTGTGCGGACTCGATATGTTCCCTTGTCAGTTATCGGAATACGCCATGCATGTACCCAGGGTCAGTTTATAAGGTGATTCAGTTACTATAGAATCATTATTTTGCAACTTTCAAGAAGGCAAATAGACTTGGAGCGCAAAAATGATGGGAAAACTTTAATGTTGCGAAAAAATATAAACAAAAGATTTTGTTTTAAGCTTTTATAAAATATATTTAGGGTCATATATATAATATATCATGGGTGTATGAACGTTTTTTTTATAAATTACAATTTACAGTACCCATTGTATGTAGAGCAGTCAATTGTAATCTGAAGCAGATGAAAGAATTTTTTCTCCAAAGTAGACAGTTAAAGGTAGTGCACAAGCGGGCCGATTTTCGCAATTTTTTATTTTTAACAAAACGGCAACCTTCTACTTTATTCTACTTTCTTATACTGTCAGCACAATGTTAATGGTAATTGTAGTTTGGCAGAATGCAGATTTTGAGTTAAGTAAACCTTTAACCGATATCAAATCACCGAATCACCATATCTCTTGCAAATGGAAGAAGGTCAGGATTCACCGCGACAGTATTTGTGGCACAAATTGTAAGTGAATCCAAGCGATTCCCGAAGCGGGTGGCATGAAACACCGGGAACAAAAGATTTCCGGCTGAGATCTGCATTATTATTATGCAGATATGCATGACCGTTCACTCGGCGAGCTGCTGGGGAATTTCGGTCTTTACCGTCAGCCACCGGCTTCCCCGGTGAATGTAACGACTAACAATGAACCTATAAATTTCAAGCTGCAGTTTAATGCTTAATTAGCCTTGTAATAAGCTACGAAGCAATGACACAGATAATCCACTGCCGAATATTTGATTTATACTTCTATACTAATATACGGGGAGATGCGTTTCCGTTGGAATCAGCAAATATATTCATCCACTATGAATTTTGTGAAATAAATTCATTTTATGGTATTTTTGGTACCTATTAATTGTCTGATTGTTTGTAAAAATTTCAAGATGACCTTTGATAGTCTCTACGTTTTTCATACTTATATTTATACTTGATATTTATATTTGTGATTGATATGATTATATTTGTAATGTTTATAGAAACTGCCAGATGACCTTTGATAGTTTCAACATTTTTTATACTTGTGATGTATTTGTTTGTTGATTGATATGATTATACAATTTCTAGTGTTTATGCAAACTGCTAGATGACCTTAGATAGTCCCAACGTTTTCTACATTTGTCGTATATGTATTATATATTACCAATATCGTTGAATCCAAGGCAAATACATCACTACAAAGTTTCTATAATCAACAAACGATGATCAATGAATTCAATTATTTTTCGAGGAAGTCTTTTAATATTCAGGAACAGAGTCTCGATAAATGGTACGGTATGATATACTAATCTTCTCTGTGCATTAGAAAATGATCAGGCAATTCATAAGAAAAGTAATTTTGCGCGACACTATCTTAATGAATTTATGGCTTTCATTCCACGTTCCAAATGAAACTGAGAGCCACAACGTTTTCATTAGTTTTGACACTATCGACCAATCAAAACTTCGGCAACTTGGATGCTTCACGTAGGCCGCACAATGCACGAACCTTCGGAGCATACATTTTTCCTGATTAGCCTGATGCCAGAACAATGGAGAGTTCGGAAGGATGGAAATACGGACGACTGCGCTCCAATCGACAGCGCAACATACCAACTCATTGAATTTGACTGAAAGTTATTGTACAAAAGAGGATGAATCAGTCTTATTCGCGTAAAATTTCATAGTACTATAGAAAACAAAGGATTTTACATGATAAATAAGTAACAACCCAGATAGCATAATGACCTTTAAAAAATGTCCTTAAAACGCCCGGCAATAGGGATATTCGCGTCGTCTTTGGTATGTCCATCAATGTCTTAAAAATGTCTCACGTGGGTTTAACAGACATCCAATTTTACAAAATGGAACATTTTAAACACGTCCACAGTACGTTCGAAGAGATATAAAAGGGGTTACAAATACATTTCTAACACGCCTAGAACGCGTTCCGACCAAGCTTTAAGAAAATATGTTGAAGCCGTTTTGAACACGTCTTTAATACGCGAATGATGGGACTTTCAATCTATACCGTATTCTAAAAGTAGTAATTTCGTAGCAATTTCGAGATTATATATATATACACATATTATTGGAACAATATGCAATTACCAAACAACCGTATATTAACGGCATTGTTAAAAGTTCGAAAGATGTAAAGTTTAGACGTTGTTAAAATGTCTTTTGCTTGACGTCTTTGCGACGCTCTAAGAATATAGTAAATAGGTAGACGTGAAGATGACATATCGAAGATGTTTTGAAAATGAAAAACTGTGGATATCTTCGAAACGTTTTCAACAGAAGATCTTTAAAAGTCCTATGAATGCCGTCCAACGTGCAGACGTGAAAATCGCATAAAGAAGACGTCTTTAAGACGTTGCGTGCTATTTGAGAGTTGCAACAAAAATTGATACCTTTCATAGAACTGAAAGTTTTAGTATTGCTCCTCTTGTATTTAGTCTCACGATGTAATGTTTTTTACCGGTTTTAAAGAGTGAAACAGAATGCAAAAAACGAAGTTGTGGTTCTGATACTCATAATTATATTATCGCATTAATTATTGTTTGAATTGGTATAATTAATATCACTAACTAGCCAACTAACACGAGCCAACCAGAATATTTCAAATTTTGTTGATTTCCAAAGTCATACACGCTCTTTCACTTGAACAATGAAGTCATATTGTTTGTAACCAGCAAAGTAAAGTTCGAAATTATAAAATTAGATACGTTACAGGTATTAAAATTATTCTTTTCTGGAGTTTAAACACGGGAAGATTAAAATATCCAAATCAAAACCTTGGTTTTCCTTTTCATACGATATTCAATTTTATTTATGATAAAATTAGTTACAGAAACTATGTGTTTACTTCAAGTTGCTATGATTCTCTTGCAGAATTCTTTTTTTGCATGACACATTTACAATAATACGTTTACATTTTTGGGGACTTAATTTTGGAAAAAAATCTTGTTTTATTGTATGATTTGGTGACCCATAATTATTTGGAAGGAGTATGCGGGAAATAACTACTTGCTGTTTTACACTATTTTGTTTCTGAATGCGCTGTCAGCGAACTTGTAAGGTGAACGCGCCTTACGTCATCGTTTCCACGCGACCCGAGACTTTTGTGCCAGCCTGTACCCATGTATTATCGCGGTCGACGGAACTGATTCAGACAATTCTCTCAGCGTGGAGAGATTGTTCTTGCGGACAAACTACTCGGCACAAAGGGGTGACCCGTTATCTTGTCGGGATGAAACAGCGAAGTTCCTACTTGTCGGGAAGCAACTACCAGTATTGGTCGAATGTGCGCTATAGAATACTCCAGGGTCGAAGTGTATCAAGACCGTACAAATACAGGAAGACCAGAAACTAACTTACCCAGAAATCGAAGCTTCATCTTTCTTATTTGTGGCGACAGATTCAAAACAGTCTTGTCATATTTTTCTCAAAACGTATGAAACGTGTAATTAATTGGATAGTTCTAATCCTTTATAATTTGATACTCTATAAATTCCAGGGGCAAGAAAACAATAAATACTCAAAAGATTTACATTTTGAATTCGAAAAACTTACAAAATATTAGACGCTGTTTCTCAATAGAAAAAGCTTTAATTTTTCTAAGTGAGTGCTGTGAATATTATCGAGTGTCAGGAACTCTACGACAGAGCAAAGAAGTGTTCAAGAGTCTATTTTTTAAAAAAGCTAAGATGAGAAGGAACATGCCGCAAATGAAAGAGACCATTGTTCCTTGTTGCATATATAAAGTTTTATCGGTTCGTTTGAAGTTTACTGACACAAATGTTCCTACACCAAATGTTAATTAATAAGTTAATACTTAGCATAGGTTAATATTCAGTTGATTATATTTCATATAATATAAACTAAATAATAATACTTCGTGAAGCGAAGAAATATTATTCTGTCTTCAATTACATTTTTGTGAGTAACAATGATCACCAAAAATAAATCAAACTTATTGACAATTTCTAGTTTTCGGCGAATAGAAAGCTCCAAATACAATATTTACGTATGCGTTAATGTTAAATTTTGATGAAAAATCACGATCCTATGTTATAAATTCTATTGAAGGAGCAATGATAAAACGGAACCCATTTCTCGCTTTAACGAGATAACCTTCCCACAGCTTTGAATAATCTTAATAATCCGGAAGAATTCTCATATCCTTCGGTCGGGGTGGTGTTGCCAATTTAAATCGGAGAGGATTTAGACCTTTAGTGAGCTTCCTGAATATTATTCAAATTTTGTAATTCATTCTCCAAGACGGATTAATAGAACATAACCTCAAAGTTTGTAATTTCATAATGCCCATCAGGTTTTCAGCTTTCGATAATCTGTCAATAATCTGCTTTTTAAATAGAATAACCCGCATAATGACTATAAACAGCAATCAACTAGGAACTTCGAAATCCACAATATTATATTTTATAATATTTAGTCAAAATATAAAAATCAAAAGCAGAAAAATCATTACAATGACGGAGAGATCGCTTTTTGGATCCTTTTTGCTTTTGCGCATAAGCCGACTTGCTGGTGTGCGTCAGAATCGTGCAGGCAGACGAAGTAAATAAGCGTAGGTGGAAAATCCGAAATCGTGTCAGCTAATTATTAGAGCAACCACGAGTTAACGCCGCTTTTCTAGAATAGGCGTGTGCCCCATATTATAGATGTAGGCAGCCTCTCCCGTCCCGCCCCCTTCCCTGCCGGCCCTGACCGCACAACCCCTTTTTAAAATTCGAGGAGCAACGTCAACAATGGAAATCAACGCTACGAAGCCGCAATCGATACTGAAGGCCGCCCAAGCTACCCTAAATTCTCCGTGGCTTTCCCTCGCACATGCCTCGCATCGCATCCCGTTTCCCGCCGACCAACCTAACCGTTTCCTCCTCCCATAAAGCCATTTTTCATCCCACCAGTGCGTTAAGCGCCATCACATTATACATACTGGCCGGAAAGGTTATGTTGATTTTACGATCACATTTTCATCAATTTTCGGGTATAACGAAACAATATACGCGACCAATTGAAAACTTCGTCCTTTTCGAGGTGGGTTAAAAGTAGTAAAAGCTTCAATAAGCCGATATCCTATTTTTTGCCGTTCAAACTAACCAGTTTCATATTAATAAAGCAATTTTTCTGCCGCCTAGCCTGTTAACCACTATTGACTTTGTATGTAAAGTCATAAAGTCACTGTAAAATTATAAAGTCAAATGCTAAAGTCATTATAATTATTCTGTCCCTGAGTGTGAATGTAATACTAAAATATCTAAATTAAAAACTTGGCTTTCGTTTTCCTACGGTATTTATTTTTATTTTTGATAAACTTAGTTAAAGAAACTATTTGTTTGCTTCACATTGCTATGATATTCTTGCAGATTTTTTTTAAATATCTGAATGAATACTTATTTTCTGTTTTAGCATAATATATTAATAATCGCATCAACTAGCAACGTTAGGTAAATTTTGCAATCGTTTTTTCTCCAACTTTGAAATTGAAACAGAGTTGTGCAATCGTTGAACTGTAAATACAGCTGTACAACTGACCGCTGCTGAAGCTCTCTTTATTTACGCTCATCCGTGAAGTGTCAGAGACGATTCAAGTTATTGGAAACGCCAAAGTCAAAAACCGGGCGGACAACATTACGTCGATTTTGTGATTCTATTTGCCTCAGTTTTCGGATAGAAGGAAAAACGCACTGTAGAATCGTTGAACTACAAACACAGTTACGCAATCGACCACTTGTGAAGCTCTGTTTACACTCACCATCACCACGTATTACGACACCATCGACATTACTCAGGAGAATGTCGCGGCCTGAACCATAAAAATTGTATGAATTTTTCCAAGAGGACACAACATCTTAAAAATGTCTTCTTTATGCCATTTCCACGTCTGTACGGCGATGACATTCGTATGACGTTTCGAAGATATCCAGATTTTTTCATTTTTAAAACGTCTCAAGTACGTCATCTTTTCGTTCGCCTTTTTGCGGTATTTTTAGAGCGTCGCAAAAATGTCCAGCAAAAAACGTTTGAACAACGTTTGAATTTTATATCTTTTGTACGTTTTAAAAATGTTTTTAATATACGATTGTTTGGTAATTGCACATTGTTCCAAGGGTACAGGTCAGTTCGGCGCCATCATTTCGACGTATATGCATACGTATGTTTGATCTCGAAATTGGTTGGTTTCCCCAAACCAAACGTTGATTTTACCGAATTAACATTTTGAAATACTGCTTTTACAGTATATTCACGTATTAAAGATGTATTTAAAATGGTTTCTACAGGTCTTCTTGCAGCTTGGCCAGAACGTGTTCTAGATGTATTGGAGATGTATTTATTATATCTCTTATATGACTCTCCGAATATATTGTGAACGTCTTTAAACTGTTCCATTTTGTAATATTGGATGTTGGTCAAACGTACATAAGACGTTTTGGGAACATTGGTGGGCATCCCAAAGACGTCACGAATATCGCTATTGAGCGTTTTAAACACATGTTTAAAACGTCATTGTGCTATCTGGGTTGCTATCAATAGAGTATGAGTCTAAAACTACAACCTAATGTTAACACATTCTCAACGACTGACGTAACTTTGCATGATTTTGAAATGCAAAACTGGTTGTCCCTGACCTGCTTTGACGTCATTTTATGCCGTATTTATAAATCTTAAATATTGTCAATTTGTTCTTATTATTTCTAAACTTTTTCCTACCAAGAACTATTAAACCAGTAAAAATGACTGGCCTTAATTTTTTAATGAAAACTATTAACATTCACGATGTTGAATTTCCGCAAAATTTTACACGTCTTTTATAACGATGTTTACAGGATTAAATTTATCAATCTGTCTTGCCACCTTCGATCCGTTTTTCACAGTGATATACACGGTATATTTAGAGTAGATATATCGGATTCAGTGAAAATGACAGGTTAGTACCTTAGCAAAAAGAATGTCAATTTTTGAAAATATCAATTGGAAAAACAGTGAAACAAGTATATTTATAACAGATGAGTAGACATCGCCAGCAAACGTGTTAGAAAGAGACACAAGGATTGCAGCTGTTATTGTTTCTTTCTTATATCGCCTTCAGTGCTTCTCATGACACGTGCAGTATTTTGTTTCTCTTATATCTTATCTTAATATATAAAAGTCAAAATATGTATGTATGTTCCGCAAAAGCTTCTATACTGTTCAACGTATCCGCGTTAACTTTGTCGGCATGAGTATTCTTCGATATTTTCGAACAAATACCACCCCCAGCCACACGAAATGCTAGCCGGGCAAAACCGGGTAGGACAGCAATATTTAATAATCACCACTGTCCGACTTCTTTCCTATTACCTGTTAGTCACACGGGGACTTTGATGAAGTATATGTATAGTTCGCGTTTCCAAATAAGCGACTTACAAATGAGTTTATACCCGATAATCGCTGCAATATTATTTTCTATTTCATATTCCTTCCTGGATTGTATGTACTAAAACATGAAGATCAGTGATGAACGTGCATAATGAAAAAGAAACTAGGACATAACTTATAAATATTTCCTATGTGACCAATAAATATTTCACCTTTAATTTCCTGAATAATTATGAAAAAATAATATTTTACTTGAATATATAATATTTTATTAATAAACAATTATTTCGATTGGTACGGTAGATAAAGGTATACATTAAAGGTCCTTCTCCACGATGGGAATAAAAGTCCTTGCAGCAAACGTCTCGCTTGTACAAATCCCTTCATACGATGCATTTGCTATAATAAGTATTTTACTCGCATCTTATACTTGCACAATAATCAACTTGCACGATGATTTTGTTTTCTGAAGAACTAATGGTGGACTATAAGTTTCCATACCGTTAAGTTGAATTGCTTGTTATAAATCTCTTAATTCCCGGAAAGGATATTCGCATCGTCCTTGGCACGACCACCAAATTAGTAAAGGGAAATTCATCGAAAGGGTTCGTTGTGAAATAAAAGTGACGAAAATAGCCGGTTAGTTATTAGCGGGATTCCTCCAGTTGGCTGAATAGCTTTGTGAACCATTCTACATGTAAGAATACAACTTTCATTTTTTCAAAGGCGAAAATCTGCTGGTAGATTATTGCATGCTTTTTGTGATGTATTAAAAGTCTGGAGTGCCTGACTAATAGCTTGTTCTAGCGGGTCGCTTCAACAAAGGAAGCAGAGATACCTATTATACCCCTGTGGATTGTTGCTACACTCAACGATAAAGCTCGTCTCACATTACACGGACCGCCAATATTACGTCCAAATATTGTAACAGCCATATTACGTCAAAGTTTCACATATTCAGGCAACGTTCCGGACCAACGGGAATTCTCGAGAAGAATATTTTGATGTGGCAAACCGTGCATTTCCCTGCAATTTCCTGCAAGTGTCAACTGAATGTTATGAGAAAGGAATGTACATTTTTTTTAATAAATGTTTCATACATTTTTAATACATTTTTTAATAAAATTTAATCGGGTTTTCTGATAATTTTTTTTCAAACCAATTGGGAGTACTATCTTCAAGTCCTTCGAATGGAAACGACATGAAGAATCTGCAGAATCTGCAATCTTGTCTAAACTACAAGAATAACTGGGTAGAATCAGTTTAGCGGTATTCAGCTTAAGATACCGCGTTGCAAGTCGTCGCGTGCGAATATGTTAATATGTATTACCCGCATTTATTAAAAAATGATCTGTTACATTCCTTTCTAATAACATTCAGTTGAAACTTGCTCGAAATTGCAGGGAAGTGCACGGTTTGCCACATCAAAATATTCTTCCGGAGAATTCCCGTCGGTCCGGAACGTTGCCTGAATATGTGAACATTGACGTAATGGCTGTTATAATATTTGGCCGTAATATTGGCGGTCCGTGTAATGTGAGCCGAGCTTTATCGCCGAGTGTAGCAACAATCCACACGGGAATAATACGTATCTCTGCTTCCTTTGTTGAAGCGACCCGCTAGAACAAGCTACTAGTCAGGCACTCTAGACTTTTAATACATCACAAAAAGCGTGCAATAATCTACCAGCAGATTTTCGCCTTTGAAAGAATGAAAGTTGTATTCTTACACGTAGAATGGTTCACAAAGCAATCTAGCCAACTGGAGGAATCTCTCTAATAACTAACCGGCTATTTTCGTCACTTTTATTTCGTAGCATACACTTTCGATGAATTTTCCTTTACTAAATTGATGGTCATGCCAAAGATGATGCGACTGGGAATTAGGAGATTTATAATAAACAATTCAACTTAACGGTATGGAAACATATACTCCGCCATTAATTCTTCAGAAATCAAAATCATCGTGCAAATTAATTATTATGCCCATTTATTGTATCGATATTTAACTCGTCTGAGATCCGCTAGCATACATTAAGCATTACAAATAAAACAGCAGACCCCAGAAGTCTGTAATTATATAAAGCTCAGTGAGGTGAGTAGAAGATCACTATTACTGCAAAGTGAGCCAAAATAACACTACAAAAGAAGCAAAGTGCTGGAAAGGACAGGCTATCCGTAAATCGAAGAAGGAAACGTGCAAGCGTATTCAACGTCTTCATCGCGTGACTGGCGCAACAATACAGGGTGTCCCACAAATGTAGTAAATGACCATAACCAACCATCTTGTACAGAATTAAACAGATATGAAGACGCCCATTTTAACAATTTTATTCAAATGTTAACAAATTCTTTCAAAATGTTACTATTTCGAAGAAAGTTTCGAAACAATTTCGATGATAAAGTGTTCAATGTTAGGAATAGTGCAGCATTTACAAGAATGTTCAATAATTAATTATGTATTAGAATGAAAAAAAGTGAACAAAATTATATTGACGATAGAATACCGTTCGAAAGTATTTCGAACTGGTACAGAATTAAACAGACATGAAGACTGCTATTTTAAAAATTCACATCCAGCCCTCGGTTCTAACTTATTCGATAATAATTTTGGCAACGATCCTGGGTCACTTGACTAACTTTGGCTGACCGTCCTCTGCTTCTTCAAACGAGGAAACGACGAAATCGATCATGGCTAAAGAAAAAATTGCCCTAAAAACCTCTGGTTCTAACTATTGGGAATAGACTACGGACGTTTAAATATGCAAAAAAACATATAAATAAATATTATGCGCGATGTAATTAGATTTAATTACAAGATCTAATTAGGGCAAGTTCTTTTGGTCCTTCAACGGATACAGCTTTCAAACTGTCATCGATTACTGATGTCTATCGATAATACGTTAGAACAATACTTATAGATATTATCGTGTAAGATATATGACGTACCGTGACGTATCGATGAGGGGTAAAATGCATTTTTCGAGATATATACTATGCACAGCATATGCGTTATACTAATGCACACGTCTTTTTAACAAAATACGCAAAATGTATGCAACATAAAAACTATATTTTTAAAACCCTCCTATGAGAAGAAATGTTGTGTTCACGTCTCATAATTTTATCTTTATCCTATAAAAATATGCATTTGCATAAACATCCGCAGTCTAATCAGAAAATTGTATCTTATTGGTACGCAATTGTTATGATGCCAGCGGAAGAGGAAGCCCGAATGAGAATTTTGAAAATAGCGATCTTCATCTCTAACCTAACCTCTATAAGACCGCTATACGGATAACACAATGACGTTTTAAAAACGTCTTTAAAACGCTGGATAGTGATATAAGCGTCGTCTTTGGGATGTTCACCAACGGCCTAAAAAAATTCAAGTACGATTGACAAACGTCCAATGTCACAAAATGGAAAATTTTAAAGGCGTCCAAAAGGACATAATATAAAAGGTGTTACAAATACATTTCTAGCACGTCTACAACACGTTCTGACTAAGCTGCAGGAATCAATATACATATATTATTATATTATATTCTACAAGCACCATTTCAAAATGTTAATTCAGTAAAATCAATGTTTGGTTAGCCAAGCAATTGTATATTAAAGGCATTTTTAAAACGTTCAAAAGATGTAAAGTCCAGAAGTTGTTAAATGTCTTTTACTTGGCGTCTTTGCGACGCTCTAAAACTACCGGGAAAAGGCAGTTGCAAAGATGTCGTGTCGAAGACGTTTCGAAACATCTTCGAAACGTCTTTGGTAAAATATTTTTTAAACATCGTACGAATGTGGTAAGACGTGCAGACATTAAAAACGCAGAAAGAAGACGTCTTTAAGACGTTGTGTATTATTTCGGAAGCCGCTATGTACATTCACAAGTCTTCTGGGACACCCTGTATAAATATGTCTCGCGTGTCACACACACGGCGCATGCTACTGACACACGTAAAATCGTGATCTATTTCTTGCCTGGAATTGTAAGTCTGCATTTGAATACCGGAGCCATCTAGATTGCGGCAACTCGACGCCTCATTGCACCTTACATTCGCGGCGCGTGTCATTAAAAAGCAGGACCTACGTTCCAGCTGTGACGTTGATTTGAGATTTGAGATTCGAGATTTGATTGACGAGATTTGTAAGCCTGGTTGACGCTGATAAATAGGTTAATTGTATTTCTAATTAATAGAAATTAAGGATAATGCATAAAAACGTGTGCCGAGAGAGAGCAGAAATTCTTTCTTTACAATCAGATTCTAAAGGAAAATTGATATCATGCAGTGGAATTGGTTGTGAATTCCAACTAAAATTAATTTTTACATTCATATTTCATTGCTAAAATTTTTCTGGAAGAAGACAAGAAACTGTAAACAGCGGCAATAATAAAGCCTCATAATCTGTAAGACATGTAAACTATCAAATAAAGGCAAGCATACACAATTCTTGTAGTTTTTAACATTCCGAATACTTTATTCCTTAGTTCATGTGAAAAATATTAATGTAATAGCTAAATTTAATTAGTTCGTCATAATAGTTATAAAGAGAATTCTTTGTTGCAAAGCTACTATCTTCAAGTACCCAGTTGAAGATGTTACAATATTTATTATTAACAATAACAGGAACAAAATATGGAAAGATAATATTAATTTTATAATATTATTAACTTTAATCTTAGAATACCATACTTCCGAAATAAAAAAGAACAAGTGGTGCTAAACTCTGGATAGGGTACATAAAATTTATACACATTTCCAATGGAAACATCCGACGGCAAAGATTGAAATCAGTGTGACTATCAACCGACTCTTCGCCATACTGGACTATTGCTTAAAATATTAATGAGTTTGAAGCAAATGCAATTTATTTAACAACATAGCAGGTCACCTTAGAGATAAAGAACGACTTAATCCTGCTAGGATTTTCGAGTCTTTTTTGATAAACGTATTCTTATTCCTTTAAGGGGCTTTAAGGTATTTCTTTAAAAAAATCATGAAAGTTTTATATGGATATGCAAATATCTTAATGTTTTTTTTTTAAATTAACTGTTCCTCAATTATTATTAAAAAATCCCAAAAACCTCAATTGGAGAATGTGATCAAAGGGGAATATACCCCCTTAAGAAATGTATTGTTTCTACTTGTACTTTTATACAAATGTACTTCAACTGTACTATTCTCCGTATTGTTGCAGAAAAGTTCCATTGTTTCTAATCAAATAGTGCACCGATAATAAAAATAATCACATATAAAGTCAATTAAATGAAGAAAATCATTATTTAAAGTGAAATATTTGAAAAATCATGACTGATAATAAAGTCGAATCAAATGATAAATAATGTAAAGTAACTAAAATAGTCTTATTACTATTCAAACTATGCATTATTAATTGGTAAGATCCGACTTCCTAGAACTGTATATGTAGATATTGTATGCGTTTTTTGTAATAAAACTTATTCCAAATTTTGTCTTAACCTTTAAGTTATACCCTAAAGTTAAAAATAAGAAATTTGCATATTTGGTTCGTTTTTAATCGAAAGCCTTTTCATTATACTGTTGAATTGAAGCAAAGTTAACAACCTAATCAAATTTCACAATCAAGCACTACTATTTTATGAAATATAAATGTTATATATTGAAACAGGACGCAAAGCTGCAAATAGTTCGTGTAACAGAACAAAAGCGATCTTAAAGAAAATCAATTATGATATTATAGCATTACATGCATTATATGTTATTAATAACTATGCAGTTCATAAATAAATAAATAAAACGTGCTTTGTTTCGATTGCTTTTAACTCGGAAATACCATCAGTTTCGCCTGCCTTCTTCCTTAATATTCAAAACATTTAAATCGCTCAATAGCTGTTCGAATGACAGGTAACAATTGGACCAACCAGATTTCTCATAATATTTATTCTGACAAGCTTTTTCTTCCGATTCCATTTAATTCAGAGTGCATCAGTTTCACCTGTCTCAGTCGAGCCGCTTTTATTCTCCCAGCGACCTTTCGCGTGCTTATCCGTCGCTCTTTAAAGCCCCCTTTGATGAAAAGATGATGAGAGCATGCTGGAATAAACGAGAAGAAAATGCTCTATCTACCGAGAGCGGAATAAGTGCGCTCCTCGATCACGAAAGCGCTCGATCCAAGGATGATGGATTCGTTAAAGCGCTTCGGTGCGTCACTAAAATATGATTTCCAAGTCTGGAAGCTGTACGGCCGAAAAAGATTATGCAGAGCACGCAGTCTGCCTAACCTCTACTTGCGGTATCACGTCCCTGAAGCTAAAGGGCGCTTCACATTACACGGAACATGAACGTCGCGAATCGCAGCAGCGATGTTACGAGAACTTTCCTATCATTTTAATGGAAATCTGGAATTCTGCAAGTAGCATTTTTCCATTGTTTTAATGTGAATTTAAATCTCTTATTTTATATATTTTTTGTGACTCGTATATTCTGCACTTGGTTTTAAAAACATATGCAAGAGTGAATAACATATTTTCTTTACGTTTATTACATTTTTCTTCTAATTCGGGTATCATGCATATTAAGAATTCGAGCATCTAGTTACTGAATGATGAATCATTCGACTTATTTCCTTTAAATTCTTGTACAAATCCAATATATATATTGCACATGTTTATATAATTCTACACTTTTCATACTATTGCAAGTGGATTATCATGTTAGGTGTGCAGTGTTAAAATCACATAAATTTTAACGAGAAAGTTTCACACGTCAAAATTTCCAAGAATTGCAAATAATCCACGAGTCTGCCTGGTCGCGCAAATATTTCCATACAAAATGAGTACTAGCATATTTCAAAGTGAGGTGAGTCCGTTACGTGAAGCTGACGTCGCGTATAATGTGAATCGCGCTTAACAAGCCGGGATTAGCCAATTTCCAAGCACGACCCTAGAAGCATCTTGAGTGTTGCGTTACAAGAAACTCGGGTCCTCCGGCGCTCAGGGAATACTCGGCATAATTGCCGGGAACAGTTATTGTACGTCTCAAGAATGCGGGTCAGGAGGCATTAAGTCCGTCCTAACCTAAAAGTGGCCGCACTTTACCCCTGAGATCCTCTCACTTTCTTAACCCCCGCGAGACGGCGCCCCGCTTTTTCATGATTTACTCGAGCGATACCTTCCATGACTGCATCTCTAGTCCGATGAAAGAAGTCGTCGTAAAGAAGTCCTTTTAGAGGAACTCTAGGCGAACTCGTTGGAGAGACAAGCAGTTAAAGGGACATTTATCGATGCGAGACTGAAGTGCGCTTTATCGAGCGGCTCTGAAAACTTGCACCTCCAGCTTTATGGTGTACTAATTACAGGAGCTTTCTCTATAAACAACGCCAAGGCAACATTTAACGTGAAACCGAAACTAGTTTCTCGATTCTCTATAAAGTTGTGAGTCCCAACTGGAGGAACACCGTGGAGCTTTTTGTTACTCTTCTTTACTGAAAGTTTTTTTACTAATCCGTATTTATATTCTGTCTGTATTAGCATTCATATGTGAATGGCACGCGGCAACCTTTGTCGCTAGCAACAGTTCATATTAATTACTCATTCCAAAAACATTTTAATTTATGACATTTTTCGTGTCTTTGATTAAAATATGCAAATTGTACAGGAATATACAATGGTTTTGTACACTTTTTATCTAGGACTTCTATGTAGTATAATTAAAGATACCGAAAAGAATCATTTTCATCACTCACAAAATCTAAATAAATGTTAAAGATATTTATAATAAATCTTAATGATATTCGCATTCGAAAAGTTTTGTATAAACGTTTAGGATTCTTTTATCACCAAAATACCTGAAAATAATATATAATATTGAAGTCTCAGAAGATAACTCATATGCAAAGTGTAATGTTATTACTTTCGTTACAAGAATTGTCAGTAACTCAGTAATGTAATACTTGTGTTCAAGTTTTCTTCGTAAGGAGAATGTTACGCATGGTCGACGTTTTAAAACAATACTTTTGTTACATATTTCGGCTACAAAAAATATAGATTTGACCCTTTCAATAGAAATAGGCAAATAGGCATCTCACGACTAATTAAAATGTCTCAATGAACCAAATTATCAATGAACTAAATAATTTAAATAATTTAAAATAATAAATATATGAAGGGAAAGTTCCGCGTTGCTCCTCCAATGAGAATAGAATTCAATGTGTATTATTTTACATTTATATTTTATTAACAACACACGTGCACCAAAACACTTCTTTTACTTTGCGTTAATAGACAGACAACCCGAAAGCGAATAGTTGATTTAACAATAGTACATTTAGTTTTCAGTAGGGTAAGGGTACAAAATGTCTACTAATAACAACCAATCACTATCGATTCAAATTGGTGCGCCAAGACACTAAGCAATATTATTCAAATTCTTTTATATTTTATGAAGTTTGTTTTCAAACATCAAAGATTAAATTCATATTATTACTCATTCGAGCATTTTCGTATTTCTCCTTTCCACAAAAAAACAAGAAAATTCCGAGCAAATCAATCGGCCGCATATCAATCAAAGTATACGTACTCAAAATGTGATTGCATAACGTTGGCACTAAACTCGAGAACATTGCTCATACTAATTTGTTACCACAGTGGAGTAATAATACAAGCATTAAGCTTACTAACAATGTGCTCGGTGTAATTGCGCATGCGAGTCCAATTTCCCGGTAGGACAATAATAGCGTTATGAGCATAAACTTAATGTGTGTATTATTACCACATATTAGAGGCAACTGTTATGAGTAACAAGTTGAAATTAAATGCTAATGTGCAGAACAAACACAATCTATGTGACAATACAGCAACTCTCCTTACGAATAACAAAACATTTGCAAACCTAATCTAATTCTTGAATTTTTTAATAATTATTTTTGTTTTTCATTTCTCTATGTCACTAGCAAATGTAATTGATGTGACAAGAACTAATTATATGCAAAAAGTGCTAATGATATTCAACTTGTGTGGAACCTTAACTTTTGTTGACCCAATAAATTCAAGAGCTTTCATGGGGCCCGTTTTATAAATTTCTTTATAAACACCTTCTCTAAGAGGGTACATTCCAGATAGTACAATAACGTTTTAAAACCGTCTTTAAAACGTCCAATAGCGATATTTGCACCATCTTTGGGATGCCCACCAATGTTCCCGAAACGTTTCATGTACATTTGACAGACGTCCAATATTACAAAATGGAACGTATTAAAGACATCCACAATATGTATATTCCAAGAGACATATGTATAAGAGATAGAATAAAAACATCTCCAATACGTCTAGAACACGTTCTGACCAAGCTGCAAGAAGACAAGTAGGAGCCGTTTTAAATACATCTTTAATACGTGAATGATAGGACTTTTAATAAATATTAATGTGCTATGGTAAAAGCAGTATTCCAAAAAATTTAATTCACTAAAATCAACGTTTTTTTGGAGGAACCAACCAATTTCGACATAATACCTACTATTTAAACAATGTCATTATCAAACAACCGTATATTAAACGCATTTTTAAAACGTTCAAAAGATGTAAAGTTCAAACGTTATTAAAACGTCTTTTGCTCGACGTCTTTACGACGCTCAAAGAATACCGCAAGAAGGCAGGTGAAAAGGTGATGTATAAGAGACATTTTAGAAATGAAAAAATGTGGACATGTTTGAAACGTTTTCGGCAGAACATCTTTAAAACATCCTACGAATGTCGTAATACGTACAGATGTGAAAATCGTACGAAAAAGACATCATTAAGACGTTGCGTGCTATTTAGGATACACCGGATCCAAAAATTGAAGGTTAACTTCTACATTTTGGAAACATGTAAAAAAAAGTGCGGTTGCGCACTTTAAGCTTTAAGTGTCTATTTTTTGTACAAAGGTACAAAAAAGGGTAACTCGTGGTTTGTACAGAAACGTTCATATATCGATGGCAATAATTTTGTAATTATGACCTACAGGTTAATAAAATTAATTTATAATATGGCTTAAAACCGTATACTTGTTCATGTATTATACAAACTTAAAACAAAAATGTTGTTTATATTTTTTCAAAATGTTGAAGTTGACCCTGTTTTTGGGCTCCAGGTATATATACCTTCTTCATACCAATCGTAATCTATTCTAACGTATAAAAAGTGGTCAGGTGTATGTGTGAACGTGGCTCATAAAAAGATGTAAAAGTACTGATTTCACGACAGGTGAATCACCCTGTAAACTGTATCCGGCCAACGCCATCTGCGTTATTAATAATGTGCGAATGTTTCAAACGTCACTAATGGAATATACCCAATCTCACAAAAGCTGAATATGTTAGCAATGAATATGTTAGTCATTGGTAAAATCTAAAACAGTTTTCCTTGAGTCTATCAAGATAAAGTCATTAATACATTGGTAATTACTGTTAATTATAGTCATTCACTATGTACTAGCATCGATCATAGTAGTTAATCATAGTTTGTGGAATTATACTTCTTGTTGGACATATTCCGTTTCAAAAGTTTCCAACAACTCTAGCAATTATTTTGAATTAACGAACAACCACTGCAGGTTATGTTTCAAACACAATTTTGTTATGTCACAGAAGATTCACGCAGCAGTTGTGTTGATTGTACTTCTTGTACGACAAGATGAAATTCGTATTATAATACAAATAATTAATTAATTACATACTAGAGTGAAACGAAATGTATAAAATTATACTGAAGACAAAATTGGGTTCAAAAGTACTTTCAACAGTACTTATTATCTACTATCAACAACATCATTCTAACAGTGTAAACTAACTATAATTTATTTTTAGCTTAAGTTTAGCTAGTTTGATTTTGTAACAAAACCGTTAACCCACCTTTCCTGGAGGTTTTCAATGTGAAATCACAAAACCATGGTGTAGTGTGCACAATTGTACATTGAAAATCCACAATAGCAAACAATTTTGGTGTAAGTTTACTAATTTGCCAAAAACTTTATTTCGTAATATTTTTCCAGACTTTTATTGTAATGTATGTTTACAATTTTTTTTATAAATTTGTTTTCCGTTGTTCTTTTTCTTCTTCTAGAATTTATATTTTTTTGGGCTGAAATACGCATACGTCAGTCTTTAATGGTTTTAGTCTTAAGAAAGTAGAACGAAAATCGATAGTCTAAAGAAATCGATGGGAAAAAAGTACGGAAAATACGCGGTTTGCTGTTTTCGTAATTTCTTGTGCTCGTCAGACACTTTTGTAACCTAATACGCATCGTACGAGATTTTATTATGGATAGTGCTATAATATTAGATATAATCTAATTTATGTGTCGTCGCTACTAATTCTTGTTTAAATGTAATAGTTTAAAAAAACGTTTTCTGAGGTATTGCAATAAAAAAATTGTTTGATTTCGTGGTACTTAAAGAACACGCGACATGGATTTAATATTAAACTAATGAAAAGATTAATTAAATATAGAATAATTCAGTGTTCGTAATTTTCATTGCGACAGATTAACGTTCACTTCAACATTATTGAAAAAACTGACATAAACTGCGGCTCGAATTCAAAGATAAAGAAAGTGCTTATAGAATCATTCTTTACTTCGCTCGATTAAAAACTACAGCTACAGAAAAGCTACAGAAATTGTATGGTTTTCGAAAAGGTGGAAGACTTAACCTCACTCTACCTCGCATCAAGATATCAATCTCGCAAATTTATGCCGCCTTCACCCGATGCTGTTCACTCAACAGCAGTGAAAGAATGCACGTGGAGAAAAATGCAGCCTGAAAATATCTTGCATCGAGATTGCAATACATTCTCATATTTAGGTGAAGTCCACTAGGAATGCGTTAATGTCGCCGAAGAACGGTATTGTCTGAAAGCACTCATCTCGCCTTGAACTTTTTCCCCTAGATAGCGACGACACCGTGAGATTGAGGCGACGTCTACTTTACTGAACATAAGCAGATATGAATGTCTCGCTTGAGTCAATATGATCTCGAAGTCTCCTTGTGAGACGCACCGAATATCATAAAAAGACCAAAATACTTTTACCGAATGGATTTTATTATACAATTTATAAGTACGTATTTTGCTTACATTTTTTGAAAGGAATATTTATTAATTATTTCATATAATTTAATTTAATTTAATTTAATCAATAATACAATAAAAATAATAAATTTAATGATTGAAATATTTTTTTATTTAGAGGATTTCTTTTAATACCTCAATTATCTAAATCCTGTTACCTGCATTTTGTATTATCTCGACATTCATAATATAGACTGGCATCAAAATAAAACATAAAAATAATACACAGAGTGTATAACAGAGTGTTCGTATAGTACGAAATTCCAATAACGCGATTTGAATAAGAGTAGTTCTATTGCATGGTGTTGGTGCAGAAATACTGTCGGCTGTTTGGAACCCAATTTTCACTTGAAATGAATTTCCTTTCATTTAATTTAATTAAGAATAGTGATTCGATGCAAAAGTACTGACAATTGCGTTAACAACAAAAATTGCGTTGCTTTGTATTTTGATCAATATTGAAGACTATTTTTGATGATGCGATGTAAATAGTCAATAAAGTTAGGAATTTTTCCCATTTTATTCCATTTCGGTTGCAGCTAATAAGAGAATAATCCACAATCAATTCACCATTTCCGCCAATAAAATCTTGCAGGCTTCATGCTCCTAATACTTTTCATTTTTAAAAACCAAAAAAGAAGCGAATACAAGGAAGAACAAAAAATAGCTGCACCGGCTCAGACGAAAAAGAAATGTTCCGGCGAGTATAGGGTGTCGCGTGCCCGTGGAATATAGAGCGGAACGAGCATATATTCAGGTAGATTTAATTTCGTAATGTCCTGGTAATGGGCGTGGAAGGACAGCACAGGTTAAGAACAAATATGGAGCAGCTCCAAAAATCGATCCTCCCCACTGTCTTCCTTTCTACTTAAATATCCCGCCAGCAAGAAATATGTATGCCCTGCTCCCCCTATCTTCTATTCATTCTCATTCATTTTCATTGTCTGCGTAACTTGCTACGTGCCAATTTCTTTAGAACCTTTCGTTATTTCTTTATTTTAGATGGCTCTTTGGAATATTTGCTATTACTTTCTGAAGAATTATTTAAACTAAAGTAGTATTAACATGGTGGGTGTAAAGTTTAAAGGGGCTACTACAACTTTTACTCTACATTATTATAGTTTCCCCAATTACTCTTCAAAAGTGTTAACTTGCGAGGGGGAAAAAAGTTCTTTAATCTGCAACTTTATTTCGTCGCTCATAATACCAGCATATAATTTCGCGGCTCGCAATCTCATGTTTATTAATATTTTGTTGGTTTCTTCCTCCTCTTATTCGCTTGTTCGTGATCCAAAATTCGACTATTGTCCAACATCGTAACTAAAGGTTAAAGCAGGATCAGGAACCTCTGTAGAGTCTCGCGTCAAATAGTTGCGCGAGACAGCCGAAGCTTTCATTTTGATTCTTGCAACAGTCACAGCTCGAAGGCGTAATTTATTAATTAAACCTAGGGAAGTCAGTATTTTTGTGCTCTACATTAAGTATCAGAATTTTCGTGTAGCCGTTTCAATGAATATGAGACATTTTTGGGGGGAATCTATATCTATTTTAGACAACGAAATGAAGACGCTATTTTGTGGGGAAATGAAACTGCTACTTGGCGTATTTTTTTACATTGTAATGTTTTTCGACGATTTCAATTCATCTTAAAGGAAGTTGAACGATTTTTATAAATATAATATATCCTAATTTCGCGACAGATTTTTTAAATTAACACCATTTTCAATAACATCACAGAAATATGTAGGAGAAGTCTTTTGAAATCACGCAATATCCATGATTCTATATAATTTTTTTTATGCTCGAATTTTCTTACCGTTTGCCTCATTTTGGAAACAGGTTCATAAAGACGCACCGAACGTAGAAAAAGCGTAATTGCCCATTTTTATCCTGTATGGAATGCACCGGAATTTCGCAAAAATTTAGCAGTTCTATTGTTATAATTAACAATAAACATTCATCAAAGGATCATAATCAATAAAGTGACCGGAAGAAACAAATCCTTAGGGCAAACAATATGATAATAAATGGTAAATTGAACGAGATTGTGTAAGCGCCTTATTTTATTCTTGAATAATGGATGTCATCTGGAAAGGCCGCGGAAGCGCTTTGTCAAATATTATCTGGCACGCCTGTTGTGTCAGCAGGACTGTTTTTCGGTTAACGACTAGCTCAATAACTCATGGCGGCGTGCCGTACACTCCGAGCACGCGGAGATCATGTTTGAAGAAGTACACCGGTCACGAAACACAAGACAAATTGCGACAGATTTCTAAATCAGGATTTATCTGCCTCGAGGACTCCTTCAGTCTGAATTACCTTCGATCTAGTTTCTTCGAGCGAACAACCGTTTCGCTGAGGCTGCACTTCGGAAATCTAAGATGGAAACTGGGTTTCGGTGTGCTAGGTTTTTTACTGATTTCGAAAAGATTATTAATGGTATACATGCACTCGGAGCACAAAAATTGAGAAAATATATTTATCATAAAATAGCTTTATCACTCTTGAAAATTATTATACTTTCATTGCTAATTTTGAGTTTAAAAGGCCCCCTTAGTTTTGTTAAAAACTAAAATTTTGAAAGTCGGTCCGGTTGCGTATTAGCGTTAAGTGTCTACACTTTCTAGAAAAAATTGCTTCATTCGTTTCAAATAAAAATTGACTGACCCGTAATAGGTACTGTAAAACGTGATTTGTAAAAAAGACACTCCATGTATCCATGCAATAATTTTGTTATTATGACCCATTGATTAACGAAATTAATTTATAATATACCCGTGTCGACGCGTTGCATCATCGGCGGCGCAACACCTAATATAACATCTTAAAGAAAACACCACTGCTTTTTTATAATTGTTTGTCTTAATATTGCGCGCGTGCCGAAAGATTTTTAATAAGTATAATTGAAAGAGGAATTATTTCATACTTTTCAAAGCATTTATATTTTTTTTTAATATTTGTCCGACAACTTTAAAGAATTATTTCAAAACGAATTGTTTATGATTTTTCTCTTAATCAGAAGTATATCAAGCACATCATATTCCAAATCCACAGATCCCATAACTCACTTCAGAAAGAAAAATAGATTGATAATGAAAAAGCATACGAATGCAAAATGAATATTTAAAAAATTGCTAAACAATGCATGCAATACAACTGTATAAATAAATGAAATATTGATAAATATGGGGTTGCATGCTGCGATATACGAAATTGATACGAAAAATGCAAACAAATTGAAGATCAAAGAGTGTCTTTTTGTATAATATTGTCGGTCTTCAAGGATAGTTTGCTAAATTAATGACAGAGCATGAGTATTAAATTATAATTATAAATTACTTCGCAGCGAGACTAAGAATGAAGTCTCGGTGGGCAACTTTGCATCATGACAACTAATAACAGGGACAATACGAAGCTCGTGATGACCTACATGTCGAAATCCCTGCGCGAACCTAACCTATACGTATCGATTTGAAAGGACGATACATCCATTATGTTCAACATGCTCTCATAGTGGTAGACAAGGAAAGATTCGACGTGCTTCCTGAATACCTAATTCTACGTTCAACGGCTCGGAAAGCGGCATTGTGCCGAAGGTCTTCGTGTTATTTGCACTATTTGCCAGTAACAAAGGTGCGCTTTCCGTTCGATCTTTTTATCCCTCGGGAAGACCAGAGTTGAAAGGAGACTTGGTAGTTCGTGCGGCAAGGAAAAGGAGTACAAGACAATCCTTCTTTTTCATAATTAAATTGTTCAAGAAGTGCACTTTCGATGTAGGGTGGCAATATGTTCACTGTCGGGTGTTGCGGGGAGCGAATCTGCATACCATGGGGTGGAAAAAATTCAAATTTGATTTTTTATTGTACGCTTCCGTTTGTTAGTTATAGCAGGTTAAATAATCAGGAGATAAGGTGACTGCATACGAGGGTTGCTCACTTTCAGGCGCCTTTTCTACTGATTATATTATTCAACATGCTATAAGTAAGAAACAGAAGCGTAAAATGAAAAAGAAACTATACATGAATTTGTTTCTCCCTTCGGCATGCATGTATACTTACTATGCTGTATACTTATTCGATTAGTGTACAGGTACTGTCAGTTATATGCATGTATATCGAACTCAATTTTATCTTACAATGAAGTGAAATAAATAAAGATTTATTGAAAAAAAAGTTGCGTTGAAAATATAAGTAATAGTTCTTATGCACCAGACCAAGATTATTTATGGTAATTATTTACAAAAGAGCTTACTTATCCATTTCGATGACGATGAAATACGTTGTCGGGGGCAAGATTCTAAACTACTTTTCTGCCGTCAAGTTACAGTTTTTGAAATATTTATAAAATACAATCATAAAATCGAAATGAATCATAAGAAAGACATAATATTAATAACTGACAAACGAGAATTGCGATTGATGCCAAATTTGGATTCGATTCTAGTAAATGTCTGGCGGAGGATCCGTATTGATTTTGAAACGTTTCTCATAAAAAATATGAATATTAGACACAAAACGTGATTTTTTAGTGCTATGATGTAGAAGGATGAAATATATGTAGTTCAATGAAAGTATCAAAAAGGGATTACTACAAAAAAGCGGTAGTTCGCGGCAGTTTGGAAAGCAAACAAATTGTAAGTTTCATTCAAATTATGTCGAAAACATGATAAGTCGAAACAAAATTAGGGGGAGGTTCTAGCTGTGACAGATGAACAAACGGGCATAGTGATATAATGAGGTTTTTTTAGCAAAGTATAGAACTCTAAAAATGAGATAACAGAGTGTTCGAAGAGTAAAAAAATGTGATTAACGCAAATCGAATAAGAGTAGTTCTACTGTATTAAATTGTATAATCTATGTTTATATTTTTAATTTTCCATTACGTGCTATTAATATACAACAGTATTGATTAATAGCGATGAAAATAACGACGAACACAGTAGTGTTTTATCGCAATCTTAATAAAGCAATATTATTAATATAAATCATGAATAATACAAAGTATATATATTATTAATATAAATAGGCATCGATGAGTATGATATTTTATAATAGAAATACCAAAACAATTAGAATTGATTGTCGAAAATGTCCAGCGAATAAAATATAATTGTATTTAATTCGATTTTGTTTGTAACAAAATTTCGACACTCATTTTAGATTTTTATTTTATTGCAATTATATTGACATTACTATTTTAAAATATGTTTTGAAATATGCACTCTAAAAACCAAGATTGCTTCCTTTTACTTAGCTGCCATTATATTTGAATCACTATGGGCTATGTTCTTTCAACTTCCGCGATCTTTTTTACTTCGCTCAGACCACACAGGTATGCTCTATGCCAGTAGTATAATACATGTTTCATAAAAAGTGCGTTTATTCCAATTTAAGAGCAAGCGGATCATTCTGTGCATCTCCATTTTAGCGAAACTTATACCGAGAGCCATTTGCTGCCGTAAGAGTTAGTTGATGATGATTACACAGTTGTGCCCCGCTGCCAGAAGCACCGCATTAAATTGATGATCGTAAGCTGGTAAGTTTAATGTAAGTATAGAGTTACTACAATACACCAAGAATTTTTCTTCTTACTTAGCCGTTAGAGTACCAGAGTCATTACGTCCATTGATTTCCCACATACAACAGCACTGCCGTGGAAAAAGAACGTCGTATGCAGCTGGAATTCCAAATTCCAAATTCCAAATTCCAAATTCCAATTCTGTCCAAATAAATTTTAGACAAATTTATCCGTTTTTCTTTCACTAGAAAAAACATTCCAAAAAATGAGAACCGACTTCGAATATTAATAACGCAAAAATACGCTAAATAGTACAAAATAAATTCGGTTTTATTTATACTTATTAAATCCGCCCGTTTACTAGGCGGCGCACTAATATTAAAAAGTCTCGGTCTAGTCTTAATGGTGTCATATTTCTCAGTTTGGAATCGTTTAATAACAGTGTCGTATTCCTTTTTTGAACCTCCTCCAAAATAGGAAATATTTAGTAAGACATTTAGTAAGTCTAAATCTGACGCAACTTATATTACACTTTTTAGCGTATTTACATGTTACTTATTTTCCAAGTCGATTAACATTTAGAACAATGTTTCTTATGCTTTTTAGTGCAAGATTTTATTTACAAAGTATTAAAAAAGTATACGCGGCAAATTAAGAACCTCTTTCTTTTCGAAGTTGGTTAAAAACTTTTGTCGTTTAGTTTCACGGTCGTAGGTATCGCTCTTACATCGGTCATTACGTAATTGAATAAACTTTGTAATAGTACAGTATTTATTCTTTCGTTTCCTTCAATATTACTTTCGAAAGCTTTTATAAGAAACACTTTGCTTATTTATGGGTTAAACAAGTCTGTGTCGGATAATCTGAATTTATACGGGTATCATTTAGCCGATTTTATAACGAGTGACCTCCCATTTTAAAGCTTGGGGGTAGATTTAAAAGGGGAGGGTAGAGGAAATACTAGGATTAACAGGAAAGCTTCATTACCGCCCACTTCCTACTTCCACAGACTCGAATCCCATTTCAGTGCATCTTGGAGTTTGCACATAAATATAACAAATCCCTCAAATTAACGATGAGGTAAGCTCATTGACTAATACCCTTATTTCCTAGGAGCTCCATTCGAATCCTATTTTCTCGTCCGTCCTTTGCCGCCCCAACCTTTAAAATGAGCTTATGCAATTATTAGTCTTAAAAGTCTCCCACAACAGAAATATTTTTTTATTTCTTTTTTACGAAAGCGTATACAAGAAAAAAAATAGTAAAAATCTCTGGTTAATTGTTGCTGTAATTTCTCGTCGCAACTGTATATATCTGTACAAATTACTTAATTGCGCTGGCGCCCATATAAATTACCAAAATTCAATCGAATAAATTGGCGAGCTACATTTTGTTTAGTTTCTGAGAAATCCTAAATAAGAATAAATATATAGAATTTCTAAGTAAGTCAAAAATGCTGCATAATTTTCCCCTTGTTAATAATTGAACGTTTAACGAAAATTTCAAGTTAGCACCACAAAGCCATGGGAGCCAAAGATCGACAATGTAAGATTAATAAACGTATTTCTCGAAAACTGTGATCTTTTTATGTAATCAAATATAAGTCTTTCATTAACCTCTCTTGCCGTACCATTTAGTTCGATGAAATCCGGGAAAAAAGGCCAGAGTGGTGCTCAAGAACAGCTGCAATACCCAATCCCCAAAATATCCAACAAAACAATGCAACAATGTTCGCTCAATCTTTGTTCCTCAAGTCTGACTCGTAATATTCATGTTTGGTACAATATTTTTATCACGAGTCAGACTCGTCAAAGTACGGCAAGGGGTTAAAAAGCTATAATGTAAAATTAAATGCAAAACTAAATTAGTAAGGGGCATTGGAATTATTATTAAACATTAAACTTTTATAAACTTTCAAGTCAAAAACACCATCTCCCAAACATCCAGCAGAATACTCTTGCGTGATTTTCTACTTATTTATAACCGAGCATCTAACGAAACTCTCGAAATAGTAGCCTGTGGAAGCATGAAAGTCAAAACTCAAGTTTAGAATTTGCATAATTTTAATGGGTTCGCGATCCAATTTCGAATTTTGCTTGGAGCGAAGTTTCTACAATCTCATTTTCATTTTGTAATTCATGGAGCTTACCATCGCGCGAACCAGCTCTGGTAGCGACGTCTTACCAATATTCCATTTTCCATTCAGCACTCTCTACCGACTGCAGCTCCGGTAGCGAAATATATGTATTGAAATTGCTTTTGTCCATTCAAAAAGCCGGCAATCGCTTTCGGCCGTTACAAAAAGCCAGCGAGCCATGCATATATCGGGCAAGTTTGAATTCGGTAACAGAGAGCTCGCTCCTACGTAAAGAAAGTCAGTAAAGACCCTTCGACGAATATTGCCATCTACAGCAAAAGTTTCGAAACTCTTTCTTGCTATTGAATACTTCTTGTATGAATGCGCTTTTCGAGGAAGCTTTTATGTTCGGTTGCATTCACCGTTCAATTACGTATTGGATCGTAGGAATATCTTGGTTTCTTTTTGTTCAGAATACCAAATTAAAAAATGATTTCGACATATTCCGCTCAAACAAGACGGAAGTAATATGGCGTAGTAAATAATAAAAGAAGAAACGACAGAACTTCCGCCCTAGGAACTGCTAGCAGACAAATGTTTGCTTAGATTCACTTATATTTCGTCAGTGAAAAGAGTCGCACGTGTAAATAAAATATACCAAACTATATTTGCAGAATACAATAGAATCGTGCAAATAATTCTTATGATTATTATGTTAATAATATATTATCAGAAGTTATAAAGGTGTTATTATTCAGTTCGTGGATAATGCAACACATTAGCTATTGTGCCTCATTAATATATAAAATTCAACACTTTTATTTTATTTGCAGATATGTGAAAGTCAAGTAAGTTTCTAGTAAGTGTAAAAATATTCGTATTCCTGTAATAATTCCTTTATATAATTCTAAAATAAGAATTAAATTGATCAAGCATTATACATCCGTTTCCATAAAGCCTTAAAGTCTGTGCTGAAAATTACGTTACCTATACATAAGTTTATCCATTTGTCATTCTTATTATAGTTAATTTAAGTTTCAACAAAGTTTCCAAACTCTTGCTCAGCCCTGTAAATGTATAGGGTATAAATCTTTGTCTCTCATGAATTTAAACAATCGATTCCGGAGGTCAAGATATTTGCATATATCGAACGCCAAAGGACTTTGCAAGGAATTTGCATCTCGTAACAAAATCAAACATTTTGCGATTGGGATACAAGCACTTATGCAAGAAGCAGATAGGTCAACAGCACTTTATGATTTTATATAAATCACAAATTCAGAGAATTGTAATAAACAATTAAAAATTATGATTTTGTGATTTTGTGTAAAATCACAAATACACAAAATTGTAATAAACAACTGAGATCTATTCTAATACAGCGAAATATTAGAATCACGAACTACTTTTTACTTTTAAAAAAAATCAAAATTCATAGAAACTATTTGTTAAGTACAGCAACAACCTACGAAGAAAAGCTCATGACACAATTAACATCCTTCTCGACCACGAGCTGCCAAACGTAGATCTCGAACGTTCTAGTGTTTGCACGCATTTTTAAACGCATTTCATGGGAAAGTTACCTTCTCTTTAATTAAATCGCGAGGCGTAGGAATACGGGGCATTAAGAATATCGATTGTGCATAAAAACGGAATTAAAATTACGAGAGCATCAATTTTATTTGACTTGATGAAACGATTGGCCGGTATTATACCTGGCGCGGTGACTTAAATATCTGCTGGATACAGCTGCTCTTATTCGAATAATCGGTATTGGACGTAGCGCCGGAGGCACGTTAGAGCAATTGTCTCGAGACGAGAGTCGGAGCGCGTGAGACATTTCTCCGCGAATGTGTCTGTAATACCTTGCCTTGAGAGGTATTGTCATGCACAACAATGAGAATAAGAATTCCTATTATCTCGCTTCTTTAATAAAATGATCTTATTCTTTAATTATTCCGCCACTTGTTAAGTCCGATTATCGTTGTTCCCGTCTACAATGCGATTCGAACAATGCGGTGGATTGTAGTACATCAATAACCAGATGAACAGAATAAGACATATAACTTATAACCTAATTATAAGTTTCTGTGTAGGAATGGCGAGAAATTAAATAAATAACATTTTAGCGAATGTCTGTATTCACAGATTTGGAAGAATAAAGGAGAGAAATAAATAAAAAGGAATTTTGGAAATCTCGAACTTGTGCAATGGCGCTGCCACCATAAATATAAATATAAAACTTTTGCTGGCTTTATTTTACAATTAGTAAAAAAGATACCAACGTGTACTATTCGCCTGACTCTAATTACTAACAACATGAAGGTGGGACTTTAGATAAACAAAGAAACAAAAATATAGTTTTAACCCTTGGACCTAAAGCGTTAGATGTAAGTTACGTTTCAAAGAATTATATAAAATTGAAATTAGGTATAGAATTATTAACAATTTGTCTATATTGTCTTACACTGGATACCTTTAATAATTGAAATTCCGATTCTCACAAATGTTTAAGAATTCGTCTATGATCGAACCTTTAAATCAAGAACACTTTGTGAGTAAGAGGCGAAGATTCACTAATGCATTATTGACAAAAACTGAAGTTATACAGTGTACACGTGTGTATGTTCCTTACATGAAGAATATAGAAAAGATGTAGATTAAAGGATTTTTTTTATAATCGACATTTCTAGAATGTTTGCCAAAATTAATTACGCAGCGTGAGAATTAAGCTTATTATTAATGGTCAGCTTTTTGCAACAATTTCCTTAGCAACAAAATATGTTTTGAGGTCAGTGCACTAATGAGTGCAAAATAAGAAAGTCCACCGCTTTCTTTTTTTTTCTAAATTATAGTGCCCTATTTCAATATTGGGTTTCTGTCAACTGTACAGAATTAGATTTACCATAATCAAAAAAGGGTTAATATTGACATTCCCATTGGAACAAACGCGCCAATTCCAAAAGTCGGCGCCCTGTTTTGTGAAATTAAATTTTCCAGATCCAATTCTAATTAATCGAACGCCGCACAATTAAAAGGCAGAACGTAACTCGCCACCTGGCGACCCAATTCCGTAGCCGGACTTCGTGCCAATTGCTTTTAATTAATTTTGGATAATTGCAATCTGTGTGTATCCGTGTGCTAATTAATGACGGCAAAGCTACGGTGACGATACGTTCTCGCACATTTAATATCAGTGTTTCGCTACCTGTAATTTCGACAGTTTGTTTCGGACGACCTTTCACGCAATGGAAGGTCGGGTTTTACCTTTAAAGCATCGTATATTCGGCGTTTTTACTTATAAAAGAAATCCGGCGAATTTTTCTCTCTTAACGCTTTCAATGCCAGCAGTTTTTCAACCCTCTGTCAAGTAGATGGGGTTAAATTTGTTGAATTTCATTTACCGATGAGCCAAACGGATTTTAGTAGGATTTTATTTTATTTTATTTTATTATTTTATGTTATTTTTATATTTTACTTTTGCCATTTCAACTGAACTGGGTTACCTTCGTACTGGGTCTATAACCTGCTCAATTTTATGTAGTGATGAGCCAAACAGCAAATCTGTTGTACCGTACATAATGCGAATAACAACTTTGTAATTTAAACAAGTAATATATTACTAACATGAAAAACTGAAACACCATTTACATGGTTCCATTGCAATTAGTAGATAATGCGTGAGGAAACTTATTAGACATGTCTAAATTTTGCACTGATGAAACAAAACTGAATCTAAGCAAGGATTTCTCTCCTTGCCATTTTTTTAAATTAATTCGTGCATATTCCCGGCTTGTGTGTGTGCCATAGTTCAAAATTATTTCTTAACATTAACTGCACCGACTGTTTATATATACATATACAGCTATGAACAAAAAATGCATAAAGCAACATTTGGATAATAATAAAGAAATTATAAATTTACATTTTTATTTTTAAGAAGAACGAAAGAATTAAGTACATCGCAGAATTGTAGTTTAAAACCTGTCAATTGACCGAGCGTTGATTAGTGTTAGTGTTAACATTTACGAAATTCTCAACAAAATTAACCGCGGGAGTTTATTTTAGAGACCACTTTTATTCGGACGATATATATATATATATACATATATATGTAGATGGATGATATTCAGAGTAATAGTAACCCCACACGGTGCGCGACAGTTCTGCGGCTATAGTTCACAGAGGGTTAAAGGGTTTGGTGCCTTCTGTATTTTCCACGGTGGAAAGCTTCTTATGTCAATTGGTGTAATTAGTAAATCAAACTACCTTGACAAATCGTATCAAATAGTTTGGCCATTTATTATTTGTTTAAGAATATTTTAAGAGTACTTTATTTATTCCCCTCTAAAATTGATGCTTTTTCGAGAACAGTTACAAAATGTAATTACGTAGCGTAGAAGTTCTTTAGGCTTGTAAATTATAACGCTAATATATGAACCAACCACGAGGTTTATACTATGCATTATAACTTATAACAAAGTTACAAGCTGAACATCTGCTGTTTTTTATTCATTCGCTGCTGATTTATTGATTGAAATATTATTATTATTAGAAGCGAATGTTTCACCATCAGCTTCAATGGATTGATGGAAACATATTTATTAAAGACGCATAAGACAATTCTTAATTGGAAACAGCTATTAACTTCATCGTAAATGATGAGATTTACAGTAAGCAATTTAACTTAATGGCATGGAAACTTATATTACACCACTATCTCTTCAGAATGCGAAATCATCCTTTAAGTTAATAAATGGCAATTCCTATCTTACTAACGTCGATTTATTGTGTCGATATTTAGTTCTTCTAAGATCCGCTAGCATACGATAAAGGTTAAGCTCCTGGAGCGCTGCAAACTATCCAACCTTCACCCGGTGAACCGGGGCTTGAACTACCAGTAATTGCTTTTGTTCTATGCAAAGCAACGAGGAATAGAGAAGGAAAAGAGAGAAAAAAACTAATCCAGAGTGAGAGTGCGTGTGCGTGTAACTTTCACGCTCTTTTTCCCAGTATCGCTCATTCCATCTTCTACGCTGTACCTTTCACGATAATGTATATGGTTAGATGGAATTTTTCAACAACTAAATTCCATTTGAAACGTGTGTGAGTTTCCCCAGAACTGGAAGTGTTAACAACGGCGTTAATTGATTTACAAAAAATTGCAAACCACGAAAACCACTAGGTTTTCATTACGACTGTTCTATATTTGCCAAGGAATTTTTCTGCGCCAATAACTTCGGTAATTAATTTCAAAAATTGCAGAGCCAGAACGCGGGCACACTTTCGTTATGATTGCTTTGTATTTGTCGAAGAGAAACACGAAACCTTCTGTGGAAAGGTGTGGCTATTTTGCGTGGTACGTAAAAGCGAACTGCGGGAGTTGGATATTCTCTGGGGAAACAGGAAACGTAAATTTCAAACTACAGAGTGTTTCATCAATGTTGTGCTTGATTATGCTCATTTTAATCACGATTCTCACTCGAGCGTGGGATAATTTCGACATCCACTGCTTGTTACCGAAGAATAAAAGGTAAACTTAAAGTATTCTTTAACTGAAGCCATAACCGAGCGCCATTCAAGCGGAATATTGCCGAACTTCGTGACCTATTTTCTCACAAACCAACGAAGCGGTATCAATGGAATTTTTATTGAACACTCTACTAATAGCGCAAAATAAATGTTTTATAAATTTTTTAGCAAGACATTTGCGCCTTGCTGAACACTCTAGAATCACCAAATCTGTTAAAATAACTGGTTAGTTCCTCAGCAAAAAGAATGTAAATTTTAGAAAAAATTCATTATAAAAATCAATATCAAATATACATCACCAACACACGTGTTAAAAAGAGACACAAGGACTGCAGCTTAGCCTTCAGCGCTTTCTCAAGAAACGCACAGTATTTTGTTTATATTTGATAACCACTGCTATCTCACTCTTTTCCTATTACCTGTTATTCACACAGAAACTTTGACGGAGTATGGTTTGTGTTTCTAAATAAGCAAGTTACAAATTAGTTTATACCTGATCATCGTTGTAATATGATTTTCTATTTCATATTCCTTCGAAGATTGTATTTACTAAAATATAAAGGTAGGGGATGCACATGCATAATGAAAAAGAAAATGGGACATAACTTATAAATCTTTCCTATATGACGTATACATATTTCACCGTTAGATTTGCTAAATAATGATGAAAAAGTTATGTTTTCCTTTGATATAATATTTTATCAATGACCAGTCATTTTGACTAGTCTGGTAGAAATAGGTATACATTAATTGTCTATAGTTCTAGTATTAATAAACCGAACAAAAACTGCCAAATAATCATCTTTCCTGTAATTGTTTTCAATGTGAACAATTTCGTTTACTGTTCTTCGAAGTCCTTCATTCAATATATTCAGTAACTTCATAGAATTTACCATAACATAAAGGCTTGAGATCAAATAATGCTTTCTGCTTTCAGAAATTAATAACACAGAAAAGGGTAACTCTGAATACATCTGTGGCTAGCTTTTTTAATAAGCTATACGTTAAAACTTTTTTGTCCGAAGCACTTTTTTACTACTTTCTATTATTATTATTATTATATTATGTTCTACTAGTGTATTTAGTTACACCACAGCTTTATCAACCGCTAAAAAGATTTAGTAAGCATCAATCTTTAATCAAATCAGATTTAATTTCAATATTTCTGGTAGCTCTTATTAATATTTATGTTTCTTTTTTTAAATATACGGAAATCAACATGAAGAAAGTAACTATTCTACTGTCCGAAAATTGCTTTATCCGAGGAGGCATGTCTCCCACTTCCAATTAGTTCGGATAATCGTGGTTCTACTGTATGAAATAACCCCTCAGAGTGTGGGCGAAAAAAGCGGGCATGGAGATGAGCATAAGTAGCGTTAACTGTTTATCGGATTTCATTTACCCGGATTTACAGAGATGCGGGATAAATACCAGGCAGATTAACGGGGCTTAATATTGAGGAGAGCTGAAAAACAAGTGGAGGAAAAAACTAGTACAATCCACACCAACGATATTCGCAATTACAGAAAATTGAAGGTACTCTCCAAGTTCCAATTTTAGTATTATTCGGTATTACTATATCGTATTACTTATTATTATTATAATATTATGTTATATGTTGTATTTAAAATCACTATCTATCTCGCGGTGGAATAGCTGAAAAATAGCTTCTTCGCCGTTGAAAAAAACCTATACTTTTATAACTGTTTTTGAGTTGAACAGACTGCCTTTTCGGTAAAAAATAAAATTTTAAAAATCTGCCAAGTACTAGCTTCGGGTATCTACGTTGTAGAAAAAATTGTTTCATCTGATTCTAATAAAAATTGACTGACCTACAACGGGTAACATAAATGGTAATTTGTAAAAAATAGGTGCATACATTCATGACAATAATTTTACAATTACGACTCATTGATTAATGAAATTAATTTATAATATAGTCCAAATTATGTACTTGTACATATGCTTTATAAGCTTAAAACAAACATTTGGTTTACATTTTTTCGAAATGTTAAAATTAACCTTCAATTTTGCTTTCAATTCCAAATTAAATTGAAAAATTCAAAACAGGAAAAGACTACATTAATGAACTTATAACTATGTGAACGATTATGTGGATGATTGTGTGTGTAAAACAAACTGCAAATTGCGCAAAATTTAACTAAAAATTTAAACATAGTGGATTATTGCAGAAACACTTTATTAAAATGTTCAAAATACTGCGTGTCTGTCTCACATGTAAAGCAAAGTGCAAATGCTTTATAAATGATGAAGTCTAGATGAAAAAAATATAGTTCAATTTGCTATTGAAATAATTTAAGAAAATTCAATCGAAATAATCTGAAAAAACTAAAAGAATTAGAAGTGCAATGAAAACTAAATTAATAAATGTAATAAGCCATGGAAGAAAAATCGGAAATAATATTTGAGGTCTGAGAATCTCCCGGGTGAGGGTGAAGGGGCCAAATATCGGAGCGTAGCGGATTACCGGTAGCGGAGGGGCGGAAGAAGTAATAAAATTGATCCCGCCAATAAGAGTGAAATATGGTGTGCGGCGCGGCGGCGAAAAGGGAAAAATAAAAAGATATCTGGAGCGCCGGGACACAAGCGCGCACATGCCGGAAGTTAGCCGGTGAACCGTAAGATTGAAGAGACCGCTGCTGTTATAGATGCCGGACGAAACCACCCTCCAGGAAAGAAAGTTACGCAATGCTACGAGATTTAGACCTCAAAGTAAACTACACCCTGCAATCGATAGTCCGAGAGAAATCTGATTTTACTACTCTGTTGAACTTTTTAATGCAGAAATTTTGGTTTGAAAAGTATAAATTAATCTTTTTCGACTATTCTTAAAATGTATCAACTTTAAAGGTGGTAAAATCTTGTAGCTTTGAATTAACTTTGCCATGACTGGACAACAGAGTTTTACTAAAATATATGTTACTAGCATGTATTGTAACAAACAACTCTGCATTTATAAATATTGCATTAGTTTAGCTTCGATTTTGTTCACTGATTCTTGTTTGAAAAATGTACCTGTAGTCTATTATTGCAGCATTAAAGTTAAGGCAGTATTAAGAGATTTCTATTCAAGAGAGAATTTACTTTACTTACTTGATAATTATAACTGTAAATCACTCGCATAATTGCCTATTTCTTCTAGATAATAACCCACTTTATCCGCTTTCTTAATGAGTGCATATACGATTTCCATTTGCGTTTTATGGTTTATGGTTTTAAACATAGGCGAACTATCGCTTAATCTTAAAAGAGCGTAATTAGTTCCTTGAACTTGAAAATGATTAAAAGTGTCAATCATACACGGGAAACCTTCTCTAATCTGTAACTTTTCTTGCATATTGTCAATCAAACAATTTTCTCCGAATTTTGTAAAAGTATAGACTCTCGCAGAGTCATCGAAAAGTATAATAAATGCAATGAATTTTGTGATAATCGTTTAACATTCTCGAATTATTCATATTGAAAAATCAGAACCAATTTTCCTTTAAGCATTTTAGTTTTTTCTATTTGAAAATTATTTGAGTACCAATTAAAGACAAAACAAATTCTGCAATATAGTTTTTTGTCCATTTTACATCCTACCAGCACACATATCGTAGAATAGAACTCCACAGTCAACATTGAATCACTATTTCGAGTTTGTTTACGCTTTTGCCGACGTACTTACGATCGAAAAAATCGACTACACTCAAATATCACAGTAGACACTGAAACCTAGTGCGCAACTTGACCGATTTTCAGAATTTTAGTTTTTAATGAAACGACAGCCTTTCAAACTTAAAAATAGCTCTTCACCCTTAAGAATAAATATGCTTTTATAGCTACTTTTGAGATTAAAAGGCTGCTACTTTATTAAAAGCGAACATTTAAAAACTACAAGTCCGGGTACCCGGGTACCCCCTTCAAACATGAATAACAAAAAATGACACCTTCACCCTTGATTCTCCAAAACTTTCTTACAAGTCCAACTTGAAATTCCTGGAACGAGCCACGTGAGGATCGTACTAAGGTCGCCCCTAACGACTACATTGAATTCAAGGCTCGAAATGCAGATGGAATAACGATGAAAGTTTAACAAAAGAACCAGCCAGCAATTCTGGCCGTAGAGATTAGCTTTGGTGGAGGGCCGTCGAGATTATCGAAATTCCGAAGAAATGAGGAAATGGGAACGGCGATGCCCAGCTGATCCCAGATAAGGAAAACGCTAAGAGGAAAGCGAACGAGTTCGCAAGGAAGTCCTAGCTGCGTACGCGAGGTGCATAAAATGGAGAAAATTTGAAGATTGGACCAACTTCATGACAACTGCGACGCAACAAGATGGAATTCGGGGAGGTTTTAATGGCTGAACTCGTTGAAATACTTCGGCGGAAACGATTCGTGTCAAGAATTTAGTGCTTTCGTCGCACTATACGTGTATACGTATATGTATAAATGCTAGCAGAATTACGCTCGCCCGGTTCGTTTTATATTCGGAAAGGTCGTTATATAATCCGAACGGACGAGAAGCCTATATCCTCGATATTATAACTTTTAAGACGGGATTTTCATTTTGATGGTTATGGCAGTATGCTATTAAACGACTTTCAGAGAAACAGTTGTGTATTAAAATTAAATTAAACATTAAATATGTTTTGTATCGATGCGGTTATCGCCTTAACTAGAATAAATGAAAAACAATTTCTTTTCATAAAGCGGTGGCAATTTAAAGTTAAATTTTATAAAAATGCAGCCAAAATGTAACTTCGAACTGCCACCGCTTTCTAAACAAAAAATTGTTTTTCTTTCGTTATAGTTTAGACGATAACGGCACCTATACAAAACAAAATGACGTGTTTTCAAATTTACAGATTATTTATTAGAAGCGAAATATCGCTTCAACCATAAAAAAAATATGTCTTGCGCTGCCGCCTAATCATGTGGCACACAAACCACATTTTTATGGAAAAAAATACAAACACTTTTTTTTTAATAAAGGAGAAAGTATCAACAATAAACATAAAGTATCATATTTAACGTATGATTTAAGTTTAGTGTATAGTTTTTTGTCTGAAAATCGTTTGAACAACAGAGTGACTTAACCAAGAAAATGACAATCCGCCCTTAAACAATTGCATCTGCATCGCGCTGTTGCCAATATTTCAGATTTTTAAACAAAAGATTTCCAAATTACAGAACCCTAACAGTTAAAACAATAAATTAAACGACATAAATTATTGATTACATCCTAAGGCGAAAAAGATGTTACAGTACTCTTACCTTGCGCGTTTTTACCTAAATAGGACAGAAATAGTTCACTCTAAGATGTTAACACTAACCGTACCAACGCATGCTCAACTGTCCGGTTTTCAACTGCGATTCTACGATGTACTTGTTTCTCTCGTTCTTGTTAAAAATGAAAATTTATAAGTCTTTTATTATTATCTAAATGTTACTTTATGTATTTGTTGTCGTATTAAATAAACAATTATAAGTAAACAGCCGATACGGTTAGTGTTAATAAGTTTCAGATAACAACCGACAATTTTAGTCATCATATTGCCCGGATATATGAAGTACTTCTATTTTACATTACTAAATTAGTTAATACCAATAGTTACAGTGGTGCAAATCTTGCCAAAATATCATATCTTGCGAAAGCAAGGTATTCTATTAATTTTATGTAAATCTTTCTCTAACAACGATCTAGTCACACATATCAGTAACGATCAATGTGTGAGTGTCCGAAGAGCACTATGTTTTAACGAGTTATAGTCGAAGCAATGGACATTGTAACTTCCTGTCCAACATAGCTGTCGTTTGCAATATGCCAGTTGACATTGATAAAGGAATCTCAATTTTATCACGTTAACTATGTAACTGATAATAAAAGTCAATGCGTCGTGAATTCAAAAGCTAATACTGTGCCGATCAATTGCTCCATCGACATTGACTATCGACGTAATCGGCCATGTTCAAACGTCATGTTTCATTACAATGACAATGTTAAATTCAATTACTGTCACTGTCACAGTTATCCAGCACTGAAAATTATTGAATACAACCACGACATTCATACATACATATATCTGAATGACCTTTCATTTTTACACTTCGATTTAAATTTCGATGCCGAATATTTATCCCGAAATTTTGTCGACCTTTTGGCAATTTATATCTTCCTTTCGCTTCTCTATCAATATAAAAAATATTCGTCCGCAAAATTCATATTATACCGTGGAGGGACAAAACTATTCGTACAGTTAGAACATGGAAATAAAAAGAACTGCAGTACTGCGGTAAAATTTGTTGTTATTGTACTTAATGCTGCTAAATTATGTTGCTGTGTAATGGCCATCAAATATATGTATGCCTTTATAAATTGCAGTTTATTTATTCTCACGTTCTTACTTACGAATAGTTTTCACCTTCGCTGTATGTGTCCGATAACAAAGAGAGTGTATATTTTTCCATTGTTAATGGTTGATCGATATCAATACCAATATTATTATTATTATATTGGTATAGATAATTATTTCATTCTAATCCAGAATACATACATGGCAGGCATAAAACTATTGTCAACTGTCAGTTGATTGAGGATAATTTTTTAAAAAGCTTTAGCCAAAGTATACTGGCGAAACGTTACCCATTTTAGTTGACTGTTTTTGCTCCTCGGTGTTCTCATTCGGCCAGAGCACCGGCAGGATTGAATTGTGAGGGTGGCAAAGAAAGGTAAAGAAAGATGAGTGGCGTTAGGAAGCATTCGAGACGTCCATTAGCTCGAGAGTAATGGGAATATCGGGGGCATCAATTGGATGGGAAAAGCATCGGTGAGGAGAGCGTGAGTTGAAAACGTAAGCGTCGACGAGTAAAGGATACATCCTGAGGGATCCTGATTTAGTCCCAATGGCGAGAAGCCTTTGAACTGGGTCGAACGCCACCGCCGTCGGCTGATGCGGGAAGCCATGCCGGAATGTCTGGAACAGAAAACCCATTTGTTTCAGTCCTCTTTTCTGCTTTGCTCGCGCGAAAACATATCCAGGTGCCATGAGGGCGCCGCGGATAAGACGTATCAAGCATAGAAGAGCTTTGTCTCCTTTTCATTGTCCCCCTCTGTCTTTTGCTCTATGACAACTGAAGCTCTTGTTGCCAGCCCTGCAACCCATATCCCATTTCGCCTCTACCAAGTTCCTAACCTTTTCAGGAGTGTCGCTAGTATCACGTAATACCTCTTACCTCTCACTACTCAGATAGCACTATGAAAGGAAAGCCAAATAGTAATGCTTGCTACCACTGGTAGTTGTTACAATACACCTATATGTAGATTCCAAAAATTGACATTTTTGCTAATAAAACATTTGAACCCATTTTTGTGTTGTTCAGCGTCTTGCTTTACTAAAATATTTGTTTATTTATCTACTGAGAGTAATGCTTCGATTGGAAATATTAGTCTATTTAGTGCCATATTTCTACAAATAAGAATTATTTATTTCAATTGGCTCTATGTGGAAAATCCTTATTAAAATTATAATTTCAAAGTGCAATGTGATTTTGGAAACCTGAGGTGCGATTTGGGACAGCATCTGTCTACGTCGCACCATTTAGAAGGAATGGAAAATCAATTATTTTAAAACTGATCATCATGTATTAAAAGCATAAAGAAACTCCATATGAAAGAGGAAGTACAGCCGTTTACTATGACGTGAAAAATACAGAGATATTATTCTCCACTTTTGAGTAATAAACCCTTATGTGAAAAAAAGAGCGATTTAAGCAACCCTGCCTTATATTTTACTCTGAAAATATTCACATTAACATTTCAGAAGCTCGAACTGAGTTATATGTTTTCGAATAATAATTTAGCATGACAAGTAAAGGAAGCCTTTCTCAAATTCATAGTTAAGATATCTCACAAGTAACTCCGAAAAATGGGACTAAAATCCAGATATTTTTTCTTACTTTTCTTCATTTATAATGTTTGGAGATCTACGTTTGGGAATTACAAGCAAATTGAATGGAAATGAACATTCTGAGAAATTGGGTAAAAAAGCTTTTTCTTATACGAAAGTTATGCAGGTCAATTGGTTAAAACTTAACTGAGAATCACAATAAGTTTGTTTCTGCTATGCGAAAAATATACTTCGAATTTTAATAATTAACAAACACAAGTATCGTTTTAACGTATTTCATACAATTACAAATTTAATAATTGTTTCCTTACATGCAATATTTTTTATGTATATTTATTAAAGTACATAGTTTAGACTAAGCAACCTGTAAACTACATTACGATATTCGCAATAACAGGCACTCTACAGCAATATATACAGCAATACAGTCATGGTTGTTGATAGGGTTCTCAACTTATCTTGTCAACCAATGAATCGATTCGCCTGAAATTTTAACTGGATCTTGTCAACAGGTTTGCTTACTTGACTAGAAGAGCTTTCGATACTCCTCTCAGTTTCTTTACATAGGACAAATAATGTTTAAATAGTACAAAATTTACAAAAGAAACACGATCGGCGAGTTAAAACAGAGTTATTTTTAGCTACCTTATAAGGCTATACCTTAGCCTTATCTATTTTTAAACAAAAATTTTAGTTCATCCCTACATACATAAATCTGTTAGCGTTTTCTGTATGTTTATTTGTTCCGACTTGGCATAAAAATTATTGAACCGATTTCTACGGAATTTGCACTGTTCGAAAGCAGAAGTTCCTGGGAGTAAACTGACATGCGTATTATAACGCTATGATATCAGAAAGCAGGAAATTGGCGACAAATAAAATGAAGACATTTTATCCCGTTGTTACAATCGTCGGGTGGCATCGAGCGGCATTCGCCTCAAACCCGCAAAGCGGACGAGTGAAACTCGTGCTAGTTTAAGATAAAGTTGGTAAAGCTAAAGTGCAAGCACCGCAAACCATGTTTGAACTAGCTTCACAGATGTTGTTCTACCCTGTTAGTTATTCTAAATATCGTAATGTGTTTTTCAGTATATTTTGTTCTAATTTTAATAGTTACTTTAGCAAGTATAAAAGGAGTTTTAAAAAAAACTGTGCTTGTATGAAATATCGTAAAGGCATAGATCTTGTTCGTTAACCCTTAACATTTGGAGTATACTTTTAGTATAACTTAAAATACTCCTTTTCGTAAAATTCCTCCGGGAGTGAATTTCGCTTCAATTAACTTGGAATTTTCAAGCATAGTTCTTTAACTCTTATAAACGAAGAAACCCCAAAACATCGATTTTCGGATCTGAGCCACGAGAATCCGCCCTTAAGGGATTCTGGGCGCACTGAAATTCGTTCTCATCTTTAGAAGTCTCTTCGGCTTTAATAAGAGCGGACTTCTTAGCAAATGATCCAGAATGGGGTGTCCCTTGATACCAACAACCCGCCAAGCTTTCTCAGGCGATCTCACGTACCATAAAAATAGAACTTTACAGCGGGTAAAGAAACCGAGCGGCTAAGTTCGCAGTATTTTTGCCTCGGACTTTCTTGTATCATTTTCTACTGGGCTAAAAGTCTCATGAAAACTCGTTTCATTCTTCGACCATTCTGACGTAAAATATCGCCGGCTGTTGAGACGTCAGTATTTTTCTAAATGTGTACGTGTATACACATACGATATATTAATTTACAAATTAATTCATAAATATATTAATACGCTGCTTTTGTAAATACTTTTCATTATCGATTACATAAATTTTGTAAAATTGTTGCTATTCTCACTGTCCAAAATAAGTCTTGCGTAAGGTGGCAATTTAGAATCTCAGTGGCAATATTAATTGCAATGTACAATGTTTATTTGCAATTACATTCGAATCAAATAAATTGTGATCTTGTTGTATCATTGTGATTGTTTTTATAAATCCCATTACTTTTGTAGATTGTGCCATTTGATATTTTTAGTTTTTTCCGAGTACACGCGATTATAAGTTTTTCTCATTTGTCGCTTGTTCCTATTCTTACGGAGACTATACTTCCGCAAAAATTTCCAAATACCTTATCACTATAAGATATTAGAAAGCCACACGATTATTTTATACCTTTAATTCATTGACATTTTTTTAATTCTTCTATATCTTTGGCCAAAACATTTTATTCTGAATAGTCTCTTCAACTACTTCAATTCGGAGTATCGTTTACAAGTCATTCTTTTGATTGTGAGAAACAATTATTGCAGTATTATTGTGTAATACTAAATGAAAATGTAAAAACTGTTTTTACAATTAAATCGTAATTATTTGCAACGAATAAAAAATTGTACCTTCCCTTACAATACAGAAAATCAAATCGGCAATCACTTTCTGCATTTTTATCAAAATATTGTTATACTTGAAACAAATGAATTAACCCTTTAATTGCGCTGTCATCGTCTATTGGCAATCTGCGTAGTAAACTGCTACCATCATCTATTGGCAATTTATGCTATAAATATGTTTCTGGTAACTGTACTTGCTTGTAACTTTATAGATGCTCTTTTATATTTGTGACAAACTGTAAATTTACCCGTTTTTGGAAAAGAGTGTCAAATTTTGAATGCTGGTGAGATCATGCTAGATTAACTTTTATAATACAACTTATCTTCTTATTTAATAAATCTATTAGCTTGTTGTATTTCATTATAATTTATAACAGTCTGGACTTAACAAATTATTGAACGTATCACAATAAATATTTAGTTACAATATTTTAATATTTTTAATCATTCATAAGCTCAATATTTTAACCTTGATATTTTGTAATAATAAAAAAGATTCTTATTTACATTACAATGTTTTTCAAATTAACTATAAACAACTTTCGAACCTAAAAGTTTTGCGCGTGGGAACAGCGAAATATCAGATTAATTGCGCAGTTAAAGGGTTAAAATTACAGGAAAATGTGTATACCCGTCATCGCTTGATTTGAACAACCCAAGCAAATAGGCATTTTCAAGAAAAAAATGCACCGTTAAAGGATCAGGAGACTCGGTAGAGTCTCACGCCAAGTAGTAGTTATATATTATATACAGCGCACGACTACCGAGGATACTTATCCCGAAGTATAGCGGTTGTCGTCTGTTATAAAACTTTCACCTCGATTTATGAAAAAGTTACAGCTCCAAAAATTTATTTCTGAATTTTGTATTTTTTCGTTGATTTTTCTGAATCCAATGAGCCAAGAATCAAGCGAATCGGTTCAGTCATTCAAGAGATATGGATTTCTCCTGCTTATTTCACTCGTGGAAAAGGCAAGGCGGATAAGAGCTTTATGTTTAGGCGATATTACTAAAAATGTGGCTTTCACTTTTCTCACACGAGATGGCAGCAATTGGAAATGCTGCGGGCTGCAGAAACAATATGGCTGTGTCATGTTTACGTTACCGACACATTGGTTAAGCCGGTTATGTGCATAAACATATAGAAAGTGCCATATAGTCTCAGCTGAAATCCAACCATTAAAAAGTGACGCTGTACTCGCTTCCACTCAGGGTGTTTGCATCAACAGTATCTTCTTTTTAAAGCAAGGTGTACCCTTACCTAGACAAAGTTTTCCCCCGTTTTCCACACGCTTCAACCCTCAGAAAATGGTTGCAACGAATAGATATACGGTCAGAAATATACGGGGCAGCATTAGGTATCATAAGAGAGAAGTATATTGAAGCCAGTAAGACAGAGAAAAGTTGATATGTATCATGACAGTCGACGACATGGTTGTAAGGAAATTGGTGAGATGGAATGGTACACAATATACAGGGTTTGTCACGTACGGTACAAGCGAAAAGGCCAATAAAATTAGAGCAACGGAAGCGATGGTTGCTATGCTTTTCATGGTTGTTTGCTTAAATGACAATTGGAAGATTCCAATTGCGTACCATTTCATCAATGGTTTAAGCGGGGAGAATCGGGGAAACATAGTAGAAGAGTGTTTGACCCTATTACATTCCACTGGCGTCGAAATTACTTCTTTAACCTTCGACGGGGCGTCGTCAAATTTAAAAATGGTAACGAGTTTGAGTGCCAAATTTGGCCCTGATAATTTTAAAATTCAATTTCCGCACCCCGTAAGAAAGGACGCCGCCTTTGTATTATTTGTTGCGTGCCACGCTATCGAATTAGTGAGAACCACTCTAGGGAACAAAAAAATACCGTGCGATGAAGATGCAAACACCATTGAGTGGGAGTACTTAAAACAATTAGTGCGATGTCAATATCGCTACGGCTTACATGCGGGAACGAAAGTTCAGCTGGGCAACGTCAGCAATGCAATGTAATTTTTACGATAGAAGATCGAAGCGCCTGAATTGAAAAATTCACTAGGCACCGAAATGTTTTGCGAGACAATGAACGACATCTTTGACCTTTAATTTGGCGCGAGGCGTTTGTAAAAAATAAAAAAAGGCCCCATAATGCACAATATTTAAAAACAAAAAATATTTAAAAGCACTGTAGTTCGACGGCAAATACATTTTACAATCCCAAAGAAAAATGCGATTTTACGAGCTAACGATATCTATGCTGAGTTCCATTGCAATCTTTGTAAAATACAATTCCCAACCAGAGTGGACTTTAAAGTATTTATTGGCGTACAAATTATCTCAAGATCGTCTTGAATAATTTTTTCGAGCATACGTGCTCGTGGCGGACAGAATAATAATCCAAGCACGGTGCAACTTCAAACCACTTTTAAGTGGTTGCTCCTATATGTATGTACAGGGTGAGTCACTTGCCTTTTAATCATCCCCTTCACACTCGAGTTCCAATTATTTCCATTATTGGTATAATTTGATATTATAAATAAATGTCAGTGCGTGGAAAAGACACGGTAAATACTCCTCTATATTAAAATTACTCAACTCCGTATAATTATATCATTTTCAGGGGCCTATATTCATCATTGGCGATTCAAAGGCAAGTGACTCACCCTGTACATGTGGGCGGCTTAAATGCAGGTAACTGTGTAATTCAAGACAGTACAAGCCTTTTACAAATAACAAGCAAGAAGAAAGAAGCCATAGAACCCGAACCAGTGGAGAAATTTGTAAATCAAATTAATTCGTATGTCGCATTTTCCGAACACAATTATTATATTCCAAACGGGTTCAAAGAAATTTCTTTCGATTATGCGAAAAACGTATTGGGATATGTTGCGGAGTTTGTCATAAAAAAAAGAAAGAAACATATTAAGTGCGAAAGCTGCAAAGCTTCAATAACAAGCCGCAAATCGTATTCCCACTTACAAGATATTAAAAACGGGGCAAACTTTATATCCGCATCACCGGATGTAATACATATAATGTATTATAGCGGAAAATGAAATACACGCAGCAAATGTTTTGGATGTGGCAGAAATTAAACAAATCCTAATAGAGAAAATAGTGTCGTAGTTGCCAGGGTGGATCTTAAATAATATTAAAAATTGCAAAAACCACGGAGGGAATATATCATTTAAAATTTTAAACACATTTTTCAATCTGCGTCTCCAACACGAGAGCACAACATTGTTTCCTGAGGAATTTCGATTTCGTTTGCGAAGTACTAAAGTAATTACATTTAAGAATCAATAATGTAAATTTATGTAGATTAATGTAAATAAAATGGTTTATGTAAGAATGTTGGTTTTCTATTTCTAGTCATGTTTATAAAATAAGTTTTTTAAGTTTATCGAACACAAGGCTATTACTTCAAATTTATTCGAGGGTTTTAATCTTTCATTCTGTATCCATCCGATGGCAAAAAACATTGTCTCTTAAATTTGCCAAATAGAAAATATTCATCTGACCGAGATGTAATTAATTGAAACCTAATAAATCTTCCAAGACTTCCATTCACAAGCCATCGCTTTACCACCTGTGCCACTTTAGCACTTGCATAACATTTTCTCATTTTTTATATTTGTATTGCGCGCAGGATGGTTCTGCCAATTTTGATCACTTAGATCTTGAATAGTAATAATTTTATCGGGTCTGGCAAATTTTTCGTTCGAATACTCAGCAGACACAGGTTTTGATATTGATAGATTCTAGAGACATTAATTTTTCATTCTCGATTCATATGATGAAAACAACATTCGTTTCTCTATTTTTCAAAATAGCGGATCGATATTACGCTGTCCAATAATTATGTAAAGAGTGAGTCACTTGCCTTTTAATCATCTTCTTCACACTAGAGTTCCAATTATTTCCATTATTGGTACAATTTGATATTATAATTAAATGTCAGTGCGTGGAAAAGACTCGGTAAATATACCTTCATATTAAAATTACTCAACACCGTATAATTATACCATTTTCAACGGCCTATATCCATCATTGGCAATTCAAAGGTAAGTGAATCACCCTGTACTCTGTACAACAGTCTCAATTTATCCCGGTTCGCACATCGACAAATTTTTGTTGGTTCGCTCAAGCCACCGGCGAGCTGTATTACGCCGTCGGAAAAGAAAGAGACGGGGGCCACCAATACTTCCGCCTTTTTCTTACGTAGCAGACACATTTTCAGGGGTTGTGCGCGGATTCATTTCTATGTCTGTGGTTATGTGACACTGTCCCATCTTGTTATTTTATTTCAGGTTGTCAAAAGTGTTAAGTACATAACTTACAAACCACTGTACTTGATAAACGAGTGATAATTACCAATAGTTAACATTGTTAATCGTGTAACATATGAAAGTTTTAAGCAGTAATTATAGTGGGACCGGTGAGAGAAAGCAGACGGTGAGGGATGGTAGCCAGGCGGACTCGGCCGGGATTTTACCCTCTCCAGTTACGTTTCAGGAGTTTCGTAGTCTGACTTCCCCTGACGCGCTTCGTTGTGTTGGGTCAGCGACGTACCCAAGTGTCAAGGGAAGTGGCAGTGACTGCGCTTGGGAGAGAGAAATCTTCTCCGCTTTCTCCCAGCGGCCTGACATAGCAATAATTAGCAATTATTTACAATTTAAGGGAATGCTTGCAATTAGTATTCAGTACTTCCTCAAACTAATTTCAGCACTTTAGGTTTGCACTCCGGCAGCTAGGCACTTAACTGTCAGGAATAACTCGTAATATGTTAAGCCACATCATTTACAGTTTCAATACATTTTAGCTATTCATAATCTCTCTTTAGCTAATCTGAATCATTGTTTGACCTAGTTTCACTTAATCAAGCGATATGCTGATACGCAGTCTAATTTAGTTGTATATTGACTGTCGCTTCACGCTTCAGCTAAAGAGCTAAAATGATATAAGTAAGCAATAATTACCAATCATATGTCATTTACGGATATACCAGCTATTGGTAATCAGTACTTGTTTACCAAATTTCATTACTTTAGATTGTGCGCTCCTCGAGCTACGCATTTGACAGTTAAGATACACCAAAGTTAGAGTGCGTATGATGGTGTAGCTTATCTGCAATTTAAATGCATTCTAGTTATTGCTAATCAGTAAACAGGTGCTGATTATTATCAATAGCTATCATGCTTTTAAGTTGCAACCGACTGCAGTTAAAATTTTAAATTATATTAGGCAACCTGCAACTCTCATACTGTTTGACTTTGGAATATTGAATTTGTCAAGTGCAAGCTATATCATGTAGGGAATCTATATTCTCACACTCTCACATTCGAAGCACTTGCTCTGATAATATTGCTAAAAAAACTTTTAAAAAATGTATATACGCGATGAACTGATAACCTTTATTTCGATGTCGGGTAAGAATGATCTTCTTGTCAATTATGTGTTATTGGACAATGCTCATGAAAACAGAGAATTCTCATGTAATTGGAAGGAAAACATTGTAAAAAAACACCACTACATCTTCTCGCCAATTATATGGTATTGGACAATGCTCGTGAAAGCGGAGAATATTCATGGAAGGAGAAAATTGTAAAACAAGGCCACTATATACATATAGTATATATAATTCAAATTGAAAGACTTACTAGGATTTACTCATATTGTACCAAAGTCAGTATTAGGTTTAAATTAGTTTCTCGTTGATTTATTATCTCACAATGAAGCGCGTACACGCCAAGTTTTTTTTATTGTTGATCGCCATTTTATTGTTAAGTCATTGTTAATTGCGAATGCGAGTTAAATTGATGTATCTTTGAATGAAAACATGGCTTTCCTGTATGATATCTATATCTTTTTTGGAGTTTTAATGAATATGAGACATATTTTTACATTTTAATGTTTTTGGAAGGTACTTCACTACACGAAAAAGTATAAAGCAAGCCGTAAATTTCGTGTGTGTCAGTGGCATGTTTCTTTGATCATTTATCTTACATTAGCCGTATCTTCTCTGCTTTGCTGGAGTGGTGGTCGCGTCTGACCTATTTCCTCGTACATTACTGACCGAACACAAAACGCGTTACATTCAGCTTAGTGCATTAAATAAAATATAATACATCAAAAAATATTTTCTAATAATATACTTTTATATTAACAATGTATCACAAAAGTAGCATACCAAAATCTTCTTGACTAAGAGTACAACACCCATGCTATTTAAAACATGGTAGATTCAGTGTATAGTGCGTACAAAAATATTATACTGAGCAAAATATTCGAAAACTAATACATATATTCCCAACTTTACCTCTTGATACTTCAATTAATAAAGTAAGTAATGCTTTTATTTGCCATTACAAAAATATATCCGTAATAGAAAGTAATTTTTCTTGTTTTTAACCAACATTGGCAAGGAGGTAAAGCCACATAGCAATTATCAAGATCAAAACTCTTACATTCTGTACAAAACGATATGGTCCATACAAATCCCGTAAACATATTTGCGCTTCCTCCGAAAAGCTGCAACATATTTAATATCACATCAAGATTCTATATAACTTATTTTAAGTGTTGCTGCAAAGTTGCGTCAATATATAGAATCGATACATTACTTTGTACATTATTTTATACTTCTTAGTGCATTTTGTAAACTGTATTAGTTTAACATTAGTTACGCATCGTTTCGTATTGCTAGCTTTTTTAGTGCAGCTAGAGTTTTTCTAAGTCGGTTCAACTTTTTATAAAAATATTTTTAATTGTAACACTACACAAATGATTTAATACATCCGAAAAACATTTTGTTAGAAGGAAACAGAAATAGCACGTTATAACGAATATATTTCGATCCTGATTGTATGTCGATATTCATTACTACCGGATAGATAATAGCTATTCTCACACATACAGTCTTCACGAACCTGGCACTGTGTGTATGCGAACTCACAATCAACTTATCCTAAATGGAATCGAAATATTGGTTTTACGCGATTAAGCAAGTGCGGAGCACATCGAGTTATTTGAGTGCTACTTTTATCGCAGGTTAATGCAAATACAGGCACGGAGCAGATTGAGAGTGATTGAAAGAGATTGATTGCGAGGAGAAGGAAAGAGAGAGAGAGGGAGAGAGAGGGAGAGGCCGCTGAATGACGGTACGGGTAAGAAAATTAAGCTCGGTCGCTCTCGGTGCCAGTATAACGTGAAAGGGCGGTATTATTGGAAACCGGTATGATTTAATTGGACACAAGAAACGACACGAAAATAACCCTAATCGAATTATCCTTTGCGCCCTGTCAAGAGACTCGAGGGACTGGAAGAGAATGACACTCCAATGAGTGTAACCATTAGATGACTGGTTCAAACGAGCCGCAATTACAAAAGAGGGGTGACCTTAGTCGGAGACACTCGGAGAACTAATGGGAAGCTGAGAATTTAAAGATACCTTTTAACCTTTAGTTGCGTAGTCATCTTTTCCCAAGTGTACTTGACAAGTGTTCATTTTGCAGGAAACCTACCATTTGAAACTCACGGAAAGAAAGGTCAAATTTCACGGTGTACGATTAAGGTTAGGTGTAATATTTAAAATGTGCACAGAAGTTTATTATCCAATTTGGATGAAAAATTGTGATTTTCGTACGCGTCCCACAGTGCAAATAGTATCAGGAGGCTCGGTAGAGTCACACGCCAAGTAGTTAGCTTATACATAGAGTCTCCTGATTAGCTATACATACAGTATACATACATATACCAGCGCGAGAGTCGAGGCAACTTATCCGGACGTGTAGCGGTTTTTGATCGGTATAAAACTTTTACCTCGATTTCCGAAAAAGGTACAGCTTGCGAGCATAACTTATGAATTGAACACAGCCTAATTAATTTTTCTGAATCCAATGAGCTGAACGTAAGGAAGTTGGTCCATGCGTTCAAGAGACATGAATTTGTAGATGGCAGTACAGGGTGATGTGCGGTAAACTTGAAATTGAATTGTTTGACATCATCGAATTGTTAGAAATACCGACATTTGCGTAATTATTTTGTTAGCCACGTAATATCACTTGTGTCGTGTATCGGTAAGCACTACACGGAGTGAATCGTGACAGATACCAACCGCCTATTAATTAATTGAGAAATGCAAACTCTCGAGGAAACGTTCCTTATGCACTCCAATGAAAGAATGTATAATCTTGAAATTGGTTTTCTCGAAACCAAACGTTGATTGTATCGAATTAACATTTTGAAATACTGCTTTTAGAATATAGTATAGTAATATGTATGTATTGTGGGATTGGATGACGATATAAGCCAAAATTTCGTGACAAACGGTTTTATTCTCTTAGGACACTCGGAAACACTCTGACTTCATTCTGACTCCGAAAGAACTCTGGAGCAATCTCTCCGCTCCTCGCCAGGAGCACATCTTATATTAGTACTCATACATACGTTACATTTGTACAGACACGCACACATGTCTCCTAACACTCGAACCCTTGCATCTCATAATTTACGTGGTTGACATTGTCCACGCGACAGGTCAGTTGTGCTACATCTACACCCTTTCCACAATCGCTCCTGCTCGAACACTCCGGTCATCGCATTCGTACCCCATTCCACTCGCTCGCCTAACGCTACCTACTTGACAGTTCAGCCATTCGACACTCTTTACGATCTCATGCACCCTTTCTACTTTCATACTCATCCCCACAGTCACTCCTGATCATCTTTCGCACTGCTTCTCATTCCACTCGCTCGTTTCTCACACCACTCTTCGTCACACTCTCCATCCATGCCTGTCGTCTCGATCTTTCTTCTCACACACATTGCCCAATCCGCTTACATTCCAAACATCCAAACATTGCCTTAAATTAATTCCCACAATATTGAAAGTCCTATCATTCACGTATAAAAGAAGTATTTAAACTTTTTTTTAGAGTTTATTTATTAACTTATAATATTAACTTATTTGTTAGAGATGTATTTGTAACGACGTTTGTATATTTCTTCGGACTTCATGTCATTTATTAATATTCGACAGCTGTCAAATGTACGTGAGACGTTTTTGGGACATTGGCGGACATCCCAAATATAACGCGAATATTTCTATTGGGCGTTTTAAACACGTTTTCTAAACGTCATTATGTTATCTGGGATGAGGCCTCATATTTCAGGTATATCGAAAAAGAGACATAAATGCCTTAATTTTGATTGTATAATAACTGTTCTACCCGGCTCCGCCTGGATGGCATTTCATGTGCCTGGCGTTGCTCGAACTCGTAACTGCTAATTGAACTTTGTATGTACAATATGTTTTGAGGAATTAAAATCTTTGTAGTTTGATTGATTATTTTAGTTACTGCACAAGGTTGCTCGGCCCTAAGTTAAGAGGAGGTGGTCTTTAGAGGTGGTTTAGAGGTGGTGTAGGAGACTTTACGGAACATACATAAATACATATTTTGACTTTTATAATATTAAGATTTTAAATAAGTTATGTATAAATTTTGTTCCGTCGTATAAAGAAACAATGGAATTACGGTGATGCATGATGGTATCATTATTTTACGGCGGTATTTCAGATTCTGTCAATTATTACCGAAAACAGGCAAAAATAGTTGTGAAGGGAGCTCCTTAATATTTTTTTTGAATTTGCGTTTTGTTTGTCCAATCATAATTTCGTATCGTGGGTTCGCTAAATGAATCAAAAAGTAAATATGAATATAAATGTCTTTCTTGAACAGTGTGTTTCTCGAAATCACGTAATTCCGATTACTTTAGTACAAGTAAGTAAGTACAGGTTAATCTTCGGAGTCGAGAGAAATCAGTACACCAACACAGTCGAATTCCTGAAAGAAACAGTACTATTTCACAAAATGTAATTGATATCGAAACCCAATAAACCGACAATTCTCGTGTATTTCTAAAAGTTATTTTGAAAACGATGTTAAGGATTTGAGAAAATGGGGTGAATCTACAATTTTCTACAATTGAAAAAATAATTGAAAAGCTTAGATAACCAGATTGACCTTTGACCCAACGATGCTCAATTTTCTAGACATAATTATTGTATTTCATATTTTATACATATTCAACAAAAACTACAATTTTCTTTTAAAAGTTATTACTACAATGCAATAAAACACTAAAATATAATATTTATTATGACCTTAGCCGCCCTTTACCGAGGAAAACTCGGTCTTCTATGTACAACACAGAAATAGAACACAAAACTGCAAATAGTACATGTAGCAGAAAAGCACTATAAAAGAAAATAAATGAAAACATATGCCTGTTCTGTATCACTAATAGCTCTGCAATTCACATGGCAGGAAGTGTCTGAGTAAAGGAAAGAAAAATTTGTATTGCAAATCTCATACTAATGTGGATGACGTCAGCAGAAGATTAATTCTGGCACGACTGGGCTTAAAAAGCTCCTTCTGAGTATCCTCTGGAATCGTTTAAATAGGTCATCTTTGACAATGGTGTGTGCATACATTACAAAGACAGGAGTAGCATTTTTACTGAGAACTCGTCTGCCCATTCGCTCCAACAAATCTCTGTGCATAAATTACGAGGTTACAGTTCATTTCCTCCGAGGATATGACGAGCACCTCGTAATGTTCTGCGCGCCCTCTCCAGCCATGAATGTAAAATGTTGTTTTTGTTGGATACGCGGAACAAAATAACCCGGCATTCCATTGTCAATGTAATTAGGACATCGATCGTCGACATTTTAAATGTAACTGCAAATAATTATTACTCTGGTTATTACTGCATATGTTATAATTATTAAGAACAACGAACATAAACTGTACACGAATTTATTATTATACTTCAGATTTAACTATGATTGTTGCATACATCCGATTATTAACAGTGATACATAACATTATGCGTGGGTATTTTAGAAGTACAAACACATTTTATAGACACTTTCGCGTATCGTATCTTAAAAACATTAAAAAAAAAACAAAAAAAATATAGCGGTCGAATTGAGTACCTCCTCCTTTTCGAAGTCGGTAAAAATGAACTTCGCAAAGATCGCCAAATATTGTCAATTAAGTAGAAACGAATTTATACACTTGCGTTGAGCTGTCTGTCGATCTATCCATATGCGAATTTTGATTTTCAAATTGTTTAGGTTTTGTCTATGTTGAGCTATATCAATGAGCTATGTTGTTACATAAATTCTGCCGATTATGTTTTGCATAAAATTTTGTCTTATTGATACGAATCTTCTTTCTTTCTGTTCGTTTATAAAACTGGGTTGATACATAAACATTATCAGTTATGTGCCCAACGCAATATAATACTCGAAATTTTGTTTTCATTTTATTTCGTTTTAAGAAAAATTTCGTTCCAAACATAGCCAACATTTGCAGCATTAACTTCCATGCCTGAGGCCACAAGAGGAGAGTTTTATCAGTTTCGAAAATAAAGAAAGGTTTGCGAAAATGCTTCATTTTCGTTTTAGTAAAATTTTACAATATTAACGTGAATATTCGCAGCATTTCGTTTATATTAAACAAATTTGTAATAAACTTATAATCCTGTTTTTATTTTTGAATTACAGTTTCTCCAAAAAAACATTGAGGTAATATTAAGAAATTATAAATTTACGTTTTTACTTTTAACAAAAACGAAAGAAACAGGTGCATCGTAGAATTGAAATTTAAAATCGGTCAGTTCACCGGGCGTTGGCACGGTTAGTGTTAATCAAAGTTCATTATTCAGGTAGCCTAAACCTGCGAGAGAAAGTAAATAGTCGAAGTTTAATGCTAACTGGGTTTAGTAGAGCAATAGCTTTAAACTAAATCGAGCCAGGTAGGTAAGTCATCGGCGTCAATCGGCTTGCGAGCTAAACTTTTAAGCTGCTTAGATTGATAGCTCCAGCTTCTGTATATGTATGTATGGCGGTCACTCTGATCATCGAATCACTTCCACTAACACAAAATCCCTGCGAAATCTGTTTAGCAGCCAATCAATATGAACGTTAAAATGTATCTCACATCCATTTATCGCTGTGCAAATTACCGATGAAAATATTTATCGCCCAAAAACTGGAATTGAAGGAATTGGACCAGCAACAATAATTATAAAAATATATTTATATTCGTCGAACAATCACTATAAGATACGCTTTTTGTACTTTGATTGAGAATTGTGTAGATAGAAATGATTAAAAATAATTTGTTAAACATGGGCAGTTCAAAAAGGATTATCAGACATTCATCTCCAAATGTCTAATTAATTGATTCTCCGACAAACGCGGTATACGAATAACTGGTGCAACAGAATAATTTTCTAATTTTGTTGAGCAGGTAATTGAATTTGGTCCAAAGATTATTATGGTTCAAAATGAATAGTACAATTTTAATTTTCAGTACTATAGAGTTTCATATAGAGTTTCAAAAATGTTTGTTTCAAGCTTATAAAGTATACGTACAAGTACATAATATTAGATATATTATAAATTAATTTCATTAATCAATCGGTCATAATTACAAAATTGTTGCCACGGATATATGGACGTTTTCGTTTCATTTTTCGCCTACTTAAAAATAAGTTTCTCACCCTCGAAAATAACTATACTTTTATAGCTATTTGTAAGTTGAAAAAACTGCAATTTCGTTAGAAATTAAAATTTTGAAAAGCTGCCCGGTTGCACGCCAGTTTCAAGTGTTTACTTTCTAGAAAGAATTGCTTCATCTGTTTCAGATAAAAATCGTCTGACCTGCAACCGGTACCGTAAATCGTGTACATACATATTGTAAAAGAAAGCGCCCATACATCCATAACAATAATCTTGTAATTATGACCAATAGATTAATGACATTGATGTATAATATGTCTTAAATCATATACTTGTACGTGTATTTTACAAGCATGAAACAAACATTTTATTTATATTTGTACAAAGTGCTAAAGTTAACCCTCAATTACTGCACACAGAGTGTAGAGTAAAGTTGCCTAAATCGCCCTACTTTTCACATTAAAGCTTATTACTCAGAAATGAAGTATCATATCTTCATATTATGTACGTCATAATAAACGAGTATCATTTCCCCTTCTTAAAAGTTACAACGAGGATCTTAGAAACAGTATGCCACGATGTTTGGTGGCAGTCATTATAGCAAAGGGAGACAACAGCAAGTACTAATTATTAATTATTAGAATTCATAATTGTCTGTAGTACGTGTGCAATAATGTATCCACTTATTTTCATCCCTGCACAATTGGCTGGTTTATTCATTAAACATACTTTACGTATACACCTGTGTAATTAATAGTCACAATTATTTACTAATAAATCTATGTAGCGTAGAGATACAAAAGAAATATAATGTAAGTTCACAAGAATAATATTATTCTGATTAAACTTGTATCATAACCATTTGTGCTAATTGTCCATTTACTTTTATCCCTAACTGTATGTTTAAATGCTATTCATACAATTCTTCCTAATAGTATGTATATGTTAAGGGCAGTGTGTTTAACGTGGGCATTTTGTAAAATGACCGGGCATTGTGTAGAATGCTCGTTCGAAAAGACATTGGGCAAAATGCCTGTAACAAGTTTCGATCAATCTATAAAATGTCCGGTAATTATACAGAATGCCTAGAAGGTGCTGGTCAATAGAAATTAAAAAATGTGTTGGTAATTATATAGAACATGGTATTCCTCACCGATTTCAATGCCGTCGCTTGGCTTTAGTTTTCGAGTTATACACAAAAATATGTTTCGTGTTTGGATTTTCTATGACCCAAATAGAGTAACCAGTGCGCATACCAAATAGTCAAACAATAAACTCAAATCTTAACGTAAATATATCTGTGGTCTTGTAACAGCATTCCAAATACCTGTAGAGACCTAATACAGATGTAACACAGACTTAAAACCCAGACCTAACCAACCACAGCACACAGAAAGTATTAATTACACCTTACTACGTGCGAATTCTGACCCACTGACTCGTCTCCTTACATGATTGGAGCGGCCTCTCTTCACGCCAGAGCATTCTTTTTTGCATCCCCTAGAGAGCTATACACAGAACCGCGTAATTTGATTTGTCATCATACTATGCTACCTTTGAATCTAAGTACATTTCTACATTTTTAAACCAAAATGCAATAAGTCTCGACCAATTGGAGTCTCAAGTTTTTATCTGATCAGATTTTTATCTAGTAGATAAAAGTCTTCCTTGCTGCTCGTCTTCCAGAAGATTGGAAATGATCCGCACAGTGGTGCATAAAAGTAATCGGAATAAGAACGAATATCTGTTCATGCTAGGACCGCTTTGATCTTTCCGCTCGGTTTTCAGTAGTTCTCACTTTGCAATTGTTTCGAGTTCGGGACGGGCGTTCGCAATAACTGGAATGTACCGATAAGGATTGGAAAGGAAGCAGGTGAACGGGGCTGTAGCATGAGACATGACGCGTGCTGATGAAGTGATACTCCAGTATTATATCCGGCCATCTGATACCATTTGATATCGGGCGGAGGCAAAAGTCGACAAACACGTTTACCGGAATGTTCAACTGGAGGAAATGTATTTTCCAATTGCGAAAGAGTTTATTGTTTAATTTGGCCATTTATTATCGCGTCTTTTTTAAGGAGGTGCATAGGGTAAGCCTGCCAAAATTGCACCTGGTCCTAAATCGCACCCCCTGCCTAAAAATTCACGTGTACCACTATCTGTTTTTTATCAGGTATTTTTTATTAAGGAGTAGTGCCTCCTTACTCTAGCGAGCAAGAAAATATATGAAATTTGACCATTTTTTATGACAATACAGTAAATGCAATACAACATCTGTTTAAAGGCATTCATTGTATATATTTTGAAGAATATTTAGAGTTTTTTTATTTAATTATTATTTTATTTAAAATGGCAGGGCTAGAATTCGGCAAATAGAAATAAAATTTGTTTTAAAATTTCTCGTAATTTTTTATCGGAAACAGAAATTTTATTTCTATTGTCCGCCATTCGATCAAAAAACAATATTTTTTAATTTCGCTACGTATTTCTCGAGCTAAGCTTATACAGAATTGAAAAATGTTTGTTTTATTGTTCGAGATCGAAAATTAGAAGAGAGACCTTTCCGGCCGCAGAACACAACACGGTTTCACTTGCCGAGTTCTAGCCCCGCCAGTTTATCGAAAATAATTACATGAAAAAACTAAATATTGTTCAAAGCATATAGTACAAATAAAACCCTTAAACAGAATTTGTATTGCATTTACTGTGTTGTCATAAAAAATGGTCAAAATTCATATATTTTCTTAGTGGCTAGAGTGGCATTACCCCTTAAGTAATTTGGAGTATAGCAGTGATATTTCAATTATCTTTGAACATTTGCCACAAAAACCAGAGTTATTATTAATGTTTACAGAAAAGTCGTCACACTAATGCTATTTTTTAACATATTTTCTAGTCAAATTGCAGAAAAGGTAAGGCATATAGTAATGTCAACAAAAATTGGTAATGACAATACTGTTGGATTTAGATCTACATATATGCAAAATCCTTATTAAAGTTATGATTTCTAATTGGAGGGTGATTTTGGCAATCTGGGGTGCGATTTAAGATACCAGTAGCCTAAATCGTACCGTTTAGAAGGTTTGCTGTATCAGTTATTGTCAAACAACTCACCATGTATTAAAATTATATAAAAATTGTATAAGAAGGCGAACCATTACCCATTTATTATAACGTAAAGAACATAAGGACATAATTATTCATTTCTGAGTAATAAGCCTTAATATGTGAAAAGTAGGGGGATTTAGGCAATCTTACCCTATTATCTTACATATAAATTGTCTTTGTTTCTGATGGCAGTTACACTGGGTGCAATTCTTGCATAGAGATTCTTCCACTCGATATGTAAGTGTCGCTTTTGCGTGGTCCCTTTGCGTTAAGTGGATAACTCCAAGTTGGTTCATATTCTAGCTACAATCACTCAAGGTTCCTCTTCACACCAAAATTTGCCTAAAGCTTTAACTCCATGTTAGCTTATACCCTTTATAGGCAAAGTAAGACCCATTAAGGGTGTTCTCACCTCTCACGCGTTCCCTCAGCGCAAAGGTTAGGTGCCGTTAACCTTCAAAGGACTGCATTTGCATAAGGTTTTGCCGGCTTTATTAAAGGTAACGAGAAGGGGGAACGCAAGTGGAAAGAATGGAGCAATAAATAAGAGAATGTAAATAAGATCAAATCTCGACGTTCTAAATTTAAAAAAAACATAAACAGCAAATGGTGGCAAATGCCAAATCGTCTTTGCATCCTGATCTTCAGGATATTCTAAAATATGGCCATTGACATTTTTATAATAATTATACTTTTAAATATTCATGCTAGTATTATACAGAGTCCGCCAAAAGCCCCGCAACGGTAAAATATTTAAAAAACAAAGAATTTTTTAAACAAAAGTTTCAGACAAAAGCTGTGCAGTTTTGAAAGATCTATTAAACGCGTATACTCGGCTAACCTTGCGCTGAGGTCAGTTTGAGGCGTGAAGGTCATTTCGGGGTCACCGTAATTTTCTTAAACGCAACCCTATATTTTTTGTCATACAAAGTTCCAGATGACATCGAGCGGTTTTCGAAATACTGGTTTGTAATGACCTATTTATGATGACTATTGTTTGAGTTTTCAAAGCTCACAACTCAGACAATTGTCATCATAAAGTGGTCATTAGCCAGTGTTCCGAAAACCCCTCGATGTCATCTTGAACTCTGTATGATAAAATATATAGGGTTGCGTTTAAGAAAATTACGATGACCTCGAAATGACCTTCGTCGCTCGGCCCAAGGTCAGCTGAGTATACGTGTTTAATAGGTCTTTCAAAACCTTTAGATATATCACCGTTGCGTGACTTTTGGCGGGCCCTGTATCTAGGTAATCTAACACACTATCCAACCACGTATCATTTTACATTCACTTCCTTAACTTAAGAAGTGTATCGCCATATCTTTGACGGCTCGTTCTCAGCTTCTATAGCATGTGAAGAGTTCAAACTTAGTGGCTTAAGTGAACTGAAATTTGTTAACTTATATTTTCGATTTTAGATGGTCCAGCTCGGAGCAGTAGTGATCTCGGCAAAATAATGTTAAAAAAAGGTGTTTCAGTAAATTAATTAGTAACACTTTCAGTTTTAATTATGCATGTGAATTGAGAAATTATTAAAATTCCGGAAAAGATGCCTCTCGAAATAAAGCGGAATATTCATCACACACTTAAAGTTTTTGAGAAAAAAATTTCAGAAAATCGATCTATTTTTAAGGCTTCTAGGTAGACATCTTAATTTAAAACACTCAAATTTTATTTTTCTGTAGATTGTAAATTACACCATGATTCGAATAAAAGAGTGTTTGCTGAGCACACTGCTTTGTTGAATAATTTGCCATCACACTATCCATTCCTTTTCCCTGAAAAAGAAAGAGCTGTCGTTTCTTCGTGGGGAATGCACGCTCTGCTTGCCGGCGTGCATATCTTGCAAGGAGAGTATTTCACTAACGATTTTTATTGTTCTCTTCCCAGTTCACTCGTCGCTTGGTACACACTTTGATCATTAGCTCCGTCTTTTTGAACTGGCGCACCGCCTGACCTTAATTCGCATCGGCGGCCATTTTTTGTCAGAGTCACGACTATTTGCAATGCTACTGGCATGTTTATTGGTTTCTTAGAATTCGGTTGGAAATGTTTGCTTCTGCTGTTCTTGTAACTTCGCAATCTTGACCAATTAATTCTTTTAGTCCTGGTACTTTCCTAAATTCTCAAAAATGTGAAGCGACTTTGACAATGATTTTACTCTTATTTATTTTGACAAAATATCATTCTTCTGGAAGACGGCGCAATTTTAATTGGAAAGAGTTTGTAGCGTTTGCAAATTTGGTATCAATCAATTATAATGTTGTATTAATTTTGCGCTGCCTCTGAAATATATGGAAAGCTTAGTAAGTATGAATGAGGGGAATTAATTTCCATTAATTTGTCATCTATTATTCAATTAGGTCAAACTTTAATATTGAAATCCTGTAAAGATTCCCAAGTACATCGTGAAGTTTTTTAAACGCCAATTAAATATATCACATTAATATATTAATCGAAGTTACTATCATTATATACTGTATTAAAGATTCATTGAAATATGTTAGTTCTGCGGTATGAAAGGGTTAGTCCATAATTTGAACAAACAATTAGTTTAACGGGTAATCCGTAATTTCACCAAATGATTAAATTGAAATCTAGTAACCGACAGTTGTGTATTTCATTTTATTACATTATATTATACACAATTTCGTTATTGGTATTCGGGCTCAAAGTGCGACCGTAAATATCCATCAATCGCGAGAGCGTCACCGTGCGTTGATACTGATAATGCGAAAAATTTGTTACTCGCGGATTCTCCCAATTTCTAAATTCTCTACCGCGACAGACATGCGTCAGGCAATTCATTTGAAATTTTCCTAAAAGCTCGTCGGCACCCCGAAATATTTTTCAAGTTACGTCGCATAAATTACGAATCCCATTTAAGGGAATATATGGCCCGAAAAATCTCGGCAAATTATTCAGGCGTAATTACGAACTGTCTAACTGCCGAGCTTTCGTTGCGTAATTAATTCATTGCGATGTTTTAATGGATAAATTCTATCAGTCCTTCATTTATCACTGCCGTCTTATCCTCGTAGAAGATTGATATTTGCTGCTTCGACTTGATATTTGCAATTGTTGAATGTATCGCAGGAGTGAAGAAATAATTTCACACTATTGCGTTCAAACAAAACAGGAGAATTACGATGTAATAAAAAAAATAGGAGAAGGATTTCCGTTTTAGAAACAGCATGGAGACAAATACTTGCTTGATTCACTTTCGTGTCATCTGTGTGACTACTTAAAAGTGTAAAATAAAATTATCAACAGATTAAATAATTTTTTAGATATTCATATTAATAATATATTATTTGTATAAACTAGAAAGATTTTATTGGCATTGTTTTATTGAAAACATTAAAGATTATCTAAAAATTCATAACTGTAGATAATACAAGTTGCATCATTAACTTTTGTATACGCTGATTGGTCAAAATTACGATAATAAAATTGTTTTGCATACATTTCACTGCATCTCGTTTGCTTCTCTTCAAATACGTTCAAGTTTCCAGGAGAAAATAGTGTCTATTTTTAGGTCGCAGTGCAGTCATTAACCGTATTAAAAGAGTTCCGTCATTAAGAAATTACTCCAACCTAGTAACCTATTGTCCGGTTCCTTTTTATTTCTCTTTAAATTAAGAATTCATTGAGAACGAACTCGCGGTGACTGAATCCTAAATTCGTGTTACATGCTAACTGAGGAATTTTATTTAACCCCTTGACAGTTTATAACACTTATATGTATGGACGGAAAAAAGTCGTGCCACTTTTGTGTTATGACACATAATGTATGTGGGCGTTTTAAGTAAAACATGTTTTTACGCTACCGATTTGATTGTTCTTGGATATCTTATGGCTTTTGACATCGCTGAATCCGAATCTGAAGTCAGGTTTTCAAAATTCAACATGGCGGATCCAACATGGTTGATACAAATTTGGAAAATAGTTAGGTTTCGATGTAAGTGGGTAAGCTTCCGTTTAAAAGTCAAAATAACGGATGAAAATCCCAAAGATAGTCAGATTTTGAAAAAAATTTGCATCTTTCGGTGTTTGACGTTGCAAATTTTGAATTCACGTCCTGACTCTAAGAATATGAAACTTGGGTCCATCATGACAAATCAATTTAGCAAACCATTTATAGCAAACTATTATCCACTAGAAAAAATGAAAAAAAAATTTAAATGGTTTCAAATTTTCGTTCTGAAAAATATTTTATATTCTTCCTTTATTGTTATTTTTTGAATTTTCAATCAAATATTAAAGTCGCCATTTTGAATTTCATAAATCTATTTCCAAATTCAGATTCAGCAACCTTAAAAACGTCAATACTGAAATTATCAAATAAATGTAATAAACTTTTTTTCTGACACAAAAATGGCATGAAAAGTTCATTTTTTCCACGTTGCGAAGGGGTTAATCATTATCTTCATTGAATCTTGCCAATTATAAGAGAAGATAGTATACTTTTTAATAAAAAAAGACTCATTCTTTTTGTTATTTTGAATTCCCGCATCACTTATATATTAGTAACAATAAGTTGCCAACCATGTACGTAGTATTTCACTATTAGTTTTATAACTGTTAGCGGGATTTGCATGAGGATAATAAGTGTCACATGAATGTTCTATTAATGAATATACATATATTGGTGATAATGATGTGCTTACATTGGTATAAATAATGGTATCATTACATTCATGTTTATTCGGCATGAGACTGCAATACCCGGTGCGTAACTGTAAGTGTCAGAAGTAACAAAATGACGTAGGAGCGCGCTTATAACGATCGACAGGTATCGATCGCTCCCGGTCCAATTCACATAGCGCGAATTATAACTCTCATATAACTATTAATTAATATTGTTCTATATTAATAACACACAAAATCAGATTAAAAATATAAACATAGATAACAAGATAAAATATTATATCATTTAGACAGGTTGCTCCAAAAGCAATTGTAAAATTTCGAAAAGAATGAATAGTCGAGCTATTGTCAAAAGATATCTGCAACAAAGATAAATGTTACAATTTATTATTCATTAAATTAAACTATTGTTAATGTGCACATGAAATGACAGCCGGGTGAAGCTAGGACAGCTGGTTGAATAAAATGACAAAGCCTGTACCATGAACAGCGGAGATGTATCGATTTATCAACGCTGAAGTGTTGCGAGTATTAATGCAGTTAGCTTAACAGTTTCAGTGCCAAAATTGATGCAGTTTTAGCTTCGTTAACAGTTTAGGGGAAATACTCATTTCCAAGCTATGTTTTTCCAATATTTCCAATATCTATGCTATTCTATTGCGAGTAACCATGAAATCGGATTACGGATGTCAAAAATATAGTTCGAGACAGCTACCCAATTGGCAAGTAGAATTTATTGACATGCCATTAATTTCCACCGCAAATCAAACGGAAGCTTGGAAAGCACAAATATCTGAATCAATGGCAGATGTTTTTTATGGCATTCATTTATCAAGCGGCTTGTGGCTTCATGATGAAGCTAAATATGGCAATAAAAAGAAATACTTTGTACGAATATAACTTTAAATTACAAGTGCGAAACAAAACTAGCATTGTAAAATGCTGAACTTATACAAGCATTTGATGTTTCTTTTGCAAGAATTCTCCAAAGGAGGCCTCATATGCATTTATAAAGCTTCTATAAATTAACCATTAATTATAAATTATATTATTTTTTATTTTATATTATATTTGTTATTTATTATTATTTATTTATTTATTTATATAATATATATATATTATTTATAAATTATAAGTTAATTTTCAGCATTTTAGCACGCTATTTGTTTTGTTAAATTTTTGAAATATTGTTAAATTCTTAAAACAAAATTGCAAAAAGTCACCCGGAACATGGGCGTCGCTCTGCAAGTTGTAATTCTATCCTATCTCTGCATAAATCTTCATTCCCGCTACGATCATCAACTTAATGTGGTGCTTCTGGCAACGGAATACAACCGCATAATCGTCATCTGCCGTTCGCAGTGGCAAATGGCCCTTGCAAGAAGTCTGACACAAATGAAGATGTACGGAGATATTTACTTGCCTTTAAATTTGAATAAACACTCTCCTATTCCACTTTTTACTAAGCATTTGTGTATATTTTATTGGCATACTAGGTAATTTTGTGGTCTGAGTGAAGTGAACAAGGTTACGAAGGTTAATAGATCAGAGGACAATTGATCCAGACCTCATGACCAAGAATGCTGTGTTGACTAAACAAATTATTTTTTACTTTTAGTGCATTCTACTAAAACCGTAAAACTTAAACAATTGGTTTTATTTTTCTTATTTGTATACTTTTTCATCTTTTTACACTTTTTAAAATCATCATTCCTATTTTCTCTTACACGCCAGGTCTTTCGGCACTGATCGTGCCACGCATATAATGTCTTATAAGCCGCGAGATTTCTTTTTAATGTTTACATTCTATTTGTTCATTTTATTTTGTTAACCACACTTAATACCGTAACTCAATTTGATTTCTACTCACTATAAGACCATTCATAGATACCTATGTATATTGCTACGGCTATCTGGCAATACAGAATGGTGGTAAAAATCCGGAAATGGGGACTAAAGATTGTCTCAAGATGAAACATTGGACTGTCACTATAACTACTTATGTATTGATTACAAGATTTGAACAAAGCAGAGGTATTAAATAAAAAGCTTGATAAAACCGAATAATAATAATAATAAAAAGGAAACAATTTTGGTTTTTAGGCATTCATAATTCACTATGAAGTCTTATAATTTCGGCGTATCCTTCCATCTGCCCTTTTGTTGCAGCTAGAATATTTCTCACACTAATTTTGGAATCTTTTTTTTTAAAGAATCTGAAACAACTTATAACGGTTATTGTAAAATAGTTTTGGAAAAAATTACCTAATGTTCCCGATCTCCCAAATTTTTGTCACAACCGTTTCAAAATTAATACAGCTTCTTACGTTCGGCATTCACAAAAATTCGTTCAAATTTCACGTCAATTGATCTCCCAGATTGCTTAAACAATTACAGTGGCTAAAACAGGATTGGCTCACCCAGTATGGTTTTTACGGTTAGATGGACGATGGCTTTACGGTTGGTGCTGTCGCGAGTTTGTTATTGCAAATATCGAAATGAAATTTATAAGATTGTTAATTTAAATTGTCCACTTTAATAAATCTAGAGTGAAATCTGAATAAAACGCTGTGTACGCCAGAGAAAAAGTGTCAAAGTTAGCCATATGTTAGTGGATCTACATACATATAAATTCGCTTTAAGGGGTACGACCACCTGGAGTGCAAAAATTGAGAGTTACTCAAAAATAGTTATAAAAGTATAGTAATTTCCAAGGGCGAAAAAGCTATTTTTGAGTTTAAAAGTCAGTCGTTTACTTAAAAATTAAAATTTTGAAGATCAGCCCGATAGCATACTAGTTTTAAGTGTCTACTTTCTACAAAACATTGTTTCATATATTTCGGTACAAAAATTCACTGGCTGGCAATGGATACCGTAAATCGTGATTTGCAAAGAAACGCCCGCATGTATATGTCCATGGCAATAATTTTGTAATTATGACCGATGAATTAATGAAATTAATGAAATTAATGAAATTAATTTATAATATACGTTAAATCATATACTTGCACATATATTTTGTAAAGTTAGGATAAATATACTGTTTATATTTTTTAAAAATCGGGAAGTTAACCCTTGACTTTTTTGTGCTGCGAGTGTATGTACCCCTTTAAAGGGATTCGGCCTGAGGCTTGTCAGTAGAAACGGACATCGGACTAACAGAACTCTGCCATTTGGCACTCTGTCATTCAAACGAACATAATGAAGGGGTGCGACATACACGGAAATCGGAATAAAGGGAGCAGTTCCGTGTGAATTCTGAAAGAGCACCATCAACCAGGAGGGATCAAAGACTCGGTGGGTCATTAGTGCACGGGAACCATACGGCCTTTCTCGCTGACTTTACGACCTCTGGCACTCAAGGCACCGGATAGTACAGACTGATCGACACGGAACTCCGTCTAGTAGAAACGCAGTAGACTTATCCCGATCATGTTATCCCCATTTTCTGCTATCCAAACATTCTGTTATATTACTTTTATGCTTTTCTTGAAACGCAAGAGAGGTGGTCAAATTCGTGGCGTATTAAAGTAGAGTTGTGTAGTTTGGAATGGAAAAACGCTGTAATTATTATTTAAATTGTACTGTTACATATAGTAGGTCGAACCTTGTCAAATTGAAAACTGAGACGAAACTTAAAGAATTAGTGTATTACCCCTACAAATAAAAGTTATTTATTTCATTTTAGTCCCACACTTATTAAAATTATCATTGGTTTTCGACTTTGACAACCCGAGGTGCGATTTAGGATACCAGTTGTATCAATTGTACCATTCCGCAGGTTTGCAAAAACTTACACAATAAATACATAAGAAAGAGGAAGTACCGCCATTTTTTATGACGTAGAAAATACAAAGATAATATTCTTCATTTCGGAGTAATAAATCCTGAAGTGAAAAGTAGGGCGAATTAAGCAACCCTTCCTTATTTATTGGATAAAAGAGGAGTGGACAGCAGTGATTCAAAGGCAACTGAATCGCCCAGTACATAATTAGCAAACTTCGCTTTTATCGGCAGAACGGTTAGAAGTTGAGCGAACCCATTTAAAGTTAAGCTCTTCGCTGACTTTGCCAATTGGAGATAGCGGAAACCGATCGTTCCATTAAGTATCCAACCAGTGCGTTACGGTCGGTTGAATTTCAGCGATCTCATTAACGACGTTGGCCCGGAGCCGATAGCACCCAGGCAATAAACACTACCCAGTTTTGATTGGAACCCTCTGCTCGTGTGACGTCGCCGGTGCGACCGACGACAAACCGGGGAAAAAGCGCCAGCCCAAGAATAAAAGAAACTGGAGGACGCAGGACTGCTCAACTCGTCCCAATTACCCAGTATTCTTCGTGCCTAGACATGTATAGGGTGTCTCATAAATGTCGTGAAACATTATAATCACTTTGCAGAGGATTAAACAGAGATGAAGATGACGATGTCGAAAATTCTCGTGTAGCCTTCAATCTCAAGTTATTCAATAACAGTTTTGGCAACAGCACAGCAACACTTGATGACGCACAACTATCTAAAAAAAATACTCTTAATACGGATTTTTTTAAAAGTCAAAAGTAAATTGTGACGGTTTGTCAAATTTAATTTATTAATCGATATTTTAAATTTAAAAAACTTCTTGGTTACAATTAAAATAGAACTCAATAATATTTCGTGCTTTTGCGTACTTGTTCGACCCGCATTTTGTGTGCATGTTAACAACGATTTAGTTTAAAGAATAAGAGATGATTACACGGTTCTTGCAAAAGAAAGCTCGAATAGAAATTTTAAAAATTGCTAACTTTATCTCCATCTAATTCTATGAAAAACATCTATGCTTTTTACGACATTTGTGAGACACCCAGTATATGCATTACTCGGAAAAAGGGTGCTGGCAGCGCCCGGTAGACGCAAATGGATGTTGTGTCTCCACCGCACATTCTCGGATTTCCAAAATGACTGTTATTTCCGAGCAATTTGTATTACAAATGGTACGCGAGTGCTGCGGCAATTTTATATTCCCAGTGTGCCGAGAGAAAAGAGACGACCGAATTCTAATGTAACGCCGTGTCTCTCTTGTTATTGTGTTTTTACTAGGCGTTTGTTATTATACAATTTGTATTTCTTTTCGGGAGAGTGTGTTAGATCGGTTTGGAAATTCAGGAGTTTCTTTATGAATATTTGCTAGAATGATATACAGAAATTTGAAAATAAATTTTCAAAAATGGTAGAAACATTCCATTATTTGTCATTCTTTTTCACTGAACATGCGAAATGTATAGTAAAAACAGAGAATTCAAATTTAATATCCAATTCTTAAATACTCTTCATTTGCGAGTATTGAAATAACGAAAAATAAATCTCTGTCTGTACAATTGTATATCTTCCAGAATAAAATATAATTAAATATACATTTTGTCCCGTATTGCTATAATAGTCTATATTGAATTACAAAGGAAAACAAGTCAAAAATAGTAAAAAAATGTGCATTTCGCAATTCAACTATATTTTGCCAACTACAACGCCAAAAAGTTAATTTTCTGTAGATGTTTAATATTATAATATACAAATACTTAAATACCAGTTCAACCAATTCTAAATTATCACTGTCACAGTTCACAAGTATGAAACCTAATTTAGAATACCGAAAAGATGATACAAAGTTGTATGTCGAAGTTACCGGGCCGTTGGTTGAAAAGTACGACACTCTTCAGCAATGTTTAAGGTGCAGAAATAATTTCCCGAAAGTGAACATAATTTCGACTTCTGGGAAAACTCACAATTTGTGAGTTACGAATTTAAATTCAATATCTTTTCTACTAAAATGTAGAAATTCTCCAATCTACAGCCACTTATATTATTTGGTTTTACAACATTATTTTCTAATTTGGTCGAGAAAAAAATCAGTTGTTTAAAAACATAATTAAAGCTCGCTTGGAATCATAAATCTAGAATAATGAAACGAAATATTAGCTTAAGCATGACTGTAAATAAAGGTCATCTTTTAAAAAATCAGGATTTCACTACTATTAATTCGATTGCGATGGGAAAAAATGCTCAATAATCAATCAGAAAATAAACGATGAAAAATGAAGGTGAACCAATTCAACATGGTAATTGCGATGTTGTTATACTACAGTATACGTTCGAATGCAACGTAGACGAGAAATACAGAAAAGATGAATATTAAACAATATCTTTTCCTTTAAAATCGATGCTTTCAAAATTGAGTCCAGAACAGGGGAAACTAATTACCCAGCATAAAGGGTTAACGAGAGGCGATCATTTCTAAAACCAGGATGTCACTGTTATTAATTCGTAGGTCGCGAAAATGCCGATACGTCTGAATAATATATGACGCCCGGAAAATGAAATTGGTCAGTTACGTTCGACTAGGAGCTTCGTTGAATGGGTAACCTCTCCCTCTCCCTCTCCCTCTCCCTCTCCCTCTCCCTCTCTCTCACCCGATGTGTCGCTGGTCGTGAAAACTGCCCTCGTTTCATTTTAGCTTAACACAGAGGGAAGTAGGTTAAAATACGGCGATACGAAACTTACGAGCGCCACCTGCCCTGCTCTATATCTGATTTCAAGCCACCCCGTTGTTGGTCGCCGGCGCTGACGGTCAATTTTCGACGCGCCTCATCCTCGACTGCAGGACTTTTCCACTAAGGTGCGCCACTCATTCCCCTGTTATGCCGTCCAGGTGCACTCAATCTATTTCTAATGATTATTATCTCAAAGGATGAAGATATACCGGATTCAAATATTGGCAGATAATAAACACATTCAATTTGAATATTGAGTCTTGAAAACAAATATATATATTTAATAGTAGCTGTCCTAGTCGGCTTCGCCCGAATAGTATTTTGTGGGACTGCTGTTGCTCGAACTTGTAAGGAGCTTTAGGTGAATAAGAGCTGGTTGTATTTTGAACAATATTTTTTAGGGAATTCAAATCTTTGGAGTTTCATTCCGCTTATTTTCCTCGCATGTTGCCTCATAAAGTTATTGAAAACAGATTATTTAAGCTACTACATAAAGTTGCTCCGTCCTAAGTTAAGAGGGGGTGGACTTTAGGAATGGCTGTTTTTTTATAAGGTATCGGAGATTACTCATGCCGAATTTGGTGCGAATACGTTGAATGGTATAGCAACTTTTGCGGATGTACATACAGTCGGGGACAAATAGTAGAAATTATTGTAACACAGGTTTACTTGAATAATATCATTATTATATACTTAATTTTTTGTATTTTCTATCCTTATGTTACATAAATTTGCAATCAGTTTTCGACTGCATTATATGCATAACCATTTGTGTTAATTGTCCATTTACTTTTATCCCTATCTGTATGTTTAAATGGTATTCGTACAGTTCTTCTTAATAGTATATATATAAAAGTCAAAATATGTATGTATGTATATTTTGCAAAGATTCCCGTACCGTTCAACGTCCCAAATTTCAGCATGAGTATTTTTCGGTACCTTAGAAAAAATACTATGACAGTCTCCACCTCTCCAAAATTCTCTAAAGCCCATCCCCTCTGTCATGGGACAACATGACGATTCAACACATACACGCATTTTTTATTACTCATACGATAAAGACCACATCCACACTGTCAACATGACCTCGTTTAAAACTGAACGTTTCATTAAATAAAACGTTCGCTTACAACTTTTTACTTTATGTTGTAGGAACTTGGATTACAAAAAGTCATTATATTTTAACGTCCTTTATATAACAGTCCTTTTACGAGTTCTCTTTCGTTCCAACTGCTTCTAGTTGACTTCCAATTAGGCCGCTTCGTGCGGCCATTTTTCTAAGTTCGCCAAGCATCTCTACGCCACTACACTGTCCCCCATACACACCAGCCTCCAAGATGGTGTGTTCCAGTCAGCATATTGCACCGTATATTATTACGTTGGATAACAAACTGTAAGAGAAAGGTATTTTTACATGGTTTTACTTAGCTTGATATCTGTGTAATCTTGATAAAATTTTTTGACCCATTATTAGCCCATTTTCTTGAGATTTTGCACATATATGTATGTAGTTGCGGTGACAATACAAAGTTTCATCAAATTTGAGTTGATTGCCTCCCTGACTTCCGGATTTTTACTCACCCCCATTCTATATTGCCAAACAACCCTAGTAATATGGGTATCAATAAAAAGGTTTTAGTAGGCTGAAATCAAATTGAGTTACCGTATATAGATGTTTAACAATACGAAATGGAAAAATATTATGCAAAGATTAAAAATGAATCACACGGCTTATACGATTTTAAATAAGTGTGACAGGATCAATGTAGAAAGTCCTAGTGAGTGTAAAAGAAAATACAAATTGTGATTTCAAAAAAAGTGTAAAAAGATGAGAAACTATAAAAATAAAAAAATAAGTCACACAGTTTTAGTAGAGTCACAGACCAGGTACAGAATAGACCGGATAAGCTGGGCATTCGAGTGGCCCCGGAGATGGGGTCCTAGCTTTTATTTTTCTCTGCAGTACCGTTTAACATACCATGATCAACCCTAGAAAAAATACAATGATGCTTCCCCCCCCCCCACCCCCCCCCAACCACCCCTGAAACTCACCTCATATTAACTTAGGGCCGAGCAATTTTGTGTAATAGCTTAAATAATCTGCTTTCAGTCATTTTATAGGAGAACAGCGAGGAAAATATACGCAGTCAAACTCCAAAGATTTCAATTCTTTAAAAAATATTGTACAAAGTACAACAAGCTCTTATTCACCTAAAACCCCCATACACGTCCGAGCAACGCCTAGTATATGAAATGCCACCTAGTGGAAGCCGGGACGAACAACTGGTAAAAGCATCTTTTTAAAAAATAGTTGCTTAGTTATTAGTTTACTGAAAAATGTAATGTCAGCTTCTTACAATGCACAAGTGGCTTTCCAATTCTTCTTCAAACCGCTTTTACACTTCCACTTCTCGTAATCGGGACTCTTACGGTAACTTAGTTGAGTTGGAGAAAGGGGGTTGGAAATTCGCCCCAGTGACAGCAGCTCTTTTTTATCTCCCTCGACGGTGCTTGATGAGATCTCGTTGATTCCACTCGTAAAATGTTCGTCGAATTTCTGGCTCCGATCGGAAATCACCCTATTTTCCCCCGAGGATACGTGTATCGAGAACGTTACAGCGCTCGACGCTTAGTTTGACACTGAATGGGAATCCATTGACATCATCCCAATACGCTCACACACAAAAGCGTATACATACGATTTTAAGGGAATTGTCACATTCTAAGTGTACTTTAATAAAAATTGCATAATATAATTGATTTTAATACTGTAATTTGTGTTTGGATTCGCGGGCCACTCCATCTTGATGCTCACTCGCCGAACATTGTCCTGGTCACGTTCTCCTATTATTTGGCTATCCTTTTCTTTTAATACGCCGTTAGGTCTTAAGCCTCACCAATTTTCGAACGCACATCTGCGTGGTTAATTATTCTCTATATTTCTTTTCGCCTTTTGTCCACTTTCTCCATTCTTCAATTTGATTGCACTACTATGTGACTCTGTCGCCCATCTGGCCTGCAAATGCTATTTTATTACTCGGCTTCGTTTACCCGGATTAGCGATTCGTTTTCTTCGAACTCCGCCATATTTCCGGCCAGGTATGTCCAGACGGCAAGCGGCTCACCTCTCCTCCCTGGCGCGCGAAAAACCCTTCCACCCCCTTCAAGGGTGCCGAAATCTCCGTGTCACTTCCTTCCATTTCTGTTTCCTGTTCCTCGCTCATTTCCTTCCCTCACTCCTCACTTTCGGCCAATCAGCGGTACGTTCCCACTTTTCTTCCCAATTCCAAAATCTATATATTTTGCGGCACTTAGTTTCTAAGTTAGAACTTATTATTGTGAGAGAGCGAACATCACTGGAAAGGAGCCTTATTCCGTCGAACACTTATTTTCGACGTCTTTAAAACGTATTCTCAGCTCTCCGTTACGAGTTCTCCTTGCTCAACATTAACAAGGAGAGAGCCATTTCCTCCCTTGTGAGCAAGTGGATTCGAGCACCTATTAGTACTCGCAAATTATCTGTACATACATTCCAATTCCAGTCATTAGCCATATAGGCTCTTGACCGCTGAATAAATAGTCTGTTTCACCACAAAACCATCACAAGAGTTTTTTCTGCGGCTTACAACCTCCGTCATCGAGGACCTCTTAACAATTTGTATCATTAAGAGTTGTTTGGCAAGCATTTCCGTCAATAAAAATGAGGGATTTAAACAGGACTATTTTGTACAGTGTAGTATGGATGGCTAAGGATGCATGTCCATGTTGTGTTGTCGTGGCAGTAACCCTGTATGGTGGACTTTTTTTGTAGGAAATGCATTATCGTGCAATTTTAATTCATTTGTTTCAAATATAAGAATATTTTGATAAACATACAAAAAGGTATTCGCCCATTTAATTGTTTCATTTTGAGAGAAGAAATATATTTATTATTTGTTATAATAATTACGATTTTCATAGCTAAAGGTAATTTATTTTTCCCCATGACAAGTAATATATACTCGCTCGTCATTACTATAATAGTGATCAGTTTGTTATGATGAGAATGCACGTCGAACACCATTAGAGGGTGAACGCTAAACGCACCATATGCCCGATGAAATGTCCGGTTTTAAAATTCGATTTAAAGTACAATATCATGTTTTTATTATTATCTACATCATATTATGTGCATTCTTTACGTATTAAATTGACAATCAACTATACCAAAATCGGAAAAATAGGACCGCTATTTCATAACCGGTTACTTGACCGTTTCCAATGAAAATGGCTATACAATGTACGGTATACGGTACGGTTACTGTTAATATAAAAAAATAAATAATTTTTTTTAAGTTACATGGTTTTAATAGAATGCAGGAAAAGTAAAAAATAATTTGTTTAGCTATCTTGACATTCTTGACAATATGTAACTAAGAAATTCGTGGAGCGCTCATAATTGTATTGGTTGGGTCTCGTTTATGGGCGCGTCACAATTTTTTAGTCACATACTGTTGTTATAATTAATGTCTCGTGGGAAGGAATTAGGTCCTTTAAATATTGTAAAGGCTCGAATCTCCAGGTTTAAACAAAACGTTTATTTTCTCAACTGAAAGATGTGCGTCCATCTTGTTTAATGGCTCGGGCAAGGAAGGACCGGTCACAAGGGCGCCCCCTTGCGACATGTCGGATACTCAATCCGCGCATGCTCTTTACAAACATTTTGTTCAGTGTATCTCAACACATACGATCAAGAATATTGTGATATCTAAACAAATTATTTTTTACTTTTTAGTGTACTCTACTAAAACCGTGTAACTTAAACCGTTTGTTTATGTGTTTTTATTCACATACTTTCGCATCCTCGATTTAATTTCTGCTCAGTTACACGTTTTTATAGATGCCCATGTTGCTAAGGTCGTCTAGCAATACAGAAGTCCTAGCAATACTTGCTAGGACTTTCTACATTGATCTTGTTACACTTTATTTAAAATCTTATAAACCGTGTGATTTATTTTTAATCTTTACATAATATTTTTTCATTTCATATCGTTAACCATCTACATACTGTAACTCAATTTGATTTCTGCTTACTAAAACCTTTTTATTGATACCCATATTAATACAGTTGTTTGGCAATACAGAATGGGGGTGAATAAAAATTCGGAAGTTAGGGGGGCAATCAACTCAAATTTGATGCAACTTTGTATTGCCACCGCAACTTCATATGAGTGCAAAATCTCAAGAAAATCGCCTCGGTAGGAGTGGGCCAAAACTTGGTTTCAAGATTTGATTAAGACAGAGCTACCAAGTTAAGTAATACCGTGTACAAATGGCAGTGACAGGTGCCATCCGGATCGGACAGACAAAAAGTTAGAGTCGAAAAGAGTACATTGCATAGTCTGGGTCAGACCGGTGTGCAGGCGGATCAAGTGACGTGCACCAATTGCGTCAGACAGAGCACACGGTTCTGTGACAATCAGGCGACGGTCAGCAGTGATCTTCAAATAAAGACATTACGAGCACTATAGTATGGTGATTCAGTAACACACCTATATTTATCATTCTTATTGGTCCCAATGACGCTAACCTATGATTAACACTAACTGTACCAGTTGTTTATAGGTATACACCTATTTCTACCATAAGCGGTCAAATGAATGATTATGGAATAATGGTTATATTTTTCAAATTCGGGTGTAGCTCATTATTCATTTCATGCGAAAACAAGCGCACAAAGTAACATCAGGAGACTCGGTAATATCTCGTGCCAAGTAGTTAGCTATTGTATACATACCAGCACGAGACCTGAGGCAACTTATCCAGAATCATAGCCTTAATTAGCCATTTCACCTCGATTTCCGAAAAAGTTACAACTCGCAGGCATAACTTATGAATTGAACATGACCTAATTAATTTTTCTGAATCCAATAAGCTACAGAGCAAAGAGATTGGTCCATGCGTTCAAGAGATATGAATTTCCTCCTGTTATTTTCTCAAGCGAAAACGGGTTCAGAAGAAGATTCAGAATAGAAATGTCCATCACATGTTTTCCACGCTCGATGGCAGAACGTGATAAAGCTGTGGGGTGATGTTAGAGAGAGAAGACAGATGTGAGATGGTGTTAGAGTTCTATTCTTTTATTCAATACAAAACAGAACTGCCAAACTTGTGAGGTGCACTGTTCAAGTACCACGAACGCGACAGACCTGAAGCTTTCCGAGCGAATACTGATTGTATTATCAATAGTTAGTGCATCTTTATGAAAATAATGAAACCACTTCCTACTCAAATTCTATCACTGATAAGCATTATCTTCTTATTCACTACAATTATAGACCACCAAAATTGCTAAGTGCATAGTCAGGATCCACTTAAACGAAAAAGCTATAATTTATTAAGCAAGTACTACTTCAGCTCTTCGTGCAAATGATTTCTGAACTACGAATCTTACAAGTTACCAGTATTTGCTCAGAAAACTTTGGATCTTTCAGTTTTGTAGTATTTGAATTATGTATCTGTACAGCAAGTTTGAAACCTGTCACCGAAGTGGTTCTTGAGTATGGGCTTAACAAATTTGACACTTTGCAACTGTGTCAAATAAGAGTATTAATAGAACTTCTTAAGTTTTAAGCCTAATTCTACGTTCATTGAGGGGCATACTAGTCGTTGAAAATCAGTATCTGCTCAGCAAATTTTAAGCCTGTCGCTTAAGTGGTTCTTGGCTACATATTTGACAAGTTGCACACTTGAACACGTCCACACGTCAAATACGAATTACCAATAGCTAGCATGCTCTTAAATTGCGTATAAATAAGTCCAATGCTTTATATGTTATATTAGACAGACAAGCTATATCCGCCTCCTATTCGTCACAATGTTGAAGTATTAAACTTATCAAGTGTGCAGCTCAGGAATCACTTAAGCCAAAGACCTGAAATGTATTGAGCAAATATTGATAGCTAATGGTTAGCATATCTCTAAGTTGTAGCAGTATCAGTATCGTCTCAGCAAACTTCGAGCCTGTCGCTTATTAAGTGGTTCTTGGCTATTCACTTGACTTTGACACTTTATAATTGTGTTGAATAAGAGGGCTAATAAAAAGACATGAAATACCCTCGAAAACATTAAAATGTAAAAAAAATGGAGTTGCGTCAATTATTTTCTTATACTAATACCTAATAAGCGTCATGATTTATAAATACAATAAATTGTCGTGTTGAAAATAGGTTTAGCTATTAAAGTCTTTTATTCCTGAAACTTTTTCAAAGATGCAGACACTCGAGAAAGCTTGCATGATCGAAGCATTTATTAAGTTGACTGGCGGAATTCATTGCTTTCGGCGAGTTTCAGCCTGCGTTCCGAGTAAAATTCTTCGATTCTTTTATCGCTCTTACCACTTCCCATTTCTCAACGACTCTGCACTCTGCTTCCTGTCTTTTTCCCTCTATTATCCTTTTCGTTTTACTCCCCTTTTGTTCTAATTATCGAGAGAGCAATTTTCATTCGCAACCCGCGACGTAGTTTTGCGTAATTTTAAAATTGTGCAGTTCGTTTCCGGCGACGGGGTTGCACATTATTTTAAAGACCTCAGGTGGTTGCCTCCCACGCAGTTCCAGGTTATTTTACTTTTGTCGCTACTTATATAATTTTAAAATTACTAGGGCTCTTTAATTACTGTATAATTATTTGCAACACCGACAATGAATGCGTTCAAGTTGGATGGTTCCAATGGCGTCATTGGAATGTAATTTCTTACAGATGGAATCCACGAACACTATGCACAGAGCACTGTGCACAAATATAACGCGAAGAATTTCATAATGATAAAAACAAACGAAAGTTGACGCTTTAAGCTAGCGGATCCTAAACGAGCTAAATTTCACCGCAATAAATAAGCATTAATATATTAGGAATTGTCATTTGTTAACTTGAAGGATGAAGCTGCTTGTCAAAGAAATAGTGGCGGAGTATAAGTTGTTTTATTGTAATTCTCCTAATTCACGAGGGTATTAAATCCTACTCTTTCCAATAGACAATGGTTAGGCAACCGTCATTGAAGCTGGTGGCGAAACATTTGCTTCTAATAATTGTAGGATATTAATAATGGGGAAGTGCTCGGTAGACAGAAAATAAGTTTATTAGATAAGAATGTCGACGCCTCGTTCACTCGCAAACGACTCCTCTCAAGCTCCGACGCAGTCTGCCCTTTGTCGTCCGTCCAAAATCTTCCGCGCCCACCGCGATGTTCAATACTTTTCGAAACATACATACGCACACGCTCTGCACATACGCTCTCTCTGTCTCTCCTGAGTCGCTTTCTCACTCTCCCTCCCTCTCACACTCATTGTCAGCCATTCTCACTCACTCATCCTTCTCGCTCGCTTCCTATTGAACATTTTGCTCCTACATTATAATAATATTTTTATTAGTTGCTAGAACTCATTTCTTATTATACTATTTACATTAATGATTGTACTCTCAGAATCTTTTAATATTCCGGATTTATATCGTATAACGGCCTTGGAAAACGTCCGGTTCCTTTGGCTGAGTTTCGTTGTATCAATAATTCTTCGAGTTGTCAGGGAGATGCGTTACAGATCAATAAAAAACAGCAGATGTCTAAACTTGCAACTTCGTTATAATGAATATATATCAGGGGACTTGGATATTATTGCGTTGCCGTCGGTAATTATTAGTCGGAAGGTGGGTTCGTGTGCCCGTGGAGTGCTGAAGCACTCTGCTTAAGCGGGAAGGTTAGAAACGAATAAAGCAAAGTTGGTTTTGTATGAAAAAGCAAAACTAGATATATTCTCGAAAGCACACGCGGCTTCTGTCCATGAACAAGAGTACGAAAACGAAAACAAAATCTAAACTGATGCCAGAACGATTTGAACAGAAACGGTTCTAAGACCGAGGAACGTCCCTGGTCGCTGATGGAAAACGCAATCGATTTGCTCCGTTGCAAAAACGAATCTCGTTTGAAGTAAAATTAAATCAGCTCGACTCGCAGGGCCTCCGCCTCCTTCTCCAAACGCGTGTTCAACAGCCAATCGAAGGTCTGCTTTGGCCTTGCTGGGCCCTACGTGACCTTGATTGGTGCTTTACTCGTATCCTAGCTTGTGCGCGCAGTGTTCTTCTTCTGGGCCCTACTGCTTCTCCTAGGTCTTTGCGCCTGGTCGATGCGCGTTCGCGATGGTAGGAGCGCAGTGCACGCAGACACCCCTTGCGGTAGAGTTTTCTTCAGGTAAAGCAAGAGACAAGAGTCGAAGAGAGAGAGAGAGAGAGGCCCAAGTGGACGCATCCGGCCGCGCCTCGGACTCTGTTTTATAGTTATTCCGGAGAAAGTTAAGCGGTGCCGATTTATTGGGCCCTTATGTTGACCAGCACATTCGAGGAACTTTACTTTAGCAAGAGGCTTAAGGGAAAAGCATGGCCTTTATGCTCGGGCTTAGCGAGTCGTTCCCATTAAGTCAAGAGATGACTTCCTCGGTCTTTTATCCTTTCCGATTGCTTTTCCAGGGACTCTTTTCGACGCCCTTTTCTCTACGCACTGCCTAACATCTGCGTGCCAGAACTCGCGAGCTTAATTCTATTCTTAATTGTTCGCGGGGGGAAACTCGCTTGTCAATAGCCTGTTCCGGCGTATTCTGACATACTCGTGTTGAACTATTTGATTCGAACTCCCACTTCAGTTCAATGATGGCGGATCGCGATTAGAGGCAACTTCGTGGTGAAATAGAGATGCGGATACGCAATAAACATATGTATAGTACGGTGTGCGACAGTCGAAGATATTTATCTCGAAGTGTAGCAGTTTTCATGTGCTATAAAACTTTCACCTCGATTTATGAAAACTTATAGCTCCAAGGATTTATTTCTGAATTTTGAGCTAAGAATCGAAGAATGAGCTAAGAATCGAGCGAATATGAGATATTTCTGGGGGGAATCTATCTATATCTGGTAAATATCCAAAAGTGCTCCTTCTGTGAAAAAGAAGAAATTTTGTATTTTTATTGCATGAAATGCATTATCACCAATAAAGAGAGTTACTCACATTGGGGGAAGACCATAAAACACCATAGGAATAACACCGCATGAAATTCATATAAAAATTGTTTATGATGTATGATATAAAGGACATGCGTTATTTTTCATCAAACAGATTTATTCGCATTAGGGGAATACCCCATAAAACCCCATGAAGTGAAATTTGAATATAACGTTTGTGATCCGATAATGAATTTTCATCATTTGTCTGGTGTATATATATTAATACTATACATACATAGAGTGTCGAACAAAGAGGCGCATAGTATAATAAGAATATATGTATATACAAATGTACTGTGCGTGGATGCCGAGAACACCTTAGCATTATATTCCGAGTTTATCCCGCTCAGTTTCTCGCTCAGATGGATATCGGCTAAGTGACAGTGAGGTGCGACGGTTGTAATATCAATACGCGGCAGAGTATTATTTTAATCGAAAATGCCGAAAAATGTATTGAATTTCTGAGATTTCATGGTGCAATCTGGAGTGCACTGAAATGTACGACTTGTGACCCGGGATTCTACGTTTTCGAAAAAGAAACTGACATGGAGATGTCAGCGTGTGCAAAATATTAAAAGAGGCCATAAAGTTGTGCGTGTTAAATGTAGTTTTTCTCAATCGTGGCGAACAAACACTTGGTTTCAAAATGCACACCTATCTGTTGGCAGTTGCTGCGCATTTATTGCCCAATATTTATTGCTGAATCCACCTCATAAAAACTATCTGATGACTGAATTCGACATGGGTGGCTACACAGTTAGCGATTGGAGTATTTTCATACGCGAAACCCTTGAGTTCTGGGCAATATCTTATCAATCCACACAAATAGGTGGTCCGGGTAAAACCGTGGAGATAGACGAATCCAAATTCGGCAAACGTAAATACCACAAAGGCCGAATAATAGATGGCCGTTGGATATTTGGAGGGGTTAGAGAGAGATTCGAAACGTGTTTTCGTTGAAGTTGTGCCGAATAGATTTGCAGAAATATTGTTGGCAGTTATAAAAAGGAAAATAATACCTGGGACAACCATTATATCAGATTGTTGGAGGGCGTACGACTGTTTAAATAAAGAGGGTGATATTATGATAAACATTGGCAAATAGAACAACCCCAACACATAGCAATTTTCTTCCATTTCTCAGAAGGAGCACTTCTGGATATTTACCCTATATCTTTCTTAGAAAATGAAATCAAGATGCAATTTTCTGGGAGAATCACATTGCTACTTGGCGCATTTTTTACATTTTAATATATGTATGTATAAACCTTGCAGTTGGTTCATAAGCCTTATGCTTGATTTACAAGTCTAAACAGCTATATTAACCGATGCTCTTAATCATTGTTTGTCTGTTAGTTGTAAGTTAGCAGTGTTAAAAAATAACATAAAATCTGAACTTATTTATAACTAACTGACTTTGACCGACCACTTAAGTAAGTGCTGTTTATTTTCAAATTAATACTATTATGTAGTGGAGAAAAATATACAAAGCTATATAAATATAGGCATAACGTGAAATTACATGTACAAAGTTACTTAAAAAGATGCATATTTAAACTTTATAAATGTTTATAATATCGAGGTTCAGTGTCAAAACAATAACCTTCATCATTTTTTTCGCAATTAAAGGAATTTTCCACCTATAATCGTAGATGGGAAATATTTTAAATCCTGTTCTGATGTGGCAAGGATATTTTTCGAACCTAACCCCAAATTCTTTCCATCTCTATCTAACCTACCTTTTCATTAATTTCGAGATTCACTAGCAACCCAAAGTATTTCTCAATAGTACTTTCACTTATTGCTTTACCTTTTTCGCTTTGCTCCTCTCTTCCAATTTCTATGAAAATCACTAAGACTTCCTTTCGCTTGCCACGTTCCGCATTTAACATCATATCTCATCAAATTGCTTTTTCGAACCTAACCATACTAGAATATTATTCCATGATCAAAATAATCAAGTGTTAGTTTCAAATACTTTTGAGATGAATTGTTCTTGTGAATGAATTGTTGAGTGTACTGAGAAATAAGTCATAATACAATTTCAATTATATTGAATGCGTGTTACATGTATGCAATCTGCAAAATAAGAAGAGCACATTATTCGATGATCAAAATGATGAAATGTTGGTTTCAAGTATAGGATTTTTGCTACAAAAAGTTCTAATACTAAGGAATAATTCATAATAGGATTTAAATTATATTCGAAGCAATTTACTGCAGAATAGCGAAAGTAAAGATTTTTTCCCCTAAGGAAAAAAAATAAGCATCTTAACTCGATCTTTTAACCTTAATCTTCTTCCTTAACTTTCTTTTCCGTCGGGATTGGTTCGAGAGCTCTGTCGTAATTTGGGACATACAATCAGCCATGCAGGACCGTCAAATTTCATTTTACCTATTCTGGAGCCAAAAGGAACGTAATCAAAGAATATTAAAGGAAAATGAGTATCAGCCTGGGAAGATGCTTCAACGAATGATGGAACTTTGGTATTCAGGTCGCGCACTGCGGAAATATCATAACTTCGTGACATCAAACTAATTTACCCATCCGTTACTAGTACCCAGTTTGACATGTGCAATCAATTTTTCAAGTATAATCAGTTTTGCCAATTCAAAAAAGAACAAATTAAATTAAAAGATAGTTTCGATTATTTAAGGAGCAAAATATTATTTTTCATACTTTTTCTGTTATTACTAAAATATAACAAAAGGGACACTGTGAACTATAAAGTTAAGTCTCTGACACCGTAGTTAATTTACATGGTGATATAAAGCGACTCCACGATACAATAAACAAAATAGTATTCATCTTACTTATTGTACAACCCATTTATTAAATATAGCGCACGAAAGACGATAGGTTCAGCATTTCGATGCAAACTATACGAACCTATTGTTGGCTTACGAGGACGCAACAAGAGCCTTTTGTCAAAACAAGAAACAAAACATTTTTATTGTTACTTTCTACCTTGGATGATGTTTCAAAGTATGCGGCACCTGACTTCGCTCATATTTAACACCGCTCCTGGCTTTCAAATTAAAATACTAGCCCCACCAGCGAACTTCAAATTGATGCAAGGCATTAATCATCACACTGCGAAAGCTAAGTCTTCCAGCTCTCATCCCAAGCTGTCTGGAATGGCTGAATAATTTATTGCCTACAGCCCCAATTCATAAAGAATCCTGCAATTCTTCTTCGCCTGGTGAGCTCGTGAATATGTATGTGTATTAGTGTAGTGTTGGCAACAGTTCCTGCATCGTCGCCAAATGTGACAAACGGAATTCTCGGTTCACATACTATATGTATTGTTTTTTTTTCGTCATTTATTCAACGCGAGGCATCGCGTTACATTAGGTTGCATGTACACACCTGTGTATGTATAGACACGATACATGTTGTTTACCTATATGTATGTCACAGTAGAACTGGTGAAATCGGTGTCACTTGTGTGTTCGTACACACGCCCATCCTCATATTGATGCCAGAAATAAGTCGAACAAGAGAATAGAATTTTCTTTAATTTTATTATGCCTGAATAATGGTTTAGCTTTCGTTTTTAACTAATATCCATTTATATTTTTGGTAAATTTGATAGTAATTAAATCAAAACATTTCTTGCTCCACGTTATTTATTATAACTTTTGGGCAGGATTTCCATTTACAATTTGCAATAAATAATTTTTGCATGGGATTCTTGTTTAAAGGAAAATACTTTTTGTGAGAAACAACAAGTTTATGGGACGTCGAGCAAAACAAGTTGACGATTTTTGCATTTTAATCACTTTTTTGGGAGATATTGAATGAGTACGAATAGACATTCCTTCGAATTCATTAGATTACAGAAAATGTTATACAGACCAGTATTTCTTCTCGTATTATGGTACTTTAAACATTCTCCTCTAATATGTTTTATTGTGCGTACGCAGTTACATTGCTCGCATCTAGGACAATTAAGTCTTTCTCAATGGCTTAGTATGCAGGAGTGAGTTAATTTTGTATAAGCCATTCTAATTCGACAATAGTTAGATCCCTATTCCATCTTTTATCACGTATGATTATTTTTGTAGATTGATTATTGCACAAATGACTCATGTTAACAATTAATTAATTCATCACCGTTATAAATCTTACATTATAGATATAACGCAGCGTGGTTATTTATAACCTACAGTGGCGAGCATATGTATATGTATGTATAAATATAATTACATGGAATTGAACAGAAACAATTTTTATTTCTAAATTTCAGATATATTTTTACATAGAATTATATAATTCAACATATTCTGTAAATACTGCTAACAGTGTTGTGAATATATTTGTCCACAACATACTCATATTAATTTGGAAATAAATAAATCTTATTAGAAAGTTAATGTAGAAATAATGGCAATGAAAGGAGAAATAATGCCAACTTACAACTAATAAGCAAAACATTAAAATTTATAGAACTTTCATTTCGAAATATTAGCAAACGGAGTTCTTAAACCATTATAGCTTGAATTGGGTTACTAAATATACTGGAATAGAAAATGTCGACTTGTATTTGTCTGGATGCACAGACTACAGAGTTTACCAGTTAGTCACGACACGTATGAATGATTGACAGTTAGATTGCTGAAAATTACACATTTTGTTTGGCGATGATTGGTGCGACGTGTATGAGGCGTTGTGAAAGAAGCACCAGCGAATCGTCGGGTGCCAACCATATGTATATGTATAATCGATGATGATTGCTAGCCATTATAGCAAGCAATTTTCATGAAGCGGACTATAGCACAGTGTCGCAAGATGTTTCTCTAATAGAACACGTACAATACCTAGAGCGAGTTAAAAAAAAGTACATCCGGGTCCTCTCGAACTATTTTTCTTTAACAAGAAAATTTTCTTCCTGAGACACGAAACCAATGGAAACAGCGGTTTGGCCTCCATACATTTTTTGTTATATTTTTCAACTCCTAATTCCCATAACCGTGTTATTAAATAAAATCCCAATTCAAACTTTCACTTATTAAAAATTGGTCGATGAAATTGACCTTTCCGTCGATTTCGTATTATTACCCTGAACAACAATAACAACGGTACCCAAATTTGTACTGCAGTTACATGAAAACAAGTTTTATGTATGAAAAGCACTACTGGAAAATTGCACATGCAATTTTATAATGGTATAACGAGTCTGTAATATCTGATGCACGCTGCACAATGGAATGTTAGTCAATTTCATTTATTCTTTTTTATGTGCCACAGTTTCTTTAAAAAAAGAAACATAATTTACATTTCTAGCTCGGTGCTGTGAGACTTCCATTTATTTTCAGCAATTGTGGCAAGTGATCCGAAAATTTTTTAACTTCTTAAGTAGCACAGATAATGGAATTTAAATCAGTTTCATTTATTCCTTTTGTTACATGAGAAATTTTCTTTAAAAAATATATACATATACTATATTTTAGACGGGCGTCATGAGGCTTCCGTTCAGTGATTATGGCAATTGATCTTGAAAATGTATAAGGCTCCGTTAATTTTTTACGCATTAGAGATAATGGAATTTTAGTCAGTTTCATTCATTCCTTTTGTTACGTGATGATTACTAGCAGGTGATAAGTCGAAAGTGAGTAGGTATGACTACCATAAAAGAATCGTGTCAGGGGAGTTGACAGGGTTGTTAGGGTGGCAGACTGGTGGGCTGTCACCTCAGGGGAGAGCGCAAGATTGCAGGCAACCAAGCGGCTAGTTATTCCGATAGAGGGAGGAAGATAGGGGAAACAGTTGCACGAAGTTGCAGGCCTTCTCACGCGCATGGCTGTCACTCGAAATACATGCCTATACTACTTAAGGTAAGTGATCGGCCAAGCGACAGCCGAGCGCAACAGTTCTTGTTGAGCGCACTTTTCACGATAACCCGAGCGCCCCTGTCGTCATACATTATACATAACAGGCCGGCTGCCAACAGGCGTTATATAAACTTGGCGTAAACACAACGGCCCTCATGATTCTCGCCCGCAAGATATGTATGTAGGGTGATTCATTTCCCTTTGAATCAGCACTGGTAGGTCTAGGCTACTCTATACAGAATAATTATTAATTTCCTACTCATTTTCATTATACAAGAATCTTTCCCACATTTTTGCATTCTATACAATACGTGCAACATTACACAGCGTGTAAAATATATATAGTAAAATATTTTTTTTCACACGTACCGCCGTCTGGTTTTTAATTAAATTAGTTTATACCTTCAAAATACAACAACTTTCATACTTCAAATGTTTCTTTCTTGCAATGACATTATCACTGTTTTATACTACATTTTGTAGGTGATTTGTAAAAAAGGTAAGATAAATAGTGATGCTTACTAAAACAGCAAACGGTTACAATACTGTTCAATTTAGATCCCAAAAATAGACATTTTTGTTAATAAAACATATTAACCTTTTTCTACATGTTTTTCAGTTATTGTGGTTAATGCTTCGATTAAAAATATTAGTCTATTTAGGGTGATACCTCTCCACATAAGAGTTATTTGTTTCATTTTATCAACCAGTGCGCAGTGCGACAGTACTAATTGAAAAGTAAATAAATCACCCTCTACAGAATAGACACATAATATCCTATACATACAATATAATATTATATGTACACATATCTACAATATATACAATATGGAGAAACATTGGGAAACATTCGTGTATAATTAAAATTATTTATAATTTATAATTATCACCCTGCACTTACTCCGACAACAGTTGTTAATTTAAACATAATTTATTTTAAAGAACTATTAGATGAACTGTTGTATTTTTCTGTCGAAAGGCAAACACAGTGGAATATAGAAAAAAGTCAAAGTTCTGTGTAAGCCAAAATGGCTAACAAATGAATTTCTATGCTATGGGCGAATAAAAAAAAGGTAGACGTGTGAGTGTTGTATATTTTTTTGGCAAGCATTTTTGTTCCGTGTTCATCAGCTAAGTGAGCAACGGCAGACGCAAAGCCTGGTAACGAATAGCGTTGACATGTGTGTCTCTTTTAATTGGTGGAGTTGTCAGGGATGGCACTGAAGAAACTTCGCCATTGTTGTTTGTAAAACTACGAGTAGCATGTATCTTTCGTTTTGTGTTGCGCACGGAATAGCACGAGATTGAATAACCCTCCATTAGAGAGGCAGATTGTTCAAAGCTTTAGCACCACTTCAAGTCTGGAGAATATTTGTAACTCGATCGATCTCTTGTTAAATCAATAACACAAGAGACGTGTGCAATTGGAAAATAATGCTCTTTTCCTTGTGGAAGCCTGGAGTATTTATTGATAGTTTATTTATTCATTTTTTTAAAAAGACAAGAATGTTTAATCTTTCCATGCTTCTCTGTAGAATTAAGGTAATTCAGGCACACAAAATCATTTTCTTCAGATTTTCTTTAAACTTTCATAGAACACCCTTTATAAGGTCTTATTACAACTACTAGCAAAATTTTATTCAACTTGACCATGCCGTTTCCGAGATAATGGACTTTTAAATCGAAACTTTTAACGTGGGAGACATAATAAGGAAACTCGTCAGTTATTCAGATTATTAATTTTATCTGGAATACTTTTCTTAAGAATCGCATAAAAAGCTATCCCGTGCTTCATCGACATTCTACGAATGCGTACAAATTTTTGCAGAATTCTTTACCATTTCGTTTTTGCGTAATATGGTTAATAAAACTTGAATTTCCGAGAAATCGAAGGCGTGAATTGACTAACCAAGCCGAGTGACGTTGCCGCTATTGCTTTTACGTGCGTGCGTATTGGTCTAGAATCTATCGGTATATGCAAGCTTCTGTATGTTGGGGAGAGACGCTGACAAAACTTTAGTCCACCAGCAGTATGCAAAGCAAAGTTAACAGTTCCATCGGCGAGCGATAGACTTTTGACTGGTACTGTTACGACCCAACTACCTTAACATAAAAAAAAGTGATAGTTTCTCAATACGTCTTTGAACAATGAAGTGAATCTAATCCAATAACCATAACGAATTAATATTCTTCGTGTTAATAAAGAAGATAAATAGACCGCGAATCGAACACTTAAATTACTTAACATTATTTAACACTTAATTAAGTAGCAGCAGATTTAAACGGATTTTTAACAATAATTTTAATGTCAAGTGCAATCAATCTTCCATGCTGTAATACTTTTTTTACCGAGATATTTCTGTTCAGATCAAGAATGTAGAAAACGAGGGTCTAAGAATTTAAGGATTTCAGGATATTAATGAGAACGGTATCAAAAACCTTCTCTTCGTAACTATCAATCAAACTAACTAATCATTATCGCACCACAGTTCACGATTTTTTAATTCACACTACTGTATAGCGCAACGCGTGATAAATGGAATTTTTATAGGAAAAGAGCAAAAGCAAAAGTTAAAATAACGTTATCAGAAACATTACTTTCATAACTATCATACAATTTAACTAATTCTCTTCGCACTACAGCACACGATTTCTTAAAAGCATATTAAATCACATTGCATGACACGTGACAAATGGAATTCTTGCAGGAAAAAGATAAAAATAAAAGTCCTGCCGTCTCCGGCATCTAAATAAGGAGGCACACGTAATCCTGGTGTGTAACGCGAAGGAAAACGTGACTAGCGGCGCAGTCTTAATAATTTATTTCTTCGATTACATCGCTGCCGTACTTGCACCTGTATGCGACGCGTATCAACACACAGGGCACACTAGACCTCCAGCATTTAATCAATTCCTCATATTTTTAGCGCTACTGGACTATCATTAACAAAAGGCACACTGTACATACAGTGACTCGCTTTACATAAATATTCATGCATACTATACATCATCGTACTATACATATGTACGTACGTATATTAATATAAAGTCGATTTTAACCGAATGGAAAGAAGATGTGCATTACTTAACACAGATTTTAGCGCCGTCTTCTGCCATTAAGTTCATTGCCTGAGCCAAAGAAAACATTTCTTCCTCTTGCATTAGTTAGGAATTTCACAGAGCCATAATGTTCAGAAACGTTTTTATCCATCTTTGAATCATTGGACATACCGCCCTGGTAGAAATCAAGGCGGGTTAGCCTGGTTTCCAACCAGGCCTTGGAAGGGTACAGCTGGGCTAATCTCGCCAGGTCTGCCCGGCCGGGCACTCCATTCGGACGAACTATGTATACTACATATAGGACAGCCAGACTGGGCAAACCTGGGCGAACCAGGTAAAAATAAAGAAAAATAGAACACTCGTTACACATTATGTAATATGTAATAAGTAAAACGTTAAAATCCTGATCAAGAGAACATTTTTATGATTTATAATAAATGATAAATACTTGTAAATGTGTTGCTGTTGCAGCAGTTAATTATTTGTGTAATTAGCTGTATAATTGAAGAAAACCCCGAAACCCGAGCCCTGCCTGAATAGCCCGGCTTGCGGCTGGCCAGAATAGCGTGACAACCCGAATCAGGGCCTGGCCGGCTTTCCCGGTTCGCACCCGTCTAGCAACCGGGGTGCCTAGACCGTGGCCCGTACAACACCGGGGGCTTCAATTTCTACCAGGGTGTTAATTAGATTTGATCCAATGTAAAATCTCTATTATAATCTTAACATACATATCTTTCTTAGGTAATCATGTGTGTTCTCGTGCTTGCACGTTCATAAATAAATAATAGAATTATCAAAATACAAAACTCTGACGCTTGTCGAATGAGTGTGATTTCATTTTGGGTTGTTAAATACTTGGACTTTAAATACAACAATTATTCTTATCATACGAATTGATTGATCTTGCTCAATATTTAGGAAGCAGCCTGACTTACGATGTACATTTCCTTTAGCTGTTAGATTTGTTTTGGCGGGTTGCCCCGCTTTTTCTTGCTCTCCGACGTAAGTCTTTGGTTATCCTGGCTCGTTCCGAAGCGGGCTCGGATGCCCGGACATGGCCAGATCCATCCGGTCCTTCCCTGCTGGGGCCCAACCGGTAGCCGGGAATGCTCGGCTCAATTCTCTACCAGGATCGAGCGCGTCCGTCTTCTTCGGCTTGGTCTCCTTATATCAACGTTTCTTGGGTCATTAGCGAGACGCCTTACCAATCAAAAAACAGCAAATGTCCAAACTTGTAACTTTGTTATAAAGCAGATATATAAACCTTTTATTTGGTTTAGATACAAGCCTTATGGGTGATTTACAAGTCTAAACAGGAGGTGCGATCTTGAAATTAAAATTTATTAACTTGCCGTTAACAAACTCATTTATTTATTACTTTAAGCAAGAACAGGAATGATTTTCATACCTTCTTAGAACCAATGTTGTACGCTTAAAGTGTTCATAAGCGACATTTACACTGTTGAACTTGGCAGTGGCAGCGCTTACGAATCGAGACATGACGTTATCATAATATCATTTACGTTTAAAAACGGTCGAGGATTATTTCTGGCGAAGTAAGGTAAAAAAGCGCTGTTACATTCATGATGCTAGACTGTGGCGCACTTAAGCTAAAAGAAATAGAAGCAGAAAAGTGATAGCACTTCTGAGCGCTTACAAGCCAAACGACCTACTCGCACGCACCCATAACGGTACAAATTCATTTTCTGTATGAAGTTTTCATGTACTTAGAGAATGCATTTTTGGAGGATCATTATTTAGAGTTTCTTCAACATTTTTGGTCTTCAGCAACGCATACCATTAATTGACATTAAGTTGCATGTAGCGCTGTATTGGGATTATTACAAGTATCTTATCATATGTCACAGTATAATTTCATTCTATGCAGATATTTAATAAGTGCAATGAAAATTTTCTGCGAGCATATGTATGCATAAAAGCCAAACACCGTTAAACGGTTAAACGTATTCTCCCGAATGTTTCCTCACGATTTTGCAATACATCAATAAAAATCTATAATTGCAAAAACATATCTGTTGCTTGATGCAGTACACCATTATTATTCTTGAAAATCACGTGGTATTATATTTTCATTTAGTATCACATAATAATACTATAATAATTGTTTGTTACAGTTACAAAAATGACACAACTAACTTTCGCTGAAAGTTGTAACTGTGTCCCAAAATTGAGAAGTTTTGAATTCTCAAAATGTATTTTGATTTAAGCAGCTCATATTAAGTGGAATGCAACATAATAATTGTTTTTGCCATGGGAACTTCATCGACGTGCACCTTTAGACATGTTGGGTGACTTTTTAAATTCCAATAAAGGAGGATTTCATATCAGAGGAATTGAAAATTCCATTACACATACAAGATACAAGTAGTATATGCAGCCGGTGACAGCCGACTATCACAATCTCTTCTATAATATTGGTCTCGTTGTCAGAGAAAACGTTGCGGGAAATGTCCTTGAAAAGTAGAGTAATTTCGAGAGATTTTCCACATTTTTCACGTCTCTTTTATAAGCGCACCGGAGGTCTTTTCCTTCCGGTACTGATAGGAGACTGCACCACGTATAATCGATAGTTTTCTATAGTATATGGCCGCCAGCGGTCCTTGCCGAACGAGTACAGGAAATAGGCGTCCGATGGCCAGGAAATCGGAATATCATTCACCGCGTGTATATCATTTGTGTGAGTAGGACATATATTTCTAGGACTGCGACGTCAGACTTCCATTCAGTCATTGTGGCAAGTGATTCTAAAAATGTATGGCAAGCCTGTAATGTCTTCTGCAGCGTACACAATGGAATATTAGTCAGTTTCATTTGTTCATTCTTTTATACGTCACACATTTTATATTTTTAGAACGACGCTGTGAAATTCCCATTTGTTTTTACCGACTTCGAAAAGGAGAAGGTACTCAATTCGATCGCTATATATATATATATATATATATATTTTTTTTTTTTAATGTTTGTCCGGCGATATTTCCGAGATGGATGGACCGATCGGGATGAAACCTTTTATATCTTGTAGAGGATGCTCGCACTTTGGCCCCAATATAAATGTGTCCGAAATTCTTTAACATTAACAACTGATATTGCATAAACACCGAACTTTCCATTGTCGATTGGTAACTTATAAGGATAGTTCTCGCGGTACACCCTCTTGCATAAATTTCGGAATGTACAAACTTTTCTTTCTTCAACAAATTCGGCTACATTTCTTCGTCTATAACTGTTACACCAGTGCAACGATGAAATTCAAAATGAAATCGACCACGAACCATCAATTTATTGATTTCCTATACTAAAAAGCATTAAATAAAAAAATAAAAAAAATTTAAATGTGACCGACTTCGAAAACTGACAGAGTTCCAGAGAGCTGAAAAGTAAAAAACAAGCAACACAAAAAATGCCCTGAAAAGTAAAAAATAACTTCTTGTTGTCATGGATACAGAAATTTGCATTAAATATTCTGCAACTTTTCGGAGGCGGCGCAAATATAAGTAAAATATTACAAAAGTCACGAAATCCTCACACTCAAATCTGGAAATACTCGTGGTCTCTATGTACATATACATATATGTACAAATTGAAGGGGCGAAGTATACCCTATCGAATATGCTAATATTGTTAACATTAACTGATCTGGTATTCGACAATTCCGAATAATTCCGACATCTCATAGGTGTAGGTTAATCTAGCAAATACGCATATACGTATAACAGACTGCAGCCAATAGAACTATCGTTACTCTCCTGTGTACCATTTTGTTTTCGTCAATCATTAAAGTCGTCCTGTGGTTGGACAGGTAGATATATAGGGATAGAGATAGATCGAAAGAGAGAGAGAGATTGAGAGGCGGGAGATTGAGAGGCGGGAGGTAGAGTCCGAAAGCAAGAGTGAGAAAGCACGGGTAAGAAAGAAAATACGGATAAGCGCGGGTAAGACACACCAGTATTTGCCAGTACTATTTTACTTATATTTGCGCCGCCTCCGAAAAGTTGCAGAATATTTAATGCAAATTTCTGTATCCATGACAACAAGAAGTTATTTTTTACTTTTCAAGACATTTTTTGTGTTGCTTGTTTTTTACTTTTCAGCTCTTTTAGTTTTCAGCTCTCTGGAACTCTGTCAGTTTTCGAAGTCGGTCACATTTTTTTTACAATGTTTTTTTTTCTGTGATTGTGGTAAGTGGTAAGTGGTGCAAAAAATGTTATAACGGACCTTTACTTTCTTATCCAATGTGTAGACAATCTATTTTTTATCAGTTTCATTTGTTTCTTCCTTTACATATTATTGTCAGAACGCCATTAACGAAATAGTGCTCTATTATGCAAATCGACGAAAATTCCGTAGGAATTCAATCACCATAAATAAGTCAGGTAGCGCAAAGGCTATCGACTAAAAAACTTGGAACTGCATACAGAACTAATTAAAATTATGAAATAAAATGGTGGTACAATAGTCGAACAATTCAATCGTCTTAGCCAATATTTGCCTTGACGATTATAAAGATGGAAATTCTATTGCGACCATAACGTGATAATGGTCTCATTTATTAAAGCATTCCTTTAATTCGTTTGTCGTTATCACGCATAGCTCCTGAGACATGGAAAGTCCCCAGGGACTTAAGTGGAATTTATTGAGTTTTCGAGACATTTATAAATAAGTCGATAACCGTACCGAGGCTGATCACGTGCCGGGTTATGCGCCGACCTTCTACGGGATATTCTATCTCACAATATTATATATTATATACATTGAGGTAGCTAGTGACTAATATCGAAGTTTTGTTTTTTAATTATGCTGGGTCCAAAGGTCCTCTGTGCATACTTTATTGATTGATATTTATATTAGTATAAAGACTCAGTGTAGACTTAGCATAGTATAACGTATCATAAATTAAGTTGTAGAGAAACCAAATTAACAAAACGAATCGAATATATTGATGTGATAAAGAGATTCCGCTTAACAATTCAATAAAATTATATTAATCAAACAAATTTTATGCCTGTTTATGTTTAAGTTGCACAGCAAATGACTTTGTGTCATTTAAATCTAATAATATTTAAGACATCATAACATCATCGCGCAAGACCTTCTTGCACCACATCTGACCGCATAAAATTCATCCATTGATAATAACACAATGGAAAAGTAAAAAGTAATACGCAATGACACCAACATAGCTCACGCTTAAGCAAGTCCATTAATTATATGAAAAAATGACATAAGTATATTTATTAAATCAGAATAAATAGCAGAGTTTCGCAGTATATTTCGTCGAAAATGGACTTTAATTATATAAATAAAGCTGACGTCTGCGTTGCTGGTCCAAAGTTTCGTAATATTGGCCAATGGCGAAAGAGCGAAAAGTAATTACCTTTCGCCAAAACATCGTGGTATCGAACTTTTTTTTTCTTTTAACACTATATTACTAGTTGAGTTACGGAGGAAGAATTTCCCTATTTCCATGCTCAGTTCTTCTGGAATAAATATTCTAGAAGAAGAAGCATTGCTTATTTAATGAAATTTCTTTTTTCATAAGGAAACAAGTTTTCTTCTTCGAGAAAATGTATTCCAGAAAGCGCTGGGTACGCGATTTTTTGTACCCCCTGTTATTACATTTCACAGTGTGTGTGATACATGCTGACATGTTGGTTGCAATGGATCAAGCGATTCTCGCGGAAATTGGAATGAAGCGAAGCAGACCGGAAAATTTGCGACGACCTTCGAATTCGACGCACCCTTTGCTTCACATCTAAAAAGTAAGAACGCATGTAGAACGCTTTCGGAGATAAAAACCGGAGGTTACATGCAGGGACACAGTTTTCCAATAATCGATCACACTGATACGCTCGAAAGCAACGCGCTTCTGAATAAAGTTCGTGAGTGGGAGAATCCATGATTTGACTTTGAAGGACTATTGCAGTTAAACTGGAATGATCCGGGTTTGCATACACCTGGAGCCCCAAAATAGTAAGTTAACTTCAACATTTCGTGATAATATAAACAACATTTTTATTTAAAGCTTATGAAAAATATGTACAAGTACATGATTTAAAGTATGTTATAAATTACTTCCATTAATCTATCGGCCATAATTACAAAATTATTGCCATGGATGGATAGACGTTTTTTTTTTACAAATCACGATAGGGCAGTCAAATTTTAATATGCAATTAGGCTGATTTTCAAAATTGTAATTTTGAACGAAACGACAGTCTTTTAACCTCAAAAATAGCTTTCTTATCATTGAAAGTGGTTATACTTTTATACCTATTTTTAAGCTTAAAAGTTTACCGTTTCGCTAAAAACTAAAATTTGGAAAGTCTACTTTATAGAAAATATATTTTATCTGTTTCAGATAAAAATTGAATGATCTATCATGGATACTGCAGTTCTTCCAGTAAAACAAAGCTTTACGTGAATTTCGTTATAAATTCATACTATCCGCCTGACAATACTGCAACCTCACATCAATATTCTATTCATTTGCCCGTTGTCTGTTACATTCGCGGGTGATAGCATTAAGGTGGTTGTTTCGCGACTGTACCATTAAAAAATTGATGTTCCAATACATGTAGTGAAGATCGATTAATATGAGTCAGATGACAGGGTAGACTTTTAGTTGTGTACAGTCGTGCTGTGTACTTACTGATGGCACTTTGTATATACAGTTATACGTATCGCGCTAAAAATTGAGTGAAAACACTCAAAATTACGAACTTTAAATACTTGTATCTTTTACATCAAACGGCCGAGAATATTTTCTTGTTATTATTTTTATCAGGACTTTCTACAAGATGATGGTTTTTCATTTGGATTCTAGCAATAGATAAAACACTAAAATTTAATATACGTACATTTTCTATGAATTGCGCCAGGTTTTAAATATGACTTCTAAATATACGTAGTTTAAATTTCAGCAAAATTCTTGGAAAAACAGATCTACACAACAACTACCTTAAATTCACGCTTGCAGACAATTGCTGATATACTGCGCCGAACGGCACGTCAAAATGTTTTTTTCGAAAATTTCATTCCGGAATGTAAACATTATTATAAAAGATGTTTACAGAAATATTTTGACGTTACGTTATTGCCAGCACTTTATTCGTAATAATGCCCAAAAAATGTGAATATTAATTTACCACTCAAATATTGTTCATTAACTTTCGTTAACTTCATTAAATTAATCTTCTATTGTTACAACTCAGATTATTTCCACTTTTTAAATTACTAACATTTGGAATCATTCTCGTTTGGAAGTTGACTCTTGAAATTTTTTAATATTCAAATAAATAATGCATTATTTCAAATTTTAAATGCATAATATAAGATATGAGAAAAATCACTGAAAATGCATTTTAAAAAGTTACCGCAAATTGATTTCGATATTGAAATTCGAGGTTAACTTTTCTGTTAATTTTTAAGTATTTTACTCAATCGAATAGCCAAAACCGGTAGAAGTAGTTGTAAGAAAGAATGACACATTGAAAATAAATTCCTTATTCCTTGCACAAAGAATCTCCCACCACACACGACTCCTTAAAATTGTATAATCATATTACACGAAACTGTAGAAATTAAACGTGTAAACAGCAAAGTGCCTTCCTTTCTTGCGAGTGGCTTTAAACGTTAAATAAAAAAAAAGTGTAGAAGCAACACCAAACTAACTCGCTCGCCTCGGAACAAGGTTTTCCACCTTATGCAATTTGCCATAGTACTCCCTTAATAGTGGTTAGCAAGAAGAAAAATAAATAGAGGAGAATTCAGTTACAAGCGCATCGTTGCCAGTCGAGAAACTTGTGTTTCCTCCGTAGATTGTAATTAATGTACGCCCGGCAAGTTTCCCTGCTTGCATATATTTCGAGACTGCATTAAGGAAGTACGAGGAATGGCGCCTTAAAAGACTGCGGATTTACTTCGACAGAGCAGATGTTGTAACTAGATTCTGAAGTTCGTAAATCCTCTACTTTGAAAATGAGGTAACAAAAGTGTCCTACAAAATTCCTGTGGCTTTCAAACCAATATACTCTTTAATACATAATAATTGATGGCTAAAGTGATTTCATTGGAAAGTTTTTTAGAGCGACTAATCAACTTTTGTGTCGAAGTCGATTCTAATTTCCTCTTGTCGTATTAAAAACTGTATTCTGGAAAGATATTGAACGCGCATTATACTCTTCTTAATTGTGTGCATGTAGAACAAAATCGAATAATTAAATATTTCATTTCAATAATTAATTCTCCCACAGACCATCATATCATTAAATATACAAGTGAAATGCGATTGTTTTTAACTAATCCCATATTAACTAAAGAGTAGTAAGACAACATAACACTATCTACGTTCTACTTACATAAAAAATCGATCATGTGAGAAAATCAGAAATAGGCATGCGAGCGCGCGTATAGAGCGGGCCTCGTGGAGATTGCGCAGGGCACCTCTCCCCTTCAGGGAAAACCCAGGGTGTCATAAACCCCCAGACTTGGCCACGCTGACTCACTCTTGGACTGACTTCAGCCTTGACACCACTGTATTACTGATCTTCGCATCAATATAATTGTACGCTACATTTGTTAATTGGATCCCTGACGAGTTACATTATTTGCGAGTACCCACACCAACTTAAGACGCCGTATAGTCTTACAATCAGGTACATTCATTTGACTATCATAAAAATGAAAGTGCACTGCATCGAATTAATGCCTTTTGATAATAATATAGGTTAAAAACTTAAAAAGTGCCATGTATTCAAACAGTATTGTAGATTATATGCATAGGTTATAAAATGGAAGAGTAATGTTCATTTAAACCCTGTCAAGGTAACCCTCAGCTGGACAACTTGCCGTTTTCTAAGTTTTCCTTTGATTATCATTCAATGAATATGAAACGTTCATAACTAACAAATTTGTGTAAAACTCATATGCGTCTTAACCTCATTCCACCCATTTTTGTGGTTTGAACTCGGCGTTCCCTTGAAACTTGTTCGACCGCGGACCTCTAAAGTTGTCAGTCCGCTTGCCGCAACAGTTTCTTGAGGTATTTGGACCAACCAACTCTCCGTACTATGTTGCAGTGCCGCCCGAACCTTCCACCTGCGCTTGTCAATATTAAATAACCCACCGATATTAATTAGTTTGCCAATTCTTGCTGGAGTTCTCAACTTTACCATCCACTTCTATTTATTTTCAGTCCAATTAAATTTTTCACGATACCAAGTAACGCAATTGGAAATTGCAAAGCCTCAAACGAGTTTTATAAAATGTACGCGTTTTCGAATGAATGAATGATGTTGTTACACTTTTTATATGGGATATTGACGCAAATGGAATAAACAATTAACCATTTTTTGTGAAAACTAATTTAATTGCCATTTCATATGTGCGTTGCATATTGGCAGTATTTGTTAAAAGTAGTATTGTGTTCAAGAAACATTACCGTTTCACGGAATCTATATATCATATCCCCCCAAAACCATTAAAATGAAAAAAACGCCAAGTAGTCTGCCCCCAACCCACCACCCCCTCCGCCCTCCCGGCCACCAACCCACCAACCTTGTCAAAATCATTTAAAAATTATCAAAAATAGAAATGGATATCATTGGTAAACGAAAGCCAAGTTATAATTCAGATATAATTAATAACATACAAGAAAGCCAAGTTTTCATTCAACGATACCACGAGTTAACCCGCATTAGTAATTAACAATAAATTCACAATAAGTTAGCGATTAACGATAATTAAAAAAACTTGGCGTGTGCGCGCTTCATTGCGAGGTAAGAAACCAATGAGAAACTAATTTAAACCTAACATTGACTTTACTACAATAAAAAATCCTAAGAAATGTTACATTTACATTTCGATCATATACATACATACACTATAACTACATCGAAAAGGAGGTTCTCAATTCGTCGCGTGTCTATTTCTTTCAAAGTTTTCCAGCAATATTACCAGAGCAAGTGCCTCGAATGAAGCGCGCACACGCACAATTTTTTTAATTATTGTTAATCGCTAATTTATTGTGAATTTGTTGTTAATTGCTAATGCGAGTTAACTCGAGGTATCTTTGAATGAAAGCTTGGCTGTCTTGTATATTATTAATTATATATCTGAATTATAACTTGGCTTTCGTTTACCAATGATATCCATTTCTATTTTTGATAATTTTTAAATGATTTTGACAAGGTTGGTGGGTTGGGGGCCGGGATGGCCGAGGGGTTGGGGGGTTGGGGGGTTGGGGGGTTGGGGGGCAGACTACTTGGCGTTTGTTTTCATTTTAATGGCTTTGGGGGGATTTCAGTTCCTTTGGTTAGTTAATCGGTAAAATAAAAATATAATTTGTTATTACCCATTTGACAGGTTTCATACTTCAACAATGTGACAAATAGGCGGAAAGTACAACTGGACTTAATTATATGCAATTCAAGGGCATGCTATCTATTGCCAACTCATATTTGTCCAACCAATTGGGAGTCCTTCGCTTAAGTTATACATTCTCTCTTCACTCACAACAGGCTTGAAATTTGATGAGTAGATACTGATACAACTTAGGAACACGCCGCCATTACCAATCAGTATTTATTCAGTACATTTCAGGTCATTGGCTTAAGAAATTCTCACGCTACACATTTGACAAGTTTAATACTTCAACAATGTGGCGAATAAGAGGAGGATACAGCTTGACTGTATAATGCAAATAATTTTCTCTTTTTTTATTCTGTAGCTAATATTACATTGTGAAGTGTGGAACTTGTCAAATGTGAAGCTAAGAACGACTTAAGCGACAGACTTGAAACTTGATGACCAGTACTGATTTTCCACGACTAGTATGCCCTTAAATTAATATTAGGATTAGGCTCAACACTTAATAAGTTCTATTCATTCTCTTATTCAACACATTTGTAGTGTCAAATTTAACAAGGGTGTACCTAAGAACCAGCTCAGTTATATGTAGATTTCAACACTTGCTGAACAGATACATAATTCAAAACTACAGAAGTGAAAGATCCAAAGTTCGCTGAGCAAATATTGATTACTTGTAAGGTTCGTAGTTCAGAAATAATTTACACCAAAGACCTGAAGTAGCACTTGATTAACAAATTCTATCTTTTTCGTTTAAGTGGGTCCTGGTTATGCACTTGGCAACTTTGGTAATCTATAATTGTATTGAATAAGAGGATATTGCTTATCAGTGTTAGAATTTGAGTAGGGATGAGTTTAATCATTTTCATAAAGCTGTACCAATAAGAGAATAAAAGTGTTACATTTGTCAGATATCTCCGCGTCAGATATTCTTATCATAAAATAGCCTACATAATCACGCACTCGAACGTCAAGGAAATAAGACATTTACTTACCCATCTTGTGTTAGTTAGTCTCTTTCTAATATCTATCTTTTCCCTCTAACATCATCTCACATCTGCCTTCTCTCTTTAGCATAACATCATCTCGCAGCTAGAAATATATGAACGTTCTGCCACCTAACGAGGAAAATATGTGATCGACATTTTTGGTCTGAATCTTCTTCTGAATCGTTTTCGCTCGAGAAAATAACAGGTGAAAACTCATATCTCTTGAACGCATGGGCGAATTTCCTTGCTCTTTAGCTTATTGGATTCAGACAAATAAATTAGGCTGTGCTTAATTCATAAGTTATGCCTGCAAGCTGTAACTTTTTCGGAAATCGAGGTGAAAGTTTTATATCGATCGAAAACCGCTACGCGTCGGGATAAGTAGCCTCGGCGTCTCGCGCTGTATAGCTATAGCTAACTATTTGGCGCGAGACTCTACCGAGTCTCCTGATACATTATACGTAGAAATAAAACAATTGACAATGCCTTCTATTAACATAAAGGTCAACGTTTATCTGTCTTCCTGTGTTTATGATAATCTCGAAAACGCTTAATCAATTTTAATGCGACATTTCCTTCTGTATAAAGTTATGATTCCGGTAAACTTATGCTACATATAATACATTGCAGTATTTATTACTCTCCAACATAACAGACATAGTCCTCAAGCGTTTAAAATCACGCGTTGACTCAAGCATCATAAAATCGTTTTCTTATGTTTTTCTTCACATTTTGACAAAACATCCTTTAAAGGGTCTTATAACTACTAGCAAAATTTTATTCGATTTTACCAAGCCGTTTCCGAGATAATGGACTTTTAAATTGATATTTTTAACACGGGAGACATAAGGAAAACTCGTCAGTCATTCAGATTATTAATTGTATCTGGAATACTTTTCTTAGGAATCGCATAAAAAACTAACTCGTGTTTCATCAACATTCTACGAATGCGTACAAATTTTTGCAGCTTTTTTTGCCATTACGTTTTCGCGTAATATAATTAATAAAACTTAAATTTCCGAGAAATTGAAGGCATGAATTGACTAACCAAGCTGAGTGACGCTGCCGCTATTGCCTTTAAGTGCGTGTGTATGGGTCTAGAATCTATCAGTATATGCAAGCTTGTGTGTATTGGGGACAAGCACTGACAAAAGTCTAGCCCACCAGTAGTATGCCAAGCGAAGTTAATAGTTCCATCGACGAGCAATTGACGTTTGATTGGTACTGTTAGGACCCAACTACCTTAAAAAATACCTGTTGTTGATCGTACGGGCTGAATTCTGGGGGAAGTATTCTCTACAAAAAACAAGTCAGCACAGGTTTGGGCCTGATAAATCTGACACCCTCCTTGTCAGTAAACACGAATACAATTATTGTTCATCAAACATTAATCTCAACGCATACATACATATAATTCAACTGAGGTAGAGTTTCGCAGTATTATCTTGTACCTCAATTAAAGTGCGGGAAAACAGTGGAAGCTTGTAGAAAGAAATTGCCACCACGGGAAAGACAACTCGAACAAAACACAGTTCCGGGGGTTGTGTGCTCACTCGTGTAAACAGTGGCCAACACTCATAGACACGAGCGACTGTCTTTCAGTGCTAAATTTAGCTTCATTAATAATGAAACATCCTGACCAAAACGCAACTCCCACTATAGACTGTAGGGAAATTCTTTTGTATGTCCCTGAATTCCCGAGCTCGAGGCCATTCGAACTGAGTGTGTCTGCAGCTGGTTACAAAAGCACTCGGTCGTTTTTAGGAGATCATGACAACAGCAAACTGGGTATTTTCTATCATAACACGATAAAAGCATTTCTGTGTATAAGGATTACTGTAGTCATTAGTTCATAGTGAAATCAATTGCACTTCACTGAATATTTATACTATAGTACCAATTTATATTTTGTATTAAAAGTTGATAATGCGTGTGATATGTTTACGCTTAAGGTAGTTGTGACGTAGTTTGTATTCTCAAGAATTTGATGGAATATTTACTAAGTATATGAATTTAGAAATTATATTTAAAATCTGGGGTAATTTTACAAAAAAAATTCACTGGAAAACTTGAAATAGTCGCTGTTAAAGTTAGCACTTGTTATACATGTCGCCTATACTATCTAGGTATCTGCTAATAACGTATATTAAATTTTAATACTTTATCTACTGATAGGATCCAAATGAAAAACTAATCGTTAGTAAAAGGATATGATACAAGTATTTTAAAAAAATCCAAACTATTCTGTGTTTGATTTAAATGATACAGGTATTTAAAATGTGTGAAATTTGGTGTGGTTTCGCTGGACTCTTGACGCGATCTTCCACGTGTAAGTGTGCAGTACAACTGTACACAACCAAAAATCTACAGCCATTTAACGCATATTATTCGAGCTCCACCGCATAATTTTTTATGAACTTTTTGACTAGCACCGTAGCGGGTGTCCAAAGACTCGAGTTATTAAAGCAAAGTTAAATAAACGATAACAACAAAAACCAGGTATTTTCGCTGCTTTTATTTTCCATCAATCTTTTTAAACTAATTTAGACCATCTTTCCTCTACATTTATGATGTTTTATCTTCCACGCACTATTAGTGGATGTTCGACTTAGAATTCTACCAGGTGGTGTACTTGCCTTTGAATGAAAACTGTCGTATCCCATTTCTTGTCAGACATACATGTATCTTACTTAATCTGCTTTATGAACAAATATAATATTGTATATTATATACACGATGCAGGGAAGAATTGGGACACATTCATAAAAAATAAAATTATGAGATAATCTCATAATTACCTTGCAACCTGAGTACCGAAAATATTCGGACCCTAGTATACATAGGAAATGTTACGATTAGTATTTCAATTGTTTATAAAGCTACCATCAAAATCAATATACAACTACAATTAGTCCAGGCAAAATGATTTTCCTTAGTGCCCGAATATTTTTGTCACCTGAAAATATGACCTTATTTACTTTATTAATTACTATTATATAATGTATGTGATTCTTTAAAAATAACTTATATATCTTTGTTAACAACATTGAATCTTCGCTCACTCTTAGGGGATTAATCAATACGCTAGAGTTCGAATATTTTTGTTACTCACAATATGTGCAGCAAACTCAATTCTAAAATGATTATTAGTAATACGAATATTAACCCTTGACACTCGAGGCCTTTTTTGCTAATGAAACTGTAAATTTAGATCGCGCATGCAATGAACCCCCAGAATACACTGAAATTTATAATAATTCAATCGATTCCCGTTTTTAAAAAGGGGCTAGCTTTGCTAGTTAGTGTATAATGTATAAAAGTGGTGAACAAGAGTCATCTCTCGAGTTGCCGGGTTAATACCCACTAACTAATAGTTTACTAAGACAAGAAAGCGTTTTAAGAAACAACATTGTAAATCTGCAGGAAAGATCGTTTGAAGCGAAACTTTTGAGGATAACTGTAGGCCTCCCATGGTGTCTCTCGCACTCGCAATTTTTCTCGAAAGTCGAGCCCGAACTTCGATAAAGGCAGATGCGCTTCGGCAGCAATCTCCTTGATTAAGGGCACGCGTAGTACAACTCTGTGACAAAGAGACCTAAACACAAAACAAGCAAGATAAAGCAAGCCATTCGAGCGAATGAAGCTTCGGTATCCTTCGAGAAGTCGATATTCGAAATGATTTGTGATAGTGCAAGCAAAGGCAAGGTAAGATTTTTCGAAATTATACTTGGTATTCGGATTTTGTAATGCAGATCGCATTCAGCCTCAGCCGCGTATATTTCTCATAAAACTTTCCTCACTTACAGTAGCGAGCATACAAAATAGGTAGAAGCACTTTTGGAAATTTAACTGACATTATACTTTGTTTCTAAATTTTTGGATATATTTTTGAGTACATCAGCTAATTATAAATAACTGAAGATTCTATAGAAATATTAATCAAGACTTGTAATAAACAAACCATTGTCAGACTTTCTTTGGTTTTCGACAATACAACATTGTTTGCGTTTGAAGATAGACTGGTCCTATTTATACATATGTTCGTTATACATATTTGCAAAATCAGGAATACCTATCACAATTTTGCAAATGTTTTCTTCCACAAAAAACTAATATTAATTTAGAAATAAATAGTACATATTCAAATCCTCGATCAAAATCAGCGTGTTACAAATAACATAAGATTTTTTAACAATATTGATCAAGGCCTGTTTACTGTAACGACAATACCAATTTACAACTAACAGATAAAACATTGCAAAGTAGCATCGTTCAATAAAATTTCTTTTTGTTTTCAACAGTATATTTGCCGTGCTTAAAGACAAAGTGGAAATCTTCTTTTTACACCACCAGTGGTTCACTTTTGCAAAGTATGTTGCATCCAAGATACGAATGCTGCTGCGTCACGGTATCTGGGACACGACGCGTTCTTATACCTATACATGTAGAATACGTCTCTGTATGTGTACAGGGTGATCCAAAAATTGTACCACTCAATTTCGACGCTTTGCGCAAGAGGCAAAATTTCGACAAATGTTTCATTCACATAATACAAAATTAATGCTTATTCGTCGGGTGTAAAATGAAGTCTCGAGTACCAATGCTCCACATTTATCATTATTGCATTTGTGTTTCGGGTTTTTTGGTATTTTTGTTAACTCATTCATTACTGAAATATTCGACTATAAGTGAGTGTTGCAATATTTAGGGCGCGTTTTTCAAATTAGTCGCGTGAGAAAATCAATTGACATGAATTGATGAGGCATTTAAAGGTACTTCATAGGAACAAGAAAGTTGATCAGATTACATCGTCACATGACGAATATGAAGACAGCTTAAAGATTAACACAGAAAGCTTATGAACCCCTGGCGCCCGGTGGAAATCGATCAGGCTATATTAGCTTACATCAAAACTTAATGGTTAAAATCAAAAATACCCAAGGTTAACCTCTACTTATTTCTACCGACCGATTGAATGTGATTACTTTTTGAAAAACTCGAGCTATTCAAGAAATAAGTATATAGTTATATATTTTTTCATCGATTCAGTGGAAATATGAAACAAGAATTGTAGAATAGATATTCTACAATGTAAATCGTACATCAGATCTTCCTTACTCAGGAAACATAAGTATAAAACAATAGTATATGAGTTTATAATTTACTAGCAACTCCCAATTCAATAATTATCTTATCCGACAAAAAGTAATAACATTAGACCTTGCAAAGGCATATTTTTCAAAATTGCTAAATATCCAAGTATTGCAGTCCTGGAGAACCCAAAAACTTTATAACAAATGAAAAAACTATCATTTTAACAACTAAAACGAAGACGGACTTACACAATTTAGGATCTATAGATGTCAAGAAAAAGCAAGATTTCACAAATGAAAATGTTTTAGAAACAAATAGCCAGAATGCAAAAACTGACAACCATGCATTTTGAGGCTGTTGGTATTTCTAGTGTTGAATAGCCTATCGATTCAAGGCATCCGATGGCACACTTTAGGAAGGACCTGTACACGTATGCGCCGAGAAAAGTCTATACGTGGGGCGGCCCGGCGCATACGCATCGTAAAGGGCGGAGGAAGCGAGAACCATGGCAGGTTTCGCACATCATCGGCTCAATATCAAGGTTGGCATGAATTTGTCAGAGCGTGCTAGGAAAGGAGCAGATAAATGCCAGTTCCCATCCGCGGCATTGCCTGTTTAAGGTCGGTTCAGATTCGGACGATACGTCCACGGTACAGGCCGGAACGATGGCACCACGTCAAAATATTGTAGTACTCATTCTGTTTCTCAAATCTCGAGCTTCAATTTTCGGAGTACGAGCATTGCAGATAACAGTAGCTTCAAAGTGATACTTTGTTAGTTACAACAATAGGACATTTGGACTGCGATCCAAAAATAGCTTTTTCACCCTCGAAAGTTATTATACTTTTATTACTATTTTTGAGCTTAGAAAGCTGCCATCTTGTCAAAAACTACAATTTTGAAAATCAGTCCGTTTACGCACTAGTCTACTTTCTAGAAAGAAATGTTTCATCTATTTCAAATTAAAATTGACTAACCTACTATGGGGGTCGTGAATCGTGATTTGTAAAAAAACGTTGTTACATTCACGGCAATAGTATTACAATTATGACCAATTGATTTGTGAAATTAATTTATGATATAGTTATAATTGTATACTTGTCCATATATTTTCTAAGCATAAAACAAACATTTTATTTATATGCCTCCAAATTGTTAAAGTTAAGCTTCAATTTTTGCGCTTCGCGTGTATACATCTTCTTAAGACTTACGTGTTTGCGCTACTGGAATTAAAGAATGATTCAGATTGTGCGGAACAACAGCGATGCATACTTATAGATTGTAAACATTGCAAGAGTCATTTTTTAAGTTCGACTGGGAACAAGTTATTAGAAATTAAAGTTATTAGAAACTTGAAAACGGTGAACCATTACATGGAATCCGTAGCATTGCTTCTCTCGCGACGCATTGATCAAATTTCAGAATACAGAACAAAAGCATTGTACCACAATCGAGAATGGGAATCCAATACAAAGAGGCGCGTTTCGCTACAGAGAATTTTCATCAACTCGTTTCTTTCGTAGAACAATCGTTAAGTGCCAATACATTATGCACATTAAATGTAGGTCATCGGCAGTTACTAAACAGAGAAGGCGCAACGACGTAAAAGTTCTCGCCATAATATCTCACAGAATACAATACTTATTTTTGAGTGTAAAGAGTAAACCATGATGGAGACGCAGAAATAAAAAAACTGCAAAGTTCAAGATTTTAATATAAAGCGCATACATAAGTATAGTTGTGTATAACATTTATTCTAGTACATGTTATTGTTAAAAGGCTGCCACTGTGACCAACCTAACCTTCCAATTATTTTTGTTTATTTCTTAAAGTAGAAACTAATCTCCACGTCTACACGAAGAAGCATCCTAGCTTTCCACGAAATGTCTTTTCTTATTCGTTTCTCACCCTTTAACGGCGTTTGAAATGAATTTGAAAGAAGCGAAATGAGCAATAACTTTGTGGATCTTTATGAAAATATTATTATAATTTGAAACAAATGAATTGAAATTAGCAGAAATTGAATGTACTCGTCATCGCTTGATTTCAATGAGCTTCAATGTATGTTGTTTAGCTCATCATTCTCAACATTTTTTCTATACATATGTATAAATGTTACCGCCACACAGGATTAGTTTGCGAGATATTCATATTCGAAGATTATTTGTTATTTGACATGTTGGTGAGGTGTGTATGACTAATACTAAAAAGTTAGAACTTAAAATCGGTGGGCTTGCTCGTCACGAGTTTTCTAATCATATCTCTGTTCCTTAGAGACGTCAACCTTGGAAGTTAGCGTCTTGGCAAGTAGGTCTGGGTTAGAATTCAGTGACCTAAATATTGACAACTTCAGATGGTATTATTTTTGCGAGCGAGCGTAGCGAACGAGCCTATGGCCCTCTTTATAATTGTTTGTAAACATAGATTAAACCGAAATCCTAAGACGACATCTGCTATTACATATACAAGTATTATACAAGACATATTATTCTGTATATCTCCGAAAGTAAGACCGAGCGGTAGTTACATGTATAGGGAAAAGTTGCTCAAAATAATGTCCCCTACAATACATTTCAGGGGCGTTGGTACTTGTTCGAAATAATTAAGTTGATTTTAAGAAACAAGTTGTTCATCGAAACGAACATTGATGTACCAATATGTGACTTGAAAGTTCCATAGCGTCATAGAATTTGAACGTGAGCGATCCGGTTGGGCCAAAGCAATGTGGGCGAGTTTTATAAGGATGCTTCGAGCTCCGGCGGCTTGAAGATGACTGCACATAGAGGGCAGAAGCGGCCACGGCATAATTAAAAAAGGAGCAAGGGAGTGGCTGGGGGTAAATGGACCACTTGCTATTTGCATCCTTAAAATACATATGAGATTCGAGCCGATGGAAACTCGCGTGCGAAACGCCGCAAACCCAGAGTGGAAGAGGGAAAGAGTGAGTGGCAGGAGGAAAGGTGGGAGGAGAGAGGAGAGCCGAGGGAGAACGGGCGAATACGATGTGGCATTGTACTCGGTGCGCTGGATTTCCAGGAAAGTCCCGTCTCACTCTCTCGGTGTCTATCGATCGAATTCTCTCTTCTTGCGCCGCTTTAAGCGCCTACGAGAGCTATTTCGTGGCTCGCAGCCTGCTAAAGTGTTTCCCTGGCCTCCTTCCCTCCATTTCCCAGTATCCCTGAAGGTTTCTCCCTCGTATAATGAAGGTTGTTAAGAGAAAAACATTTCCAAGCTACAACACGCTCGACGTCATTATTTCGCGACGTCCGATACACTGGATTACCCTGGATTATTCATTATTTCAAATCCATAAAAGTTACGCACATACATACAATACAGCAATATGTCTCGAGATGAAGGTGGTTTCGGTCCGAGTACATAAGATATGGTTGTAGTCTCAATGAGTCAGGATGCAATTGAAAATGTGATTTATTGTAACTGCTGAATTATTATTCATTACATCAAGTCCAGAGAAATTCTATACATATAGGAATTCAATACATCTCAAGATGTGGTCCAATTTATTCAAAGTCTCACTAAATCAGGATGTAATTAAAATTGGATTTTATTATAACTGGTGAATTGTTATTCATTATTTCGAGTCTATAAAAAGTCGACGTAGGAATTCCATACATCTCAAGATCTGGTTCAATTTATTTAAAGTCTTAGTAAATCAGGATGTTATTAAAATGTGATTTATTGTAACCGGCGAAAGTACTTCTGCATTATAAGGGACATTTGATTCTTTTCGCAATACTCCGTAACCAACAATCTCGGAATTTTAATGATCCAGATCTTACTTTAGTGAAGTATTTTCTTTTTGTTTGCTGCGGATCCATTTAAATAATTGAGGACTACGGAACGAATGGAAAGATGCACGGGATAATAACGCAGCATTAATCCCTGGGAATTTGTTTCTGAAGGCTCGAGGGAAAACTCCGGCATCCAATATTCCAATAGAGACAGAGTGGAACCTCTGTGCACTGCCAATCAACATAACCAAATTTAAAATTTTAATATGACTGCTATCGAACGCCAATAGAATAACGAGGGAAGTGGGGGCAAAATAAGTGACGTTCTTCCCGACGTCGTTTCACTTTCATGTATATGTATTTGTAACAAAAACATGATCATAAGAAATAAATACGAATTTTGCAGCGTTTTCCTTTTACACCAACAAGGCGAATGTCTTATTTTATTTTACTTTTCGCTAATTCCAAGTTACATTATTTCAAATGATAATATCATTATACTATCTATTAGTAGCATCTCTAATTTTGTATGAAGATTATTCACTTTGCCAGGCTGGTTTTCAAAAGTAGACAATACTCCTAGATGTTTGCCTAAATCAAATGCAATGGTACGATATGATACTATTTTGTCTGTTATAAGGCCTCCAAAAACAGTGTTCGATTGGTTCCGCAACATTATTTAGTGTGTAATATCTATTAACGATTGGCTTCGTATGGTAATGTTTAAGAAATTTAAGATCAATATCGTCTCGTAAGCTTCGTGCAAGTACATCGTAGTCCCTTTTGCCGCTAGCATATCGCAACTCAATTTCTTGCCGAACCATTAACCCGTTAGCGAACATTTCAAAGGTAAACTGGCCCTTAGCTTTCAGGTCAGCCTTTTGGCACCAGCAAGTAAGTACATAACTACATACTTACATAGTATGTAGTAAATTACTAGCTTCGAAGAAAAGTATGGCTATGTATTGTTACATATTCATCTTTATCGGACTATTTTTCTCCTTTTGATCACGCGTAGATTCAATAATTTTAGCTCACTAGTCTCCCAAATACAATTTCGCTACGTATTTTTCGAGCCTTAAATCTGTGACTTTCACTGTTTCGGTCCACGTTATCGCTTAAGTATTCAACCGAATCAGGAGACTCGGTAGAGTCTCCGCGCCAAGTAGTGAAGGCGTAGCCGAACGGCTCAGCGAGACTCAAGAGGCTCTATTATCCCGAACCATAACGACTAAGCCCGTACGAAAAATCGTCTTCGAATTTCTTTCTCGAATTTCTCAGAGATTTGCTGCACGAAGTAATTCTTTTTAGGTTTCTTAACACTATTTCTACCAAGAGGTGTCAAAGGATACTTTTCTAATTTCAACTTTAAATTATTCTCTAAGTTTAGTCATTCGGCTACAACTAATTCGATGACTTTTCGTACAATAGCTGTTAAATTAATTCAGCGATATCATTTTCCGTCAGCTCACCCTGGATCTAAAAATATGCATATGGTATACCTATTTCTACCATGAAGTGTCTTTTGACACCTTAAGGATTTCATAACAAATTCTAATTTTAAACAATTTTACATATAAATATCAACACGATTTCACAGCATCCCCCATAAATTCTTACAATTAGACCTCAAGCGTAGTCAAAGGCCTGGCACCCATACCTCCACCATACCCCGTTTTCACTGAGTTTTTCGGGTATACTATAAGCCCTACATTTTAGTGGAAAGAGAGGGAATCAGTTCCGAAGTGTCATCGACGAGGAAGCTTTGTCTCTCGGACCAGCAAAAAACATCGTAGTAGATCGAGCACAAGTCTCTTTCGAAGCAATTACAGTTACTGTAAGTACGTACATCGTAAAATAACCGCGATCGTTAGGCAAGTTACACTTCTTTTGCTTGTTTTCTCTCCCGTTCACTTCGTAACGTTGTTATGATTTAGATTCCTTAATAATTAAACATCCTTTTCGTTTAATTGTTTCTTTATTTTTAATGGCACTTTCAGTAAGTTACTTAGTAAAGACTGATTAACAAATGAATGCTTTTTGTGTCTCAATCCTTATACATATGTATATGTGCCCGGAGACCATAGGCGATAAATGATAGGTGATAGATCCGTAAAAACTGACTGGATGTCACAGAAACAGTAATGTAACGATTGGATGCTTAACAACGTTAATCGAACTCTCAATAAGATTCATGTAATAACATTTCATATGCGTTGAAATTCTCATCCTACTTTGTTATTGAATTATCAAGAATATACCGAACTTTATTTTAGTTTTTAATAGTTTAGTACAACCGTATTTGAAATATTCACGACAAAGGAAAAGAGTAATAAAATCCCACGAGGACATACCTTTACCGCTCGCGAGGTATATCCGGCGAGCCATAGTAAAGTTTAACTTCAAGTTTAAACCATTCTTATTGGAAGACACCAGCAAAAGGGGTTAATACGAGAATAGGCACCTGAGTAGGACTGAGTTGAAAGACACTCTATTTTATCCCAGGATTGACTTAGGACCGATTGGATAACTAGAAGACTCAAATCTGGCTAAGGTGAAATAGCCCTTAACACGATTTCTGAGTATACATATTTAGGACCGGCGAAACCTGGCTCGTAACAGTATCATCAGTATGTCCTAAAATTGTAAGAGCGCAAATGTTGAAAATATGAAATTACTCCAAAACTTTTATGAATTACCATGATATAACTTTACCACTAACTGTATTTTATTATTTTCAACATTTTAGTAGGCTTCTACAGTTTCGGGATATACAGTCGATATTTTTATTAAAGTATCGACTTAAAAAAATATTTTTTAATCATTATATTTTAGTTTCAATCCTTTAGTATGATTAGAGATTATATTTTAGTGGTCGCCTGCTTCTATGAAGATGCAAGTTCTGCCACAACCTGTCACAGTCAATTTTGTTGTAAATGACACGGTGTTTCAATGGAATTGTAGTGGTATCATCTTAGAGCATTTGGATTAGTTAACCAAACAAGTTTTTCACGCATTTTATTTACGGCGTATTAAGACGAGTTTTGATGGGAACGGCCTCACGATCGGTAGACATATCGGTAAGGTAAAGACAGGGTGGGTAAACGGTCAGGCCTATCAGATTTCAAGAAATACCCGCGACGGCTGGTGCGCGTACAAGGATAGCAATTGAAGTGGAGAGCCAATACAGTGGCAGGCCGCATCCCCACTACGCTATGATCTCCCTATCAGCACCAGGCGGACAGAAAACAACAGTTAACCCAAAAGCAGAAGTATAAAACTATATAATAATAATGAAGAAAACACGAGTCAATATGAAAATATATGTATAATAAGAATCCAATACAACTAGGGATGGTTCGCTACAGAGAAGTTTTACCATCCCGTTTCTTTCCTGGAACAGTACATTGGGAATCGATACAATATGTATGTATACTAAATGTAGGTCATCGACGGTCACCAAATACATACATTTAGCAGGTACAACGGCGTAAAACTTCTTGTAATAACGTTTCGCAGAATATAGTACTTATTTTCGAGTGTAAAGTGTAAAACATATGGGAGCGGGACATGCAAAAGAAATATGTATAATAAAAATAGCTAGATATAACAAGTTTTGGTCCGAATTATTATTAATAAGCTTCAACTCTGATTAATAACACTTTCTAATAATTTCCGTTTATTTTTGAAAGTCGAAACCAAAATTCATGCTTGAAGAATTAAACTTCCTGGCTTTGAAAAGAAATGTTTTATGGCATTCTTTTTTGTTACAACTGATCGATTGTTATTTTGCAACAATTAGTTGCGATTATTAAACTCTGGAGGACTGTTAGTATTTAAGTCTCGCTCACCGAATGCCGAATCATTTCGACCGGACTGTTGTGCAACGACCGGTTGTCACAAAACGCATAAACAATGCACAAACAAATAACATAAAGAATCAAATATTTACCACAGTGTTGCAAATAAATAGTAACAGCAACTTTTTTAGTTTAACAATAGGCAAGTTTTACGATGGGGTAGTTGCTCAGCCCTCCGGACACTTTATGAAATAAATACAAATTATTCGAAAGTATTGTTGATTAGAGTTAGTGCCTATTAACAATAATGTGAGGTCGACTATCGCCCAGTATCGGATTGTCAGAAATGTAAATAATAAAGATAGGCGACTGACAGAATAAAAATACACATTCGCCGAACAAGTTGTAAAAAAGCGTCGTCAATTCCAGTCGTTACACATAGTCGAAGTACAGCGAGCGTTGGTCTGTCAAGTCGTTACGCAATTCTATCGCATTATTAAAAACCGACGTGAATCCGTTGAGCATTAAGAAGTCGTTTTTATTTTTCCCGAGTAAAGTGGTTGTTCCTAAATTTTGTAAAATACTTAAATATTGTATTGTTTATGCCGCTGTTCTGTTACGACGCGGTGACTAGAAAAGTTGTTGTTACTATTTATTTGAAATCCTGTGGTAAATATTGCGTTCTTTATGTCATTGTTTTGCTACAGTGGTCGTTTCAACAGTCCGGTCGTAATAACTCGGTATTCGTTATTGAACGACGTGTAAAAGCTAACAGTTCTCCAGAGTTCAATAATCGCAACGAATTGCTGCAAAGTACATCGATCGATTTTAACCAAAAAAAAAATGCGGCAAAACATTTCTTTGAAAGCGCGGATGTTTCATTCTGTAGACGTAGAGTTTAATTCTGACTTTCAGAAATAAACGCAAATTATTAGAAAGTATTGCTGATCAAAGTTGCAGCAAATTAACAATAACTTGTACTGAAATTAATATCTTGAACACTTTACGGTCTGCATTAAAAAATAAGTTTCATCTCTTATAAAATACTATTTCAAGAAGATGTACGCCGTTAAATCTACATTTTATGACCGTCGATGAGCTACATTGAATATACATGCATACTGTACATACATATGTATATCAACGTTCGACAATGGATTTAGGAAAGGAAAGAACTGTTGAAATCTCACTCTAGCGAAATGGCGCTCTTTGTGTTGGATTCTTATTTTCAGTTATGGTACAATGCTTCTGTTCTGTATTCGCAAATTTAATCAATATGTCGAGGGAGAAGCAATGTCACTGGTTCCCTTTACCGGTTCACCCTCTTCAAACGCAATCTACCTCGACATTTCACGCGATATCAAACAACGCTTGCCAGGTTCAACTGACAAGCGATAACTATTTCCCTTTCCTGACACTCTTGTTTGGTAAAAACAAACGATAATTCTCTCCAAATTTACAAAACTTACTACAGAAGGAATCTATTGTTAAAACATATTTTAATTGAATGTCCTAAGTTAAAACAAAATTAGCAAAATAATTTAATCCAAAGAAAAATCTACAAAAAAATGACACGAAAAAGTGAGAAACAAAAGAATGTATGAGCAATGAAATTCTTGTTGCTTCCGCTTTTTAAATCACGTCTTGCTTTATCTCTTACTTTTTCGAGTTATCTTTTATAAGAAATCTTTTTTGCTAACCTTTGTTTCATTCTTGCTTTTTAGTTTTACATTCGTATTTAATAGCAGATGTATCATCGGCCCACCTCTGTTTGGGACGAATTAAAAAAAAATACCGAATTTTAACGGATTTCGGGTACTGTAACCCAAAGGTGCAGAGACCCCGGCTCGGGTCATAGCCATTTTACCTCGCACCTACCTCACGGAGCAGTGCCTGTAACGACCTCCTACAATAGTAGGAGTTTCTGGCCAACCATTTTTCATTTGTTTTTAATTTTTTAATTTGTTAGTTTTTTAAAAATTATAACTAAGTGTAGTTCAAGCAAAAAGTTGAGCTTTCCAGCGCTAAAAATGCAACTAATTTGTCCCATACCACACGCTGCGTATACATACTCTAATATACATATTTCTGTTATATGTATGTATTGACCAATATTCAATGTATTTCTCAGCATGCTTGAAATTTTAATAAAATGTATGCTTAAAGTCTCTTTGAAAAAAAGTATTATGCTTCAAACGCCACAACGCGCCTCCAAAAAATGAACTCGTTCGGACGTTGTCGAAATTCGATGTGATTTGGAGCAACTAAAAAAAATTACTGGCCATAAACATCTAGTATTCTGGGGTCTCATTAAATGCACCGTTGCCTACATTTTTTGCCATCATACGTCAAAATCATAGTTAATTATCTAGATGTAAATGCGATAATAAACAACTGAATAAAATAAATAACAAAAATTCTCTTGAACATTGCAAGATGGAACATATGTATATCTACGTAATTTTATCTTGTTTCTTTTTTATAACAATTATTGTATTGATATTTATTTGTGACCAATAAACTGAGAGAATACGATTCGTGTTTATCAAATATCAGCAAAACAGAAAAATTTGACATTATTATACTATTCGTAGAGTTCAATCACTCACATTATTGTTGGAATTATTTATATTTAATAAGCGATAAATATTTAAAACTCTCGACCTGTATTGTACGTATAATAACTTGCCCTCCGTAGTGTTATAATTATAATACCGATGATTCAGCACAACTAGTTATGAATCCGTGATGTGATGTATATGAAAATGTTATTTAACGCGGTTCAATCTGCTCCTAATACTTATCGATGTAAAAGTTATCCGTCCAAAAACATTAAAATGTAAAAAAAAATACGCCAAATAGCAGTTTGATTCCCCCACAAAATTGAGATATAACAAAAAAGATACATATACATAGGTATCATACAAAAAAGCCAAGTTTTCATTTAAAGATACCTCGATTTAACTCGTATTAGCAATTAACAATAAATTAACAATAAAAAAAACTTGGCGTGTGCGCGCTGCATTCGAGGCGCTTGTTCTGGTAATATTGCTAAAAAAACTTTTAAAGAAATATACAGTATACACGATAAACTGAGAACGTCCTTCTTTTCGATGTCGGGTAAGAATGATCTCCTTGTCAATTATGTGGCACTGGACAATGCTCATGAAATCGGAGAGTACTTATGTATTGGAGGGAAAAAATTGTAAAACAATGCCACTATAAATAGTATAATGATTGAAAATGAAAGATTAATTAGGCTTTACTACAATATTTACTCATATTGTAGTAAAGTCAGTGTTACGTTTAAATTAGTTTCCCATTCGTTTTTGACCTCGCAATGAAGCGCGCACACGGCAATTTTTTTTTAATATTAATTGCAAATGCGAGTTAAATCAAGGTATCTTTGAATGAAAACTTGGTTTTCCTGTATGATATCTATATCTTTTTTGTAATATCATTTTAGGAGTTTTAATGAATATGAGACATTTCTGGGGGGGAATGAAACTGCTACTTGACACATTTTTTTACATTTGAATATTGTTGGAAAAATATACTGTGCATATAACCAACCATCCCATCGATCGTTCGATCGTCGACTAAATCATAAACAGTCATCTTGGACCTCTGATCTGCAGCGATCAGCTCCGCTAGCGGGAGGAATGTTAGTAGGACATTTGAGGAATCTTAAAGAAACACGCAACCCTAACTTCTTAAAACTTCTAACTTTATTCGCTAGAAAATACCCATGAGAAATCCATATCTCCTCAACCACTGAACCGATTTTCTTGTTTCTTGGCTCGTCGGATTCAGAAAAATCAACGAAACTAGGTTTAATTTATTTGCGTTATGCCTTGGATCTGTAACTGTTGTAAGAATCAAAAAGGAAGTTTCAGGCGGGCCGCAAATCACGTCGCTTCGGGATAAGTAGCCGCGGCTGTCTCGCGCCACTACTACTTGGCGCGAGACTCTACCGAGTCTCCTGATAACCAGATGTATTCTTCAATCTACACACATACACAAATATTAAAACTTTAACCCATCAAGATTTATTCAATCCATCCAGTAACCTTGCTATTGTTTTCTTACATAAAATGTCCGATAGCAATTTGCAACGAAACATTATGCGGTACTGTAGCAAAAAAGAAAAACTGTAAATATAAGCAATTGTAAGTTCGACTATATAGTAACATTTTCCTGTAAAACAGTGTAATTATAACAAAATAACCATATACATATAACCAAATAATATAATATAATATCGAATATGTATATTATTTAACATGATACTATATAATTAGTTTAATAGCATAAACATGTTTAATAATAGACAAATATTGAAAGAAAATATTTCTTGCGAGTAAAATCGTCGATACACATTAAGTGGGTAGTTTTATGCCAGGAAAAAACATAACTTTCCCCCGGTCATTATACATTTACTTACAGCGCATTAACTTACTCCTCAAGCTTATCTCGTAGCTCTATAAATACAGGATAGTATTAGGAATATTGATTATAGGCTCGCGTTCGTTTATGGGGTCACTTTTCCTCCGCAATATACACTCAATAACCCGTTTGAACTTTCCAACCACAAACGATCATCCATTTTGGTTATCATTTACTTATCGTTGCTTCGACTACTGGCGCCTTTAGCAACACATACTACTTATAAATTGTGTTATACATTTCCTTCTTCAAAACACAAATATACGTTAATAATAAGTGTACACAAATATATATGTGTAAAGAAGAAAAAATTGTATTTTTATCTTCATCCGCTCAGGGCTCATTGTCAGTCATTCCTTTCTTTCTTTTAGCTTATGTTATCTACTATAGGCGTACTAAAAATGCATTATATGTATGTTGTCAAAGGGCTCAGTGAGTGAATCTTGTATGTTATAAATTGTATCTTTAAAACAGGCCTAAGTATTTCGATGAAATATTGTGAATCTACCGTGTTTGGGTGAAAGAAAACAATTCGGGTAGGTCTCGACTTTGGGAATCATTTCACATTCATTTAGGGAATCAAATAACCAAATTGATTTCGACAAAAATAAAATAAATCGGAGGCACAATTTATAGCGCGAGCAAAAAGTGACCTACGATACAGTAATACCTGAATTAATCGATGTTTAATCAATGATTGCAATTGATCAGAAAAATGGAACAACTAAAGAACAAATTTCTAAATAAGGTGGATCTAATCTAATAGCAGGCCGCGTAAAATTTTATGGATAAAAATAACAGAATTATACACTTCAACATATAATTTCTTTGGAAGAATAGCAGCGCAATTGGCAAAACTGGGAATCCTCCAACTCCTTCCCGCCCAGGCGTGCAAGTTAATATTGTGAACTTCTTTCACCCAAAAAGATAAAAATAGAACAGTTTCACGTACGTGATACAACGACAAAATATAAATAATTCGCATGAAAATATTGGAAGAACATTTAATCGGGCAACATGTTTGCATTAGAGCGCATCCCCTTTTCAATACAATACATTATGAATAATAACAACGCAACGCTAATCTTCCTAAAGGATCTTGTTAACCCTTCTTCTTTTTAAATAATATAACGCGCGTTTTTACAACAAAAAAAGTTACAAATCTTGAAAATGTTCAAGGTAGCAATAAGTATTTTGTAATTTAACAATTCCCTCAATCAAACGGGACTAGCTTCAAATCAAGCATTATTTTCCTGTAAATACTGCAATAATTAAGTCATCATTTATGCGTTCGACGCTCGGCAGAAGCAATTTACGCCACGAAAGCAATTAAGAAACAATTAGTCAGCCCGAGACGAAGCTATCGAAATCGTAACGAGCGGAGGGATTGATTGGTGAATGCATATTACGTGTAGTACGCGTCGATAATTGGAGCCAGTCGAACACCGCTTTTAATATACGCTACGGTGCACTCTTCGGCCATATTGAGAACTGTAATTATTAATTGACATATCACGCGCGTGCGCGGTTTCAGCCAACGCCAGGTAAAAGTGGGCTGCGCAAAAACTTAATTAGCTTTGCAGATGAAGTTCCGCATCAATCGTTTAACTTGGAATATGAACGTTGGAACTGTTGGTATCGCGAAATAAAGAGCATTGTTTGAAGAACTCGTTAAAACGCTTTAATTAGAACTTTCGAGTAACCTACTCGCGTTTCCGACTTTGTGAAGGATGATAAAGTTTCTTGTTTGAATTCGTTTGGTATATGTATAAGAACACAAATGTGTTCCAGATCGCACAGTGTAAATTGATACATTAGCAAACAAACTGAATCATTCAATTTTGGATTTCCTGAAATAAAATTAAATACTTTATATTTGTGGCAGTTTTTGGGTTTTGTGATAACTGCTAAATAAATTGTGAAAATGTTTGAAATATTAATCCCAATCAACATTCTCAAAGCCGTAACTTAGTAATTATTAAAAATTCTGAAAGATGCAGTCGTTTATATTACTTGGCCAAAATGAACAAATCATTGAGAAAGATGGCTCATCCTAACCGTCAGAATGCACGGTCCATAGCTAATGATTTTTTTTATCGGTTGATATTTTGAAACCAAGTTCCACGTAACACTTGCAGAAATAGAATAAGCTGAAGAATAAACGATGATATAATCGGAATCATTCTGATCAAATCAACTTATTTATTTATAAATATTTAATTATTAATACTTTGGTCGGTTTGCCCCGCATACAAAAACCAATGATTATAGCACCAAAAGTAAGCATGGCACGTCAAACTATATTATAGACTTGCAGCATGTAACTTTTCATAGGAATTCTTCCACAAGTCTTATAGTTCCAAAGTCCTCATCGTCACAGTCAAAATTCAAATAAATATTCCCTAACAATTTTCATTAATTCTTTAAATGTCCATACTATACTCTTTTATACCTTGAAGTTATAGCTACTGCAAGAAAGTGTTTGCATGAATTGAAAATAATGTCAGATCAATGATTGCGATGCATTTCCAACGACTAATTGTAAGTCAGGCAAACCGAAGGGAAAAATTCAAATCTTCGACACTTGAAGATTATCACCTGGTTGATTTTCAATAACAACTATTCATTACTGTTTACTGCAGCAGATAATTCTACTTGATATTTTATAACGTGTTTTACTTTGAGCGCCTGTGTTTTCTGCTCCATACACTGGAAAGATACAAATTTTAAGCTTTCCGGCGGAAGACATCGAGTTACTTGTGACCCATTTTCTCCGAAACTAAATTGAAAACTCCCGTTTGATGGCATAGTCAGAGTAGTCGCTTGGCCATAAGCAGCTGCTCTGCTCTTGCACCAGCCAACGGAGTTGACCGAGTTGCTCGAAGCTAACCGAGATTCAATTTATGATCGCTGGAGTCAACTCCCCCATTGTTCGGAATGGGGGAATGCTAACTGTTTTTGGGAGTTCGCAAGAAACAGCACTTTATATATACACGGAACATACACGGAATTGTATATTATTTTGTGTGTGCTTGTTTTATAAGAGTATATCTCATAAAAATAGAAGTGAAATTTACAAATAACAAATCATTTCGTGTTAAAGTGTCTCAAGTTGGTGTACCAAGTTATAGTATCTTCAGAACTGCATGTACAGGATCATTCCCTTGCCGTTGAACCAGCATTGTCCACTCCATTTCGTATCAGGCATACACGTGTATTATAAGCATATTATGTCATGTGGATTATGTCATATATATATTATGCAAGGCAAATTAAGATTCAGGGAAACATGTTCCTAATAAAAATGTGACTTTCACTTTTCTCATACGAGATGGTAGCAAGCGGAAATGCTGCGGGCTGCAGAGACAATAGTATGGCTGTGTCCTGTTTACGTTACCGACACATTGGTTAAGTCAGTTATGCCATGGTTGGTTATGTGACACAGTCCGATTTTATTATTTTATTTTATTCCAGATTCCATACTTTTATTTAGTTAATGAAAGAGTATACAGTCCTTGCCCCTGTCCCTCTGATCTTGTCATTATTAAGAATTATGAAAAGTTAAAATTGTCAACTCTGTAGCATATTAATCTTTAAAACAATATTAGCAATTATTTATTTACAGTTCAAGGGAATGCTAGGTATTAGTAATCAGTACTTGCTCAAACTAATTTCAGCACTTTAGGTTTGCGCTCCGTCAGCTAGGTACTTGACAGTCAGGAATAATTTAAAAAGTGTTAAGTCCAATTATTTAAAATTTCAATACATTCTAGCTATTGGGAGCCTCTATTTTGCCACTCTGAATCATTATTTGATTTAACGCTTTATAATTATAATATATAAACCAAGCAAAATGCTCATACGCAGTCTAATTTAGTTGTATCATGACTGTCAAGCTCATCGCTCAAGGAACATTAAGCTAAAGAATAAAATGAATTAAGCAAGCAATAATTATCAATCATGTGCCATTTAGCAACATACTAGCTATTGATAATCAGTACTTGTTTAGTAAATTTCATTACTTTAGATTGTATGCTTCTTAAGCTACGCATTTGGCAGTCAAGATACACCAATGTTAGAGTGCGTATGAGAGTATAGCTTATCTAATCTGTAATTTAAATCCATCCTAGCTATTGGTAATCAGTAAATAGGTACTGATTATTACTAATAGCTATCATGCTTATAACATTCAACAGACTAAAGGTAAACTTTTAAATTATATTACGCATGTTGTAAATCTCATACTGTTTGAATTTGGAATATTGAATTTGTCAAGTGCAAGCTATATTATGCAGGGAATCTGTATTCTCCCACTCAGCTCAATTTCTTAGATCTCCTCCTATGTGCATGTGCGCCAAGTTTTTTTTATTGTTGATCGCTAATTTATTGTTCATTTATTGTTAATTGCTAATGCGAGTTAAGTCGAGGTATTTTTTAATGAAAACTTGGCTTTCTTGTATGATATCTATATCTTTTTTGTTACATTTCAATTTTGTGGGGAAATCAAATTACTGCTTGGCGCATTTTTTTACATTTTAATGTTTTTGAGCCGATATCCATATCTTGAGAACTATACTGATGTTCTGAGCAAGAAATTTGGTACGTAATACCACGTTATAATGAACATCTAAACAGCCAATTTTCGTTTTCCTAACATCGCTGGTTTCTGAGATATTGGTATCCTCATTAAAAAAATCACTTTCCCCTTTAACCCTTTTTAACAGTTTTTTTACACGAGTTTTTACTTTTAATGGACAATTTAAATACCAATTTCCGCGCCTGTAAAATTATTTTCGACTTTTAAGATAATGGTGTCCCAATACAAGAATTCAGCTCCCTTTCATCCCACTAGGAATAGAATTTCCAAAAATTCAAATTTCCTTTTTCGCGTTTCTAGGTTAAATGGTTTGACCTGGACATTGATGAGTCAGTCACTCAGGACTTCTTCTTATTATATTTATATGTATTAGAGTATACATAGAATGACGACACTGGTGACTGAAAGATAAGTGAATCATCCTGTACATACCTTCTAGACACGAACCGGTGAAAACGTTTCAAGTGAACTACTTGTCGATATTAAATGACGCTGCAGATTTGAAGAATGAGGTCCACTCGATATTCATTTACTGGTAGTATCCCGATTATTCTTAGAGTGCGATTCGTAACACAAGATAATAATGCAGGTTATGCCCTCCATCAATACTTAAGTTACACATTGTCTTCTTAACCCTTACGCTGCGTAATTATTCTGTGATTCTCGTGACAGCCTTAGAAACGTCAATGTCGGAGCATCAAAAATATTCTGTAATGTTTGACTTTTTACAATTTATCAATTTCGAATTGATTTAGCTTCACTTATCATTCGCTTATTCATAATTAAAATATTTGTGTACAATTGGAGGCCGCGGCGTAAGATGAAAGAAATGTATTTGTAAGTAGGTTTGAAGTAGAATGGCGTATTTCAGTTAGTAGTCTACTTGGTTCCCGAGTAGTAGAACTCAAATCCTCTAATTTTTATGAAATGTGGTAGAAATATGTATAGTGTTCTTGCTATTGTTCAAAAATATGCAAATTTCAACTGAGATTTTTTGATTTGAGAGAATAAAAGAGGATGTAAAAATTGCGAGAGGAGAGACGATTGTTTAAAAACCGAATTGTCAAAAACTATTGCACATAGATGAAAAGTTTAGATTGCAAAGTATCATAGCATCACATAACGAATAAATTGACATAAACCTTTTGTTCGCAATAGTTGTTAGTTTCTGTTTTCAGGTTCAGTTTCTGAACTGATAGGTTCTGTTTTTTTATAGATTTTTCATAAATATTTCTGCGAAAAAAAGGACAATTCTGTTCTCGTTTGATATTTGTTTTACAAGAATATGATGCTTACCAAAAAGACTTCAAATCTAGGAAACAGAATTGACTTGTGGATAGTTTGTAACAGAACAACTACCTTAAGTACTATACCATACACACATGTATGTATGTTTAGTGTTTTAATCTATTCTTTATCGCAGAATTGATTATAACGCGATAATTTTTATTTAACATCCTCATTACAAAACTTTAAGCATTTTCTGCGTTATTGTAAATTGATTTACAATTCACCAGGAGGCAAATATTTCTGCAGATTAAGCACAAATTCAACATCAATTTCTTATGGAAGCGTTGGCAGAATTTACCTAGTATTCAAGTAGCATCGTGCCACGCCGCTCTGCTCAAAAATACGTGGATAGTTTTGAAATTTGTAGGTTGGGACTCCGATCACGTTCCCGAACTGTGCTAGATTTTCTTTCTGATTTAAATCGGAGACCTGACTATACGTATTATCAATGGTTGAGAAGCGAATGCTTCATACCGGATCGAGAGATACGGCATGCATTTAACGAACTGTTCAGTGACATTATTTGCAACGTGTTTCTCACTCTGTCAAGTCGTAACCATCGGGTACAGAAATTGTCTATGGCACTTATGAAAACAGTGCGGCATACAATAGCTAAAATAGGTATTCATACACTTGATCTTTCTGAAATAAATTTCATCACAGAAGAACTTGCATTGATTAATCTTTTTGTATTTTAGTTAAAGAACGTGTGTGGTTAAGAATATATTTTCTTAAAGGACAGAATTTTATTCTTAGGAAAGAGGCAATCACGCATAAAGATGGGGTTTGGTAGATTGGAACTTTTTTTTTTATTTTTTTTATTTTTCTCCAAAAACAATTATTTTACAATGAGCTGAACACAATTTTCACACATTATTTCAGATTTTTAAACAAAGGCATTACAAAAGCACAGAGGATGGACACTCTGGCTGTCACAGACGGACGAATATCGAAACATTATAATGGTTCCAAGTGAACTACAAAAGCCTAAAAACAATTTTTTTTAAAGTGCCTTTCTTTAAAAGTTTTTTCTTGAAAAAGTTTACTTCAAAAAGGGGAATTGTGAATATTTTTCCCCCACTATGCTTGCTTTGTTAGACATTTCTATGTCTAACGGTCCAAAGTGTAGAAACTTAGTCCAAGTTTTGATCAAGGCTGCGTCCCACTTGGCGCACGCAACGTTGACGCGCATTCTAAGACAGAGCTTGGAAAATGACAAAAATATACACGCGAGATAGTCCTTTTTAACCGATATCGAAAAAGAAGAGGTTCTCAATTCATCGCGTATACATCCTTTTATTTTCGATGGAATATTTACGTGCGGATAATTTACATAACTCTTCGAAAGATTAAAGATGATAATCGACGCTCCAGATATTTCCGTTGTGCAGGGTGGTGGGTTTGCATGCTTTTTTGCATTTGAATACATTATTTTCTTTATAAACGTTTTAGAAAAAAAATGAGATGATATAAAGCATTCAAAAAGTGGCAAACGCTCAGATTGCCTTCGAAATGTACACATTTTGCTTTCCAAACTCTATTATTAACTATCTTCGGTTACTTCTTTCCAGTCACCAAAGCAAATCCAAAAAATGTCCCATTCTAGATTTTAAGAAAACGCACCCAAGCATATGAAACTAATTTGACACCAATTAACTAATTAAACTCCGACAATCAGTGAAATTACCTGCATTCCGTAGTTTTCTGTGCGCCATTTCTCCTCCACTTTGTGTCATTTCGTAACGCTTCCATTTGGATTTCAATTTAATTCTCCCGAGAAAGCATGGAAAGGATTTCATGTAATTTGCGATATGAGAATGTGGACGAGCGGGTATAAAGGCATGAGAGAGAGAGACAGAGATGGGGGGGGGGGGGGGGGGGGGATGTTTGAAAGGTACGATCGTTCCATGTGCAAGTATTAGCGGCCGAGGGGATATTCATTTTCTTTGATGTGCCACGACTAGGCTCATCAGCCAATGTTTGCTCGTGGCTTCTACGCAGCGGAGAATGTGAATCAAACGGTCGAATCTCATTACAGGAGAAATCACAATTAGTCCAGAGAAAATAAAGAAGATCTCTTTTGACTCCTGAAATGTTAGCTCGCCGCTCTAATTAGCCGGTGTCCGCAGCACGCTTCGAAGCGTGCATTTGCTTTGTGCGACTATCACGACACTTATTAAATTGCAAGTATATCCAGTAGAGCGATGCGACACGAATACGCCCCACCTGGTTTCAAGAAATTAATAAAATCTATATCTATGCAGGAGTGCGGGTCAAGAAGACGAAAACGCTAACAATAATCTGGGGCAAGGTTGCCAAAATCGCACCTGTTTCTAAATTGCACCCCCTGCCTAAAAATTCACTCGTACCGCTATCTGGCTTTTTATTAAATTTGTTTACACCTTCAAAGTATAGCAATGATATTTCAATTGTCTATAAACATTTTCCGCAAAGACCAGAGTTATTAGTAATGTTTACAGAAAAGACGCTACATCGACGCTATTTTTTTACACATTTTGTAGTCGAATTGCAAAAAAGATAAGATAAAAGTAGTGCTTGCTAAAACCAGTAATTATTCCAATACTGTTAGATTTATATGTCAAGAATGGGCATTTTTACTAACAAAATATTTTAACCCATTTTGAAAATATTTTTTCATTTTAGCTATTGAAATTAATGAGTCGATTCAAAATATTAATCTGCTTAGTGTGTTATCTCTACAAATAAGAATTATTTATTTCATTTTGCTATACATGCAAAATCCTTTTTAAAATTATGATTTCTAATTAGAGTACGATTTTGGCAACTGGGGGTGTGATTTAGCATACCAGTTGCCTAAATCGCACGATTTAGAACGTTTGCGGAACCAATCATTTTCAAATTGACGATCATGTATTAAAATTATCAAAAAAATTACGTATGGAAGGAGAAAGACTGCCGTGTAGTATGACGTACAGAATATAAAGATACGATTCTTCACTTCTGAGTAATAAGCCTTAATGTGAAAAGTAGGGTGATTTAGGCAACCTTACCTTATAATAAAAGTTAAAATATGTATTCATGTATGTTCCGCAGAGGCTCCCATACCGTTCAACGTATCCATACTAAATTTGGCACGAATTCTCGAAGAATTCTCTTCCATACTCCAGGAAAAAATAGTTTGGTACTCACACCCCTTTAAGTTAGGGCCGAGTCACTTTGTATAATAGCTCCAATAATCTCTTTTCAATAATTTTGTGGGGGAACATGTGAGGAAAATAAAGGCAATCAAATCCCAAAAGTTTCAACTCCTTAAAAAGTATTGTACAAAGTACAACTGACGCCTAAAGTACCCTTACAAGTCCGAGTAATGCCAGGCGCACGAACTGCCGTCCAGCAGACGAAACTGGGTAGGACAGCTAGTATACACATGTATGTATTATAAACGTGGGATGTGGGCTATCAAGGATTGCCTAGGAGTTGAAGCAAAAATAATATGAAGTAAGAAATTGCGATCAAACGGCTTTATTTTGTAAAATGATATGTGAGTGAAAATACTTGCTGATTCCATGGTAAGTAAGTACATCAGTCTGTACAGTGGCATGCGTATAAATCGGCATTCTTACTGTAGTACAACTCAAACAATATACGAGACAGATTGACAAACCCCTCCATTTCGAAGTCGGCTAAAGTCGAAAGAAAAGGTTGTACATATCAAGTGGTCCTTTTCTGCGATATTTTGTCTGTTAGATGTAAGCTGGCATTATTGCTACAGTCAAGAAGCCTCGGTTGATATTTCTACAACATGTTAAGTTATTTATAACTAGCTGATTTCAGCCGCGCATTTAATATTAAACTTATGAACTACCGGTCAAATTGACCGTTTTCAATAGGAAAATACAGGCATAAAAAAGTGTCGGTAGGTTTAGTGTGAAGCATGTGGTATGAATTTCTAAATTAATATGTATTAATATATTGCGTAAGGAAATATTCGCAAAACTTTTACAGACATGTCAGATTCAGGAGATTTAAAGTATAATAGTCGTGTGTATTAGTACTGATATATTTTATCGTGACTCACTCAGTTCACCCGGAAAACCTTTTTTTAATTATGCTGTGGTTTTCTATTCAAATCTTAAGATCCATTTTAATGCTACAATTAAAAGTGTGCTATTTGCCATTGCAGGGTATGGGGAGGATCTACTAAAGTAACACTTTAACCCTTTAACAGTTTTTGACGAATATACTCGGCATGAGGAAGAATAAATTACCTTTTGCTATAAAAATGGTAATTATTATAACAAATGAAAAATATGTTTCTTCTCTTAGAATAAAGAAATCAAATGTGCAATAACTTTTTGAATAACAAATTGAGTATACTCGTGATCCGCTGAATTTTAACAGCGCAATCAGATAGACATTTTAACAACGCAAAAGTCCACCGCAGGAAAGAACCATTACATTATTATTCTTATTTGGTCAATCATTACAACCCAAAACATAATTATTGCTACTTAAACAAATCCAAAAGTACATAGATCAGGTTCGTTCTCTATTGAAGAGGTACATATTCAAAATTGAAGAGTAACTTCAACATTTTGAAATCATGTATAAACACAATTTTTTTAAGCTCATAAAACATATGTATAAGTTCATGATTTTAGGTATATTATAAATTAGTCTTGTTAACCAATCGGTAATAATTGCAAATTTATTGCCATGGACGTGCGGCCTTTTTCTACAAATCACGATTTACAGTACCCATTGCAGGTCTGTCAATTTTTACCTAAAACAGAGATGAAACATTGTTTCCTAAAAAGTAGACACTTAGCTTAGCTTTTCTTAATCGGAAACAAATTTATTCATCAGCAACTAATTAATCGATTTATATGTTTTTAAGAAACCACTGTATGTACATACTTTCTTTGGAGTAATCTTGCAACGCGACTTTTTTTCTTACATTCTGCGATAACACTGGGTTTTATTTCGCAAAATTAGTAATGGGTATAAGTCCTTGTAACATTACCTGGCCTAAGCACAAGAAACGGGATAAATTCGGTTTGATACAATAAATAAACTATGCTTTTAAAAATAATGAAATGCAATCAGCGAGAAAGTAATAAAATACTCGGGTCCTTTCCGGAAAATATCCTAAAAGCACCTACACTTTTGTAACCAACTCTATAAACGACATACATAGTTATATGTAGGCTGCAATGCAATTTATAATATTATGGTTTTGCTCCAATTTTGTTTTTTAATGTTACGCAACCGGCACAAGATCAACTGTGAAAATGTCGATGTTTAAAAAGGCGGGCATCTCACATTCGAATTTGCAGGGTTTTGGTCTTCTGAAATTCTGAAGTTTATTAACACTGTTTAAACTAAAACATATGCAAACTGGCTTTGCTGACTTTACAATGGCTCTAGAGTAACTAATAATTTAATAATAATTACTTATAGCCAGAGGAATTCAATATTTTTCTGAGGTCTCCTGATACCGAAATAAAATTGATCTCATTTGATCTAATTGCCAAGAAATATCAATTTCCCCTCGGGACACACGAGCTAGGAAAAATCAACTGATTTCACAGCGAACGATAAATTGAACGGTGTGTGTAACCTGTCACGGCCACCCAACCGATATTTTAGTCAATATTCGGAACTCCTGAAGTAGGAGCTCGATTATTATCAGGCGAAGACGGTGCTATTATATTGTATCATACATATTGTGCATAACATGCACACAGCGTTGAAGCAAACAAGGCACTTTTGAATCACAAACTCATGCGCCTTCTTATCGTAAATGCTAACAAGTTCCATTATGAAATCTCGACAGTCATTAAATCGCAAAGGGAAAAGATGAAGTCCTGAACATTTATGCAAAGATTTCACGAACGACTCATACCTCAATATGAATTATCTTTCATGTAATCATAACTAAAATAATGTTATACTATTGTTATACTATTAAAAATCAAAGGAAACTATATTAACAAATTTTCTATTAGTTATAAATTGGCATTATTACTGTGTTCCGGAAGAAGTCCCGGTTAATACTTCTAAAACATCTTCAGTCATTTAGATCTAGTTAGTTTTGACCGAGCATTTAAATATATGCTTTAATTTTTAAAATAATATTATTACTATGTCAAGGCAGAAACATTATGGTGAATCGAATGCAACTTAGCTCCGCCTTCCGTCGAAACGTAGCACCTTCTGCCGTGCGACGGCTGAGATTTATGCAACACAATTCTACATTAGTTTCGAAGTCCAATGGTTCCTTTCCACGCCAAATTTTTTCAGCCGGATCATTTAAGACTGCTGTACTTGAGCTGCTTATTATAACTGTTGCAAGTCCAATTTCGACCATTTAGAGCAGACTTTTTCCGACGGCTAGAATCTTCTAAAACAGTCGTCACTTTGCACGATTTCCCCAGCAACGATGATCTGAAGATCTTTCACGAATAAACCCTCGTTTCCGGCCTAAACCAACGAGCGCATAATTACTTTAAGATATCCGATGGAAGCAGAATCGAAAAGGATTTTTTATTCGACAATTCATGGTATACTTACAAAAGTACAAGGTACTTACATAAGTTGAGCTAAATATACCGTAAATTTCACAACGATATTCAGAACAATTAACGTTACAGTAACATCCATGGAATAAGGGTCGTTGACACAAGATTTCCCATCCCCACCCTAGCTTTGCTATTTTTTATCTTAATCAGCCAAACTATCTGTTTTCTTCAACCGATAGATAAGGCTATACTTGTCTACGAGGCCCATTTCATGAATTTTTATTGTAGCCAAAGATTAATCAAAGATAAATAATTGCACTATTTGAACATTAATTGTTACATGTAGAATAACCACTAAGATGAGCATTGAAAAAAGCTCCCATAGTCAAGTACAGGTAATTCCGTGTGACAAGATCTTGCTAAAATCTAAGGCAAATCGGTTCATTGGTTAACAAGTTATGATGGGCACTCTACATATTAACATAGATGGCTTCATAAATATTGCTATAACGTGACAGTTATTGAATATCATAATAAAATTTACAGATTATTAACTTCAAACTATGTACATTTTAATAAATATATGAGTTTAAACAAAAATGTAAGTAACCCTGTCGAGAAGAACCAATAAAAATGTCACGCGAATCAATTTATCGGTTACTAATATGTCATTCCGAAATCGAGATGAAATTTTGAATATACTTAGTCCAAAATTATATACTTTAATAAGGATACGATGAATTCGTCGAAAAAATATTTTCTGCGAAGAAAAAGTTATGACAAATCTAAAAATTTGTCAAGAAACAATGATTGAAAATAAATTTGGTAGTTAAAGTAAGATTTTCTCGATCAGTTTTTCTCGATCATCGCCACATAATTGTGAATCACTGAGGACTGCTGTGCTTGAGCTGCTTGTGATAATCATAAAAACTCGTAATATCAACGAACCAGCGTTAATTCGGCCTTTCGTTCTCTCCAACGATTCTCATTACGAGTCCTTTACACACCCGGTGGTTCTTATTCTGCCCGTATCGCGGGGGATTAGCGCTTTATGCAAAAGGCACGCTTTTGTCTTGACCACTTCGACGAGAGCGGCTGATACCGCCGGCGTAGTGATTGTGCAACCAGCACGTCCCAGGAACTTTAGCCTTCCGCTTTTTATCGGCAACCAGATATAATTGCGGGTACACTAGCACGACGATTCGCCGCTTCCTGTATGAGCGTGAAACACAGCGTACCATTTTCCAAACGTGTCCGAAATATCTTACAATTAATCTCGCTTCACCCTGTCATCGGCGTCCGCCTTCACAAACATATCCTGATGAAAATCGCTAGTTTTCGTGATAAGGCGAAACTTTGTTTGACGCTTCCAATTCCTTCACGGCGAGCGGAAGAAATATGACGCTTCCTTGGGGAAAATCAGCACATTTCGCGAGAGGTGTGACTTTAGAAAACGCAATTTATACATTTCAGTAAAATTCTCTCTTTGCTTCCAAAACTAATGCAGCTCTTCTCAGGTGGCCAGATGCCCGATGCTACCTTCTCGTAGATTTTGTACTAAAGAGAAACCCACGTCTTCCGCTGCGACCTCACTCGCAATTTAAACTGCATAATTGTCATATTCTAGAAAGCAATTTTGTAAAGGCTTGAAACAGACTTGAAGCAAGACTTTTTTGGAACTTCAATATCAGGAAATACCTTTAAGAAAATGACAGTGCAAATGTGTAGGAAAGATCGTTTAGCGGAAGTGATACGAAATCAGATTTTCCAAAGTAAGGTCCCTTGTCACTATGTATCATGATTAAAGTGTTCAGAAACATTTCAAAACAATTGCTATTGTTTTCTCAAAACAAAGTTTTGAAAAGAAGAAATAATTTTACAGAAACTTGTAAATTACGTTTTCTCAAATGAGATCTTTTTCGTGTAGCGCCGTGTTTTCATATACGATAGTCACGCGCATTTTGTAAAGCATTGCAGTCTACTCTCTCTAGCTTCCTGTTTCGTTTACTTACGTATGGCATCGATTTTTCTCTAGTATGATAATTGTCAAGACAGTTGGGATTAACTAAAAATTAATGTTCAGCAGGATTCCAAATTATTCTTACCAATGATTCGCACGAATATTACGACTTTTATTAACAATTCTTATTCAATTAACGCGACGAATGTGATACCGAGAGATAAAAAGATTTGGATCTCACGAATTTTCAACCATATCATATTTAATTTCAGTACCTGCGATTGCTGTTATTAACATTTATCTTCGTTTCCCTAAATACTGCAAGAGAATTTTTTGAGAACTTTTGTTCTATTACAAAAATTCTGTTATGCAAACAGACATGGCTCCCGATCAGTTTGAATAAACAAGGTTCTACTGTAATTGGATAATTATCTACTTATTATCTCTTCGAAGTAAAAGTAAAGGAAACCGGGCGTATACGAGATATCTGGATGAGAAAGGGTTGTCTCAGAGTTAAATTCGCTCGGGGCGGTGTTCCACGCTATCGCCGTAATTCCCGAACAGCATTATCGCAGGTAACCGCAATAAATAGCGATAATTCCATTCTTGTCCTGCGGCTTGACACCGTAGAGGATTAAATTTTCTTAGACAGCTAACTGATGCTGCACTCTAAAAGAAGACCCTTTTCCATTCACGCAGCCGAAAAATACGTACTCTTTAGAAACTTTCACCAGAAATACTATCAACGCTGCTAAAATGAAACTTGGAACGCATATTATAAGCATACTAACACTAAACGGATAAATACACATATTTTCTCGATTTGGGTATAACTAATTATCAATTTAATACGAAAACTAATGCACAAAATAACATTTAAATACTCTGACTTTTAACAAGAACAAAAAGAAAAATGCATAGTTAAACCAAGTTTTAAAACCACTGAGTTGAGCAGAAGTGATACGTTTGCCATTAAACTACACATATCACTCTTTTATTGTCACGTATCGCATAGCTTTTACGTGACGTAGATCACGCGTAAAGCTTTCACGAAGGAATGAGTTCGCGGTGTGTAGGTTTTCTCTGTTCTGGGATACGTGTCACACAAATCCCATCGAGTATTGGTTAAAATACGCATGGCAAGATACACAATTTATTACTAGTAACTCATCACATATTTCTTAACGCACAGAATTTGGATTGACTATGCTATAAATTTCATTTCGATATTAGAGATAAGAAAGACACTGTATAGCAATATACGTGAAGAAATTGCCGTTAAAACAATATAAAACAATATAAACATCGTTTGATTTTCGACGTCATAATAACCGTACATCAAATCGATCCGACCGACATTTTACAACAACATTATAGGATTTCTCGGTAGACGCCCCTTTCTTAGTTCTTTTGTAACATAATCAAATTACTACTAAATTTGACCGAAAAAATCGATCGATCACTTCGAGCAAGCTGCATAGTTCAGTGGACTTATCTTGTACTTATGGAATTAGAAAATTACCTGGTGAAAATCAGTACTGCAAAGCATATTTGAACGAAGATGATTTCACCCACGTTGCTATAACGCATTTACTATTACGAATATCGATACAGAATTTACAGGACCTTCCATCCGACGGCTAAGATCTACATCCCGCGATTCTGAGATACTTTCCAAATCCAAGAGTTCCTCCTCCACGCCACATTTTTCCGGAAGAACCATTTAAGGCCACTCTGATTGAACCGCTTGTTATAAGTGTAAGTCCAATTTAGACCATTTAGTGTAGACTTTTAAAAAGTTTTGTAGATAGAAAACACTGCCAAAATCTTACACTTTGTGGTGTTCTACGTACGACACACCTTAACAACATCGCCGCTTGCCTTTCTTCAGCACTCGGTGCGAAACTTTAATTAATTAATAATTAATTAATTAATCGTCAACCCATGGTGGGTCATATAAGTTCAGCGACTACGCACGCATTTTCGGAGTTATGCTTGAACTAGCTGTCCTAGCCGGCTTCGCTTGAATGGCATTTCGTACACGCATTTACAATGATTTCATTTATATGTAGAATAATTGGTTGTTGTAATGTCACACGGGAGTTTTGTGAAACTTTTTATATCGTGACCACGGAAATTACTTGAAGGTTTAGAACACGCCGACGGTCCATCGTATACTAATTTATACATCGTGTACATATTTAACACATTATTATTTTTGTTTTATCACTGCTCAGTTTCTAATTGACGTTGGTGTGGTAACGCGTAGTCTAAGACAATCTTGAAATTTTAAAGAATGAAGCATTGAAAGTTTCTTAAAAATCAGTTCAATAGTTTCAGAGATTACGCGTTATACATATATAAAACAGGCCGACAACTTTATATATCAGTACCACATCATTATAAATAATCTAGTAATTTTAATTATAGATGAATGTAACATTATTTTGTATGCATCATGTATACATACGTATATACATATAATAAATTATAGTAAAACATTTGCTTTAGCATGCTGCTAGATATTCCTAGTATGTCATTGCAAAGTGATATTAATACTTATACGAATGTTCTTTTTGTAAAACAAAACTTGTACTAACGACAAGTATGCCAGTACTGAATAAAATATTTTATGCAACGCATGGTGCGAAAGTTCACTTTTCGAGGCCTGCGTATTGTGCAGAAAGTGGCTGATTTCCGCACTCTAATCTATATTCACTCTGTTATTGCATGCGTGCTGAAAGTAGCATTTTATTTCATTTTATCGATCGCTTTACCGCACTAGTGCGGAAAGTAAATTATTACCGCACTAGTGCGGTAATGAGAAACAAATGATTAACGGTATTATATTACATTTTCTGCCAAATTCAGAGACATATGTCAATCCGTCGATCTAAACAGCACCAATAAATGTTATAATTTCTCGAGTATTTTTTTAGGTAAATAAAATGTTTACTATAGATTTCTGCCTTGATAATCTGTTAGGAACTTCGTTCTTTGTGAATTCACTCAAAGTAAACTTTCGCACCATTCATTGCATAAAATATAGTGTCCTACTAGTGCGTAAAGTAGCCAACCTCCAGACGCAAGAATTTACATCATTCGCCTTAGCGTACGCGGCATTGACAGGAGGACTCGTGTGATTATCGCACTCGCCTTCGGCTCGTGCGACAACTTCCACACTCGTCCTCCTGTCAATGCCGCTACGCCTTCGGCTCATGCAGCAACTTCACGCGTCTGGAAATTAGCCACTTTTCGCACTTGTATCACAATCTACTATTTCCAGCGGGCTATTTTATACGAGTAATATATTGTATTATTATACGTATTATTATACATTAGACATGTAAATACATAGTTACATGCATGCCTGATAAAAAAATGGAGTACGACACTCCTGAGTCAAAGGCAAGTGAATCACCCTTACACTGAATGAACACTGTACTGCCCTACTTTAATCCTCCGAATTCATCGGAGAATGATACAAAAAATACACTGGACAATGGTAAAAAAAATGTTCCACGCTGTTACGCCATTGCATCCCAGTCTATTTTAATATTAACCAGTCACCCTATTTTAATCGCTTCCATTACTAGCGTCAGTTTAATCATCGCTTTATATTGTATTGTTAGTTAAGGTAGTCGTATCGGTACTGTACCATCCAAAATTCAACCGCTGGCCGAAGGAACTGTTAACTTCGCTTTGCATACTGATGGTCGGCTAGTAGACTTTTATCAACGCCTGTCCTCAGTACACATAAGCTTGCTGTATACCTATAGATTCTACGCCCATATATGTATTTAGAAACCATATCTAAAACCTCACTCAATTTAAAGAAAATGCGCTGATCCAAACTTGAGATAATCGCCGTCGAAGTTAACACTTCTTGTAGGTATCGTAGATTAAATTTTAATCTTGTATCTATTGTTGGGATTCGAATAAAAAACTACCCGCTATTAGAAGGACATGATATAAACATGTATAAATATAATCACAAATATTCTGTTTCATTTAAAAAATACGAGTTTTTAAAGTACAAAAAAATTTCGAGTAATTTCGTTCGACTTTTGACGCGATCGTTGTGTCACCAGTGTGTATGTATATACATACAAATAACCGTATACACAATCTTTCGTGTGTTAGTGCGCAGTACAGCGATACACGACCGCAACTGTATTGTCGCGAGACAACTACCTTTAATAGGAGAGCGCGGTTTGAGGTCTTCTGCGGTTTTAGGAACTTTCCGCTGTATTTCCCAGTGTTGTAAAAAAAAAGCTTTAGCCACCAATTGCCGCTCCTATGAAAAGCAAGCTTGGAGTGCAGAATGCGCAATAAACGGTTTTTGTTCCAGCTGATATGGCGATGTATAATAGAGGATAAACTATCGCCTGATATTATGCAGCAGACGCTGCCTACGTCAGGCCGTTCTGTGCGGTGGTGCTTCACGCTCGTTACACCCGACACGAAACCACTGGGAAAAAGCAATCGGCCGCCGCTTTCAACAACGACTCTTCAGAATCGTTGACAACGACGGAACATTTTCATAGCGATAACACTTTAGTCGCTGCCAAGACGACAGGGAAAACCCTCTCGAAGAGGATTGTACGACCAAAGACAACGCACACGCCTCCTGCTAATTGTATGCGTGGAGTAATCAGTTAAATGTCAGCGCGCGGCGGCTGTGATTTATGGGAACGGTAACATTATGACATGTTACTTTGCAGTCGAAAAATAGACACGATGGTTTGCCGGCGGGCTGTATATCTACACTGCTTCATCGAGACAGCATAATGGAACAAAATGCAGTCCTTTCTGTTTGAATATACATAAATCTTTGCTCGCGAGACAAATAGTAATTCATCACTGCCAAACACGTCTTTACGTATGGATTAACCATTAACCAGTGAATAAGTCACTTGCGGCTAAATGCAGTGGATGCCAAAACTTTTATAACCACTTTAGAATGAGCTCTTCCTTGGACATTGAATGCCTTGTCCAAAGCAAACGAAACGAGAAGAATACTCGATACTAACGCATCGTCAATGTCAAATGAGTTAAGTTTCAAAAAAGCCTGCATATTTTCGTGATGATCGGGCGCGCTTTCGGGACCTATGTTTAATGCCAGAGGCAAAAACACTGACGGTAGCAGGGTTATTAGAATTATAAGCAATACTTGTATCAACGGGTGGGTTTCTGTGAAGTTAATAAAGAGGCTTGGAAACAATAGAGCAGTTACCCGTAATAATGCGGAGCAGCCCACGAAACCTCGCTCACGCGACAACTAAAGGCCGAGCGTGTTATCGGGTGACGGGTCTGTGTTGCATGTGGCACAAACTAAGAATATCAGTCTATTGGTTTAACCCTTTGCCGATAATTCTAGTGCGCAACTTGGACAAGAGTTACGGTGAATTGAGAGGAAATTGATAACTGACGGGTCGAAAACCCGGTAAAGGAAATTGGCGCATTCGTTTATACGGTAGGTGCCGTGACGCTAGGGTCACTGCGGTACTGAAATGACAATGTCTCGTGGTACAAGGGTGCCGTGCCTTCACCCACTTGGAAATCACCCGGCATGCTTGCACTGATCTTTTCACATACTGACACACATACGTATCGACATATACGTATATGTGTCAGATGCCGAAAGCTCGGGGAGTCGTTCGTTATGCGAATGGAGTGGCTCGTTACTCGAGCGTCGTAGAGAAACGTGTTCAAGAATTCCCGATGCCCTGCAAAGAATGTGACTGGCGTGGTGATATCGTGAAAAATGCGGATGAAGTAAAGTCGTTCTGCTGGTACTCACCTTCTTCACTTGAAAGTGCTCCGGGCGCAAATTCTCGACGATTTCCTGGTCGGGCTTGACGGGCTGGGGCACCGAAGAACGGAAGCCGTCGAGCACACCTTTGATCGTGAACTTTTTCATCGCGTGTACCGAAGGCGGCACCCGGCTGCTGGATCACATGTGCCTGAGGGAAAGGCGCGGATTTCTGGCGGCGCACCGTGGATCGCCCGATGCCGCGGCGACCACGAGTGCTCTCGACGCTCTCCCTCTCTCTCACTCACACACACACGCACACTCTTTCACTCTCTCTCTCTCTCTCTCTCTCCCTAGACGCACCCGACGCTTCTCGCGATTGACGGGGACGCGTGAACTTGGACTAGCTGGTACGGCCGCAAGAGTGAGAGCGGGAGCGAGAGCGGGAGCGAGAGCGTGATGGGGAAGGAGAGGGGGCAGCCGAGAGTGCTACGACAGGCAAGCACCAAGTGCTGCGTGAGAGCGAGAAGAACCGAGTGAATAAAGATTCCGTGGCGCGCCGGGCACTCTGCCAAAATCCCTTGATCTACTACTTCGACCCCTTACGGATATTTCCCTGGCGTCGACGTGTCCACGATCGCGCGCTTACATGCCACCGTGTCAATGATGTGTGCGTCCGGGAAGCACCTCTACATTTTGACAGGTCCCCGCGGATGACGTCGCGCAGAAACTCTGCACTCAGGTGGCCCTCGTCTCCACCGCACCCTGGGAAAGCCTGGTTGAAGTTAGACGGCGCTACCGTGACCGCTTACTGTCGGCGTGTCCTCGCGTACGCCGCCTCGCCACACTTGTTTTCGTGCTTGACGGCAATGCGGTCTTGTTTAATCGTGCCAGGATCAATAACTGGCAACAGGCTCATGTGGACTTTCGCACGACCGCGGACTCACTCTCTGCGCAATCGTCGTGCCAGCCTTACGGTGAATTTTCATCGAGCGCTCCGACGTCATTTTGAAGTCCCACGTGCGCATGCCGCGATGCTCGCCTTCAGTATGAAGGCTGCTACACACCAGTCTTTGTCCCAGTATAGTACACATAGTTTTATCTAGTTATCTAGATCATTGACGGTAGTATACATTTTCGTAAAGGAGCGTTTTCATGGAACCCTACCTTTGAGCGATGTCCAAACCAGTCCAAACGATACGTAATATTCCTGTAGGAATATTAGGAATCGCATTGAGCCAACGCAAGCCAAAACAAGCATTATGTTTTGTATGAAAAGGCATCTTAAAGAATTCATGAAAATGTGCCCGTTTTGGGGTTTAGCGAAGGCCTTTCTACAATCAGCGTAAGGGGCTAGGCTAGTCACGTGACTATTCACGTAACAAGTCGGTCGCTCACCGTGTTACCTACGAAATGTGAGGGTAACATAAAGACGAGATGGAGCTGCACGCAATTTCTATGGATAATTCACTTTATACGCGCATATGTTGATTCTCAATCCATATGTGATACGTATTCGTTATTCGTTGTCGGTTTCCTTTATGTTCCGCTTGCTCATCCGATCTTCAACTTGGGGGCTCCAGCACATTCGGCTCCCGCGAGGTTTCAAGCCATATACATAGGTCGAGTGGGTGTCGTTTCGTTGCGGAAATCAAAATTAAATAGATTGCCTCACTTTGATTACTATAGAAATAATCGTTTCCTGTATCGTATCTTGAGTTTACAATAACAATATAAAGTAAAAGAAGCAATAACTATGTGAGCACTGGATTCTTAGCGCTACTCACATAACTATCGTTAAATTTGTCAATTTCGGTAAAAGAATTATGATTCTTCTCTGTATGTGCTTCTATATATAAGATATTTCGCATAAGCAAATATTTATAGTGTAGATCAATTAAGTTTCCAATAGATTTTATAGTGGCATTTCGTGTGCCCGGGGTGGGCTTTGGGGGGGGGGGGGGGGGGGGGGGTATAATTATCAGAATATTTTTTCTAAAGTATCGAAGAATTCACTCATGCCGAATCTGGGGCGAATCCGTGCACCGATCAGAAGACTCGGTAGAGTCTCGCGCCAGGTAGTAGTTATATATATATATATATATACAGCGCGCGATTACCGAGGATACATATCCCGAAGTGTAGCGGTTGTCGTCCGCTGTAAAACTTTCACCTCGATTTATGAAAAAATTACAGCTCCAAAAGAATTTATTTCTGAATTTTGTATTTTTTTCGCTGATTTTTCTGAATCCAATGAGCCAAGAATCAAGCGAATCGGTTCAGTCGTTCAAAAGATATGGATTTCACCTGCTTATTTTTTTACTCGTGGAAAAGGCAAATGCGGATTAAGATTCTTTGTTGACTATTCCTAAAAATGTAACTTTCACTTTTCGCATACGAGATGGCATCATTGTGAAATGCTGCGTGCTGCGGCGATAATATGGCTGTGTCGTGTTTACATTACCGACACATTGGTTAAGCTGGTTATGCCCATAGACATGTTATGCCATGGCAGGTCATTTGTAATAACAGTTATGTGACACTGTCCGATCTTATTCTTTTATTTCAGATTCCATGCTTTATTTTTAATTAATTAATAAAAGAGCATACTGTCCTTGCCATGTCCTTGCCCCTGTGCTTCTGCCCTTGTGACTATTGAGAATTATTGTGAAATGTTTATGGAATATTAAAAGTGTTAAGTACGTAATTCACAAATCACTGTATTTGGTAAATGAGTGCTCATTATCAATAGCTAAAATTGTCAAATGTCTAGCACATGAATCTTTTAAGCAATAATTAGTTAACAATTATTTACAATATAAGGGAATGCTAGCTATTGGTAATCAGTACTTGCTTATGTAGACTAATTTCTGTACTTTAGGTTTGCACTCTGTCAGCTAGGCACGTGATAGTCAGGATACGTAAAAAAAAGTGGACTGAAAATAAGAGAGCTTGCATATATAGCTTATCGAATATAACTTGTAAAGTATTAAGTCAAATCATTTACAATTTCAGTAGATTCTAGATATTAGGAATCTCTCTTTTCCTAATCTGAATCATTGTTTGATTTAACGCTTTGCAATTATAATATATAAACCAAGCAAAATGCTCATATGCAGTCTAATTTAGTTGTATCTTGACTGTCAAGTTCATTGTTCAAGGAACGCTTCAGCTAAAGGACTAAAATGATGTAAGCAAGCACTAATTACCAATCATATCCCATTTGGGGATATAATAGCTATTGGTAATCAGTACTTGTTTAGCAAATTTCATTACTTTAGATTGTGTGCTCTTTGACCTATGCATTTGGCATTCAAGATATACCAAAGTTAAAGTGCGTTTGAGGGTATAGCTTATCTAATCTCCAATTTAAATGCATCCTAGCTATTGGGAATCAGTAAACAGGTGCTAATTATTACCAGTTACTACCATGCTTCTAACTTTCAACAGACTAAAGTTAAAATTTTAAATTATATTAGGCAAGCTGTAAATCTGATACTGTTTAAATTTGGAATATTGAATTTGTTAAGTGCAAGCTATATTATGTAGGAAATCCATATTCTCACATTGTAACATTAAAGTTACGTTATAACATAAACATGCACATAGGCGATGGTGCATATTTGAACAGGAATGGGACTTGACATTTTAATAATATTCTACTTTTAAATTTATTAATTAAACCATTGATAAATAATTAGAAATTTAATTGTCTTTATTGTTAAGTATTAACTAACAAAAAGGCATGAAATCCGCCGAAAAACATTAAACTGTAAAAAAATGCGCCAAGTAGCAGTTTGATTTTCCCACAAAAATGAAACATTGATAAATAATTAAAAATTTTATTGTCTTTATTGTTAAGCATTAACTAACAAAAAGACATGAAATCCGTCCAAAAACATTAAAATGTAAGAAAATGCGCCAAGTAGCAGTTGGATTTCCCCACAAAAATATAACAAATATAATATATAATGAAATATAACAAAAAAAAATAGATATCATACAAGAAAGCCAAGCTTTCATTCAAAGATACCTCGATTTAACTCGCATTAGCAATTAACAATAAGTTAACAATAAATTACCGATTAACAATACAAAAAATCTTGGCGTGTGCGCGCTTCATTCGAGGCACTTACTCCGGTAATATTACTAAAAAACTTTTAAAGAAACATATACGCGATGAACTGAGAACCTCCTTCTTATCAATATCGGGAAAAATGATCTTGTCAGTTATGAGGCACTGGACAATGCTCATGAAATCGGAGAATATTCATATATCGGAGGCAAAAATGGGATAACAAGGCCGCTGTATGTAGTATATATGATTGAAAATGAAAGATTTATTAGGATTTACTTATTTTGTAGTAAAGTCAGTGTTAGGTTTAACACCAGTACTACCGAACGAGTTGAAATGATTTTTTTTGACGTGGTTCGTTATAACAGCATAACAATCGTTGGTAGTTCTAGTGTTAAATCAGTTTTCCATTGCCTTTTTACCTCGGAATGAAACGCGCACACGCCAAGATTTTTTGTATTGTTAATCGGTAATTTATTGTTAACTTATTGTTAATTGCTAATGCGAGTTAAATCGAGGTATCTTTGAATGAAAGCTTGGCTTTCTTGTATGATATCTATTTTTTTTTGTTATATTTCATTATATATTATATTTGTTATATTTTTGTGGGGAAATCCAACTGCTACTTGGCGCATTTTCTTACATTTTAATGTTTTTGGACGGATATATATTTTTTTAATGTTTGTCCGGCCATATCTGAGATGAATTGGACCGATCGGGATGAAACCTTGCCTATCTTATACCAGAAGCTCACAGTTTGCTCCCATTATACATTTTTCCGAAATTGTTTATACTACATTAACCATTGTTATTGTATAAACACTGAACTTTCGAATGTCCGGCGTAGCTTTGGGATAGCTTTGTTCCATAGGGATGAAACTTTTAGTAACTTATAGGGGAAGTTCTCGCGGTACACTCTCTTCCATAAATTTCGCAATGTACAATAAGCTTTTCTTTCTTCAACAAATTCGGCTACATTTGTTCGTCTATAACTGGTGCACCAGTGCAACGATGAAATTCGAAATGAAATCGACAGCGAATCATCGTTTTACTCATTTCCTATACTAAAAAGCATTAAATAAAAAAACATGTGACCGACTTCGAAAACTGGCAGAGTTCCAGAGAGCTGACAACTAAAAAAATAAGCAGCACAAAAAAAACGCCGAAAAGTAAAAAATAATTTGTTGTTTTCATGCTCACATATGTTTGCAGTTTGCGATTTTGGAAACCTTCCCCCCATTAAGCCTAAATTAACCCCCATTAACGTCTCTTTTCGGAGGCGGCGCAAATGTAAGTAAAATAGACAAAATTCGTGAAGCCCCCACATTGACACCTTCGAGAAATTTCTGTTTCCTGATTATTATGCTATCTGGGAATACTGGTGGTCTCTATATGTACAGGGTGTAAAGAAAATAATTGTCGCGACTATCACAGGATGATTTTGCACCCTCGGATCGTCGAAGATCCACAAAAAAAAGTTGCCGCAAAATAGTACTTGACCTTGAAATTGAAGGTCAATTTTATTTTATTTTATCATATTCTACTCCTTGAGGGCACTAATATTGCTAAAGGAACCATATGTCTCCGAAGTATAGTTTCATTAAAAAAAATGCAATTAAAGTTTACCAAGTTTTACTCGTGGTTTCTTCGCCATTATTTTCCTCGGGGGCGCGTTGCCAAGTGCATTGCCATCGGGAGCACTGCACTACGGCAATCGTACCGCTCGAAAACATTTCTGTCAGTGGATGTTACGAGAGCTAGAGCAAAATCCACGGCTCTTGGAAAATGTGTTGTTTACGGATGAAAGCAGTTTTTCAAATAACAGTTTGCAGAACTCCCAAAATACAAAAGAATATGGGTTGCCAGAAATCCGCCGTAAAAGAAAAAGTATATCGGTCAGGTCGACCTATTAGGAGTAGCAGAGAAGAATTGCGGCACAGAGTAGACCAGGCGTTTCGTCAGCTCCAAATCATGCCCGATCCGCATCAAAGAATTTGGCGGAACTTAGTACCCAGATTACAGGCTTGCTTGGCAAATAATAGCGGTCAAATTGAAGCTCGGGCACAAGCGTGTATGTTGCGAGGCATAGACCAGAATGGTGCGATCCTGTCGGTCAGACAAAGAAATAGAAGGCGATGAAGAAACCAGCAATAAAACTTGGTAAACTTTAATTGCATTTTTTTAACGAAACTATACTTCGGAGACACATGGTTCCTTTAGCAATATTATTGGTGCCCTCAAGGAGTAGAATACGATAAAATTTAAAAAAATTGACCTCCAATTTCAAGGTCAAGTACTATTTTGCGGCAACATTTTTTTTATGGATCTTCGCCGATCCGAGAGTGCAGAATCATCCTATGATAGTCGCGACAATGATTTTTTTTACACCCTGTACAAGGTGAGTCAGTTACCTTTTAATCATCCCCTTCACACTCGAGTTCCAATTATATTTCCATTATTGGTACAACTTGATATTATAAATAAATGTCAGTGCGTGGAAAAGACTCGATAAATACTCCTTTATATTAAAATTACTCAATACCGTATAATTATACCATTTTCAACGGCCTATATCCATCATTGGTGATTCAAAGGCAAGTGAATCACCCTGTTCATATGTATTCCTACATGTTGAACGGTCGAAGTATACCCTATCTAATATACGACAATTGCGACATCTTATAGGTGTAGGTTAATCTATAGCAAATTTCTAGCAAACACGGAAATGCGCGGGTAAGACACATAATCGCCAGTAATATTTTTTACTTATATTTGCGCCGCCTCCGAACAGTTGCAGTATATTTAGGCTTAATGGGGGTAAAGGTTTCCAAAATCGCAAACTGCAAATTCATGTAAGCATATGAAAACAACAAGTTATTTTTCACTTTTCGGGGTATTTTTTGTGGTGCTTATTTTTTAGTTTTCAGCTCTCTGGAACTCTGTCGCAGTTTTCGAAGTCGGTCACATTTTTGTAAAAATATATTTATTTAATTAATTATTTTTCTATACAATCAAATGTATGATTCATAACATATATTTTGCATTTATATACATATATGCTGTATCTGCTATTCTGATATTCAAATAGAATTAATTCTATTTGAATATCTATTTCAAATAGATTTAATTAAATCGAGATAATAAATTATAAAATATATATATATCACTTTTAGTTGCAGTTTTTGTTTGACGCTGCTTCGCAGTTCCAATTGTGTCAATATTAATATTTACACAAACCAATTTACGTGTTTTTGTTTGTGTTCCCTTTGCCTGTTCTTGTTAATTATTGTTCAGTTCAAACTTCAGACTTTGAGACCCTTCAGACACGTTTCTTGCTCGGAACCACGTGGTTTCTTCCACGTTTTCTTTACTCACTTGTCCTGTTGTAGTATTTATTGTTGCGGGGTGATATTCAATATTACAGCATTCTAATATTTGAAGTATCGATTGTTTTATAACGTAATATGATGGGAATATGCAATAAAAATAGTGTACCTTCTTTACACACATGTCATTGATATTAGATACGATATGATATAGTTATTGCAAGAGGTACGGAACTAGAATAATTTAGACACCAATTCTTTCGGAGAAAAACAAATAAAAATACTTATAACTTTCTAATAAGTTATAATTATAACTACTAATGAAAAGCAGGTGTATAATTAAAATCTGTCTTTTTCATTTATTATGATCGTAAATGATAGATGTACGACGGACCGAAATCTAGCTTTCCATTTCTTAGAGGATAGGTTATAATAATCTGGTTTTCCTATATTGAATGTATATACTGGTCATTTTGACTGGTTTGGTAGTTACACACAGTTTGAGTATTTTGAAGCCCGGTGAAATCTAAGTGTAAATAACTATAATAAACTGTTATATAGTGAGGCAATACAACTAAAATAGTATATTTAATAAAGCAGTGTAAAATTGTAAACATTCTGCTTTCAGTATTGAAGGGCCCAGCAGTATTACTGAAAACTGTGAAATTCATAAGCTGAGCATCATGTCGAATACAGGAGGTAAAGTAATAAACAGATTCCGTGATACTTTTCATGTGATACAAAAAGAAGCGGTAAGGTGGTTTCCTGGGCATATGAACCGAGGCGTGCGACAAATGCAAAGACAGCTAAAGAATGTTGACTGCATCATCGAGGTGCACGACTCGCGAGTACCAATGTCTGGCCACTATGCGGACTTCAGCAAAACCATAACGGGTCTGAAACCTCACATATTTGTGCTGAACAAAACCGATCTGACAGATATGAGTTTAAAGCGCTCTATCACAGAGAAACTGAAAGGCAATGGTGTTTCTGAAGTGTTATTCACGAACTTTACATCCAATAAATGTAAAGGAACTAAACGTCTGCTTCCACTAGTGATAGATTTGATAAGGAATTCGGATCGCTTCAATAGGGCGGAGGAGAGATCATACTCGATAATGATCATAGGTGTACCGAATGTAGGGAAATCTTCTCTCATCAACAGATTAAGAAACACTCATCTCAAAACAAGTAACGCTGCTGCTGTAGGTGGTGTTGCTGGTGTAACACGTTCTGTGTCTTCCCCTATAAAGATATCACAGCAGCCATTGGTTTATGTATTAGACACACCAGGTATCCTGGCTCCTACAATTCATGATACGGAGTCTGGTCTTAAATTAGCTCTGGTTGGTTGTCTGCAAGATCATTTGGTTGGACCTCAACTACTCGCAGACTATTTGCTCTTTTGGCTAAATAAGCATCAACGTTTTGAATATGTTGCAAAGTTAGGCTTACCTGAACCAAATGACAATATACTACTCGTGCTTTCTTTTATTGCTGCGAGACAGAAAATGTACTTTCAAATTAAAAACTATGACGGTCAACGTGTGACAAGACCGAATCTTGATTTAGCAGGAACATATTTTATTAACAATTTCAGAAAGGGCGAATATGGATTATACTGTTTGGATCAAAGTATATTGGAAGATAATAAAAAAAGCTTTGTTAGAGAGGTAGTTTAAGCATAAAATGTATAGTTTTTGGAAATAGACTTTACATTCGGATTGCGTTAGTCTTGTTTGTAGAGAAACTGTTTTTTGAGGATGTATATGAGATATGCATGTATATTATATCTGTCAATTGTAAATATACAGTATAATAAATGAAAGAAGCATACGGATGCACTGAACTTTAATCAAAAGTTGTATGAAGTATGGAAATCGCTGTTGTAGAAAATGCGCAATTATAGCAATAGGTGTACTTTATATTTTCCATGTCATCATATAAAGTACATGGATAAATTTAGATCAGTACAATCATCATTGTATACTTGAAACTTATGCTGTCTGTCTGCCATTAAAAACAATAGTTTTTCTTTTGTTAAACTCAATACACATCTGTAACATTTAACTTGATGCGTATTCTCCACTTTAAAATCGTTCTAACATTTATCATTAATTCTCAACTAGCCAGACCAATAGAAAATTTTAAGCTTCAACCATTCTTACTGTCTTTGTAATTGTTGTACAAAATAAATTTGACACTGCAATAAGTTCCGAAAGTCTCTATGTTTTTCTTACATCCATAAATTCTTTGCAAAAAACATATCCCAGGGAATTACCTCTAGGATTCTATAGAACTTAATTACACGCATTCTGAAATTGCAACTAAATCAACAAAATTGTTTCTTCAATGAAAGGGGTCTGCTCATTCGCATCTGGTGGTACTATTTTGCAACTGCAACTATATATTTTTTTACACAATATAATGAAGAATGAAATTTTATCCAAACAGTGGGTCTTCATAGACTGTATGATGATCAGGAAAACAATTCATAAATTCTTAATAATGTTATTGTAAAATATATCGTATAGCTTTATAAATTGTAGAGTATGGCTTTGTGTAAATTTAAATGTACTAGCGGTTACTGATTTTGCAACTCAATAGAATTTTTAAAAAGTAGTAAAATATTGAAAATGATAAACTAAACATGAATACTTTATTGATATGCTGTGCACTATAATACTCTTTTGGCAACATTTCATTTCACGGGCAAATCCACGATCGTTCCAACTGATTTAATTCCAGAGTAAATTGCTTATTCTAATTCGTCGAGAAATATAGAGAATTATATATTATTAGATTTAATATAGTTAAATCGAATAAAAAATCAATTCAAATGAAATTATTCTCTGTACGAGGCAATTTTATTTAAATTGTTGAGAAAGTTTGTATTACAACTACCAAAGTAAAATGCAGCCCTTCAGTCTTATCTCGGCGATGTTGGGCATTTTATTACCATTATTTATCAAAGATTAATTCCATTTAAATATCACATTAAAAGATCGAAAAAAATATGCCATGAAACATATATTGATCTTTTTATCATTTTACTGCTTTTTTAAAATATATTTGTTATAATAGAATTAAAATACATAGTCCAGATTGCTGGTTGTTGTATTCGAGCACTGCGATAGACGAAACACTGGTATATATTCAAGTCTGCTTCATTAAATGCACTAGCTATAGTGAATATTAAAGGAATGTAAGAATAGCCCAAGTGCACCTGCTTTTACTTTGCCGGCAAAATACTTTCCTGCGAAACCAATCGTAAAACAAAGTCGAAGACAATAACATTCATTTCGTGCAATATATATATTTAGGATTTTTTCAACGGTTTGCATACATCACATAATACTTCAACAAATCTTGTTAATTATAATCGTGGCCACGCAGAAAATGTATGTTCAAAGTTTCAACGTTGTACTGAAAACCATGAATGAGCTTTAGAAATTTAACGTAGAATAATTCGAAAAGTAAATGTGTAAGTAACTACTCTCATTCATGATAATTATTCATATGAACAAATAAACTAATACGTGGATTAACCTTTTTAATATACGCCTAAACTTCGGCATCTATAAAAGGCCTATTTACGTCGCACAGGTTTTATGAAGATTATTTTCCATGCTATCGAATGTGGTTTATACAGTATAATTTAAAACTGAATAGTAATCTTAAGTGACCAGTTCTCTATCAAAAGCTACTATTAGCGGTCTTCGTCACCCCCCTCTTCATACTTTCCGAAAGTCCTGTTATTTGTACTCCGAACCATCACGATCACCTGCCGCGGTACTAGGTCAGCGATCGCCAAGGAAGATGTTTCACGTATATTGTCGAAAAATCAACTGATGACTAAGGAATGTCGCAACGAACATATCCCATAGATTTGAACAAATTTTTGTATACAACATTACAACCATAGCAGTGCAATATCGAAGTCAATTGGGATAGTCAACGCTTACCAAAGTTGTTGATTGAAGAAGGACCAAGGGAAGCTGACGAGGAAGACAGAGCATTCGTTTTCTTTCTTGATTGCAGCAAAGATGTTCGCTCGGGTGACGTTTTATCCAACATTGCTGTACAATGTGTTTATGGAGAAAGTGACGTCAAGAAATTGGTACGATAGAGTTGACGAGACTGTGATATTAGGTGCCCTACCCTTTCGCACGATGACCAAAGAGGTATGCGATATCAAATTAAAGCAATTCTTGCGTCACATTCATTTATCGAATAAGCATAGAAAAGTTCAAACGAATTACTATATTATGCAAATAGCAGAGTTTATACCATTAGTTTCAAGTACTGGCTCCTACTTCAATTCTACTTTTATAATTACAGCTGGTAAAGGAAGAAAACGTGAAAGGAGTTGTATCGATGAACGAAAATTATGAATTAGCACTATTATCCAATAGGACGAAGGTAATAATAATGTATTATTCCCTTACTGCTGAATGTGCCCTACTTGGCTATGTTTATTTAGGTTTAGTCTTTCTGTTTATTTAAAGTTTCGTGTATTGCTTTTTTTATTATCCGTCGATGATATTAGAAGAAATCTTTATCACATTAGTGTTATTTTTTACTTTATACTTTTCTTTCCATCATTTAAATAACAACAGTCGAAAAGCACCCACTTTATATTGAGTTTTCTTTTGCGCTTTGTGTATTTTTATTTACTCATTTGCAATAAGTATCTCAATATTGATTGAATATATCACTGAACCGTTAATATCGATTACAATCCTTCGGTTTATCAATTAGCGGAATACTATTGCAAAAAACAATATGAAAACTTATTTTACGTTTCCAGGAGTGGCAAGCACATAACGTGGAGTTTCTGCAATTATCTACAACAGATATTTTTGAATCACCCTGCCAAGAGAAACTGCAAGCTGGCGTTAATTTCATTAATAGTTTTCGTGACACGCCGACCAGAAGATTGGGAAGCACGGATTTTGTCGGCGGAATTACTAACCCTGGCACCGTTTACGTTCATTGTAAAGCTGGAAGAACGCGTAGTGCGACGTTAGTCGGCTGCTATTTAATGTTGGTTAGTATTTGCGCTTGGTCAATAATTCTATAACACTAACTGAAAACTTGTTAAAACTAACAGAGAATATATGAAGCTGCACCCTTAGAGTCATTGTGGAATGGAGGAGAGTCGAGGAATTTTTTATTGCTCATTCCTGCTGTATATTTTAACAATAGATAGATGGATTTGTAACAATAGACAGTAGCTTTTGTCAATGGGAGCAGAAACATTAAGACTCTTTTAGAAATGTTCGATACGTATCGGGCACCTTTTTGAGAAACCACAAAATTTCAACAAAAAAACTCTTCGATGTTCCTTCAGTGAAAATACAACTTTACAATCCTGCACGTTTTCAGTTGGACTCCAAATGTAAATTTGCTAATTATTATAATGCCGATAAATTGACAATGTTATAGTTTGAGAGTCCGCATATTTAATTTCTTCACCCTGTAGAGGGAAGAGACGTTCACATCCGCTTGATTCTTTCTGGTTTTTTAACGTGTTGGACTTCCTCGGCTCTTTGAGTGCTCCAATAAACCTTTTCCAATAACTTTCGCGAAGGAGTAGGATATAGATTTAAATGATACATACAATGTAAAAAAATTATAATCTATATTGTACTTTCAGCGTTACACTAGACTAGACATTAATCTCGAGGTTCGAAAGTTAGTTTTGCGCGCTTTGATTAAACTCGCGTACATTCTGTTTTAAATATTGCTAATTCTTATGTAATAGTTATTAACATAACTAATCATCTTATTCCTTCTTTATGGAAATTCACGAATATTAGTACCACAACCTTTCTTTTTCAAATTTTCTACAATTGAGACACTCTGTTATACTATTTTTATGGTTTTTCTTTATGCCAGCCTTCATATATTTGAAGGAAGACCATAAAACACTATAACAAAACGTTTGGGTAGTAGAAAATTCGAATAAGAGAGCTTCCATTCTATTCTTAATGCAACCATGCGCGTTGCGCATTATTAGAAAACTGTAAAAAACATACATACATGTATGTTCAATTGTACATTTGCAGAAAAATCAGTGGACTCCCGAAGAGGCAGTAGCGCACATGAAAATGAGGCGACCACACGTATTACTTCATACAGCACAGTGGCACGCGTTACGAGTATTTTATGAAAATCATGTACAAAATGTTAGGTCTTAAGACACGCTGGGTTTATTTTAATTGTCATAGAGTGAATTATCATCATACATATAAGAGAACATAAGTATATTCAGTTGTACAAGCGCTTACATCACTCAGTGATATGGCTCAGTGAACTTATTACGAGTACGGTACATTGAAACATTTGTACATATAATACATTTTTGTAGAATCCATTAATGAAAGGACACGTTACAGAACCCTCAATTGGTTTCCATCTCTGACTGTTTTTCACTTTGTGCCTGTTCTGGATTCATGTGCCTAGTAGCAAATGCGTTCGCTTCGGCAAGCGCTTGCTGGATCAGTGAATCGATATTTTCCGTTTTAACCCTTTTTGAATTCATCTTCGCCATTACAAGAGGATCGATATCTTCCATAGAATCGAGTTTCGCCTTGAAGATTTTTACCACAGCCTTCATCCATTTTGTTGCATTAAATTTGTCAGTTATTAATTCCTGTAACCAGTTATAATGATTTTAAAATTTTTGTGTGCTGAATTGATTGTTTTGATCGGTAAACTCTAAATTGGTTACCTGAGGCACTCTGCAGCGCGCTTTCACCACATTATCACTGGATGTAATAAGAAACATCGGGATAGTTTGATGCCTCTCTAAGACTTCATGTAAAGACAAATAAGTCAGCATCCTTGGTAAATGGTATGTTATAAATGCGTCCGATTTACTAGAACTGACCATGATTTCATGACTTACATCAGACCTGAAATCAAAATTTACTAATTGCAAAGGGTCTACACTATGCACTACTAGCATACGGCGTAACTATTTCGTCCGAGTGACACGAAAAAGATTACAAAAGATGAGGCATCAGAGGACCTCTCTTGTGATCTAGAGATAGCGAGCCAAAGACCAGAGCAAAAGGAAACATTCTTAGTTTTGCATTATAACACTGATTCTTTTGCTAAACTTTACTCAAGCATCCGGCAGTATGTCCTTAGAAAATATCTCATGTTCCTAATTATTATCACAACAATGTCAGAATTAATCCAGATCTTCATCTAGATATTTAAAATGTCTGATGAATTACTCATTCGTCAGTTATTGTCTGCATGAGAGTGGAGCTTTCTGTCGTATGGTATTTGCTAGTCGCTCAGACAGATATTTCGTAATATCGAAATTTAGACAAATTTCACATGAATTCATAATAAATTGATAATTACATTTCTTTTTCCTTCGACCTGATTCTGACGGTTTCTTTTAACACCTCTAATTGCTTATAGCACTCAGTAAGGTGGTATAAAGAAATATAGTTTTTGAATCTATCAGCCTTCAAGTTTGTAATGAAATCAGTTATCAACAACTTGAACTCCTCAAACTCAACCCCTCGCGCTTCCATTTCCTCCACAAACTGTTTGGTTTGACGCAATGCTATTTTGCCAGCTTCTTTCGCCTTCACAGCCATTGGACCAGTCACAGCTTCTAGTCTTATTCCCGTCGGTTTACGCTCGGTCTTTAAGATGTAAAAATGTTCCAAATGGCCTGTATTAAATACATGCGTGCCACAACAGGGTTCTCTGAAACAGTATGCCTTTAAATCGTATTCACTTGTCGAATCACTCCGCGCTCTCCGCGAATTGAAATACTCTTACCTAGATTTGATTTCATCCGATTCCATTTCCACTATTCTGATACCCGTGTAGGGATAGATCGCATCCGACTGCAATCTCAAGTCTTTCTCTTTATATAAATCCAAAGAGTCAATCATTTTTGTCTTTACAGGAATATTAGCTTTTATAGCCGAATTTACGATGTCCTCAATTGCAAGAATATGTTCCAACTCGAGTTCCATCTCGCGAGAAGCAACGGAGTACTCCAAACTCTGAACTCCCGCATGATAATTGCGGGGATAGAATACATCCAATACTTTTTCCACAGCTTCGTTTAGTAAATGTATTGCTGTGTGATGTTTCATTAATCCTTCTCTACGATCGCCCGCAATACGTACAATGCAATCATTCCCAATATCTAGCTTATTCTCTTTAACTAACTGCTTAGGTTCAACCCTGTCATAATATTGTTCAAGGTAATTTAAAACATTTTTCAACAATTTTAAATCTAATCTTGTTACATGAATACTTTTTTGCATATATACAAAGAAGATGTATGTTCGACATTTTATCATCATTATACTTACGAGGAATTGGTTTTAGAATACTTTCCAAAGTGGAAAATATAATCGTTTACTTTCCTCACATTGTATACATCAAAGATCACATTGTTTATGTTTATGGAGCCTTGGTCACATCCTTGTCCTCCTTCGGTTGCGTAACAAGGAGTTCGATCCAATATAATTCCAATATCATTATCTTCTATGTATTTAATATCATCGGGCGTCATTTCACTCATGCTAATGATTTCTGTGTTATTGTTACCGCCGGCAGAATTCGTTGTTTGCGTATTTAATATTAAACGACCTATAAATTAAACTTATGGCTTAGACTATATTATTATAGTTTAGTTAATGTGACACTAGTTTATCATCTATTTTTGTTTAAATTGAATTAACCAAGTCACTTTGCTGTGGTCGCGGCTAATATTTGTTGAATTAAAGCTTATAGGATTATTGAACTGAGTTTAACTACTAAGTGAAATATATTATATTGCAATACGACTTAACAGTATTAATAATATAAGAAACAGTAAAAGGGATAAATGCTAATTAAAAATGCAAGATGCGGCAAAAGTTTCTGACCTTTTTTTGTTATAAAATATATATTTTGTATAAATGTATTCTTCTATAATTCTTTACATTTGCGGATCTAAAGCGAATGGAAGAAGTTTCGAAAATGACCCTACAGCAGTAAAACTGTAGTAATCTTTTCTTGCTATTACTGTTAATTTAAATTTAACTGCAAAAAATGTAGTTATAAAGCACTTCCCTACAAAGTTTTGACATTTTTGCTGCACACTCTAATCGATCCCTTTTACCATTTCATTCTTATATATTATTTACACTTACCATTAACGTATAACCCTAATACATTGGCATTTGTGTCTGGAAATTCATACTTGTTTTCTGCGAACGTGCTGTCGTATTTTGGAGAATCATCTGTTTTTGATACCCCGTATTTCTGCAACATCCGAATGCTTTCTGACGAAGACGATGCCGCCCAATGACCAGTGCCCATTTTGGATACTATTTTCTTTGACTTCAATTCCATGTTTAAAAGATTCTCATCATACTTTAAGGAATATATTTCTGCTAAATCTGCTTGGGCGTCTGGTGGTATACCGTATGTGTCATATAGAACGTACGCAACATTGCCTGGAATAACTGAGCCTGGTTCCCTAAACATTTTTAATTTTGATTAAAAATTATCCAAAACATAATGCATATACAGTGGCCAGTATATAAGCTCTTCTCTGATCAGAAATCAAAGACTATTAAACTGATAGAAAGGAAAGAAACTAAGTAATATTTCTACTTACAATTCATCAAGCATAACTTTGATTTTCTTATAACCATTGAGAAGTCCAGGTACAACCCAATCTGATAGTTTGCACAAAAGAGGATCTACGGTGCTCAAATATTCAAAATGTTTATTCAACCGCTCTCGTAAATCTGCATACAATTCTTCTTCAAATTGTATCAATTGTTGAACCTGATTATTTGAAGATATTATTAGGATTAACAGGCTCAAAATAAACACAAACTTTGATTAACTCTTCAAAAGTACAAATTCTGCGTAGTACGGTAGAACCTCAGTTATCCGAAATCTCTGGTATCTCAACATTTTGTTTATTAAATATTCAGTTATCCAAACGCCTTGTAACATATACGTTTTGTTATCTTGCAATGTAATGAATCACAACATAAAAAGACTTGGCACCCATAAACTGTTAACCAAACGATATTTAATTTCAGCCTTTGCGATTGCTATGATTAATAATTATACTCCTTTTCTTTAAATATGTGGAGACTAATATAAAGAAACTGACTGTTGCATAATCAAAATATTCCCTTATCCCAAAAGAGTAAACATCCGATTACTTTGTATGAATGAGTTTCTACTGTACTATCATAGATTTATATTACCTTGTTCATCTTTGAGTGTAATTCTGGATATGCATCGCCTAAATTCTCTGCAACGCAATACGCCAGTTCACTAAGAACTCCTTCTTTCTTGAACGTATTTCTACCAGTATTAATTGCTTTCCTAATGAGCCTTCTAACTTTGTGGCTGAAAAATATTCCAAGTATTGCTTAGTGTTTCAGTCTAGTCAGCCTTTTCAAAATACTTTATCTCAAGTATAAACATACTTCTTTTCTGGTATTATTCCGTCTGCCAATGCTACTGCAATTGCTCTACTATGGTCTGCTAATGTTCTATATGCGTAGTCTAAGCCTTCTTTATCTGCTTGACCAAATTGTCCTTTGTACTTTGGTGCACCATAAAACTTCTCAATCACATCAAATAAAGGCACAAAGAGATCGGTGTCGTAGTTTGAAGTCTTATTTTGTAAAAGTGCCACCAATCTTTCAAGTCCCATTCCAGTATCCACAAATTGTTTGTCCAAATTTATTACACTGCCGTCTTCTAATCTGTGAGGACATTTTCATTCTACAGCGTGTTGCATCTACATTGTTCAGTATTTTTCTTTAAGTTGCAAAGTGTTATAAAGCTGAACCATCACTGGAGGAAGAACGTGAAACTTCTTGTTGGTATTTCATGTTTGTTGAGAAAGATGCAAGCTCTCACTAAAAAATTTCTTAAATTGCCTCAATATTGCTTTTGCCAGCGACAAAAGTTACTGCATACTGTTTTTAGGTCGATGATAATAAAGATAATATACACTGAGCAAATAATAAACAACAAGTCAAGTACATCCGTGTTCTTCTAATGACGATATAACTTTGGGTATTTTGCACAAGTAGAATCACAAAAGAAGAAAGAAGATTTGGTAATTTTTTCCTTAAACGTCATCTCCATATTAAAGTACACAGTCTTCAAGTAAGTATCCCGTGAATTTTGTTTGGCTATTTACAATTAGAAACCCGTTATAACAATAGAAATAGTGTAAGAATAGTGTAAAGAATAAATCGATTCAGCTGAAATTTCGACGAGAATGATTTTCACACGACCTATTTGACTAAGGGAACTTTTTCCGAGGCTCTTCTAAGTTTTATTTCTATGTAACAAATGATGCCTAAATAGTGCAAATATAAAATAAAACCTCGATCGGAGAGTTCAAACAGATTTATCTTTGGCTAGAATAAAATGTCAAAGATTGGCACGGTAGTGAAGTAGTCTCATCTGTCTCTTAAATAAAAAGAAGTTGCTTGATACATTTAAGATAACAAACGGCAAAGCTACAGACCATGAATTACAATTCAGTGACCATAGCTTGACAGGTTTTCCTGTTGCGTGTCAGTTATTGTAAATATCATTATAGCATTTGCAATGTGTTTCTCTCCTTTTTTCTCTTGTTTTTCAAAGAGAAATTTTGTTTCTTTTTTTTTTTTTGTTCTATTTGTACAAGATACCTTGAAACATAATTGGAACATTACCGATCAAAGCTGTAAATACTAAAGGATCACGTTGTTTACCTTTTGAATTGTATAAACACTATGTTCCAAAGCTCTGTGAGATGCGAATGGCCTTTGTTCACAAAACTAGATCGGTTGCCTGACGCTTTTGTAAGATCCACATGTATTTCAGTGCTGGGACCACACGGCCCTGTAGGACCCATTTCCCAAAAGTTTTCTTTCATACCGAATCGCAAAACTTTGTTTGGTGGAACTCCGATGCGCAGCCAAATGTCACGACACTCCGTGTCAGCTTCAAGTCCCAATGAGTTATCTCCACCGAAGTATGTTACGTACAAGAAGTCCTTATTAATGCCATATTCTTGAGTTAATAGATTCCATGCGTAGCGACAGGCTTCCTCCTAGAAAGGGAAACGATGGATATTATATTTTATCAAATGCTGCTGAAAAATATTACAGTAGAAATTCTCTTATCTTAAATATTTACTATCCAAGCACACAGTTATCCGAATATTTTGTATGTAAACAGTTCACTGAATATCTTGAATTTGTTGAATTACAATTTTGAAATACAAACTCACTGTACTGTTAATGGATAATGAAGTGGAGTTAGAACAAAATTATCGCAACTACAATTTCCTTATATTTTATGGGTGCATATATCACAGACTTAATAGAATAATTGAAGCCGAAGTAACTTTTTTAGATTGTCTTGCGATACATATACAGGAAATGTTATCTTCTAGTTAATCATGTATGGTCCAAATTTCTTCTCATGTTCAATTAATGTATTATACGTATTGATGTTCTCTTGTTAAGTACTTGAATTTGTCTAAACGTAGTTTAATTCACATGTCACATTAATTCTGCAAGTGTGAAAAATCTATCTCTGACATCAATAGATGTGTCGGACAATGCATTTTTGAATTACTAGCTCAGGGTCAACTGTAAAGTTGATGTGCCTAGTTTGGTGGAATCTGCAGTTAGAATGTGTCTCACAATGAGGTGCATTTTGTAAATTATTATACAGTATTCAAAACAACATCATATGCAGTTCAAACTATAGTTTGAAAGTACTGAAATAAGTACTAAAAACCTCTATTATCTAAAATTTAAGTGTCTTGAATGTACACAGCTCACTGTATATTTGGTAGTGTATTCAGTCAGATCACAGCTCTAATAGAAAATATATAATAGAAAAAATAGAAAAAATAGAAAAAATAGAAATAAGGTTTTTGGAACCCATAAACCATTAACGAACACATTTAAGTTCAAATTTTTGATTACCAAGATTAATATCAATGTTCTTTTCATTAAATATATGGAAACCAAAATCAAGAAAGTGCCTGTTATATTATCCAAACAGATGTGCCACCTCATTAGTTTGGATAATCAAGGTTCTATTGTATTTAATATATTGGAATTCCAATAACAGTTAGACAATTTTCTATTAGATCTTTCTCATTGATTATTTCTAAATCGATAGTATCATTTTCCATTACACTTGTGCTTTACATGCAATTTTTAATAAACATACTATCATAACTTTATCTATCTTTTATTAATAAATGTTAAGTTTCTTTTTTCATGATTATTAAAAATTTAGCAAAATCAATTTTATATTGCAAGCAGACTATAAGGGGATGTGTTAAAAACATGTAAAGTTTGAAAAGATGTTAATCATATGACCAACATGAATTGATAAGTTTAGACCAATCAGTTTTCTGGCATGTGCTCTCTCTTTTCTCTCTAAAATATGTTGTAAATTTTATTCACCCTAAGTATTTATTAACAATTATTATACACAGACTACTTTCTGAAATATCAATGTAAAACAATTAAAAGAAGAAGTACCTTAAAGTAACTTCCGAATGACCAATTCCCGAGCATTTCGAAAAAGGTGTGATGGTAGCCATCTTCGCCGACGAGTTTCAAATCATTATGTTTGCCGCCTATTCTCAGGCACTTCTGAGAATTCGCCGCCTTGGTTATCGCAATACCGTGATAATTAAGGAAAACACCCTTGAACTGGAAGAAAAAATATCTATTTATTAATTATCTTACATATCGAGAAATACTAACGGACGGATTTATGTTACAACGGCGTTGGTGCGCGCGCGCCCGCGCCACCTTGCAGGGAGTGGTTCGGCAAAAGCGTGCGACCAATAAGAATCGGTACCTACTTGATTCATGCCAGAATTAACAAAAGCGAGCGTCGGGTCAGTAAGCGGTGCGAGCGGGCTCGAGGGTATCGAAGTGTGTCCGTGATCTTTGCAGAAATAATCCAGAAATTCCTTCCGAATCATTCTCGCGCTCCTTTTCACCGGAGCGCCGATGCTGTACGAGCGGGATAACAGCAGAGGATTCATGCTTTCCGTTCCCTCGAGGAACTGAATGCGTAGTGTGTAGTGTAACTTGTAACACGTGCGTGCCTCGGCAGATCTCGAATATCTATCGTTTCTCTTTTCGTGCGGGACTCAATCGCTACGCTACACAATGGCCGATCAGGTGAGAGCAAATATTATCTACGCGGCTTTAATGCATCACGAGATTTATTCCAGTAATCGAGCGAGTCTAGTAGATATAGCTCTGCTGGCGATGACGGTTAATGTCGCGTGTAACTGCAGCCTTCTTTCTTTCCACGTAACAGTCGCGCGATCCCGAACTCTCGTCGGACTAATGAAGAGTTGCCTTAACAAGCTTCGCTTCCCCTAGTGATATTTCGGGCCGAAACCGGCCATTCCTAGAACATCTTTGAAGTTGGCCATCTTATTTGGCGGTTCATTTTCGTCGCGTACTTTCGGCAGATATTCCAACTTTGATTTTAGTTTCTCAATCTCTGGATACGTATTATAAAAAAATCAGCGTCAATTATGTTTCGTTTCATTATTTCATACATGTGAAAATTCCGAATATTTAAAGCCTTTTTTTTCCTTTTTTTAATAACTGGGAGCCGCCTTATACTTATACACAATGAATAATTAACTAATTAATCATAATGATCGAGAATTCGTGCAAAACGCGACATGAGCATATCGTACTTGGAATTCTCCATGGAGTTGGCAACACTTCCGTCAATCCCAGTTCCCGTTACCGCGTACTTCAGAGTGTAATTTCCCGACGCCATTTCGTATCTCGTTTCGCCGTTTAACGTCACGGCAGTATTCTCCTTTTTAGTTTAATTTCATTTCGCCAAAACGGAGCCGCCACATGTAAGTAGTGTTCCGATTCTGTATTTCCCGCGTAAATTATCCCCCAAAAGCTCATGGTTTCACGATCGCGTCTATTTCGGAGTTGTGAGAGCGATGGTTTTTTGTAAACGCTGCAAACTGTTCTTGCTTACGGGTATTGCGTTTGACTCTATATAACTTAGATAAGAGTATTCTTTGATAATATTCATCGATAATCCGGACTTTGTAATTGTTGACTGAGACCAAATTTGATGTTTTCCCGTGCCCTTGAAAGGTATGCGTGTCTTAAGCGTCTGGAGAACGCGATGACATCGCTAGAAAATGATTCGGTATCGTGCGGCGTAATTGTGGCGTTGGTTCGGAGGCTTATTTTTGTGGTAACGTTTGCAGAGATACCGACTGACAACAACCGATAGTTCGCCCGTTTTGTCGGGAGAGAATAACACGCCAAGATATTGTATCGGGTTTTGCACACCTGTTAATACACGATAGTCACACGCTTGTTGCAAAGCATTGCATTCTGCTCTAGTTCCCTCTTTGGTTTACTTGCGTATGCATCAACTTTTATTTAGCATGATTATTGTGAAGGCAGTTGGGATTAACTAAAAATTAATGTTCGCCAGATGGCAAAATTATAGTCCTTTCCAATCATTCGCTTTGCAAATATTTTTTTGGCAGTTCTTATTCAACTAACGAAATAAGTATGATGACAAGAGAAAATATATAATACACGCTGGAACCTCTTTTATCCAAAATCTCTATTATCTGAATACTCGCTTATTAATGCTAACCGGTCACAGCACAGCTTCAACAATCAAAGAGATTTGGCACTTATAAATCGTCAATTAAATCATATTTAATTTCAGTGTTCGAGATTGCTGTTAGTAATATTTGTGTTCTTTTTCTCAATATATGGAGATCAACATCAACAAACTATTCTATTATCCGATAATTCCCTTATCTCAACAAGTCCCGAGACAGTTCAAATAATCAAAGCTCTATATTGTACTGCCTTTCACAAAAGAAAATTGAATGAAATATGAACAATAATCAAGCTTTGCAGCCATTGGTTAATTGAAGTGAGATATCACCCAGAGGCCTCTGTAATTGACGTACTTTATAAGATAAAGAATGATTAAGTGTTACAGTAAACAACAAGGGCAAGCAGTTTTGATCTGAAGCTCTTATTTATTTGTATCTTTGATGTACATGTATATTTCTAAATTAGATTTTATGGATGTGATTGTGCTTTTACTTTTCTTTATATAGAGTATTAACAAGGTTCAAACATAATTTTTTTTATGTGCGTATGCCCGAAAAAGGTAGTATTGCAATACATATACAGGTATTTCATAAATGTCATGGCGTAGTGCCTGTAACAGATTCGTATTATTCAATTTATTTCATTACTCTACTTTGTTAATATATTGTTTGTTGATATATATATGTTTACTAATATTGATTTTTTATTATGTTTTCATTTCCAGAAAATGGTTTCCTCTAACCAACCGGTAAGAACAATATCATTAGCAATTTAGTATTATCATTTTCCCATTCGGCTTCTTCAGAGTTTGAAATGTTAATGCAAGAACTCAGATTAGTCAAAATTATTGCTTTATATCGTAAATGGAATATTGTGCTCGAAAATATTGCAAGTTTGCTGCATGATTCGGATGATCTGTATGCATAATATACTGAGCGAGATAAAAGTCTCGAACAGACACCATGCTTTCTGATACAGCAGCATGGTCGATTTAGAGATACAAATATTCAATTTGAAATCATAGCTGTTAAAGAATTATTGCATTTCCATAAACGATATCGTATTACTGGACGGCTTCTAGAAACACGGGCATCCGTATGAGAGACTATGCGATATTTCCTAATTCCTTTTCTAAATTATTGCAGAGAAAAACAAAAATATTTGTGGGCCGATTGCCAGAGAATTGTCGCAATGATGAGTTGCGACAATTGTTCCTGCGCTTCGGTGAGGTAACGGAGTGTGATGTTATGAACCGTTACGGATTCGTGCACATGGCCCGGGAGGAGGATGCGGCGGCGGCGATCAAAGCGCTTCACAACTCGAACTTCAAAGGAGCAACAATCAACGTGGAGCAGTCTACGGGGAAATCGCGAGGAGGCGGCGGGGGACGCAGGGATGGAGACAGAAGAGGTGGACCAATGAGAGGTGGTAGAGGCGGACGAGACGGTGGTAGAGACGCTCGTCCTGGACCATACAATGATAGAAGAGGTCAGTACTCACAGATCTCTCAAAGAATGTTTATTAGCCCGACAAAACTATTTTCTCATTATTACTCCTTTTTAAATGCACATGTCTTTTTTACTATAAATAGCTGCTCGTTACTGTACCCATGAAACCTGTTATGTGTCTTACTTTGTACCACACTCTGTATATTAGAATGTTTTAACCATTACCATAATTGTGTTGTATATAATTAATTTTTCTTAAAGCTTTTGGTGCACTCCCTGGATTAAAACATGTTTCTTGTCCTCCTTGAATGCCGAAAATACGTATTGTACCTCTTTAATGACTTTAAACACAATCGCCCTCATGTTTGCGCCTTACATTTGTTTCACAAGCGAGTGTAACCGATCAATGTTAGGTTCAACATACTGTTATGTGCAGAGGAACAGTGTGGTACCGTACCAGCTATCTGAGAAAATAGTCTGTCGGTATTATCATGATGTTCATAATACAGACTAAAAAACCAACTGGATATCTCGGCGTGCTTTACAGTTCTTCCGATCCAACTCGTTGGTTACGATGGATCTGCTGCAGGTGGCGTCGCAGCGGGCTACACCGATTACAATCGTGGCGGTGGAGACTTTAGCGGACGAGGGGGCGACTTCAGTGGAGGCTACAACGATCGTGGGGGATACGGCCAGAACGTGGGTGGCGCGGCGATGGGCTACACGTCGACAGCACCCGGGATGGGAGGAGGATACGGACCTGCGACCGGAGCTGTTGGAGGCTATGGACCCACTGGCACAGCTGATTACAGTCGGACCACGGACTACGGCCGCGCCGACTTTGGAGGCAGAACAGATTATGGGAATTGCGGTGGTATGTACTTCTCTACTACCGAATGCCTAAACAGGGACTCGGACAGTGTTACAGTTTTCTTTGTAAATATAATTCCATAACATTTGAGAATGTCGAGGATCAACTGGGACATTATATGCTACAGTTGGTGGAGGAATGACAGGCGATTTCAACCGTGGTGCGCCAGGCCCTGTTGATTATGGGCGTACTGATAATTTTGGAGCGAGGGGCACGGTCGATTATACCGCTAGAAACGATTATGATCGAGGCGCAAGCGGTCCAATGAGAAACGGTGGTGGTGCTGTTGCCACTACCGGGTATGGAACTGGTGGATACACAGATGTGGGATATGACGAAAGTCATTGGTAAAGTACTTTTCTTGAACGTCTTAGTGCTCCGATTGCGTTTTATGATTTAATCTTTCGTTAATAGCCTATTTATGAAAATTGCCATTAGTGCGTTACTAGTACCATTTATAAAAACAGATGCGAACACAATTGCAGCTCATGCAGCATTACATTCTCTTTGTAATTACGGCATTTTCGAGTGGAATGCTCATGAGATTAGTTGTCTGGCTTAGTGAAATAACATTTGGTATTGTTTTGTATACTTGAATGGAGATAACAATGTTTTATACCCTTTGGAATGAGAATACAAAGGAAGCAACATGTATACTAGTTTGATATTTCTCGTAAGGTGCACACGTGAAACAGCATTAGCACTATTTCATTGTAACAATTGGATAACAAGAAGTATAATTCACCAATGGCAAACCTTTAGCCACCTCAGCCCACTCAATCATTCACCATGATCCCGAGAGCACAAACCAGCTGCGGTATTTAGAAACACCATCATACAAGTTATGGATTGAAACTTCATTTTTATTCTAACCTGTGATGCTTTAGCTAATTTATAATTTGCAATTTCATTGAACATTCGATTGTTAGATTGATGCTTGCGCACCATTTCGGTATGCATTGTCCAGGATAGAGTGAAAATAAGTTAACAATTTCCAATTGTGTATGACAGGGGTTATCCGGGCGGGCCTGGGGATATGATGGGTGGGCCCGGGGGGGTAAGTCAGGGAGCTTCGATGGCCTATGACAGGAGGGACGGTCCCCCTGTTAATGATATGCCTCCGTTTAACAGGCCAATGAGTACTGGACCTAGCTACAGCACTGGGGCGCCTAGTTACAGCACTGGTCCTGGACCACAGGCAGATATGTTTAGTAGAAGACCTGGTAGTGCCGTCCCCAGTGGTGGTTATCCACCAGTTGGTGGAGGGTAAGTTTATCTCATTGTGCATTTTTCCGCGGATTTCCAGTAAAAATGTCATGAGTGTCGAAACTTTTCGTCGGCCAACTTGATTTCATGAGTATTTATATTTATTGTTTTGTTTTTTCATTGTGTACGTGATACAGTTATTTGAAATTAACTTATATCGCGATTGAAAATATAAAAAATGTAATAATGCCGGCGAGTGTCTAGCTTTTGAACGTATAACTCTGTGAAAACTCTAAATTTGGCTCCATCTTCATGCTTTAGCGTGTACGTGCATTCATTGTGTTTCGTTCTCATAACTGCGGTACCGGTTTCGAAAGAAGATACCAAATAGAAAAAAGAGACGGTAGAACCTCTTTTATCCGAATGTCTTGTATGTATACCCTATGTATACAGTATGTATATATACATTATAATACACATGATGTGTTTTACTGTAAGTCGATTAATTGCGTAACCGGCCACAACACAATTCTAGCAACTAAAAAGGTTTGGGACCCAGAAACATCACTACAATTAATATTTGATCTTTCATTTTAAATAAATGGACATCAATGTCCAGAAAGTAACTGTTCTCTTTTTCGAAAATTTCTTTATTCCAACAAACATCTCCACGGATTAGTTCAGGTATTCGAGGTTCTACCAAATATGGTGTATATATCAGATGTGTAAATTCATATAACAAAACATAAAAATATAACAGGAAAAACGTAGGAACTTTTAATATTCTGCTTCTTACGATCGTCATGTTGGGTACTGTAAACTTCAGGGATTTTAAATTATAACAATTTAGTATTCAGCGTTATGCTTTTTAACATTAATTTTAAATTATTGGGGCTCAATAATAATACGCATGAGACGTAATGTCTATCTTTTCCAATTGCAGTTATGCCGAAGGATATGACAGACCAGACGCATACGGGCCCCCGCGTGGACGGTAAGTGTGTTTGCTTTTCTCATTGTTACAGTTTCCATTAATGCGTTTCCTAACATAACACTTGCCACCCTCAACATCGGTGAACGTAAAATATCCATGCGAGTGAGCGTTTGTTAATACAGCGTCCATTCTGGTCTTGCGAGACATGTGGTTCAGTTGATTTGATATTGATTTTAAGAAGGTATATATGCTGATTTAATGCGAACCAACACACAGGTTAAAAATATTTACTGTAAAAGTATAAGGTGTGACACTTGGCGCGTCAGTAAGTTCTAGATTGTGCAGCGTAGCGTATCTCTCTGCGGGCAAATATGCACTCTCGTTTGCAATTGACGGAACGAGTGTGGGGAATCTTCGTGCGATTTTCACAGGTATTTGAGTGTAAAAGAGAACAGAGGTAGCACGACGCTTGATTTTCCTAGATGTCTAAATTAAGGGTTAGTGAATTGGATCTTGTACAGGCTTGATTTGGTTTCTGTTGGGAACTTCTGAACAAAACTTGATCTAAACTTTTGTCTGGCAATAGGATATGATCGAATTTGAACTTCGAGAAACTGACGTAGAAATGTACAAAGACCATTATTTATTATATCGGGTAAATAATCTTGAACGTGACAAATAAGTGCATGAATATTCTACAACGTACATTGTACAACATATTGAGTGGAAATAAGTTAAATTTCGTAATAATCATTGCAGCTTACATTTTGTTCATTTGGATGTTTATGCAGTAAACTTGATCACATTATTGTTACCTACATTAAGAGGTAGGCTAGGCTCGTTCGCGATACTGCAGAGTTGCTGTGTTACCGACGAAATTGGCCGACAATATGAGTTCAGGGAAATCTTCCTGTTGGTTCATATGAATTGATTTTTAGATAGTCTAATAGAGGGGGGGGGGGGTAGTAGTTAACATGGGATTGTATTATTTTTTAGTACTATTAGCCGTCTAAAGCGAAGCCAAGATCTGCCCATTTTCGAAGATGGCCGCGAAATACACTGACTTTTTGCTCGACTATATTTGCATCATTCCCATATTTTCCTTGCAAAATAAATACAAGCTGTATTTTATTTTGAAACTGTAAGAAATCGAGCCGTGGGACGACTTTCCCTGTAGCTCTGCTTCTTGCCTGATTTTGGCATAGTGTCGATCACACAGATCAATATTCGTGAGTACTTTAGGTCGGCCGGTAGGGACGAGTTGGCGCCTCAGTGAGAGGGCTACTCTGCGCTGTTTGACAGCTTTGACAGCAAATTCTGGGGTTAGGCATACACGCGATGCAGATATACTAAACAAAAATATGATTTTACAAGAATGCCCTACCTTTATACTTATGTTTTTTAGCTGTGGGATTTAACGGATTCTAGTAAATAGTGCAACAATATTCCAATGTGTTTACCAAATGCAGTGTCTTGTTATTTGAATATTCTTATGCTGTTGTAATAATTTGAGCCGTTCCTATTATGAATGAGAGCCTACATAACTGTATTGTTTTTGACACTATAAAATGATCTTGAACAGTTGATCTTCCAGTTTTTGTATGTTTCCAAAAAGTTAGATGCAACAACCAAACGCTTGGTAAATATACCTGTTTGAGTTTCGATCAATAGATATTTATTCAATAATGTGAGACTTTTGAATCTTAGTAGCCAAAAGGAAGTTATAGGTCCGTATACACATCTTTGAATTGAAACATTTAGATCTGCGTAATAGTTCTTTGCAAATGATTTTTGTGAAATGGATTGTCTAATCGAGATCTGCTATTTCATAGTTACTTTTATCGTTACAGTATAAACTGGAATGAAATAGAGTTGTGCATACTTTTTGCCAAAGTACTCTTCATTGTATTGAATGCTTCACTGTCAAAAATATATGAATGGAGGTAATATATCAAGCATCTTTGGTTTTTCTATATCTGATACTAGAATCAGAGGACTGTTACGTAGAACTAATATTTCAATACAAAGATACGTATGAGCACAGATAGATGCCTTTATAGTTTTACAGTTTATAAGCCTCAAAATATTGTGCAAACATGAACTCACTCAAGTTGAAGTGGCATAATATTTTATTTTCTGGGTTTTTAAAAATGCAATCCTGTATTTGTTTTTGCAAAATAGAAATATTTCCCATAGCTCAAATGCATACATACACCCTAATTTCCTAGCACAGACGTATGATAACATTCCTCCTCCTCGACAGAATTACTATGCATTCCCAGCACATAGATGTGTATTATTTGTCCTGCATATCTATAGAAACTATCGTAACAGATCTCACACTGGGAATCGAACTCATGACTAACTATTCGAATTTTTTGCCATACTGAGGCACTACTTCAACTGTTCTCATTACGTGTTTTCTTTCCGAAAAAAGACTGCAAACACCATTTATTAGGAAAAATGTAACAGCTACGGCTAGTCGGCTACAGTTTCGATCTCTACACGTAGAGTAATATATTTCATAAGAAAAGGTATTGATTTTGTAGGAAATTATGTACGTCATACGAATCATTCAAATCATAATCTATAAGATTTTGTCTAGTCATATTCGTTTTCCATCAAACTCATATATTCATGCCATACTAAAAACAGTTTAAATAATAATAATGCCACGTTATGGATACAATTGTATAATATAAAACAGGATAGTTGCGGCGTTCCATAAATACTTGGTTGTCCAAAATGTAATTACAGACATAGAGCAGAATCGCAATGCGCATCTCTTTTTATATTTCCTGTTTTCTCTTTTACTTTATCTTATTATAAAATCGGCATTCAATGAATTCTATGTATCGCTATACTTTTAGCAATAGACATATACGTAATATGCATATGTAATGTCAGACAGTCTATTACAGTCGAAAGGAAACAGAGACACACCGATCCCCATATATAGTATAATATGCTATAGTACGCATACGTACATACTATATGTATAGTATGCGTACTTGCGACTCGGCTCGGACTCGGTCTCGGAACCTCGGGAGCTGGGAGCTCCTCAATTCAAGATCGTAAAGCGATAAACGAGTATCGCAAAAAAAGGGGATCGAAACAGATGAACATATGCATGTGTTGAGAGCTGATACACACACACACATTTGTAGGCTGGATCATGCGATAGACATCGCGAGCAGCTCCATCTCGCCTGTCAAATTCTGTAGGTAACACAGGGTCTGTTCGGAGTGGCACTTTGCTCAGTTTCCAACCAGTTTCCAATCGTCAAACGCAGCAGCACCTTACGAGAAAGCAAATCGCAAACTGGTTGGAAACCGAACAAACCCACAGCGAACGGCCAACTCGCTAAAAGTCACGTGCCTAGCCTAGCCCCTTAAATTCTCTGTCACTACATTAGCGAAAGAAAACTGCAAAAACAAAGGAATAACATTGGCCACAAACATCCACTTAAGTATACTATTTTCATGTGTAAGGTTACCCGAAAAGATTTCTCTTTTTTATATCAGAAACAATCGAAATCACGAAAAGAACCTTTAAGGTAATCTAGTATTTTCATTTCGAGACCTCTGAAACCCATGTTCTATATTTGTTGCTTTGTACTGTAATTGCCTCGAGGAAAATTCACACGCAAGCTTAGAAATATTGGTGGTTTATCATACAGAAGGCAAGTTTTGCTGTGTCATTAGATTGATTCTGAAATTCTTAAGACAGAGATAAGTATAGTACGTACTAGTGTTGCCAGACAATAATAGTGATCAACAATCATGTGATCAACAAGCGATCAAGGACTTGTCAGGGAGAATAAACTGGATTCTGTTCGTATTCTTCCATATTCTTCTTCAGAATCAGTAGCAATAAAGATACCGAAAGTTTAAAAACTGTATCTAATTAAGAATTTAACTTTTCCGCTCATGGCGAGACAATCGCTTGAATTTTAATTGCCAACTGATACTTACTCGTTAGGAGTAAATCAGAGCAGAAATGTACTGTAACTTAGTCGGTTACAGTATTTTCTTTGCTTTTTGAACCCATTATAACTAACAAATGTACTTATCTTACTTATCTTAGTCTAAGAAATGTTGATTTAAATTAATGATATATGAAGGTGTATACTCTGCATATAAAATATCATATACCATTTTTTAAAAATAAAATCCTTGATTAAAAGTATTCAAGACTATGCTAAAGCTGTGACTACAAATTATGACAAATTTAAAAAAGAAATTGATATATGTATATGTATATACATATTTCTTTTAGTGAGAATATCATAAAACTTTACAGATTTTCGCAAAGTTTTTCCTGCAATATATTATTGCGTAATTATTGATCATTGTTCTTTCGGCTCCAATAATTTTCTGTTTCTTGCCCGACTCTATCTACCTCTCTTCTTTTACGTACTCTGCGGTGAAGGAACAGGACTTTAACAGTCATGCACTTCAAACATGATGGCGATCGTGCGGGCGATCGTGCGGGCGATCCTTACGTACACCGTAAAAGTTGACTAGCAAATGCGATGACGTAGTTTGCGCTTTATAGTCACTCGCGCTTTGGGGACGGTTACCGTCGATTTCTACCCTCTGGTTCTTCGTCGTGGCCTCTTTGAGTAGAAAAAACTACTTTCAAAAGAAGCCTGTTTCCCCCGAAGTGCTCGAATGACTTCGCGTTGCATCGTCGCAGAATCAACCGAATGCTCTTTGTAGGTTTGTTATGGCTCTCTCAGGAAATCGCTCTATTTAAATACGCATGCGCGTCGTTCAGGGTGCAAACGATATCCCCGTCCGTCTCAAAAGTGCCATAAGATACCAGAAATTGTCTGGATGTAGCAACAACGTCGATTTGATCATGTGTCAGCTTATCAGGTCTGGGTGTAATGCTTCAATAGGGGCTCCCATTTTGTAATTATACGGTCCGATCATTATGTTAGTGACGTATACGTACACAATTTGCCTTTCGAAATCTTGTCTTGTCTATCTAATGCTTGCTGTGTATAAAGATACTACTTGAACATTTCTCTTGGTTAGCATGGATAAACGTAATAGTATGTGCTTCCCAAATTGAATTATGACTTGTCTCAATATTTCGGCGACCAATGATATCTGTTGATCATCTAACAAAGTACATGTCCAGTGTTAGTAAATCAGGACGAGAAACTGGTCGAATCATGCGATATCAGGGTATTCTAAAGATTACAAGAGGCACAGAATTTAGCATGCACACATCAAGCATTGCAGTTCAGTTTGCACGTTGCAGCAGAATCTTGTAGAAAACAGCTGGAATTTATGACCTAAAATTGGTAAAGAGATTCAAGTTACCCAGGACTGGAAGCTGTATCATTCGGCAAACTTATGTTATATGCGTTGCGACACAGACAGAAAGTTGAGACTGCCATCGTGGTAATGAGAGCGAAACAACGAAAGCGCTGATCAGTAAAATTCCGACCGACCGGTTAGATCGACCGTCCATACCAGTGTTACATCTTATACTTTCCAGCTCCATGCGCCGTAAGGCATTCACGAAATTAATTCTGCGATTTTTCATTTTTTAACATTTTAGCTTCCCAGGTCCGGCAGACGCGATGCCACCGAGGTACTAAAAGCGTACTAAAGCGAATACTAAGCGCATGCGAACGGCACCCTTAAAAATGCCTCTTTAGCGGTGGTCATTCGCTTACGGACTCGAATACCTAGGAACTGCCCTGCGTCAGACATACAGAGTCCATACCATTACATACGATTCTATGTATAACTTATAATAGCTCTAACATTAACAATAACATAAGATACGGTAAGGATATGGAAGTATCAATGGGTGACACAAGTTATATTAAATACAATTGAGAAACTTAAGACGTTTTAGTCGTATTCGAACATTCAATGGAACTTGTACTATTCAATTGAGACTTTTTACACGGCGTTATTTTTTTCCAGCTAATATTAGACATTTCTTTTCTGCGGTTTCCGTTCACGGCTCCTCCTTTTTACACCCTTTTTCTCTTTTCATCCTTCAAAAGATACAGTCAGACTTTCCATGGTACGGGTTGAATATTCTCCTATGTAACTTAAGTCACGTAATAATAATGCTCTGTGGTACAGAATTTCGTTATAACTTTATAGCATTAGCTCTGCAAGGTGACTTAGACTATTGAAGAATGCTGTATAATCTTTTTTACACGTAAGAACTTGGATAATATTTTAAATGTTCATTATTAAATCAGAAGAAAAGCATGTTTGCAAGTTATCAATGTATTAAGGCAACACGAATAAAATGCAAACAAACATATCCTTCGTTAATTTAACTAAGTTTGTACACCTTATTACAGTTTGTGTTCTGTTTCAAAAGATCAAAATTCCAGTTCGAAACTCCGCAAATACCAAAAAGCCCCTAAGGGTAAATAATGCGAGAGTAATCAAATGCCTGTACGCTTATTAAGTTCTTCGATTTATTGAGCAAACTTGACTTGGGCTTACCATCGAAAGAAATTCAGTCAAAATCAGTTTGCAACTGAATCAATTATGCGAAGTGGATTAATTATTAGTGTGGAAGAAGTCATCACTGAAGCTGAGACGACCAAGACTAGATCAGGTGGAGCACCGACTGCAGGTCGCAGCATTCATTCGAGAAACTTAGAAGTATCTGGCGTGCGTTCAAAAGTGGTACTGATTATAATTATTTGAATGATGTTCTACAACTAGTATTGCAATTTAACACTGCAGCATATTCTCTAGATTTGTAAAGCTGTCTCACTAAACTCTCTATACGGTTAAAGTTTCAATAAGTATTCACTCATTAAGTGAAAGAAATGAGCATTCTGTAGAACATCATTCGGACACTAGTTGCTGGACTCTATATAGGGCTTGCACTCAGAGACCGTAAATCGTGCGTCGAAAAGCGTATACGGAGCGCACGCTTTCCTGCTGGCTAATCAACCTGCGGTTATTCAAGAAAGATATCGACGATTACGCGCTTCTCTATGCGTGTGGCCCGTAGATGCGACACTGGTGCATATTCCAAGCTTCGATATGCGGATTACGTGCTACAAATTGCGTTTGCGCTCAAAGCTGGCGAAGCTTTGAATTTAAACTCAAGGTACGTCTAACGCGTGCGCCCTTTATTCTTTGCCTGTCAAAAGAAACAAGAGAAAAGCATAATAGAATGCGCCCTTTCTCGCGCATTGTGTCTATCTCCATGTTTGCGTACGAACATCAGTCATTTTCGAGTAATACGCAACAAAAAAAATATGTTAGACACCGCCGATTCGTCAAATAGCGTTGCGACGACGTCCCTTGGCGATAGCGGTCACACGTTGCGTTCAAAACGCGTCGCTTCTAATTCCGTCTCTCGAAAGCATTCGTAGCACCTTCCCTTCAAATATCGCTAGGTCTATTCTTTATTCAGATATTAGTGTGAGTTGACATTTTTTGATACTACAAGATTCCATCTTCTTTTAAAGTCTCGCAGCAACTTTATGCCGATAAATGATTCAAGAACTCTCTTTTTCCAAATTTTTCAAGTATCACACATACTATACTCGACAAGAACTTTCTTCATAATTAATTTCTCTTGATTTCCGCTATGTTTAGTAATAGTCTGCTTAGGGATTTAGTCACACCCAATTCTTTTTTATTTTTAAATACTATCAATACTATCAAGTTTGAACCTATGGGAAATATAATTGGAAAAAGTCTTGCAGTTCCACTGCTGTAGCAATCATACTTACATAGTTACCAATTCTTACAAAAACTCTATTGACTCTCGTTGGAGTTTCTATCATCAACAAGATCCCGTAGATAATCATATCACGATCTTACCATGCAAAAGTCACTGCATTATTAACACATAGTGAGATGGAATTAGAACCAAATTATTGAAACTACATTTTCCATACATTTTATGGCTTTACATCATAAACTTAATGAAATATCAAAAGGCAAACTATCATTTTCACAATATCGTGCGATATACATAAAGGGAAAGTTACCTTTAATCAAGTCTCTTTAAACAGTCGGCTGAAAGGATGTATTGTCCATCAAGTAATCATTTCTTTTAATAGATTACAAGCGGGATGAAGATACGCCGGGCATTGAGATGAACTCACAGCCGAATTCGTAATGATGACGAGCACTTCGCCGACCAAACTCACCGAATAAACGCCAACCCCGAAAAGCATCCAGAAGGTGATACTGAAGCTAAAGGGTTTTACAACGGATGTAAATCAAGCATGTAAGAAAATATATTAATTGCGTGTTCCCTACAATTTGCATATATCAACGATACTAAAAGTAGATTCATATTCAGGATGACAACAGGCTCTGAAGTGTAAACGACACTACAGTTATAAGCTGTTTTTGTTGTATATTTCAGTTATAGCTCAACAATTTTGTGATGCATTGCACCTTACTTGGAAATGATAAAATAATAAACATTGTTCAAAGTTCAAGAAATGTTGAAAGATTTGTGCCTCTACCATAATTTACCAATGAGTTCACAAACAATAAAAACTGGCCAGAGTAATTTCAAATTCCTAGATCTCACTTGAAGAGATATTAAAACAGAGGAACATCCGATACTTTTAAATAATAATTATCTAATACTTCTTATGTATATTAATCTAGACATGAGGCTGCGAAAATTCGCTATATAAAATATTAATTTAGGCCATTCTCTTAAAACTCATTTTTCAACAGAATCACTAAATTTTGTCAAATATTCTCGTTTCGTTCAATTAAAGGTTATTAAGAATTTGACATAAAGGGTTCCCTTTATCCAAGAGTAAATCAATTTCTCAGTTTTGTATAAATATATTAATATATCTACATAGAAAATATCCATATTATTATACACACACTACAAAAATTGAAGTACAATAATACATTTTCCAATAATGTTGTTCCAAAAATAGTGATTTTATACAAGCATTTATACGGTTTCACCAAACATAAATGGTACACCACGTTCATCCTACCATAACCTTATAGAATACTTGTAAAATATATTCACAAATACGTTAATTATGTGAAAAGACGAGTAACACATATTCGTTATGCTTAGTGTCGTGTCTGCTTAATTCCATAATTTTCTATTGATATCGGTGATAATCAGTATCGTTGTATTGTTTTTAGTTGCTGTTCACACACGTCCGACGCAGTGCGACACTCCAAACTGTCAGTGACAATATAATACACCGAAGGCCGGACGAGTGTGAACAATTAAATTGAAAGACAAGCGAATCTATTGGTCATCAGTATTGGCATACATGGAAGACAAAATTGAACGAATGCGGCACTGGCACATCGCGAATATAATGCAAAGCTCTGTCAATACACAGCTGTAACGTATCAGTGTTAGTGCACCTGCCAGTGCAGATGGCAAATACCGCTCTACTGTTTCTAGGTACATGTGTTTACACACGTGTATGGCGTGACATGTTCGCTAATGTGTGTAAATGGACCTTAACCCTTTCAGTCCTAGTATTTTTGTAAATACCCGAAAATGATCTTTATTCTGTAGAAAGCATGAGTACTTTAATAAGAGTCCTGTCTTTTCTTGCTCTAGTCTCTTTCATGCTGCTACTTTCTTACACTACAAAGAGTAATGATTGTGTTTAAAGTTCACGGAGTTCCACTTGACTGACGTAACAAAATGCCTTTAAATACACTTTTCAAAGGTTAAATTCCATTAAATTACATATATGTATAAGCATTTCTTGGGAGTGAGAAGGTTGAATGAACCTTAATCTGCTAAGAATGCGAGTAGTGCTCCCAATGAGCGTCTTGCTTTTAACAAACGACATTTAGAAAGTTAGGGAAGAGCCCAAATGCGAGTATTATTTTGCCGCAAGAACTTACTTGTATTATGTAGGGATACCCTTTACGCCAGACACACATATGCCGGATTCTTCCGGATGAAGCATTGAAAGACACAAGAGCACTGTACCTTTCACTAAGCTAACAATATTTCCGACAGTCAACCATATATTCCATTTGATTTTACGACAATCAACATGTCTGCAATGTTGGTATCAAAATGTTGTATTGCTATGTGCAGCGAAACAGGATACTGTGCTCGGTGTACAACCAGTCTTATTGTTGAAAATAGTCCGATGCGTATGCGTCTGATTTCACAATATTTATACTAATATTTCTTATTATGCAATATAGTTCCACGCATAAGTCGGTCATAATGCAGGCAATATAAAACGCTAGCAATTAGGAGTCGGCTTTGTTCCAATTTTAATACCGAAAAATATCCAAGGGAATTGTAGAATTATAAACCTGGTTGAGGTCCAACACCGCCCGCGAGTCTGTAGACTGCAGACGCTACTTCAAGCATTAGTTTGCTCAAATCGGACAGGTTCTCGCACTCACCGTACACTCGCACTACGTCTTCAGTACCCGATGGTCTACGAAAATATAGGTAGTTTAAAAACTGCGTTGTTACTATAGTTTCAATTCAAACTGGTCCTTGTTACAATAGTCTCAATTTAAGGTTATACCTTACAAACGAGCGTGCTTTTGAATACTTGGCTACTGCGTTATCAATATCTTCCTGCAACCCAACTGGCGTGACGCACCTACGTTCAGCATCTACTGTTGCTATTACATTCCTATCTTTCACTTTAACTGTGAGCTGCTTATTCGGCAAATCATGATAACTTTGTTTCCAGTCCATAATATTCCAACCTTTAGCATGCAAGATAGTTTCCACCAGTAACATATCACTTATAGCATCGCCTACTGTTTGGTTGATTACATTTATCACATTAATCAATTTGCCCGCAGCAGTGCGCTGAGTTAGAGACAACCTGCAAAATTGATCGATATTATACAAGAGACAAGTAATGTGTGCTTATATGCGATGAGTATGTTTATTTACGATTCATCAGTCGTTGACTGCTTTATGACCTCCATGGCTGTATTCTTGAAAATAACAGTTCCATGTCCGTTTGCTTCGAAATATACTCCGATGTCGAATTCTTTGGCCGTGGCGTGTAAATGTTTAATCCCGGTGGGGACGCATGCAACTGGAACTTTCTGCATATTTAAGGCCTTCTTGATTAACAGAGTTTATGAAGAATATTGCAATTGCACTTGCGTGAAGACATACACACCAAGACGTTTGAGATGTAATTAGTACTGGTACCATTTGCATACGCGGTTTGAACCAAGCCTAATTCTAATTTCAACCCACTTTCTTCCAATAACTGTTTAAAATACGCCGCCACCAAGGTCGCTATCCGATCACCATCTAAAAGGTGGAATTTATTGTCTTCGTCGGTGTAAAAGTAAATGATTCTATCCGCGTCTCCATCCAAAGTGACACATCTGACATTCGGCTTTTGTGGGAAATTAATGGGTGGAGCTTGCTGCACTTTAACATAATCAGCTCCACACTGTAACAAAACGTACAAATTATTAATGTTACTGTATATAATTAGTAGTACGTAACTTAATTATTTTTCGATCATTTGTGATTATAACGTTTGACATTGGAAAAAGAGCAAAAAGATGAATTATGCTAGAAGGTAATTAAAAAGTGAAGGCTGCCTTTTCGTACAAACCGCAAAGCTAGCGTTTTTCTACGTTGGCCAAATGCTTTTCTTATGAGTTTGAACTATAGCACTACAACGCTAGCGTCGAAACTGTAAAAGTGCTATAATTTATTACAGGTAATTTACGTGTTGAGCAGACAATGTCAAACCAATATTAGATATTAATACACCATGCAGTGTATATATAGTAAAAATAACCAGCATACAGCGTGACTATCTAGCCTGAAATATAAAAGCGCTCTGTTGTGCTAATCTGAAAGAACGCAACTTTTCCAATTGAAGAACTAAGGGCGGACTTGCAAAAGTTTCTCTTGTCTAGTTAGTCTTCAAATAATCTTTACTTTTCACATCATATTTTATAGGTACACATGTTGGCCCTTCTGGCTCCACTGTGACTTTTCGTGTGGGTGATCAGCGGTCATAGTGATTCAAAGATTATGACAGCTAAGTAAAAAGAAACATCCTTGCTTTCTTGTAATAATGCAAATACTATTGTTGAGCCACACCCCACTCTATCCCACAGTAGCGTATGAAACAATCACATTGAGTTTCCAATTCCCTAGTATTTTTAACAGTTCTTTGATAATCAACACAGGTGCTCCTCTAGACATTGACAACTGTTTCAAATTTGGCGTCATTCGGGTTACTTGTTCATTAGTTAGCGGAGATGTATCATTTTTGGCCATTAAACCATTTGTGATCATAGTCTTATTTATTCTGATATATTAGTTACTTTTAGGTTAGTTCCGTTAGAATGAATAAACTGGTCTAAGTATCGGTTGTGTAGGCATAATTTTACATATTTACTTTTTACTTTATCATTGTACGTACTCAACAAAATAATCTCCTGTGACCACCAATGGTACAATTAAGTCTTGCATGATAAGTTATGTTTTAAATAATTTTGTTTAAAACGTTTTTAAATTTATAGTCTTTCGATGATCTATATATTCTAGATAGACAACAACTATATATTTTCCACTTTTAAATGTCTCTCTTTCCTTAACCTTTTACACTCTGTTGGGTCCGCTAAAGATAGATCCATCATTTGTTCCGTGAACATACAAAGTGCAAAGGGTTAAGTTTATCCACTAATGAATGGTATGGAAATCCGTGACATAATCACAAATATTACGTCTACCCTATTGTCTTTACAGGAACAGTGGTTTCTTATGTACAGTCTTTGTTGCTTGCTTGTTGCTTGCTCAGACAATAAATCAATGAATAGTGTTTATGCTTACCATGTAGTTTAATTGTCCATTTCCATCATTATGTATGTTTATTGATAAACTGCTGCATAAATAATTAATGAACTCTCTAACAGCAATGCCACCAACTCCATTGGCAGCATCCAGTAAGAGGTCAGAAGTATACCGTCCATTGTTATTTTTCTCCCCTCGTATCAGGTTGAATGCTTCCGACAGTTTCTTATAGTACCCCTCTAGTGTTGCTTCACCATATTCCTCATTTCCATTTGTACAAACAACTAGATAATGCAACTGTGGAGTAGTGACAACACCAAAGTTTTTCAAGGTCCCATTCAATGATTTGATACCAGCGATGGCGATCTTTAGTAATGCCAGACTGCTAGATCTAGTATCTCTGCCAGTTATCACAGTTGCATCAATCGACATGTCGATTTTTTCTTGCTGTATGATAGTCTGCACCATGGATTCTAAGCCTGAATCCTCTACATTAACTAAGTTTGTAGCTACGAGTTCCCAGGATGCCTCAAGCATCTCTCCATTTGGATCAACAAGCTTAACACCATTGTCCGGCTCCAAATTGTGACTGGCCGTAATCATGAGTCCAATTGCAGCTGCAGAGAAGATGCATTTCAATATAAAACTTCTCACACAAAAGTACATAAACTGCTTCATATTGGATGCGATTGGCGGGTAGATTGTGTATGCTGCTACATGTTATCAAAATCTGATACTTTTGTTACCATGAAACCTATATTGTGGGAGACAAAAGTATTTGTACAGCGAAAAGATGAAAATAAAAAGAACTACAGTAGTACATTTAAATTTTGTCCGATTGTATTTATTATTACCAATTTTGTGTTTGATACACCTGTGAAAATGATAATGAATAAATACTACTGCAATGGATTTCTCATATACATCATTGTAATCATGAGTGAACAAATTGCAGATCTTTTTATCTTCATGTGCTTGAAGTACAAATACTTTTGACCCTCATAATATGTTGTACAGTACATCCATCACACACAAATTATGGTATTTCAATTGTTCTGAGCGGATACTGATAGTAGTGAGAATTGGAAAGATTGACAATGTAAACGATTGGAATGTGATAATATTACTAGTGTAAAAAAGGGTACAATACCATTTTCCTAGTATTGGTCATCTACAACAACATAGTTTCTTCTTGCAAATCTTATCTTCGTGTATCTTATCTATAACTCACCTTTCTTTACTTTTGATCTTAAAACAGCTAAAATTCCTATTCTGTACATCACGTGATCGAGAAGTTCCGATCTGGAAAAGAGGAATAATGACACCTTGGAGTATTATAAAAATGTAGTATATATAATTTAAAAACATAGGTTGTAAACATAAACAATTTGTCAACAGTTTGTAAATTATAAAATATTATTCTAAGAAAATTCATAATTTGAAAGCATAGGTCTCTTCCACAATAAAATTCAATTTTGAAAACAATGGAAAAAAAACATGTAAATTCTGCACCAGAAATGTCATTGTGTGACTTGGATGCACAAAATATATAATCAAATTGACAAAATCTTAAATACAAGCTGTTACGCTGTTTAAATTATGAAACTTATTTAATGTTAATTCAAACTAATTGGAAATAGACAAATAATATATAAAGAGTGGCTACAATGGTTGCTGTTTCAATTAAACTCTTATCATTTTTTCCCTCCGTTATTGAAATTCATTTATATTTCTTTAACGTTTTAAATAATATTTTGGGAGATATTGATTTCCATGAACTTTGCTTAGATGATTAGTTAAACAATAATAATGTACTCACTTCGTTCTAAAGCCGGCCGTGCCGTATTGAATATATTTGTCATGTCTTTTACTGTACTCTGTATTTATGATATTGTTTAAATTCAATGGCTCCATATTGAATCAATTCTCTTGTTTTATTGCACTTGCTCGTAGTCGATGTATGTCACCATATGCCTAGAGTCGTAGAGCAGCAGTATCCATATCCTATCAGCAGGGTCGATCAGGATTGATAGAGTAAAATAGGTGGGGTAAGTTTATAGACAGTTGATAGCAGGGAGTTACGGGGAGGAACGATATAAATGAAACCGGTATTGTACGTACAAATTGTTGGTCACTGAAATAAAACATGTCAAGTCTGTCACCGAAGGGCAACATAGGTGTTTAAATCGTTGAGCATTATATCTGATGCTACAATTATAGCATAAACAGATGTCGAACTCAGAAAATGATTATCGAAAACTATTCCCGGCTGGTGAAAGTGATGACGTGGCGAGGTCGCCACGTGAACTCCTCGACATTTGTCTGGTGTGTAATCCGACCAACTCGAAGCTTGGTTGTTCTCGTTTTCTATTGGCCAAAATCAGCGGGTTCCCTGCCAGCTGTCACCATTGCGCTTTGTTGATGTTTGGCGCGCGAGTGAGCAGTTTTCTGTGGGTGGCTGTTACGTACCCGCATCCTCATTTCACCGCGAAGGTGCCTCTAATCGCGACCCGCCATCATTGAACACAAACGGGAATTCGAATCAAATAATTCACCGCATGTATGTTAGAATACGCCGAAATAGGCTATGGACGAGCGGGTTTCTCCTCGCGAACAATTAAGAATAAGATTACATTCGCGAGTTCTGGGGCGCGATTCTGGTTCTGGCGCTATCGATAGCGCCGGTCGCTAAGTTAGCGCCTAAGGTCGCTTGGTAGCGCTGGCGCTATCGCTCAGAGCGATTCTGGTACGGGCGCTACTTTGCGACGGTCGCTACAGCGGTGGGTTTAGCGACGGTCGCTAAGAACTATAGTATGTGCCTTGGGTTCAGCCTGAAGGTGCTTACTGAAGACACCTTCAGATCATATAAGCCGGCTATTTAATCGCGCCAATTTTGATATAAGAGAACAAGGTTGGGTTCAATAGCAAGCGCGTTCGAAAATGAAAGACAGTGAGGAATAGTATCTACCAATGTGAATCTCAGTGGCCTTATGAAATTTTGAAATTGTTGAGAAGCGCCAAGTAGATGTTTAAGTAATTAACATACATATGTTAATACTGTGCAAGCGCAAAACGGGGATATTATATGTTACTTTTCAACGGTAATATAAACTTTTCAGCTGTCATCGTTTTTGAAGATTCTAATATTGTTGAAAAACATCTCGCGTAGCATAGAAAAGTTAGAAAGACCGTAAAAAGAAGTTTTGGTCGATCGAAAACTATTCAGGAAAAAGAGTTTTTTTAGGTCTTCCTGGCTATTGTGCTAATTGTGACAATATTGCAGGATAAAACTAAAAATTTGCAAAGGAAAAGGAAGGGGGCAAAGATTTCTTTATCGACAGCTCGATAGTGCAGTAAAAGACTGAGTGGCGATGCTTTAAAAATAGCCGCCACAGCTCTCTCATAGCAGTTTCCCGCCGTAATTTCTTGTCCGATTTCCCCTTCCACACGGCTGAATGGGTCGCTAACTCGGTAGCGCGGGCCTCGGTACCGGCGCTAACTCCAGCCGCAGATAGCGCCCCAACTTAGCGACCCGGCGCTACTTAGCGCCCATCGCGAGCGATCCAGACTCGCTCGAAGCGCTACCTTACCGCCTACTAGCGCTAACTCGGAGATAGCGACCGGCGCTATCGATAGCGCCAGAACCAGAATCGCGTTACTTTACGCCGAGCGTTACCACGGGGGCTTAACAACGGCGCTATGAACTGTCGCTGCCCTTGCAAACGCGCCTTGCTTCCATCCTGAAGGTGTTCACTGATGGCATACTTCCGACTGTAGAGCGAACAATTTAGTCGCGGCTCTGCGTGGTAGTTCGAATATAAAGGAGTAAGATTATTTTTTTTGGTGTCAATATATCTTTATTGACTGTAAACTGCCTGGAATCGAGTCCATGGGTTTATATACAAGGAGAATAGTACATGTTTTGTATTTCATGAAATAAAAAGAGAACTGACTTTATGCTGCGATTGTTAACGATATGTAATACTAAGAATACTCTGCGTCTAGGTTTATCTACTCTAAAGGTCCTTCTTCACGTTGTGAGTAAAAGTCCTTGCACCAAGCGCCTCTTTAAAATGCACACATAATATACTATACAATTCTGCTTGCTGCAAGTGCTTTACTCGCATCGTGGAGAAGCTTCGTCGTTGTCGTCCTCTCTTTCCAGAATCGCGTTAATTTCCCTAAAAAGAATGAAACGGGCCATCTTTACTGTTATCTATCGGTATACCAGTGGACAGAAATATTATTAAATTAATTTCTCGAATGATTAGTTTTCAACTCCCTGCTCTCCTGTGCGGCGATACGGGACCCTTCGTTCTGGACTACGTCTCGGCTCGATCACAGTTGCTGGACTGAAGGAGTATGGGCGGGAACGAGGCTCTGCCGACAACAACGTCTCGCTCGTGTTTTGTCGCTCCCGCCATAATTTCCCGCGCTATTAGGTCATCGCGGTTGTTAAGCTCGATAGCGCCTGCTCTCGAGCTGGCGTTACCGCCAGGCGCAAATAGCAACCGAGGTTGCTAACTAGCGCCCTCCGTTTACAACCGAGGGCGATAACTTAGCGCTGACCAGCGTTAACTGGCAGATAGCGCCGGTTGTTAAGCATAGCGCGAGAACCGGAATCGCGCCCCTGGAAAAGCAATTAGAAAAAATATAAAAAACCGCGTGGAAGTCAGCTTCTTGACTTTTAATATAGAAACTACTCGCTAAGCCCGAGTACAAAAATCATATGCCTTTCTCTTAAGCCTCTTGTTAAAGTAGAGTTCTTCGAATGTGGTCGCCATGTGGCCCAATAAATCGGCACCGCTCGACTTTCTCCGCAATAGCTATAAAACAGAGTCCCTGGCGCGGCAGGATGCGTCTACTTGGACCTCTCTCTCTTCAACCCTTGACTCTCGCTCTACCTGAGAAAAAACCCACCGCAGGGGGTGTCCGCGTGGAGTGCGCTCCCGCCGACACACCCCACCATCGCGAGCCCGCATCGACCAGGCGCAAATACCCAGGAGAAGGGCACCGCGCGAAAGCTAGGATAGGAGTAGGGCATCAATCAAGGTCACGTAGGCCTCAGCAAGGCCAAAGTAGACCTCCGATTGGCTGTCCAACACGCACTTGGAGAAGGGGTCCGATGTGAGTTGAGCAGATTAAATTTTACTTCGGACGAGATTCGTTTTTGCAGCCGAGCAGATCAATTGCGTTTTCCATCAGCGATCAGGAATGTACTTCGGAGTTAAAACCGTTTCTACAAATTCGCTTCTCATTCAAATCGTTCCGGCATTATATAGTTTAGATTGAGTGTCCATTTTCCGTACTCTCTTGTTCATGGACAGTAACTACGTGTGTTTTACCTGAATTTGTTCATTTTTGCCTTTTCACATAAAATCAAGTTTACCTTAGTCGAATTCAAACTTTCCCGCTTAAGCAGAGTGTTACAGCGCTCCACGGACGCACGAACCCGCCTTCATGTTAATAGATACGGAGGATATGGACGGCAACGCAACAGGTCACACTTGATGCGTGTTCCAGCCAATGTGCAAACAGAAATTAGAGTTGTTTGCGCTTTTCGAAAAGTGCAGAGTATCAGGATTCCCACCATTCGCGTAACCGTAAAACTCAGCACGCCAAATTACTATTTCAAGCTAGGCGGGAAGTCAGCAACAAATATCTGATAAATACTGAGCTGTCTGTTGCTGTTCGTACTTATCGGAAAATTCAAAAAACCAAATTGGTGGCAAGAAAATCTCTAATTGTCTGTGAAAAGTTCGTCGGTGATGGTGGAAAGTTTAGAGTTTCGGCGCATAACGGTTTAGGGGAGATGAAATTGCACTGTAGTGTTGAAGTTAACAACCGATCAGTTTCAACTAATGGAATGCGAAGAAAGGCAGTCCGTTCAGTGTTAGCCATTGGGCGGCAATCAGTAAAAAGTAATGATTTGTACATACTTCTACAAACACTACAGAATAAGGAAGGAGCTAAATATAAGGTGTGATTGAATTCTATGAGTTGAGAATTCCATGAGTTTATCCTTGTTTATTTTCTTATTAGCGAACATATACAATATTTAATTCAAATTATAACTTATGTGGGTTAATTGTTCCATACAGAGTGTTAATGGTATACTGCTTTTCTTTGTGTTACAGATAGATGGAAATATTGAAAATGTCTTTGCAAAATTTATCAATGATGGTAAAGCAACAATTCGTTTCAAAGAGCCGGCGCATGACTTAATCATAAAAGCGGACCCTGTGCAGTTAAAGAGTTTTATGCATGTTTTGAAACTTGGTTTGTCCAAAAAGGTTGACCCATCCATCCTCTCGATTTCTAACTTAAAACCAAAGACAATTGCTTCTGTACCAAAGATAAAAGTGGTCATAAACAAGATTTCCGAGTATCCGACGCTAGAAGGATTTCCGAGGACTACGCAAGAGTTGCATATAATCGGATTAACTAGAAAATCATTCGACAGACAAATTTTAAGACTTCAAAGCCTTAAAATTCTGAATTTGTCTCAAAACAATATTTCAATGTTACCAAAGGAATTGGGTACTTTACCAAACTTACAGGAACTCATAGTTTCCCATAATCAGCTTGGCAAAGCTTCTGTGGCAAAGTGGACGTGGCTGGATCAGCCAGGCATTAGGAAGAGCTTGCGATTGTTGGACATCAGTAATAATTTGGTATGCAAATTTCTTAATAATTAGCCTGGTGCAATCCACATGCAAACTATTGTCATATCAAAGTGATATATTACATGCCTTAAATGGTTAATGGAATTGGCTGATCAGCTGGTAAAAGATTCCATATTTTAAGGTTTTGCACTAACTTTATGCAAAAGAGTGGTACAAGTATTTTCTATTTCCATATTTCAAATACCACAATAATTATACTTGACAAGAACTGTCTTAATAATTAATTACTCTTGACATCTGTACCACTCAGTAATATTTGTAATATCAGTAATATCACTTAGTGATTCCACAATTACATCCAAATCTACTTTTTTTTATTTTAAATAGTATTGATTACTTTTGATACATAAATGATTCAGAAATTTGTTTTTTCAAATAAATATTCCTTTCTATACGTGTAAAACCCATTGTCTCCGCGCTATTGCCGGAAATTTGGGTGTAAACGAAATATTTGTTCAAAGGAATCTTGCAATTCGACTGCTGTACTAATCACATTTACTTAGTTATAAATTTTAACGAAAGCTCGACCGACTATCGTTGCAGGCGTTATCACACCGAACGTATGAACAAAATCCCATAGCAAATCATTTCACGATTTTACTGTGCAAAATCAGTACATTGTTGATGTATAAGAGATGAAATTAGAATCAAATTATTTATAATTTCCATACGCTTTAATAAAATATTGGAAGGAAAACCAACATTTTTACATTGTTGTGCAATTTTAATTAATTATGCGTGGCCCAAATTGCTTGCCATGTTTAATTGATACATCATATATTACATGTCCTATACAGTTAACAGAACTGCCAGACCAGCTTGGGAAACTTAATGTCCTTGTCAACTTGAAAGCCAGCCAAAATTTGCTGACTTATATGCCACACAGTATTGGAAGTTTAACTAAATTAAAGTACTTGGATTTCTCCAAAAATGCATTAATTCATATGCCTGGAAGCATGAAGAATTTATCTCTGATTTCAATAGATGTGTCAGACAATGCATTTTTGGGTTTGCAGCCCAGTGTCATGTGTAAAGTTGATGTACCTAGTTTGGTGGAATCTGCAGCTAGAATATGTCTCAGAATGAGGTGGGTTTTTTAAAATCATTATGCCGTATGCCAAGCACCATATACAGTGGTGATTATATGAATATGTAGAGAAGAACGTCTGTTATTTGAAATCTGCACTATAGTATTAAAACTAAACGTACCGGTATTTTACATATACTTATTCCTACCGCTACTGGTCAAATGATCGATTATAAAATAACGGTACATACTTTCCAGATTTGGGTATAGGTAATTCATAATTTAATATGAAAACTGATATACAAAATAACATTTCGATAGAAATAGAAATAAAACAGTAGAATATTTTTTGTGTTATGAAAACAGACTGTTCTTGTTTGTATCCTCCTCACTGTATGCGTGATTTATATTTATCGACATAAGATTGGACACCATGTGACACATTCTTTAAATTTTTAGTCTACTAAAAACTACAAACAATATACGAGAATGAGTCAATAATTGTCAATAATAATAATAATATACAATAATACCTTTTTCTAACACGCATTTGTTGCATTTTTGTATAAACTTCTTTATAACGTGAAAAGAACATTTTCGATTGAGACGAGCAACGCACGTAATCACGGCTTTCGCCAGTAGTGGATTTGCGTCAAACGCTCAAAGTTTAGCGTAAGGATTTTCGTAATGCAATATCGTAAGGACGGTTTATTTAGTTTATCATGAAATACTGACGGGAGAATTGCTGCATGTGCGACTCATTCAACTGAGTGTTTATTTCAAGAATATAAAGAAGTTTCTGTCACGAATGTGTTGGAAACCAAGGAAACAATGTTGAAAAGTGATATTATTATAGGTTCTCTTTTATTTAAAAATAAAGTTATAACTATATTGCGGAAAATTATTGATGCACTCTTATAAAATAGTCTACAACTGGATTTTAACTGCACACTAGCAGTTAATGAATTAGATTTTTATATTAAGATACATATCTATTATTACAATATGTTTTATTTATATTGTTCTTTTACTAACTACTTGTTTTTAATTTCCAGATGTCCATACGATGCAACTATAATTCCTTACACATTAGTTAAGTATTTAGATTTGGCGAAGTATTGTGTATGCGGAACTGCGTGCTTCGAGTGTTATATCAGAAAATTTATGCAATGGAATTTAAATAAAATTGCTAATACTGTCAAGTCTTCTGGCGATGTTGTAGTACCATTCGATTGTTATTTTTGTTCCGTAAGTTGTGCTCAACGTTATGCGAAAATAGAATTTTAATACTTAGTCAAAGGTTTTATTCTATTCGCGCTACAACAAAATATCGTGTTCGAGTGACACAGTACAGTTTCAATCAACTATAAGGTTTTAATCGAGAAGCAATAATTCAAAATATTAATAATAAAAGATGTGTTTTGTCTTCTCATCGAACTTATTGAATTATACACTGTGTGTAGTAATATTGTGATTGAGCCACTCCGTATTTTCGCATACCCAATATATTTATATTTTTGGTAAATATTGTCTGGATAATTTATTTATTCCCACTATTTCCAGTCAAGGCATATGTTCATAATGCAATGCTTGTGAAGAACTGCTGTAAATTGTCCACTTACATTCGGGTAAATTTACGCTTATCCGATGATAACTTTGCGTCAGATGAACCTATCAAGATGAAACCTATATCCTAGAGGGAATTCTCTCGATGGTCCCATTTACAAATATTTCGGTTTTTGTTTAATATACCCCATTATTATTGCAAAGTACCTCATTCCGATTTATCTGAACATCACTTATGAATAAGTGCTCCGATTGAAATGTGCAATTTGACATATTGTGCGGGATGTCCCGCGGTAGCCCCCCTTACAGAAATTTTGTCCTGCAGTAAAATTTTTGGAAAGAAAATATTTTTACAAAAAGTGCCCACTTTCGAAATTGTCATTTTCCTCAGATCCTTCACTCAGTATGACTAACATATTTTCACACGCATTGCAAATTCCTTTTCCAGATATAATGATTTTGTACTAAAAAATTACAGCTTTTAAACATGAGATATGTGATATTTTGGGAAAGGTAGATAGAGAAACTCATATTTTCTACTTAAATTAGTTATTAAATTGCAAAATTCTGCTTCCAAAGTCATATAAAGAAGTAAAATGGCTGTACGTGCAACTTACATCTGGACAATTTCTCTTCGTATGAGATTATACTACAGGAGATACTTGACATGCCTGGGATTTAAAGTAAAATTATACAATCAATTACAGTCGGCTTTATGGACAGTTGTGTCGGTAACTGTCAGGCCAATTTAAATTGATAGCAGAAAAAACAACAATTTACGTAGAGCCACGCAAGATTCTGGATACAGTTTCTTGCGCGAATGCTTATCCAATTTAAATGTTATTGTCTATTATTGCTAAGCTTACGAATGTCCATTCGTGGCTTGGACAAATTTTACATATCGCGGAATGCATAGAAAGATGAAAAAGGTAATAGATATAATTAGCAATTGTTGGATTGTATAATGATTTCATGGAAAAATGAATCTTAACTCACAGAATCGAGTTGTCTGCAACATTCCCTGACATCAAAGATATGAAAACAAATATTTGTCTCTATTTCTTTTCCCCACTCGGTTTCTTTTGCACAAAATTAAAATTGTCGTCGTCGATCCCGTAAAGGTGGTACTCTAGTGGCGTGACTGTTGTCTTTGTACCTAAACGGGGTACTGTGAAGTCAATGTGTTTGTACTTAGATTCGTCTATTCCGTATGCTTGCAGCGACGTGACGAGGATGTCTTCATCATACGGAGATGGTACATATGTGGAACCTTTTGCATTCTCTACTAATCGATTGTCTTGGTTAACCTAAGAAAGATGTTACACAAAGCATTAGGATCTCTTATAGAAGAAATCGCAGTGAATTAACATATTACGATTTAGTATTCCTTCTGCTACAAATTCCTCTCTGATTAGGTGAAATTTCAAATTATTTAACAGATCTTTTTAATCCAAAACGGGAAAGTAATTTGATTTTGCTCTACCGCATATATGTTACTTTGAGTTTATTATCACGTATATATTCATTAATTTTCTGCCCGCGGCTCACAAAATGTTACTAGGCTTACAAACGTCTTTCCATTTATTTATTCACACTTACGTTTATATCTTAAACAAAAGGAAATAAACATAATAGTCTATCTTAATTCATATTTTTGTATTCTTGCTTTGGTATCAAAATAATATCTTCTCCCGTCTTAATATCCTACTTTCTTTTTTATCAGTCTCCAATTTTTTCAACTATCTTACTACACCCTGTATTACAACCACCAATTTTAAAGTTAATATGGTTCCTTTACCATTTCACATTCTCCCAAAAAATATTTCAGGTTTTCTACTCTTATATCACATATTGCCCATTCTCACACAGACCGTAATGTATCAATGTTTTCCGATAATCGGTATTATCATCTTTATTAGTAACAGCGACTGTAGTCGCCATCCATATAATGCAATGGAATGTAATGACGTTAAAGAGAAAGCATACTCGCAGTGCTGGGTACCATAAAAGAAAGGGAAAACATTTACCTCCGTTTTAATACTCCCGGACGAATTTCTCGTGTTTAAACAATTCTTTTCATCCGGAACTGTAAGCTCCTTTACTGATATCATATGGCCCTTTATAAGTCCTTTGATAGCTGCATTTCTGTGAAGCTTGCATGATTTTAAAACAGTCTCTTCCTCTTTGCCCTTTTCGATTTGGCCCGTTAAATCACTCTTTCTGTCACTCCGGTCACCACAGTCACTACTACTACTTGATGTTTTGTTAGAGTGAGACCTCTTAACAAAATCAAAAGGAGCATCATCCTCAAAATGTTTCTGTGGACTATTAGTTTGTCTCGCTCTCCAAAACTCTTCAACCTCCTCTTTGGAACAACTGATTGTACCATGAGCCTGGTAAAAAATATATCACGCATGAGAAACTGTTATAATCGAAATAATGACTTTGCGTATGTTCATTTAATAAATAAGTACCATTCTGATTGCTGTTGCAATTTCAATTGGGTTGATAGTCCGTGGCTCATCACGCATCCTCTCTTCCTCACTATAATAGTCCGGCGAGAACTCTTCCAGGAGCTGTGATAAATATAATATAAATATTGCGAGATTGTCCATATTCACTAAACCAAAAGTTTGTGGCCTCATTCTACAGTATTTCCTTTAATTCAATGAATATTTAAAATCAAACTATGGGAAACTATTCACACTAAATGGAGAACACTTTGGACAAAGGAATTTTTTAATAATCGAATTTTTGCTTTTATGATGTTAATCTTTATATATTTAAAACAAGGAACATAAATATTAATAATAGCGTTTCACAAATATTAATAAGAGTGTTTCAATAGAAGAGATTTGGAATAAAACAGTTTCTACAGTACTGCAAAACTGTTGTACTTCTGAAAAGTTAGTCAAACATTGAATTTCTTTCTTTATCATTTTGTTTGATATCATACACATATTTCAATAACGTTTTGGAATAAGCAGATTCAACAACTGCTGCAATTTCAAGAAGAATTATGTGCAGGTTGGCCAGAGTGACCAATCATGGGGGGGATCATTTTAAATGTTTGAGCACTTTAGAGCCTTTTTCACGAGAATTATCGAATTGGATTATATCTGGACTTCTCAATGGTTGCAATATTCGGTATACACTGAACTACGTACACACAAGATGTATTCATATAACTGATCATTCGAATAAGAATGTTTTGGTAATAGATATCAAATAATAGTGATTCTAATATAAGCTTTTACTGAAAAGAAAAGTAAATACTTTGAAATTCACTAATGGTTACACAAATATTGGTAGCACCACTTAAGCATCCCCAAATGCTTCTAAGAAATAAGAGGATATTCCTTGCAAAATATTTTGTAGAACTAAGATTCAAAAAATCTATACTGCAGAACATTCCGGGTAAGTGTAAAAAAGTTTACACTTTTCCTAAGTACAAGTTCCTAACGTTTAGTTTCAGACAATCAATTTTGTGGGATAATATACCGAAATTATTCTTTAAAATAATGCACCTTGTGTGGAACGGTATGGAGTGCAGTTTTATGTTGGCTTTTTAAAACGAGCCTAAAGATTCAGAGTTGGTCCCATTGTAAACTATTAGTCAGTCTCTATTAAAATTATATAACAAAAGACTAAAAAACATCATACACAGTGACAATTGCAATGATACAAACTGTAATTATCAGCATTGCAAACAAATCTCACCATATATTTTGAAGTCTCAGTATTGATCGAAACTGCAAAATCTATTGGCTTCAACTCATACAAATATTTATATGCTGCAATGTGTGTGTCCTTGTCTCTTTCATTATGCTACCAAACTATGTTAACTTATTTCATTAAATCTTAAGTTACTAGTTCCTGCATTCTTATTTCAGTATAGCATCTTTGATTTGGACTAATATCTCACCATTGCACTCTCAGAACTTATGTGAAACACGATACTTGTCAAAAATCTCAGATATACAAATTAATACAGATCATAATCTGTATAATGTACAAGGAGGTGTTAATGAAAGTTCTAGTTACTGACATGAGCATTGCGTGGTTGTCTCGGTGCAGGCTTAAACCTTGGTTGTTTTCTTCGATAGAACTTTGCATTGTCGTCGACAAATGGAATGTGTGTTGCTCTTTCAATGTCCTGGTAGATGTCCATTATAGGTGACTTAAAAGAATAAACAAACCTTCATTACTCCCAAAAACAGTTAAATTAAATGTTTCTCGATTCTCAAAGCTTGGCTTCCACTGCATAGAAGTTAAATCGGATAAACATTTCTTTTTGATGAAAAACGTGGAATTGGAACTACCTTATTTGAATTATAGAAACACTTTACGAATAATCTTCACGCTAAACACAACGATCGACGATTCAGTGATTTATCGAAACGTACGTGGCAAATTGCGAAATACTTAATCGTCTTGAGCTTAGAGCTTTGTGTTCAACGAATGAACGGTACGGTAAACTTCTTTTGAGTAACGTTTCAAACTTCGGTGATGAAGGTCAACTGAAGCCCGATTTATAACACAAGTGCACACGTATGCTCTTCACTCGCGATAAACAAGGCCTGCTGCACATGACAGACTCTCAGTAACCGACCTTTTTGTCAGCTAAATTGTTCGTTATGAATTCTTATTTTTGAGTCGATCCCCCTGTTTAGTCATTCCTGTGCTGTGCTGCATAAAAATACGTAGCGAATAATCCAACTGACAAAATAGCCGGCCGCCGATAATTTGTGGTGTGCGGTAGCCTTAAGGGGGAGGCTAGGCTGTTGCGTACTCAGGGCTCTTATTCCACTGAAGGTGGGTAAGTGTGCCCGTGGGGCGCTGAGCACCCTGCTCGCACAGGAGGGAGGTTCGAAATAATTGTGAATACGAAATTGTAAAATGGAAAGTCTTGAATAAATATATTGAGAAATAACGATCACGCTGCTGTCCAGAACAGATAAAGATTCGAAAACAAAACTGAAACTGTTAGCTCGGGAAAAAAAGTCTCGAAGTGACGTTCATTCCACAAGTCGGAATTGACGAACCGTCTTACAAGGCTCCCTTCTCCAGGCACGTGGGAAGGAGCCAATCCGGCGCTCGCTAGGGCAAACGCTGGCCCTTACGCATTTCTATTGGTGCCCTACCCGTGGGCCCTACTCCTTCCCTAGGTTCATTGAGGCGCGCGCAGCGGAAGGACTCTCCCTCCACTCTAGGCCCTACTCCTGCCCAGGGCTACGTGTGCCGGGCGCCGACGAGAAATGGCGGCGAGGGGGGGGATCCCCGAGCCGCGGAAAAACCCCGCTGGGTTCTTGCCTAGGCGAGAAAGAAAGAAGCGGCGACGGCCTGGTTCCAGGAAGTGGCTAATTTATGAGGCGCAATTGACTCCTCATGTTCGAAAGTTGCGCGGAGTCTCGACACTTGAGTTTTTCTAAGCCCATTGTATTAGGCTTATCGCGGACCTTCCACGAAGTCAAAACGTGACTGCTTGGCTAAATACCCTTATGTTTATCCTAGGCCTCGCTTCGCTGCTTTCTCCTTAACAATGAATGAGCTCAAACATCTGCGTGTCCGATGTTGCATCTATACTTGAAGCAATAACGCGGAAATCCTACTGATTAATATAATTCTCTAATGCATGCCTAACTTAAATTCGAGCAATACTGCCGCCGATTAAAAATGTCGGCATTGTCGACTTACAGCTAGATTCAGAGCGCGAGAGAGGTCGCGGTACGCAACACCTCCCTCCCTATGCAAAAAGATGTTTCCATAAGAAACAGCTTTTTCAATCTAACTTACACTAGTATTTACATCTAGCTCTAAAAGAAAGTGCGTCAAAAATACATAATACATAATGAATAGAGTGAATATAGAAGACCAAGCTTACGAGATCCACTTAAAAATAAGGTTATTTACACAGGATCTGGTCTAACATACGCTAGCATGAGTTTGTTTGCATACTCTATTTTGGTTCGGTTAGAGTTGATAGCTATTTCGACGGTTAGATCGTTAAAAACCCTGATCACTCTATAGGGTCCTTGCCATGCCGGGTCGAATTTGGAAGTTTTGGGTTCCTTCAAAAGGTAAACGGTGTCATCGACAGAGAATTTACAAGGGTTAGAGTTCTTGTCATAATGATTTTTACTGCGTTGCTTAGCCCTTTCAAGGTTTTCATGCGCGGTGACTTAGGTTTTTGAAATTCGACAGAATAATTGATCTAAATAGTCAACGAAAGTACGAGGCACAGTCTCTTTCGCGAACTCGGAGGGAATAGTAGCTTTAACGCCAAAGACTAATTCATGAGGGGTGAATCCCGTGGATTCATGAACGGAGGTGTTATACGCGAAAATTCCGAACCTAATCCAATCGTCCCAATCGGTTTTGGTACAGTAGTGTTTTAGATAATCAACAAAACTCTGTGCGCGCGTTTTAAAGATCCTAAAGATTGCGGGTGGAAAGCAGTCGAAGTGATTTTCTGGATTTTGAAGATTTTGCAAAAGTTCTTCATGACACTACTGGTGAAGTTACTACCCTGATCTGTATGAATACTACGAGGACATCCGAAACGGCTAATAAAGTGCTCAGCAAAAGCAACAGCAATGGTGACTGCATCGATACATGGCAAAGGAATTGCATCCGAATATTTAGTTAAATTATCCTGCAATGTTAAAAGGTATTTGTGTCTTCGTTTGGTAATTGGTAACGGGCCTACAATGTCTAGTTGTAATTTATCAAATGCTTAATTAGGTGTATCCGAGATCTTCATAGGTTGTCTGGTTTTTGTGGAGAGAATCTTATTTCTTTGACAGCTCATACAAGTCCTAACAAAATCCTGCACTTCCTTTCTCAGTTTAGGCCAGATATAATCTTCCCTGATCCTATTGTAAATCTGAGTGATACCTCTATGTCCTCTAACTATTGACTCACGATATTCCTTAATAATGGCAAGTCTACGATCCGATGGAGGGGTTTCTATTTCTCCTGTACACATGGTAATTGAAAAATCTAGTGATTAGCTCTTTTAGCATCCTAAAACATGAGATTAAGTCATTTAAATTTAATTCATTACTATGCCAGTCTTTATGAAATAAGTGAAATATGTAATAACCACCATGGAGATAAATCATTGCGTTTCCAGGTCTAAGGGTACTCTGTTTGATTGTTTCGAATGGGATTTATCTTGACTTTCTAAATATTTAATGATTTCAGGTATTACCTCACAATCTATGGAAATGAAATGCATAAGGTTGTCTTGGCGCATATGGAGGTGATCTTTGGTGAAATTCAAGTTTGGAAGAGGGGGTGTCAGGTGAGTGTCAAGTATTTGAAAAGTGGTAGTCAGAAGGACTCTAAATTTGATTTTCTATTTCAGATTCTAAAGGTAAAACTTCAAGAGATCGTCCCGAAGCCCTGGCGGACTCTTCCAACAAAAATCCAACAGTAGGCACGCATGCCTCAAGTTGGTCTGGTGCACCAGCCCCAACCAAAATGTCCGAAGACAAAGTAGACCCTAAGGTACCACGTGGATATAGAAACCTCTTGGTCCCAGCGAAATCCATCGCAAGAGGGGCATTGCAGCCACCATGGACAGAGCCGCCAGCTTGAGGATGCTGGTCAAAAGCGAGGGTCCGCAGTACGGAGTCCTCGTTAGCCGATTGACCACTCAGAGCCTGTTCGCCTTGGACCACTTCAATGTCCATCTCTGATGAGGCCTCAGAGATCAGAGATGGACCTTCAGTGTTACACGGTTCAATCTCTCGGAGTCATCAGCAAGTAAGTGATTTGATGGTAATTGTAATTCTAAATTTTGAATGGAATTTAATTGATTCTGAGAAGTGAAAACTGAAGCTATCATTATATTTAAACTAATTTCTTTTAAAATTACAGATTCTAATTGGATTTGGGGATGTGTAAAAGAGGAATTTGGGGTTCTAACTGATGGTTCCAAGACAACAGGATTAAAACTATATCATAATCAAACTCATCAAGCCAAATTCGCCATCTTACGAGTCTTGAATGCGGGTTATCCATACTGTGGAGCCAAATCAAAGAACAATCATCCATCATCAAAGTAATACGTCAACCATACACATACACAAATGTTCCACACCAAACTATGGTGTCCAATTCTTCCTCAATAGTCAAATAATTGACCTCCGCTGAATTCAAGACTCTTGATGCATAGACAACTGGCAAAATCTTTCCCGGTTTTGCCCTAAATCAAGACAGTTCCTACAGCATAATAAGATGATTCTGTAGCGTCAAATTTGTCACCAACTCTTTACAACAAGGTACATGGCTTACATTACTGTTAAACATCAGACATGCACATTAAGTGACTAATCAGATTAAATTGCTCACAGGTCACAGGTAAAACTCAATACTAACATGCAAAGGGCGACAAGAGATAGTTGCAAGTCATATTCTCAGGCTATGCATGGGAATAACGCAGAGTGGAATACCAGACAGGTGAGTAATTAGCAATCCTTGACAGGGAGAGTAGTGGAAGAGTATAGTCGATCCAACTGGTTCGAAAGGATCCTTCAAACTCACTCCATACACACTAACTCTCTCTCTGTCCATTTCAAAGGACAATTCTGCTCTGATCCTTGACAGAATAGAGTATTCAAGAGTACAGTCGACCCAAAGCATTCAAAAAGGTCCTTCGAACTCACTCTATGAATAATCTCTCTACATTCCATCCATTTCAAAGGACATTCCAGCTCTCAAAATTCACCGTCATTCTCCAACTCCCAATTCGATGCGTGCAAACCCTGCCTGTTCTGAAGAAATTGACTGCACGCCCCTACTCTTTGTCCTTACTTTAATCTTTACTGCTATATTTCTCATTTGATTTATCAAAGGTTTATTCAAAATTAAGATTATCTCTTCCAAATTCTACCAGAACTAAATTTCAGTTTCCTTGCAGAAAGCATCTGTAGTAATTATAAATGGCCATGAAAAAATCTGGATACGTCAACAAAGGTTCTGGGCAAATGATATCCCTCACTACTACCAAAGGTTTTAAGCATTATCGTCCCAAACAAACAGAGTATCCCTGGTGAGATTGGTAAGTGGTTTTGCTATTTTGCCCTGTTTTAAATAAATCGTTTGTAATATCCTACTAACCTTGCTATACCTTTACAATTAATCGCCTATGCCTGGCCAAAATAAACACCTGGCTTCATGATTTTTCCTAATGTACCCTGTTTTCATCTTAACGTTTTTACAGGTGCTGTGATGAGAATCTTAGTTCACAGTGGTAAATTTACAGTGGAACCCAATCCAAGATGCAAAGGAATTTCAGAAGTTTGGGTTATCCTTCCACAAATTTGTAAATCAAGTCCGGTACTGCACTGCTTAACTATTTCTGAGATCATTGTCATTAGTTCGGTTACGTGCCCGACGATAAGCAAGTTTCTAATCGTTTGATTTCTTAGGCCATTAAAAAAAGGCTTTTTCTGAGGCTCGCTTGATTGTTCTCTCGCAGATCAGTAAATCTAAACCCGTGTTACAATGCTTTACGATTTCGAGAAGAGAACTCCTGAAATTCTGGATCCTAGCACCGAAGGTTTGTGTTGCCTCATTCTTTTCTTGTTTAATTCCCACAAATTTGTCTCTAATGTCATCGGGAGCTATCTCCTTCATGAAATGCTTATTCAAAACATCAATAACTTCTTGAACGGACTGTGGTTGATAGGTGATCGGGAAACATTACGAGCCGGACTTATTATTCTACTCATTACGATATTCAAAAATAACAGCAAATCTGAAGGCTTTACGAAAGTGGCAATCATTTGACTACGAGCAACAAAAGCAGAAATTGGGCACTCGGTCCCATTAAAGGTAGGAATTTGCTTTTCCAAAGCCCTCAATGGCTTATATTCTCTAATATTCTCAATCCTTATTGTTTCAGGCGGCTGTATTTGCGAAGAAAATTCTAATTCGCGCCTACACGGCGGATCTATAACCATCGGCGTACTGGTTGAGGTGAGTTAACTACTGATTCTAAATTTTCCCCTCGAGACTGTGACTCGACTTCATCTATTGAATGAAAATTGGTTTGTTCCTCAGACATTGACAGTGGTAATTCTACAGGAGTGTGAACGGATCCCGACATGGAATTTCCTACAAGAGCATCCCTAAGAATCCGAAGACCTTCTTCTGACTGATTTTGGCTCAGAAATTGCAACGCAGCTTCAGGAGTGATTTGAGGAATACCTATCGCCGGTGCTCGCGATCGATTCGGCGTCGATGCTTGAGGCATTGACCGCGACGCATCTCTTATTAAATCCTGAGCCGGTAATTGTACTAAAACATGCGGCGAAAGTGTGGGTGGTACGTCCTCCACCTCGAAAATCATGGAATTTCGCGACCTGTTGCTTCGACGCGAAGTTCTACCTCTAGCACGCTTAGCGCTTCTAAATGATTTCGACATTCTAAATTTTTCTATCGCAATCTTAGAATTAGAAAATTAACGCGATGGACAGCAACGTAAATAATGCAAAATACAGGCCTTTAAGTTCGCAGAACGACCAGACTTGTGGGTGTGCGTGTGAAATCAGGCTTAGTGTACACGGACACTGATTTCACCCTTCCTCCGACATTCGTCCTCAGGCTCCAGGGAAACCGTGTAAAACCGGGAGCAGAGAGGTGCACTTCGCCCACGAAAAATGATGATGTAGCTGACCCCAAGCAGCTACAATCCTCTGGACTGCAAGATCCAACAGCAACAGTCCTCTGAACAGCACAACCCAACAGCAAAGGTCCTCTGAACTGCAAATCCCAGCAGCAAAAGTCCTCTGAACTGCAAAATCCTCTCGAACGGTCCTCTGAACTCCTTGGATCCAAAGTCAGCAACTCAGGATAAAGCGGCTTCCAAGAGACAGCGTCTCCACGATGAATCGATCGATGATGGACAGCAACAATGTATCAAAACTGGTAATGAATCTATTGAATCTACTTGATTTCCACGAGTCCGAAAAAAGAAAGGCAAGTAACTGAAACTTTTCACAAAACAGCACTAAAGTCAACGCGACCTGTACGAGCCGGCACAACTCGGATTCAGCAAAGTTGAAGAAGCACACACACGAAGCGAGAAGAGTCCACGATATTGAATTTTCCGAAAAAACCGAGATTATCCCACCGCTGTCACCAAATTTTGTTGCGTACTCAGGGCTCTTATTCCACTGAAGGTGGGTAAGTGTGCCCGTGGGGCGCTGAGCACCCTGCTCGCACAGGAGGGAGGTTCGAAATAATTGTGAATACGAAATTGTAAAATGGAAAGTCTTGAATAAATATATTGAGAAATAACGATCACGCTGCTGTCCAGAACAGATAAAGATTCGAAAACAAAACTGAAACTGTTAGCTCGGGAAAAAAAGTCTCGAAGTGACGTTCATTCCACAAGTCGGAATTGACGAACCGTCTTACAAGGCTCCCTTCTCCAGGCACGTGGGAAGGAGCCAATCCGGCGCTCGCTAGGGCAAACGCTGGCCCTTACGCATTTCTATTGGTGCCCTACCCGTGGGCCCTACTCCTTCCCTAGGTTCATTGAGGCGCGCGCAGCGGAAGGACTCTCCCTCCACTCTAGGCCCTACTCCTGCCCAGGGCTACGTGTGCCGGGCGCCGACGAGAAATGGCGGCGAGGGGGGGGATCCCCGAGCCGCGGAAAAACCCCGCTGGGTTCTTGCCTAGGCGAGAAAGAAAGAAGCGGCGACGGCCTGGTTCCAGGAAGTGGCTAATTTATGAGGCGCAATTGACTCCTCATGTTCGAAAGTTGCGCGGAGTCTCGACACTTGAGTTTTTCTAAGCCCATTGTATTAGGCTTATCGCGGACCTTCCACGAAGTCAAAACGTGACTGCTTGGCTAAATACCCTTATGTTTATCCTAGGCCTCGCTTCGCTGCTTTCTCCTTAACAATGAATGAGCTCAAACATCTGCGTGTCCGATGTTGCATCTATACTTGAAGCAATAACGCGGAAATCCTACTGATTAATATAATTCTCTAATGCATGCCTAACTTAAATTCGAGCAATACTGCCGCCGATTAAAAATGTCGGCATTGTCGACTTACAGCTAGATTCAGAGCGCGAGAGAGGTCGCGGTACGCAACAAGGCACGTGACTTTTGGAGATTTGGCTGGCCGGCAATTACTGATGCGTTTTCGGACGCGCGACCGTGTTACCTATAGATATTGAACATGAAAAAAATGCGAGATGGAGCTGCTGGCTTTGTCTCTACTGACAGGTCTTGTTTGACAGGCAAATAAGGCTAAGTGTCTATTTCAGAGCAAAAATCTTGAAAGTATCTGTTGGGAGTGATATTTGTCAATGTAATGTGACGAATACTACTCTCGAGAGCTACTTCCAAGATATTTGCCTGGGAATAGACCTCTCGCAGAAGATTGAAGAATTATTTGCAAATGTAGCGTTTGAATGAGAAACAGCAATTGAATCTTTCAACGTGTTTAGTAAATGCAGTACGATGTCAGCGACATATTCTTACGATTGATAAAAGGAGAATGTGCTTTCTCCCCTATGTCTGTTTTTTTAGACCAGAAAGGATTGGTGACAAATGATCTCCAGTTTTGATGTTTGGTGCAGACAGTTTCGACCAAATACTTGGTGAACATAGCAGTTTTGTGTTTAATCAATAAGCATCTGCAGGGCTTTCTCATAGTGCTATATAACGCACAATCAATGTTTGAATGTACCTAGAACATACCTGTCGTAGGACCAGTAATGATGCTCTTATAATTTTGAAGATTCGTAAACCTCAAATGTGTAGCAACTTGAAATGGCTGCATATACCAAGTATTTGGGCGAATCAGTCCAATCATTGCCATAACCAGAAGATCTGCTGTGATACAGAGTTTATAAATGTCTTGTATACCCATAGTCCATTCACTCCAAACGAATCCAGTCCAGCATGGCTTATGATAAAGAGTTCACCTGGAGAGAATTCAGAAAGTAATATGTTCTTTGCAAAACTTTGGCAAACGCAAGAGAAAGTTTCTTTTAGCTATTACTACTCTTTTAGCTGTTACTATTATTGAAATTCTTGTCCTGCGAGAGGGATGCCTTGCTTTATCGAAGAGAATACTCAAGATTTCTCATACTAATTTGTATGAAAATGGTAGTATTGCTGCTAATAATAGTCTACCTACAGTTTTGTTGTGCACGCGTTGTGTGATGTTTTATAAAAAATGATACTTTGTTAGAATATGCAAGGACTCAAGCATTCATCTTCTTATTTTTGGTTTACCCCTAACAAGTAATCTGCTCTTATCTTCAATTATAACAATGAAACAAGCTAGAATATTTTATCGTATTCCTCAGTACATCGAACTAATTAGTACTTTCGCCTCGAATTAGCAGAGCTATTCAATACATCTGAACCATTCGATATATCCTAACCATCCGAATCATCCATGCATACAACCTAAATACAAGAAATGAGCAATTTTTGTTAGTATGTTGAAATGGCGCAGGTGCTAAAGCGTCAGGTCATCGAGCGGGAGAATCGCTGTTGCAAGGTTCGAGCTCGATTCCCACCGCAGTAGCGCACGACACTTTTTATATGATATTTCGATTCTCTTTTCTCCTTAGTCATTTTCTTCTATTGCAGATTCCACTTTCGAAGTACGCTCGAGAGATTTATGTAGACGCACCTTTCCACGAGAAATAATGACACTGCATAGCTCTAGCTTGGGAGGGGGGTAGGTGGTGGGTCTAAATAAAGCTTTCGGTAGGACTACTTTTAATTGAACAATCCAAAGAATGAAGCAACTCCCTACCTATACAATTGTGTAAAATAACGGGACAATAAAGAGGAAGATGGAAGATAAAGGGAAGTAAGCAATTAGTTTAGTTTGCTGTTATCAAAATATATTATTTTATTCAATGAATTTTTACCGGCACCTCAACCGCACTTGCCACCGTCGCTCTTACCACCTCTGCCGCTTCACGCCTCCACCCTGTGGAGGATATCTTCCCAACTCAGCAACTGGAATATTTCAAAAAAGGTACTTTGTATATTCAATTGTACGTCGAAAAGACAATAGAAAATGGTTACATCACGTCTGGTTAGGGCGACGTACACAATATCCTTGTGTCTGCGAGGATCGTATAGTGCGACGGTCCCGTCCGCGGCCCGCCGCGGGAATGGCCACCGCCCTCATCACTGTGCCATCATTACCTGCGAAAAAATATATATATAGTAACATAGAATTTCATTACCTTCATCTATACGTGGTCGAAATATGTGTAGTTATCTTTTCCAATAGTCCGGAAACGCCCACCCTTTCTCCATTTCGTGCCGATCCTTACAATAAGCTGCGAAAAGAAGTCAGGGTATTTTTTTTTACAAATTTGCATACATAGCACATTTGAAGCTACAGAAATACATACCATTGTCATATTCATTGATGATATTGGCCTTTTGAAGATACATCAGAAAGAGGTCTTCAAAAATAAAAGTTAGTAGGATAGTATGAAGAGGCCCTCCTCCACCCCCGTCACAGACGGTCCTCTGTATAATTTCTATTCGTCCGAAAACATTAAAATGTAAAAAAATGCGCCAAGTAGTAGTTTGATTTCCCCACAAAATTGAAATGTAACAAAAAAGATATAGAAATCATACAAGAAAGCCAAGTTTTCATTAAAAAATACCTCGATTTAACTCGCATTAGCAATTAACAATAAATTAACAATAAATTAGCGATCAACAATAAAAAAAACTTGGCGTGTGCGCCCTTCATTCGAGGCACTTGCTCTGGTAATATTGCTAAAAAGTTTTTAAACAAATTAAACTGTAGTGAAGTCAGTTTTCGGTTTGAATGAGTTCCTTATTGTCTTTTTACCTTATGTTAGAAAATTAGAAATAGGCATGCGAATGCGCTTGTAGAGCGGGCCTCGTGGAGGTTGTGCAGGGCACCTCTCCCCTTCAGGGAAAACCCAGGGGGTCATAAACCCCCAGACTTGGCCACGCTGACACAGGTAACCAGACGGCGAGCGATGTCCGAGAGCATCACTCTTGGACTGACTTCAGCCACGATACCTCTGTACAATTCGAGCCTCTAATACATTTGCATTCTGCATCTAATACCTTGAATCCCTGACGTGTCTCTGTTATTTCGCACACCTACACCAACTCAAGGCATATATTTGTTTTACAAATCAGAAGTGGGATAGACCCTGACTAATCAGTCAAAACATAAGGCACTATACGCTTGTGAGTGCATCGACTGTGAGAGTGTGTGAGAGTAAGTTCCGGAAACATCGTGTGGTGAACTGTGCAGTGGACTGACAGTTCCTTACTCCAACATGAGACGTGATTCACGTGAGACGAGTGTAGTGAGCGAGCGAAGAGGTAGGCGGGATCTGTCCCCTGAGAATGAAAGGCGCGACCACGCCAACCAAGGCGAATCCTCACGCTTGGATCGCCTCGAAGGAATGCTCGGGAGTCTACTCCAAAGAGGCCGTTCCCGCTCACGCTCTCCCCAGAGGAATCGATCACGGTCGCGCTCCCCGCGAAGGGACCGATCGCGCTCACACTCGCCGCATGATCGCCGCCAGACACGACCGACGGACCGCGATAACCAGCGTCTCGATCGATTGGAGAGAATGGTGGAAGAATTAAGCAACCGCTCGAGCTCCCGCGCGAGATCGCCGTGCCACGCACGCCCGGGAGACGAACAGTTAATCCCAGTGTTCGATCCATCGAAAGATGACCTCACCATTGAGGCATGGATCAGGCATGTGGACGACCTGGTCTCACGTTACTCATGGGACGACAGATCCGTCATGCGTCTCATCACAACGCGACTAAGGGGTCATGCCCGCCAATAGTATGACACGCGTTAACGCATCGCGACGAACTGGCGGGAAACGAAAGTATTGCTGGTGGCACAGTTTCGCCGAATCGTGCTATTCAGCAAGCTGTTCAGAGAGGCGACACTGTACGCGGCGGCACCAGGACAGTCGCTGGGGGACTACTGTTTCCAAAAATTAGACAAATTACGGAAACTCGAAACCGTGATCAGCGAGGAACATCTAGTAGACATGGTTATCGGTGGGATCTCGGACGACCACATCGCACGATCCCTCCGGGCAACAAGATACACCGATACAAATGATTCATATACGCACATGTGCACCTTGGGTGAAATGCTCAAAAGAGAAGAACCACGACGAGCGGTGCGAGTAGCAGAAAGGCCAGCGGTACCCAGCACCAGTGGACGGAGAGGGGAGCCGAGAAAGGAGGAAGGTCAACGCCGACCTGTTGTAACTGCGGACGGATAGGTCACATCGCGAGGAATTGCGAAAAACGCAAGCTGGAGTGCAGCATCTGCAAGCGAACCGGACATCGAAGGGAGGACTGCCAGCAAAAAAAAGAATGAGGTAAACACAATTCAGAGTAGAAACGCCCCAAATTTATGGAGGGTATCCGTTCGAGTCAACGGACATAGAGTCGAAGCTCTAATTGACTCAAGGAGCCCGTGCACGGTTGTGCACTCGTCGATCGCACGACGATTACGTATCCTACCAAAAATCGTTGGGAATATATTATTTAAAGGATTCGCTGGACCGTCGGTAGCAATCAATCAAGTCGCCCCAATAACATTGCGGATAGAAAACGTAACCGCGGACGTAGATTCGTTTATTATCCCGGACGAATATACAACACACGACATCATCGTCGGTAGAGATGTTTTACAACAGAATCATGTCGTAATGATCAAATACTGGCAGCGGCTGGTTTTTAAGGACGTTAGAGCAATGAGGCAACCGAAAGCCTTGGAAATTTTCACGTGCGAGATTAACACGGATCCCTCACTGGTTTTCGGAGAAATCAGCGACCAGGCACGCACAGCATGTACAGCCCTTCTGGCCGAATTTCGCGACTGTGTAGCGTCATCGATGCGCGATCTCGGGAAGACGAACACAGCGTCAATAGAGATTAAATGCGTGACCGAAGAGCCAATCGCGTATCACCCATATCGTCTCGCGGAATCGGAAAAGAGAATCGCGCGCGATATCGTGAGGGACCTCCTCAATAACAATATAATTCGCGAATCGGAGTCACCGTACGCTAGCCCGATTACCCTCGTGAAGAAGAAAACCGGCGACTACCGCATGTGCGTAGATTATAGAAAATTAAACGCGGTAACAGTTAGGGATAAATACCCTATGCTCCTCATCGACGACCAGATAGACAGCCTCGGAGGCAACGAATATTTCACCGGACTTGACCTGGCCTCCGGATACTACCAGGTACCCGTAGCCGAAGACTCAATCGCGAAAACAGCATTTATAACACCCGAGGGTCACTCCGAATTCTTAAGAATGCCGTTTGGCCTAACAAACACGCCGGCCGTATTTCAACGACTAATGGACAAAGTCCTCGGACCGCTGAAGGGCACAATAGCGTTCCCTTACCTAGACAACGTTATAATCCCATCGAAAAGAATCGAAGAAGGGATGGATAGGCTTCGACGCGTTTTAGAGGCTTTCCGCGCACATGGCCTCACCCTAAAACTGGAGAAGTGCTCATTCTTCGAACAAACGATAGACTACCTAGGCCGGGAAATCAGCGCGCGGGGCGTAAAACTGGGAAAGAGAAAGATCGACGCGGTTATAGAAATGTCAGCACCGAAGACAGTAAAGCAAGTACGGCAATTTCTGGGACTCGCCGGCTATTTCCAGAAGTTCATCAAGAACTTCGCGACAATAGCAGAACCATTAACGCGATTAACCCGCAAGGACCAACGGTGGCAATGGTCAGACCCGCAGCGATTCGCGTTTCGACAAATAAAAGAACGACTAACATCACGACCGGTACTGGCGATATACGATCTGGATAGACCAACCGAATTGCATACGAATGCAAGTTCAATCGGAGTAGGCGGGATCCTTATGCAGCGGCAAGACGACGGAAAAATGGCTGTAATCGCGTACTTTAGCAAGCAGACAACCGCGGATCAGCGATGTTATCACTCCTACGAATTGGAGACAATCGCTGTCGTATTTTCGTTACGGCAGTTTCGTGTATACCTTCTCGGGCTACAGTTCAAGGTAGTGACCGACTGCAACGCGTTGAGGACGACCTTTTCGAAAAAGGATTTATTGCCGCGGGTAGGCCGATGGTGGCTCGAGGTTCCGGAGTACACCTTCGACATAGAATACCGACCAGGTACACGGATCGCGCACGTGGACGCACTGAGTAGGAACCCCCAACCCCTAACCCTCGAAATTGCGAGCGTCGATATCACCGAGGCGGACTGGATAACTGCGGCTCAACTCCAGGACGACCAACTAATCCGCATTAGATCCGTTTTAGCTAATAACAATAGGTCACCAGAGGTTAAACACTACTTTAAGGAGTACACCTTGAAGAACAATAAGATCTACAGACAGTTACCGGACAATTCGAAGGCATGGGTAGTACCCAAACAAGCAAGAATGCAGATATGCAGACTCTGCCACGACGACGCGGGAAATCTAAGCGTCGAGAAGACGATCGAGCGTATTAGACGGAACTATTGGTTCCCGGATATGCGCCGATTTGTCGACAAATACATCAAAGCATGTTTGAACTGTGCCTACTACAAGCATTCGACAGGGAAGAAAATGTGCAAACTAAACACCATAGAGAAGGAACCCATACCATTTCCACCATCCATATAGACCACGTGGGACCTTTCGAAACAAGTAAACGCCGTAATAAATATCTACTAGTGATCGTCGACGCGTTTACTAAATTCACCATCACGGAACCGGTAAAGGACCAGAGAACGAAGCACACGGTAAAGGTGCTACAACAACTAATATACCTATTCGGGACACCTACGCGGATAGTGAGCGACAGAGGCATGAGCTTCACCTCCAAACAATTTAACATCTTCTGCGGGACGTACGGGATAAAACACGTCCTAAATGCCGTCGCGACACCTCGAGCAAACGGGCAGTGCGAGAGGTATAATAAAACATTCGTAAGCGCATTGGTAACCACGACCGCGGGAAAGGATCCCAGAGATTGGGACAAGGACGTCAAGCAGGTACAAAGTGCACTGAACACGATGTACAGGGTGAGTCAGTTGCCTTTGAATCAGGTATTACCGACCGCGCCTACGGGATAGAGGGATAGACGCTGGCGCGGTCGGTAATACCTGATTCAAAGGCAACTGACTCACCCTGTACAATAAGGCAATCAAGACGTCGCCAATGAAAGCACTCATTGGGTGCAACACTGTTACGAGCCAGGCTTCGCGAGTCCTAAAATATGCTCTAAGATCGTGTTAAGGGCTATTTCACCTTAACCAGACTCGAGTCTTCTAGTTCCTAATCGGCCCTACGTCAATCCTGGGATGTTGTTGAGTGCTATTTCAACTCAACTGCACTCAGGTCCCTAAACTCCTTTTAAACCCTTTATACTAGTTACTTTCAATAACTCAGAACAGAACTTGGGATCGTGCTAAGGGCTATTTCACCTTAACCAGACTCAAGTCTGGACCTTGTTAAATAAAAGAATGGCTAGTTGCTTCCAGTAGCTCAGAACAGAGACTTGGGATCGTGCTAAGGGCTATTTCACCTTAACCAGACTCAAGACTGCTCATTGATCATGGAAGAATGCCCTAAGCTAGAGTTAAACCTTACTATGGCTCGCCGGATACACCTTGAGCGGTAAAGATGTATCCTCGTGGGATCTTTTGTTATTCTTTTCCTTGTTATGCTTATTTGAAACAAGGTTGACCAAACTGGAATTTAGTAATGATGACACAAATGGTTTCTTAATGAAAGCTAGAATAATGTTCAATATATTCTGAATAGTAAATAATACAAACACCAAAATACAATGAGAGTTTCTGTGGCTTTGAGATGTTGTTACAAAATAATATGAGTTCGTTTTACGTTACGATTTGAACGGGGGAGAAACTAACGAAAGAACTGTGACTTGCCTAACGATCGCGATGAGACACGATGTACGTACGGTAATTGTAACTGCTTCGAAGGAGACTAGTGCTCGATCTACTATGGTGTTCTTCGCTGGTCCGATTGACAGAGCTACGCCGTCGATGAGAGTTCGGAACTGATTCCCCCTTTGCTCCAGAAATTAAGGGTTTATATATCCGAAAAATCCAGTGAAAAGGGGTATAGGTAGGGATAGAGACGCCGGAAGTCTGAGACTACGCTGGAGTTTTAAGAATTTATGAGATGCACTAAGTGCACAGCTGCAGAGTTCGTTAAGGGCACGCTGTGATGATCCCTAACTAGGAATTGTGTTTTTAAGGGCTTGAGATAAGACAGAACGAAAGAGTCGAAGTAACAGTTTTAAGTCTCGAAAAATACGCATGGGAAAGCTATGTGGGAGACTAGCGAGTTTAAAATTATTGAATCCACGTGTAAAAAGGCTAAGAAAAGTAGTCCGATGAGGATGAATATGTAACAACACCAAGAGCCCGGCCGAGGGGAGGCTATTGAATAGCATACAGGACAGCATCGACCGCCTTGACTTCGGAGAAATGCGGAAGGAAATAACCCAACACATCTCGATTAGCCAGAAGGAGCAAAAGGAGCGATACGATCGCAGTCGGAAAGAAGCACCGAAATATGAGATGGAGGATCTACTGCTGGTACAAATCACCAGCGAACCAGCGACAGGTAGCAGTCGGAAGCTGTTGCCGAAATTCAAAGGGCCATTCCGAATCCGAACGGTACTACCGAATGACCGATACCAGGTGGAGGATTTACGCGAAGGGGCACGAAAAACACGAACGGTAGTGGCAGCCGATCGCATAAAACCGTGGATCACGATTCAGGGAGACAACCACGAAAAGTGAATGACAACGGACATGCACCCTCAATATCCTTTTAGTAATGTATCTTTCTTGCCATCCACAGGTCTACAATCTCACAGGTTATAGTATACATGTAATCCAAGATCAATTCGCTCACATTTGTCATCATTCCATCTATACAGAGGGAGAAGGCGCGAGACGAGTAAGCCAGCGGGAGGAATACCTGCAAATGAGAAAGAGACGGCGATAATGGTCACCGGAGCCGACACACGGTTTGCCCGACGATCCGGCAAAACCCTGACCGACCAACGACGAACGAGGCGAGGCGTCACACCACGGCTGTCCCAAGAGAAGAGTGACAGAGAGAGGACATGGCGCACGCCATGGTCACTTTGGAGACCCGGAGTCGGTACAAAGGGTGTACCCCGACGGACGACCTTGGCTGGAAGCGCCGAGATTCGGTCAGAGCGAGTATGAATGGACGCAAGATGTATTCTTGTCATCGAAGAATCATCGTTTGATTTGCCGAGAATGAGTGCAAGCCGCACTCTAGGCAAATGAGGATCATCGGTTGACTTGCCGAGAATGCGTGCAAGCCGCACTCTAGGCAAGTGAGGATCATCGTTTGACTTGCCGAGAATGAGTGCAAGCCGCACTCTAGGCAAATGAGGATCATCGTTTGAATTGCCGAGAATGAGTGCAAGCCGCACTCTAGGCAAATGAGGATCATCGTTTGAATTGCCGAGGATGAGTGCAAGCCGCACTCTAGGCAAATGAGACTCAGGATGGACGCGCTGCGTATCCTGAGTCGACACCTGCACGGACAGCAGGATTTTTATTTTTCAGCGCAAATGGAATTAATGTACCGTCTGAGGGCAGACTTGTAGTCAGTATGGCCGAGTGTTAGAAAATTAGAAATAGGCATGCGAATGCGCGTGTAGAGCGGGCCTCGTGGAGGTTGTGCAGGGCACCCCTCCCCTTCAGGGAAAACCCAGGGGGTCATAAACCCCCAGACTTGGCCACGCTGACACAGGTAACCTGACGGCGAGCGATTTCCGAGAGCATCATTGTTGAATAATCATGCTGGTGTCAATCATTGGAGCCCTGGTGAACTTGATCACCACTCGCTCCTACCATAACCCCTCCTGTCATCTAGCGCCCAACTCATAGTGTCCCAACCTAACCCGATGGTCGAATCGATAGAGATCGATGTCTGCTCAGCCAATGTGTGCGCTACATGCACACCCTGGCGACCATCTCCTGAACTGTTCCACCTGCTCGTCATTTCTCAGGCGCTGATATCTCTCTCGCCTCGGAGACGTCGAACAGTAAGCAACTCAGCTAATCACCTGTCCTGATCACCTTAAATTCTCTGCCGCATGGCACATGTGGGTCATCATCATGATCCACTTTTGCACCAAAGTTGACTCATCAGCTAGTTTTTCATTCATGAGGATTTGTGGCCGGGCCACGTAATTGGCCCTTTGTGCATCAACGGCATAAAACTCTGTTCATGTAGGAGCTAACCCCTCCTACGATATCTATGAACCTTACTCAGTCCTTTTCATTATGTGTGCCAAGTTCCCTTCGGGAGCTTTCAGTGCATCACCAAGCACACTATGTCCAGTTCAGTCCAACTCATCATATGACCATGCTCATAATTGTTCTATATTTGACTCACCTATCGATCGATAGGTGCCTGTAAGATATTCATGTACATAACTGTAAATAGCACACGGCAACGCGGGTGTCACCGGACATCCCCATGTTAATAAAACCAGAACACCTATTTATTATAGTAATACAGTCCACCAATATTATTTGACGAATCCCACCTTACTCATCCTTTATTAGACAATCACTCTTGGACTGACTTCAGCCACGATACCTCTGTACAATTCGAGCCTCTAATACATTTGCATTCTGCATCTAATACCTTGAATCTCTGACGTGTCTCTGTTATTTCGCACACCTACACCAACTCAAGACATATATTTGTCTTACACTTACAACGAAGCGCGCACACGCCAAGTTTTTTTTATTGTTGATCGCTAATTTATTGTTAATTTATTGTTAATTGCTAATACGAGTTAAATCGAGGTATTTTTGAATGAAAACTTGGCTTTCTTGTATGATATCTATATCTTTTTTGTTACATTTCAATTTTGTGGGGAAATCAAACTACTACTTGGCGCATTTTTTTACATTTTAATGTTTTTGGACGGATTTCTTGCCTTTTTGCTAGTTAATCGGCAAAATAAAAATATAATTTGTTATTACCCATTTGACAAGTTTAATACTTCAACAATGTGACAAATAGGAGGAAGGTACAACTTATCTGTATAATGTAACATTCGAAGCGTTGGTCTTAATTACATGCAATTCAAGGGCATGCTATCTATTGGCAACTCATATGTATTTGCCCAACAAATTTGGAGTCCTTTGCTTAAATTATACATTCTCTCTTCATTCAACACATGTGAAAAGTGTACAACTTGTCAAATGTGTAGGCTAAGAACCACTTAAGCGACAGGTTTAAAATTTGATGAGCAAATACTGATTTCCCACGACTAGTATACCCATAAATTAATAATGTTGCGATGAGGCTCAGCACTTAATAAGATCTATTAATTCTCTTATTCAACACATTTGTAATGTCAAATTTGACAAGGGCGTACCCAAGAACCAGTTCAATTATAGATTTCAAACTTGCTGAACAGATACATAATTAAAAACTACAGAAGTGAAAGATCTAAAGTTTACTGAGGAAATACTGATTACTAGTAAGGTTCGTAGTTCAGAAATCATTTACATGAAAGACCTGAAGTATCACTTGGTGAACAAATTGATGCTTTTTCATTTAAGTGGGTCCTGGTTATGCACTTGGCAACTTTGGTAGTCTATAATTGTATTGAATAAGAGGATATTGCTTAACAGTGTTAGATTGAGTAGGATCATAAAGCTGTATCAATAAGAGAATAAAACTGTTAAATTTGTCAGATATCCTCGCGTAAGATATTCCTGTCATAAAATAGCCTACATAACCAAGCACTCGAACGTCAAGGAAATAAGACATCTATCCATCTCGTGTTAGTTAGTCTCTTTCTACATGTCTAGCATCTCTCTCTAACATCAGCTCACATCTGCCTTCTCTCTCTACCATAACATCATCTCGTAGCTATAAAGCTAGAAATATATGAACATTCTGCCACCTAGCGTGGAAAATATGTGACCTACATTTTTGGTCTGAATCTTTTTCTGAATCGTTTTCGCACGAGAAAATAAAAGGAGGAAATTCATATCTCTTGAACGCATGGACCAATTTCCTTGCTCTTTAGCTTATTGGATTCAGAAAAATAAATTAGGCTGTGCTTGATTCATAAGTTATGCCTGCAAGCTGTAACTTTTTCGGAAATCGAGGTGAAAGTCTTATATCGATCGAAAACCGCTACGCGTCGGGATAAGTAGCCTCGGCTTCTCGCGCTGTATAGCTATAGCTAACTACTTGGCGCGAGACTCTACCGAGTCTCCTGATAGCTGCACGTGCGTTCTCTCTTAACAATAATATTGATATCTGCACGTGCGTTCTCTTAAAAATGATATCTTAATTATGACCCTTCGAGTATGATCAAAGATTATAACATTTCACTTGTCACCCCTCCAAATAAATAACATCGACAGCTCTAATTGCTAGGCGTAGCGCGATTATTTATCTTAACGTTAACTAACATTGATATCTGCACGTGCGTTCTTTTAAAAATTTTATCTTAATTATGGTCCTTCGAATATGATCATATTTAAGAGACGGTCAAGGAGGAAACGTTCGAATGTCGAGAGAGAAAGTAATGGCTATGGCCAACAACAACAGTTTGTTAGTATGGTTGTCGAAGTTGAGACGGTTAAGGAAACATTGAAAAGCGAACTATTCTAGCCTCCTCGAGTTCGAGGTGCACTCCAGGAATGGAAATAAGAAAAAATCTTAATGAAATGCGTGTCCGCTCGTAACGTACCACCCGCTGTCACGGTTACTCGAAAATTTGTGAGGTCGCAACAGCGAATATTTCTTTCTACGCCAATCGAACACTTAGAGTCAAGCGTTCGACACTTGAAAATGGTTGGCTGAGAAAATGGTTTCGACCATGTCCGAGTTACATTTCACGTGATACATAGGTCTGGCAGTGCTCAAGGAGTTTCTATCTCCTTCTATCTGAGCGAGAACACTGCTGTTGCTGCTGCTCTACTATGACCAATACCATATTTTTTTTTCGTAAGTGCTTATAGGTCTATCGAGCATTGCAATGCACAATCGTAATTGTGTACAGATCTATCAAACATTGCAGTGCTCAAGGAGTTTTCTATCTCCTTCTATCAGAGCGAGAACACTGCTCCAGCACCATTTTGTTTTTTTCCTGACTGCACCCATAGTATTCGGCTAGTGCATGTGTGTGTGTATGTGTGAGGGTTTATCAGTTTCTATCTCCGTCTATCCGAGCGAGAACACTGCTCTACTATGACCAACACCATCTTTTCGTGACAGCATAAAAATGGACCACATTCGATGGCTCCGTCTCATTAGTATTTTGGCCATGCCTAAGGTTCACATCCGTCCGATAGAAAAGAGTTTGACATTCTCACCGAATACTCTTCAGGAGTACGCTCTTGCCGCTGTTTTTCGTCGCGGTATCGCGCAATTTTCTTCCAACGATCGTAACATTATATTCCACTTAGTGGCTAATGTTTACGAATCTCGGCGACCGCGGTTGAAATTGAAGTGCGAATTTATTCGACTTTCGGGCAGTGGTGTACCATATGCGACGGCGTTTTTATACACACCGTTGGACTTGTGGTTGAACATTGTGCAACGAAAAATTTGTCTTCTGGACATCTCTCCGAGATCGCAGAATCACCACCGTCACCCATGACCATAACGCTGAGCAAGATTGCATGGCCGATCGTGATCACAAGGTACCTGAACAACGAGTACTCGGAGATGAGTAAAGAGCATATCGAACGGTTGATGCATCTCGATTCAACTAGCACGGTGCTGATTTATTGTACCAAGCGGTTCAGCCAAATTGTGCGGAGATATCCGATCTCGATAACAGTTACCACTGCGTTGGACATCATTAAGGAACGGGAGGAGCTCATTGTTCACGTTGAGCAGGATCGGGGTATGGAGTAGTAAACAGTAACAACAATAAACAGCAACAACATGAATGTTGCCAAGAAGATGCTCCAGACTTTGACGTCTTCCGCGGCCTTAGTGCGGAGTGAGAACGAGTATCGCAGGTGGTTGGAAGAGTGCTCGCAATGTATGACACTAATAAGCCAATATATTCGGAACACCAAAGATACTGCATCTATTGGTTCCAAACAGCATATAGTGTCGATTCTGTGCAGAATACAACACTTGAAAGTGTATATCCCCCAAAAAGACATTCGACATGTTACAAAATTGGCCAAGTAGTTTTGTTTCGCCCCCCACAAAATCTTTTGTCCCACAAAAGTGTTTTGCCTTCAACAAAAAGCATATTTTTCTTTGATTCACCAAAAAATTAATGGAAATCATTCGAAACGAAAGCCAAGCAACTATTCAATTATAATATTTTTTTACAAATAATTTCAAACCATTTCTTCGTAATGCCGAAGAAATTACGCTAACACCGTGACAACACAAGCATGAAATACTTTATACTGCTAGGTAAGAGTTGGTTGCAGCTTTGGGGTAGAGAAACGGTATAGTAGAGTTAATCATCAATAAAACATCTGATCCTTGGCGGGCCGGGTTATTCACAAATGGAGTTTCAAGCCTTTCACACGACAAATACATGAAATATTTATACCATACACAATACCCACCAATCAAAACATCTACAATGTGAGATACGCGCGCAAAATGCCGCAAATTTCACACTACTTTTCCTGCACAGCCAACCACACTGACGTACAATATCACCGGCAACTAATAAATGCTTTATAAAGAATATTGTTCGCCGCCTCTCGTATGTTTAACAATACGCCAAGGATCTGTGATGGTACGACGAATCATTTGGACGATACAAACTACTGAGCAATTTGTGTATAGGCTTGAAACTCCATTTGTGAATAACCCGCCCTGCCAAGGATCAGATGTTTTATTGATGATTAACTCTACTATACCGTTTCTCTACCCCAAAACTGCAACCAACTCTTACCTAGCAGTATAAAGTATTTCATGCTTGTGTTGTGACGGTGTTAGCGTAATTTCTTCGGCATTACGAAGAAATGGTTGGAAATTATTTGTAAAAAAATATTATAATTGAATAGTTGCTTGGCTTTCGTTTCGAATGATTTCCATTAATTTTTTGGTGAATCAAAGAAAAATATGTTTTTTGTTGAAGGCAAAACACTTTTGTGGGGGGTGAAACAAAACTACTTGGCGAATTTTTTAACATGTCGAATGTCTTTTTAGGGGATATCATAACTTTTTGATCAATAATATGTGAGAATGTACAAGAAATAATAATTGTTTGCACAACTTTCGTGGAATGTAAAAGAAGAATATGATTTTTGTTGAATCTACAACACTGTTGTGGGAGAAAAGATTTTTGTGGGAGGAGCAACAACACTACTTGGCGAATTTATTTACATTCTTAATGTCTTTTTGGGGGATATCATAACTTTTTGATCAGTAATATGTAAGGATGTGTTTAGGAGATTTAGGTCTTTATTCGACATGGATATTTAAATCTGTAGTAAAAGAATAACGCGACGTTCGCGCACACTTCTCTCGCCAATTTCACTGCAATTGGTTATCTGAAGTACGACACATTGAACTTATGTGTTCGGTAATATGCGAATCGGGGGAAGCAGCCGATCACCTTTTGTCTCGGGTTGCGAGGATTCCTTCATGCTTGCTAAAATCGCCATTGAGTGCATACGCGTCAATTCTCAGGTGAAAAGCGTCACGAACAGCGAACCTATTGTAATTTCATTGTGAGTGTGTGTGCGTTCTGTGTGCCTTGGTACGTGCCAATTGTGTGAGGAAAATTTGTGATACTTTGCGCCCTGCTCGCAATCATCGTCGTGGACGAGTCCACAAACTGCGCCCTGCCGCAAGCAATCGTGGTCGTTGATCCAATTCTGTGCCCTGTCACACTGGGCCCTGCCGCAAACAATCGTGGTCGCTGACCCGATTCTGTGCCCTGCCACAACACCTATTTGTGAGTCTGATCTCTTCTTATACCTCTGTATACTTCAGCATCACTGTAGTATGAACGGCTTTTTCCTCCACTCACAGAGTGGAGGTTTTTTATGCCAATTTGACTCCAATACATTTCCAATTTCCTTCGGGCTGAACCCGCAATTGCTGTGTTTTATTTATTAAATCTAATTCGCTTCCGGTCATCAATATTGCCATCGATTTCTTTCTTTTAACATGAGACTTAGCCACTTTGATACGAACGGGATGTATGAATCGAAAAACTTTTGTGGGAGAAAAGATTTTTGTAGGAGGTAGAAGAAAACTACTTGGCGAAATTTTTAACATTTTTTATGTCTTTTGGGGGGAATTTTCAATTCTGAATTATATGGTAACCGTATCAAGTCTTGTGTCGTATAAAATTTCTGAGAACTGAATCTCCGGAGAGTGGACTATGATTATTAGGATGAACACTTATTAGTTTAAATGAATACAATTCCAGTAACAATAGTACATAATAGTCGTGGTAAGACGCCGAATTTGCAATCTCATGGTTCCAGTTGTATTGCAAATATGTGATATTTTTTTTCATTCCTTGCTATTGAAGCAGATGTAATTATATTTTGATGTTAGTAATGAACTTGTCTCGTGCTGCATAATTTCCACCTCCATCCAATTGCGAGGAATAGTGACCACACTATATTCCTATCTGTTTTGCAGTCAGTGGTGTCTTTTCACTTCCACGGTATCGGGTTATGACATATAATAAAATATTTATAAATGCGGTTTAAACGTTTGTCTGTCGATAGTCGCAGAGTAATTGTGAGATGAGTTTATTGCTATATCAAACTATATATTCTTCACCTGCTTGAATAGCAAGGAATAAACAAAATTTCAGATATTTGGAATAGAACTGGAACCATAAGATTGCAAATTCAGCGTCTTACCACAACGACTACTACTGTTATTGGAATGATACTCATTAAAACTAACAAGCGTTTCATTCTAACCCGGAGATTCAGTTCACAGAAATTTTATCACTACTTGGTGCGGAGACTTTATCGAATCTCCTGATGACATGAATTAACATATAATCCGTCCAAAAACATTAAAATGTAAGAAAATGCGCCAAGTAGCAGTTGGATTTCCCCCAAAATTGAAATATAACAAAAAAGATAATAGATATCATACAAGAAAGCCAAGTTTTCATTCAAAGATACCTCGATTTAATTCGCATTAGCAATTAATAATAAATTAACAATAATTTAGCGATTAACAATAAAAAACTTGTCGTGTGCGCGCTTCATTGCGAGGTAAAAAGACAATGGGAAACTGATTCAAACCCAAAACTGACTTTACTAGAATTTAATTTCTTTAAAAGTTTTTTTTAGCAATATTACCAGAGCAAGTGCCTTGAATGAAGGGCGCACACGCCAAGTTTGTTTTACTGTTAATCGCTAAATTATTGTTAATTTATTATTAATTGCTAATGCGAATTAAATCGAGGTATCTTTGAATGAAAACTTGGCTTTCTTGTATGATATCTATTATCTTTTTTGTTATATTTCAATTTTGGGGGAAATCCAACTGCTACTTGGCGCATTTTCTTACATTTTAATGTTTTTGGACGGATTTCATGTCTTTTTGTTAGTTAATGCTTTACAATAAAGACAATCAAATTTCTAATTATTTATCAATGTTTCAATTTTGTGGGAAAATCAAACTGCTACTTGGCGCATTTTTTTACAGTTTAATGTTTTTGGACGGATTTCATGCCTTTTTGTTAGTTAATGCTTAACAATAAAGACAATAAAAATTCAAAGTATTTATCAATGGTTTAATTAATAAATTTAAAAGTAAAATTTTATTAAAATGTTCAAATATGCACCATCACCTATATGCATGTTTATGTTATAATGTAAGTTTAATGTTACAATGTATTTATAACTTAATCATGCACATAGGAGGAGATCTAAGAAATTAAGCTGAATGTGAGAATATAGATTCCCTACATAATATATAGCTTGCACTTAACAAATTCAATATTCCGAAGTTAAACAATATGAGATTTACAGCTTGCCTAATATAATTTAAAATTTTAACTTTAGTCTGTTGGAAGTTAGAAGCATGCTAGTAATTGGTAATAATTAGCACCTGTTTACTGATTTTCAATAGCTAGGGTGCATTTAAATTGCAGATTAGATAAGCTACACCCTCATACACACTTTAACTTTGGTATATCTGTATACAGGGTGTTCCAAAACTGTCTATAACGGTGATAGCCATCATGTGGGGCGTGACCTCGTGAAGACGATAGCACCTTCAAAAATTTGAAGTTATACCCAACTTTGGGAGTTATTAACCAAAACAATTGACCAATCAGCGGGTGAGGTTGGCCGGGGTCGCTGTGACGCGCCGGGGTGCGGTGGGATGGCTCGAGCCGCCCAAGATTCTCGCCGCTCACCCGATCGCCTCAGCTGCGATCGTCGGACGCGACCGGCACACTACACGCGAGTAAGTATTGGTGCGGCGCAGGGCGCAGTAAGTAGCTTCGCGATGAGGCGGCTATCCGAGGTGCCCCTCGCAGCAAAGATCAGCGGGCGTACTTCGAGGTTGCGCCTCGCTAGTGATGGTGATTAATACTCATACGGTTAACACTTACAGAGTATTGTCGCCCTCGTCCAGCCTCTCTTTCCCGACTTTTATTCCAGAAAGCGCCATTCCAAAAATGTCTAAACATTTTGGAAACGCCACTTCGATATTTGTAAGCAAAAGTAGCACAGGCCCTTGATAAATTTGATTAAACGACTTAACTGAAGCGTTCCTTGAACAATGAACTTGACAGTCAAGATACAAATTAGACTGTGTATGAGCATTTGGCTTGGTTTATATATTTTAATTGTAAAGCATTAAATCAAACAATGATTCAGATTAGCAAAAGAGAGATTCCTAATAGCTAGAATGTAATGAAATTAGAAATAATTTGATTTAATACTTTACAAGTTATTCCTGACTGTCAAGTGCCTAGCTGATGGAGCGCAAACCTAAAGTGCTGAAATTAGTTTGTTAGTAGACGATAACCGCTGCACTTCGGGAGAAGTATCCTCGGTAGTCGCGCGCTGTACTATATATATAACTACTACTTGGCGTGAGACTCTACCGAGTCTCCTGATTCAGAATTGAAAATAAAACAGTTTCATCAAAGTGCATTATTATCGAATTATGAAGGGTATTACCGATAATTCGACATTGCAAAACTGTGATTGACTGTAGGTTATATTGTAGAATCCCAAGAACTGGAGTGTCAATCTCATATAACAATTACACACGATGCCGTCAGTATTAAAATCCAATCTCTTGGAACAAGAGTTCATTCATATCTCCTAAGATAATGATTCGAATCGGATCAAAGAAAAATACTGAATAATATGCTTGACAGAGGAACTCAGCCGGTTGTTATTAACTATTGATTTGAAATTTTGATTTTGATGTTATTTTAGGAGTATATTCAGAAACCAGTTCATAACGAGACAGATATTGGAGTGAAATGTGGGATTGCTCGCGTGTTAATTATTACCCTACCGTATCTGACCCTATTGGAAGATACCTGAGTTGATACCTGCGCAGCACGGGTGAGCTTGGATCCCTCGTGCTCCGCACACCCCTCATTTCCATCATGCGGATCCCAGACATAAAACAGAGCTACCTGACTATGGCTTAACAACAAATTGCAAGAATAAGAAAGATTCGTTAACGTGGTTATACTATTGAATCTTCGAATCAGTATTCATTTACCGAATCTTTTATTCGACATTTGAAAAGAAAGAAATCGTAATATTTCCATACATGTGCATGAAATTGTCGACATTTTGTTTAAGTATACATATTATTAATAAGGCAGTAAATATCTATTGTGCTCATTTCTAATTTTTTTAAATGATAATATTCACATAGAACTTATAAACTGCTTGGCACCGAGAATCCACCGATTCTTCTAATCGACGCAGTACAACCTTAAGCAAAATTAGACATTTGTTTCACTATATACACCGCAGATGCAATCATTGAAACATTGTTAAGTTTCAAGAAATTTAAGTAAAAAAATAAATATGCAAAAATGTCACCCACTTTAATAAGCAAATGGGTCATTCTTATTAAATGTTTATTATTAATAACTGCGTTGACTCTATGCCGTTGGCCGCGGGAAAGACAGTGCTTAGCGCTATGTATGCGGTATAGTATCTGGTACCTGATTGATACTATCTGGTCGGTGGTCCGAAGCATTCTGATGCCGAGCGCCCGCCCAACCGTACACAGGGCGCCGCCAGCCACCTAGCGGCGAAAAATGGAAAGCGACATTCTAGGTCTTGATTATGAAGAAAAAGAAAAATTTCAGTAACTTTTCGCTAGACGAGGAATATTTCAAAGATTTATATCTCCTGAACTAATGGACCGATTCCATTGCACCTTGGATCATACAAATCAGAAAAAATCACAGAAAAATATAAGCCCAAAAAGAATTACTTCGAGCAGCACATCTCTGAGAAATTGCAGAAACAAATTCGGAGACAATTTTTCACACGGGCTAAATCGTTATGGTTCGGGATAATAGAGCCTCGGGAGTCTCGCTGGGCCGTTCGGCTACGCCTTCACTACTTGGCGCGGAGACTCTACCGAGTCTCTTGATGGCCAACCAACTTTCGCACACGGGTAGTGGTATGAGTAAATCTCAGGCTACAGCAGCAGGACCTTCCACCCTTGTTTGGGAGCCGGTCGAAAGCATATAGAACCAAAAAATTTCCTTCGCGATGTTCATACAATGGTGCAGATTCGAATAAATAATGCTATCGTCGCGCATAAAGGTGTGAAGGTAAACGTGAGGCTGGAAGCCGAATTCGAACTGCACGATAGGACAGTCAGTGTGAAAGGATTTAATACACGTAACAGTGAACTTTATCCCGCGAGTGACATACAGCAATGGTACTCGGATCAAGTGGAGCGTCCGGTTCTCGCAGCAATGTCTGAATTCGAGGAGCGTGACAGTGGATGGGCCTTACACAAAATATTGCACTTAATGGTAAATATTAACAAACACAAGCCGTTAAGTGCAGGCTGTCACACCCGTCTGCCAGATTTGGTACAAAAGAAGAAGGCCGTCATAAATATCCAGTGCGACGATGGGGCATGCTTCTTCTGGTCAATTGTGGCGAGTCTCTATCCACTCACCGACGGTGCAGGACAATTCTTATCCTACTTATTCCTTCTGGCTGCCGCAGCGACAGCCACTACCGATCATTCTCTCATCCTTCTCTCTTTCCCATTGCGTTCACTCTCTCCATCGGTACTTCTTACCAGGACGCATCCGCCGGAATGCATTACTTCCTTCGAGTTGCACCTCGATGAACTTGCTACGACCGCAAGCCGCTCTCCTCGGGCTTTGAACCCAAACCTCTCGATCGAACGCATCCTCCGAGTGCCATTCGAATGTCACTGGAACCGTCATCTTCTGTATAGTTGGTAGGTTGGTAGGAGTGAAGATAGTAATTGTTTCGAGAGATTTTATTTATTCAACGCGATTGTTATTAAATGATTTTTTAATCGACAGTAGGATTATTATTTTATACGATTCGATTTTTTTAACCATTATAATTTAAAGATTTGATTGGTAAAATGATTTATTGCCGAATAGAATGGATGAGTCTTTGATTTACTAGAAGTGGAATCCGACAGTGCAAGCATATAAATTGCCAGTAGCGAATCCAAGCCGAAAATCCGAGGAAGAACCAGCAGCACAAATATTCGGATTGCCAGCTAGCGCTAGTTTTTACGGGACAGAGAAAGAGAGAAAACAGTGACTGAAAAGAGTCGGCATTGCTTTATGAATCCCCATATTTGGCACGTGCCCACGCCTTGAGGCGAGAGAGGAGAGCACACACACACACAACCACTGACGACGCGGGCCACGCGTTTCTGCATTCTTTTACCCAACTAACAATGAAAGAGCAAGCGAGAGAGAAAGAGAGAGAGACAACATGTCAGAGTAGAACCGCCAGCAAGCTTTTAAAGGAAGCCGCCAGCGAGCCTCTCATTATCTCGGTCAATGCGCGCGCTCCGGAGCCTAATAAGTAGTCTCGTTGCCAGGAATCGGCACACAATCACTGACATCCACCGTCTGTCTGACTTCCAAACCCTCTACCGTCGCTTCTCTGCCACTGTTGATCGTAGTAGTTGATAGTGCACCATCCAATCCGGCTGCCAAGCGCAATCCTTCTCCAGGGATTTATCGGGAAATGTGTAATAAACAGCCGGTGGCAGCGCGATTAAATTTTCCCTCCGCGACGAATTGGAGCAGGAATTCCACTGGGAAATGTCATCCTTCCTTCGGGGACGAAGGACGCGAGACTTGGTAACTTGGCATTTCGACACTATCAAACGACCGTGATATTGCATATTTAATTTTACTAGAAGTAACTAGTTTCTGTGTGTGTGTTTTTTTTAAATAAAAGTAGTTTGAGTTTTTGAAGTAATATTGAAACGTGGATGGTTGCGAGAAAAAGATAAGACTAGCGATAATGAATGTTGATGTAGAAATATGATGTGGACACTATCTTGGTTTATACTTGAATGGCAAGCATAGAAAGTGGGAGCGAGAAAAAGAGGGTACAGAAGGAAGTAGACAAAAAGTCGGTTAGTGTGCATAAACGTACACCGGCACTTTGCATGCAAGGACGTCAGGTGCATCATCGCTAAAACTGTCTCGACCGGTTTCACTTGGGATAGGTGTTATTTGATTGTCAATTATCGTTCCGGCGACGACCATGCGTTTCAGTAGAGTTCCACTTGTTATACCGCACCCTGATATGCATACATGTATGCAGATGAAGTAAATTATGGGTAATTTACTCTTCTCATCCAGTTTCTCTTCAGTGGTAAACAAAATGTGAACGTGAGCAGGACAAGCTCTTATCCATCGTATGAGTATCATCTCGATATCGCCGGGATTCAGCGGCCAGTGCATTTGAAGCAGATCACGTCGTTTGAAGAGAAGAATGCGATCTCGGTAAATGTATTTGGATGGGAGGAAGATATGTGTGTACCACTACGGATAACAACACATGTGCAGAAACGCCATGCGAATCTGCTCCTCATTGAGAACTCCAAATCAGCGAAGGATCATCATTATACATGTATCAAGAACATGTCGAGGCTGGTGTCGATGCAGTTATCAAAACATAAGGATAGAAAACACGTATGCAATCGGTAAGTTATATTTCCAAAAAAAAATTAAAAAATTAAAAAAAATATTTTTTTGTAACTGGTGGGCTTGTAGTAATGAAAACTAATAATAATAAATGTTTGTTTGTTTTCAGATGCTTACATTATTTTTCAACGTTTGAAAAGTTGACAGCGCATATGGTCGATTGCGGACTGATGCCTGAATGTAAAGTGGTGCTTCCGACCGAGGACGAGAAGTGGTTAAAATTCAATAATCATCACAATCAGCAGAGAACACCATTCACCATCTATGCGGATTTGGAGTGCCTGCTGGAAAGCATCGATAAGACGACGACGACAGCGACTGTGGTGCAAGAACCACCATCAGAGGCGACGGCGGTGCAACAACCACAAGAATCAGGTAGACTAAACATTGTGACGTTACGTTTTTGACGTAAGTCACAAAAGGCTATCTCCACCAGTTTAAAACTAACGCCGCGCGATATTAGAGAAGAGCGTCTCCAATCAGGGAAATACTAGCGATCTGGAGACAACACTAACGACTGCGAATTCATCTGAGCCAATAAGGGAGAAGCAAATCAGGGACGACCATCAACCCACGGCACCCGAAATCGCTAAATCTGCCAGCCCAGAGGAACTCGGCCCGACCAGGGTGGACATTATGGGGCTAGGCTAGGCTCGTTCGCGGTACTGCAGAGTTGCTGTGTTACCGGCGAAATTGGCCGAAAATATGAGTTCAGGGAAACTCTTCCTGTTTGCTCATATCAATTGATTTTTGGTTCGGAAAGGTCTCAATCGAAAGAAGATAGTCTAATAGAGGGTGGGCTGGTAGTAGTTACATGGGATTGTATTATTTTTTAGTACTATTAGCCGTCTAAAGCGAGGCCAAGATCTGCCCATTTTCGAAGATGGCCGCGAAATACACTGACTTTTTGCTCGACTATATTTGCATCATTCCCATATTTTCCTTGCAAAATAAACACCAGCCCGCCCTACCTTATGGACTGAGGAACACGCCAAGCTGTATTTTATTTTGAAACTCTAAGAAATCGAGCCGTGGGAAGAGTTTCCCTGTAGCTCTGCTTCTTGCCTGATTTTGGCATAGTGTCGATCACACAGATCAACATTTGTGAGTACTTTAGGTCGGCCGGTAGGGACGAGATGGCGCCTCAGTGAGAGGGCAATTCACCGCGAACCACAGAAATGTCAAACTGTTTGATAGTTAGTCGTAGGTTAGGCATGTAAGGGATATGAAGCTAACGACACTGTAGCATGACAGTATGGATTTGTAGCTATGAAATATAGAAGTGAAAAGAATAGCGAAACATGGTCCCTTCATACTGTAATATTTACACACTTCATCATGTCAATATGATTTTAGGGAAATGGAATAGTTAGATTTCTAGCTGTGAAACGTATCTTATAGTTACCTATAATTACAACTTATAGTTTGCCTATACTAATATATATAAACATAATGTTTTTATTAATTTCTAAATTATTACTAAAAAAAATAGGACATGAAAGTGGAGGATAGAATTCATATACGCAAATTATTATTTTTATACTTTATTCAGTGGAATACTCCAAAATTATAAATAGTTGTGGCGCTCTCATTTGAGCGCCCTTCCCCTGAATACCGTCGGCGGCGTCCTGCCCCCCCCCCCCCCCGCCCCCTTCGGCCGCCACGACGACTTACGCGGCGTCGGCGTCTGCCGTCGCTGCCGCGTCTCTCGTCCGTGCCACGGCCGCCACGCCTGCCTCTGCCGTCGCTGCCGCGACCGGCAATTGCGGCCGCTGCCTGCAAAAGTGCAGCCACAATTCGGTTCTGAAATATATTACATTTTATTATATATAATACATTATATTATAGGATATACATTATAGTGATACATACTTCCTGTTGGCCACCATCCCGGCTTCTTTCTGGCGAGCGCAAACGCGCTCGCGGACGAGCTCCTCCTTGCCACGCGAGGGGAGGAAACTCCTCGCGACCCCCTGAAAGTGGCCGCGAGGGCCCCGGCGTTGGAGAGCACTCGCCCTCCTCCCTGCCTTTCTGGCTGGATTTCTGCATCTGTAACATTAATTTATTTTATCATATTATGTACCTTCTCTACTGCAAACTATGACTTCAACTTCGTACAAAATTTGTGCGTCCAACGCATACAGTTGATCTCAATTTCAATTTTTTCTCGCGTTTTGTCCATCATCCTCGTGCCCACGTGCTTGCTGCGTTCATTGTCCATTACAATTTCCTATTTTCTTCCGTTCAAAGGACCATGGACAATGAACGTACCAAACACGTGGACTTGAGGATGGTGGACAAGGTGCGTGAAAAAAGTGAAATTGAGATCAACTGTATGCGTTGGACGCACAAAATTACTATAGAAAAAAACTGACGAAATAGAGATAGGCGGAGCGAGATCAGGATATTTTTGAAAGAACTAAAGAATCCATAAGAGCAAAGGTACATACGATCCTGTTTGTTTGTGCGACGTCTTGGAAATGCGGCTTCGAATCGAGCTGCAACGGACGACGGGCAGTCAATTTTCAATTGTTACACTGCGAGGACGTTGACCGAGCGCCGCGCGCTACGCGAACCGCCGAAGCCGCAGTTTCGGCTGGTCAGTTCATTATTTTGTGCGTTGCGATAAAGACGTACAACGCAACTGAACTTCTGCTTACAAACACCGAGGAGCATACTATACTTATCACAAAGAATAGTGTATGTTGTTTTCTGTTTGTGACGATATCAATAATCTTACAATTAGTGCTACGAAAGTGTTGCTAACATGGAGCACAGTGACGATCCTGCAAGTGATAATATTGCAAGTGATGATCCTGCAAGTGACGCGAACCATCGACATTCGAAGAGAAATCCCAAAAACCGCCACTTACGGATAACTGCGAAAAGATTGTCCTTACGCAAAGGTGCCCGACAGAGGTAAGTTTCATCATATATTATTGGAAGCTTGCATGATGCCAATAATATTGATTTTTATTATATCCACCACCGGAAAATTGTATTGCATTGCCATGCTACAAAATCCTCAAATTACATTCCTACGTATTGCTAAAGAATAAGATTGTTTTCAAAACAAAAATATAATCTGGTTATCGTAGCATACATATGTACCATCATGTACAAGCTGACAAGTAACAATCATGGCAATGGACGAACGCTTGTTACGCCACAGTAATTTTGTTGGTGGAAACTGTGCCATTACTGTCCCGTCGCTCATTTCGCATTTGCTCACATCCCTCTCTGTGCCGTCTGGCTCAGCTTTCTTTCTCGCTTTCAAGTGGTCCGTCGCGTAAGTATAGACATATCAAGAGTAACGTCATGCTCTCGACACAACATTTCTCATCGGAAGTATTTGTAACTTGATGAACATACGTCCAAAAATTCTACATCTATTTCCACCAGACTGGTTAGCCTTTTGCTTTGATAGAATCGCAGCGGGTAAAATGAATCAACAATTGGGGTACATGAGAACTGCGAATGGTTCATCTTGAATCGCATAGTATACTTGAATTGCATAGTACCATAGACGCAGTGCGTGCAGCATTCGAACATGTTAGGACGACATTATGCAACGGAAAATCCGAATTTGGAAAAGTGTAGAAAATTTCATAATTGTCATTACACAGCTTCTTTACGAGCATGAAGTTTACGCGCTCCTCGAATTTCGTTCTTATAACGTTAGTATTGTTGTGCATAGGGCGCGAATACTGCAACATTGTATGCCCTCTGTTGTGGCACTTGCTCGTATGGGAGTCTATCTCTTCTCCCCCCCTCCCCCCTCTCTCTCTCTCCCTCCCCCCTCTCTCTCTCTGGCTCATACGCTCCGTCACTGCGTCACTCACGCACCCTCTTTGTCGCGCTCTCCCTCAGCGCTCAGCTGGTTTCCCACATACACACTATCCCTCATATGCATGTGATCTCAAGGCTCGAATCCCCCGTATACTTCGAATAGGATGATTTTTACTCGCTCGCTTGGCGGGCTCGAAGAGAATGGGTTTGTGCACCATCACTGAGAAGTTGCATGCAATACTTTTACCGATATCATTGTTTATGCAAGTGACATGCTCCGACTAACTCAGTAAATCCTACTATTCTAGA